>JAZARR010000095.1:2982500-3721657 GCA_037389465.1 Baylisascaris procyonis | reverse complement strand
CTAAGCCTAAGCCTAAGCCTAAGCCTAAGCCTAAGCCTAAGCCTAAGCCTAAGCCTAAGCCTAAGCCTAAGCCTAAGCCTAAGCCTAAGCCTAAGCCTAAGCCTAAGCCTAAGCCTAGCCTAAGCCTAAGCCTAAGCCTAAGCCTAAGCCGGCTAAGCCTAAGCCTAAGCCTAAGCCTAAGCCTAAGCCTAAGCCTAAGCCTAAGCCTAAGCCTAAGCCTAAGCCTAAGCCTAAGCCTAGCTAAGCCTAAGCCTAAGCCTAAGCCTAAGCCTAAGCCTAAGCCTAAGCCTAAGCCTAAGCCTAAGCCTAAGCCTAAGCCTAAGCCTAAGCCTAAGCCTAAGCCTAAGCCTAAGCCTAAGCCTAAGCCTAAGCCTAGGCCTAAGCCTAAGCCTAAGCCTAAGCCTAAGCCTAAGCCTAAGCCTAAGCCTAAGCCTAAGCCTAAGCCTAAGCCTAAGCCTAAGCCTAAGCCTAAGCCTAAGCCTAAGCCTAAGCCTAAGCCTAAGCCTAAGCCTAAGCCTAAGCCTAAGCCTAAGCCTAAGCCTAAGCCTAAGCCTAAGCCTAAGCCTAAGCCTAAGCCTAAGCCTAAGCCTAAGCCTAAGCCTAAGCCTAAGCCTAAGCCTAAGCCTAAGCCTAAGCCTAAGCCTAAGCCTAAGCCTAAGCCTAAGCCTAAGCCTAAGCCTAAGCCTAAGCCTAAGCCTAAGCCTAAGCCTAAGCCTAAGCCTAAGCCTAAGCCTAAGCCTAAGCCTAAGCCTAAGCCTAAGCCTAAGCCTAAGCCTAAGCCTAAGCCTAAGCCTAAGCCTAAGCCTAAGCCTAAGCCTAAGCCTAAGCCTAAGCCTAAGCCTAAGCCTAAGCCTAAGCCTAAGCCTAAGCCTAAGCCTAAGCCTAAGCCTAAGCCTAAGCCTAAGCCTAAGCCTAAGCCTAAGCCTAAGCCTAAGCCTAAGCCTAAGCCTAAGCCTAAGCCTAAGCCTAAGCCTAAGCCTAAGCCTAAGCCTAAGCCTAAGCCTAAGCCTAAGCCTAAGCCTAAGCCTAAGCCTAAGCCTAAGCCTAAGCCTAAGCCTAAGCCTAAGCCTAAGCCTAAGCCTAAGCCTAAGCCTAAGCCTAAGCCTAAGCCTAAGCCTAAGCCTAAGCCTAAGCCTAAGCCTAAGCCTAAGCCTAAGCCTAAGCCTAAGCCTAAGCCTAAGCCTAAGCCTAAGCCTAAGCCTAAGCCTAAGCCTAAGCCTAAGCCTAAGCCTAAGCCTAAGCCTAAGCCTAAGCCTAAGCCTAAGCCTAAGCCTAAGCCTAAGCCTAAGCCTAAGCCTAAGCCTAAGCCTAAGCCTAAGCCTAAGCCTAAGCCTAAGCCTAAGCCTAAGCCTAAGCCTAAGCCTAAGCCTAAGCCTAAGCCTAAGCCTGAGCCTAAGCCTGAGCCTAAGCCTAAGCCTAAGCCTAAGCCTAAGCCTAAGCCTAAGCCTAAGCCTAAGCCTAAGCCTAAGCCTAAGCCTAAGCCTAAGCCTAAGCCTAAGCCTAAGCCTAAGCCTAAGCCTAAGCCTAAGCCTAAGCCTAAGCCTAAGCCTAAGCCTAAGCCTAAGCCTAAGCCTAAGCCTAAGCCTAAGCCTAAGCCTAAGCCTAAGCCTAAGCCTAAGCCTAAGCCTAAGCCTAAGCCTAAGCCTAAGCCTAAGCCTAAGCCTAAGCCTAAGCCTAAGCCTAAGCCTAAGCCTAAGCCTAAGCCTAAGCCTAAGCCTAAGCCTAAGCCTAAGCCTAAGCCTAAGCCTAAGCCTAAGCCTAAGCCTAAGCCTAAGCCTAAGCCTAAGCCTAAGCCTAAGCCTAAGCCTAAGCCTAAGCCTAAGCCTAAGCCTAAGCCTAAGCCTAAGCCTAAGCCTAAGCCTAAGCCTAAGCCTAAGCCTAAGCCTAAGCCTAAGCCTAAGCCTAAGCCTAAGCCTAAGCCTAAGCCTAAGCCTAAGCCTAAGCCTAAGCCTAAGCCTAAGCCTAAGCCTAAGCCTAAGCCTAAGCCTAAGCCTAAGCCTAAGCCTAAGCCTAAGCCTAAGCCTAAGCCTAAGCCTAAGCCTAAGCCTAAGCCTAAGCCTAAGCCTAAGCCTAAGCCTAAGCCTAAGCCTAAGCCTAAGCCTAAGCCTAAGCCTAAGCCTAAGCCTAAGCCTAAGCCTAAGCCTAAGCCTAAGCCTAAGCCTAAGCCTAAGCCTAAGCCTAAGCCTAAGCCTAAGCCTAAGCCTAAGCCTAAGCCTAAGCCTAAGCCTAAGCCTAAGCCTAAGCCTAAGCCTAAGCCTAAGCCTAAGCCTAAGCCTAAGCCTAAGCCTAAGCCTAAGCCTAAGCCTAAGCCTAAGCCTAAGCCTAAGCCTAAGCCTAAGCCTAAGCCTAAGCCTAAGCCTAAGCCTAAGCCTAAGCCTAAGCCTAAGCCTAAGCCTAAGCCTAAGCCTAAGCCTAAGCCTAAGCCTAAGCCTAAGCCTAAGCCTAAGCCTAAGCCTAAGCCTAAGCCTAAGCCTAAGCCTAAGCCTAAGCCTAAGCCTAAGCCTAAGCCTAAGCCTAAGCCTAAGCCTAAGCCTAAGCCTAAGCCTAAGCCTAAGCCTAAGCCTAAGCCTAAGCCTAAGCCTAAGCCTAAGCCTAAGCCTAAGCCTAAGCCTAAGCCTAAGCCTAAGCCTAAGCCTAAGCCTAAGCCTAAGCCTAAGCCTAAGCCTAAGCCTAAGCCTAAGCCTAAGCCTAAGCCTAAGCCTAAGCCTAAGCCTAAGCCTAAGCCTAAGCCTAAGCCTAAGCCTAAGCCTAAGCCTAAGCCTAAGCCTAAGCCTAAGCCTAAGCCTAAGCCTAAGCCTAAGCCTAAGCCTAAGCCTAAGCCTAAGCCTAAGCCTAAGCCTAAGCCTAAGCCTAAGCCTAAGCCTAAGCCTAAGCCTAAGCCTAAGCCTAAGCCTAAGCCTAAGCCTAAGCCTAAGCCTAAGCCTAAGCCTAAGCCTAAGCCTAAGCCTAAGCCTAAGCCTAAGCCTAAGCCTAAGCCTAAGCCTAAGCCTAAGCCTAAGCCTAAGCCTAAGCCTAAGCCTAAGCCTAAGCCTAAGCCTAAGCCTAAGCCTAAGCCTAAGCCTAAGCCTAAGCCTAAGCCTAAGCCTAAGCCTAAGCCTAAGCCTAAGCCTAAGCCTAAGCCTAAGCCTAAGCCTAAGCCTAAGCCTAAGCCTAAGCCTAAGCCTAAGCCTAAGCCTAAGCCTAAGCCTAAGCCTAAGCCTAAGCCTAAGCCTAAGCCTAAGCCTAAGCCTAAGCCTAAGCCTAAGCCTAAGCCTAAGCCTAAGCCTAAGCCTAAGCCTAAGCCTAAGCCTAAGCCTAAGCCTAAGCCTAAGCCTAAGCCTAAGCCTAAGCCTAAGCCTAAGCCTAAGCCTAAGCCTAAGCCTAAGCCTAAGCCTAAGCCTAAGCCTAAGCCTAAGCCTAAGCCTAAGCCTAAGCCTAAGCCTAAGCCTAAGCCTAAGCCTAAGCCTAAGCCTAAGCCTAAGCCTAAGCCTAAGCCTAAGCCTAAGCCTAAGCCTAAGCCTAAGCCTAAGCCTAAGCCTAAGCCTAAGCCTAAGCCTAAGCCTAAGCCTAAGCCTAAGCCTAAGCCTAAGCCTAAGCCTAAGCCTAAGCCTAAGCCTAAGCCTAAGCCTAAGCCTAAGCCTAAGCCTAAGCCTAAGCCTAAGCCTAAGCCTAAGCCTAAGCCTAAGCCTAAGCCTAAGCCTAAGCCTAAGCCTAAGCCTAAGCCTAAGCCTAAGCCTAAGCCTAAGCCTAAGCCTAAGCCTAAGCCTAAGCCTAAGCCTAAGCCTAAGCCTAAGCCTAAGCCTAAGCCTAAGCCTAAGCCTAAGCCTAAGCCTAAGCCTAAGCCTAAGCCTAAGCCTAAGCCTAAGCCTAAGCCTAAGCCTAAGCCTAAGCCTAAGCCTAAGCCTAAGCCTAAGCCTAAGCCTAAGCCTAAGCCTAAGCCTAAGCCTAAGCCTAAGCCTAAGCCTAAGCCTAAGCCTAAGCCTAAGCCTAAGCCTAAGCCTAAGCCTAAGCCTAAGCCTAAGCCTAAGCCTAAGCCTAAGCCTAAGCCTAAGCCTAAGCCTAAGCCTAAGCCTAAGCCTAAGCCTAAGCCTAAGCCTAAGCCTAAGCCTAAGCCTAAGCCTAAGCCTAAGCCTAAGCCTAAGCCTAAGCCTAAGCCTAAGCCTAAGCCTAAGCCTAAGCCTAAGCCTAAGCCTAAGCCTAAGCCTAAGCCTAAGCCTAAGCCTAAGCCTAAGCCTAAGCCTAAGCCTAAGCCTAAGCCTAAGCCTAAGCCTAAGCCTAAGCCTAAGCCTAAGCCTAAGCCTAAGCCTAAGCCTAAGCCTAAGCCTAAGCCTAAGCCTAAGCCTAAGCCTAAGCCTAAGCCTAAGCCTAAGCCTAAGCCTAAGCCTAAGCCTAAGCCTAAGCCTAAGCCTAAGCCTAAGCCTAAGCCTAAGCCTAAGCCTAAGCCTAAGCCTAAGCCTAAGCCTAAGCCTAAGCCTAAGCCTAAGCCTAAGCCTAAGCCTAAGCCTAAGCCTAAGCCTAAGCCTAAGCCTAAGCCTAAGCCTAAGCCTAAGCCTAAGCCTAAGCCTAAGCCTAAGCCTAAGCCTAAGCCTAAGCCTAAGCCTAAGCCTAAGCCTAAGCCTAAGCCTAAGCCTAAGCCTAAGCCTAAGCCTAAGCCTAAGCCTAAGCCTAAGCCTAAGCCTAAGCCTAAGCCTAAGCCTAAGCCTAAGCCTAAGCCTAAGCCTAAGCCTAAGCCTAAGCCTAAGCCTAAGCCTAAGCCTAAGCCTAAGCCTAAGCCTAAGCCTAAGCCTAAGCCTAAGCCTAAGCCTAAGCCTAAGCCTAAGCCTAAGCCTAAGCCTAAGCCTAAGCCTAAGCCTAAGCCTAAGCCTAAGCCTAAGCCTAAGCCTAAGCCTAAGCCTAAGCCTAAGCCTAAGCCTAAGCCTAAGCCTAAGCCTAAGCCTAAGCCTAAGCCTAAGCCTAAGCCTAAGCCTAAGCCTAAGCCTAAGCCTAAGCCTAAGCCTAAGCCTAAGCCTAAGCCTAAGCCTAAGCCTAAGCCTAAGCCTAAGCCTAAGCCTAAGCCTAAGCCTAAGCCTAAGCCTAAGCCTAAGCCTAAGCCTAAGCCTAAGCCTAAGCCTAAGCCTAAGCCTAAGCCTAAGCCTAAGCCTAAGCCTAAGCCTAAGCCTAAGCCTAAGCCTAAGCCTAAGCCTAAGCCTAAGCCTAAGCCTAAGCCTAAGCCTAAGCCTAAGCCTAAGCCTAAGCCTAAGCCTAAGCCTAAGCCTAAGCCTAAGCCTAAGCCTAAGCCTAAGCCTAAGCCTAAGCCTAAGCCTAAGCCTAAGCCTAAGCCTAAGCCTAAGCCTAAGCCTAAGCCTAAGCCTAAGCCTAAGCCTAAGCCTAAGCCTAAGCCTAAGCCTAAGCCTAAGCCTAAGCCTAAGCCTAAGCCTAAGCCTAAGCCTAAGCCTAAGCCTAAGCCTAAGCCTAAGCCTAAGCCTAAGCCTAAGCCTAAGCCTAAGCCTAAGCCTAAGCCTAAGCCTAAGCCTAAGCCTAAGCCTAAGCCTAAGCCTAAGCCTAAGCCTAAGCCTAAGCCTAAGCCTAAGCCTAAGCCTAAGCCTAAGCCTAAGCCTAAGCCTAAGCCTAAGCCTAAGCCTAAGCCTAAGCCTAAGCCTAAGCCTAAGCCTAAGCCTAAGCCTAAGCCTAAGCCTAAGCCTAAGCCTAAGCCTAAGCCTAAGCCTAAGCCTAAGCCTAAGCCTAAGCCTAAGCCTAAGCCTAAGCCTAAGCCTAAGCCTAAGCCTAAGCCTAAGCCTAAGCCTAAGCCTAAGCCTAAGCCTAAGCCTAAGCCTAAGCCTAAGCCTAAGCCTAAGCCTAAGCCTAAGCCTAAGCCTAAGCCTAAGCCTAAGCCTAAGCCTAAGCCTAAGCCTAAGCCTAAGCCTAAGCCTAAGCCTAAGCCTAAGCCTAAGCCTAAGCCTAAGCCTAAGCCTAAGCCTAAGCCTAAGCCTAAGCCTAAGCCTAAGCCTAAGCCTAAGCCTAAGCCTAAGCCTAAGCCTAAGCCTAAGCCTAAGCCTAAGCCTAAGCCTAAGCCTAAGCCTAAGCCTAAGCCTAAGCCTAAGCCTAAGCCTAAGCCTAAGCCTAAGCCTAAGCCTAAGCCTAAGCCTAAGCCTAAGCCTAAGCCTAAGCCTAAGCCTAAGCCTAAGCCTAAGCCTAAGCCTAAGCCTAAGCCTAAGCCTAAGCCTAAGCCTAAGCCTAAGCCTAAGCCTAAGCCTAAGCCTAAGCCTAAGCCTAAGCCTAAGCCTAAGCCTAAGCCTAAGCCTAAGCCTAAGCCTAAGCCTAAGCCTAAGCCTAAGCCTAAGCCTAAGCCTAAGCCTAAGCCTAAGCCTAAGCCTAAGCCTAAGCCTAAGCCTAAGCCTAAGCCTAAGCCTAAGCCTAAGCCTAAGCCTAAGCCTAAGCCTAAGCCTAAGCCTAAGCCTAAGCCTAAGCCTAAGCCTAAGCCTAAGCCTAAGCCTAAGCCTAAGCCTAAGTTCTCTCAGCCTAAGCCTAAGCTAAGATTTCTTTGCGAGCCTTCAAATATGCTTGCAATTAGGCGTTTCGAAATGAGTATAAACCTATAATCCCTTTAACGGTTATCCAGTTAAGCAGAGGGGATCATCGACTAAAACTTACAGCTGTGATGAAGCTAGTGGACCTAACACATATGTACTATTTATGCAGAAACATACGTATGATCTCTACAACTGCAACTCTGATTTGATATCTGAACATATTCTACCAGAAAGTACTTCTGTAGTGCAATAAGCTGCAGAACTTGTGTCATAGTGGAACACCGTCAGGGTCAAGATTTGGCAGTTCTTATTTGAAAGTGATTTCAAAGAATTCCACTTAGCGGCGTTCATAAGTGAAGTGAAGTGCGTACTCAGTGAAGATGAGGACAGAGACGAATATTGAGTTTTATGCGCTCAGTATGGGACCATTCTATTATATTTTCAGAAAAATTTGGGTATATACCGTGGCCTGCTAAAGTAAAGAACAAGTACCTCCTGGCATTTGCCACTGCTACAAACACCCGGCTGGGAATGTATGATGGTGACATTCAGAATTCAACTGAATTACTGCATTCTCTAAGAGGAAACGAGAAGCTCGAAGAATTACAGAGCGAGCTTTTATCTATTTTGACGTCGTCATCGGTAGCAAGTGATATGCCATGAATTGAAAAGAGAAGCTACTAACCGTTTCCCTGTTGATCCTTTTCAAAACATTCAACGGTGCTCTCTCCTTGAAGCAGAGAACTCAGCTTCCGTAGCGAGCGATCGAAAGCCGCATCCTTGAAGCTCTCCTCCAGATGCTTCACCACCACGGCCATATCAGCATCGCTCAGCTTCGCGGAAGTCATTTGAGGATCACGCTGTTGCATTTACTACCTGAATCAAATTTTGAATAGAGACTCCAATCAAAACCAAACGAATTTCTCATCTACATGCACAAAACAGCCTCTTCACAATTGGCATTTCAGCTCTAAGAACAGCTTAGATCTATTGCACAGCCAGCAAGATGGAAAAGGAAGAACCTAAATAGATACCAAGTATGCGAGCCTAGACCATGTCCAGCCATGTGCGTGGCCTAACCCATTCAGAAAAAAATGACATGGAGGCGATAAGATATCGACCGAAATGAATTGTGTAGGAATTGCCCAACAATTGTTTTCAATCATGACTTTGCAATTTAGCACTGCTTATCTACTGATATTGCTAAATGAGGCGTTTTTGCCCAAAACTGCTGTGACCATTATGCTCATCCCTGCAACCTGCTGACCTTCAACATGATCGAAGTGCAGGCCTGTGCTACACCGCAGTGGATCTCTTCTTATTTTGCAGTTCAGTCATTTGATTAACTATTTTTTTCATATAACCTAGCCATGTTTTGAGATGCGTTTATAAGGGTGGTCAGGCTTCTGAATATGGGCCAGAACCTCTCCCGCATGCTTGCAAACAAATGACTTTCTCGCTCATGCAGTTCATGTCTATTCTTGCTATCTGCTCTATTTTTTGTCGAAAACATTAAGAATAACATTCGGTCGGAAATATTGCTCGTTCTGTCGAAAACGAAGAATATATTTACTTATTTTTTCGAGAATTCCTTTAGCTAACCTGCATTGGTATCTGATCTCAGAAGGATGAAATGGAAAAGCAAGCTTAGAGGAATTATTTACTTAGGCAGAATGAAAACCGTGTTCACGGTGAATTATTCCTCCTCGAAGTGAGTACCATTTCTGCCATAAAACAACCCCTTTCCGTAATAAACTCTAATGTGGAACATTGAGAAATGACTTGCAAGTATCAAAAAAGAATGATCGGCATGGGTGTCAAGTTATTTTTATAGCCGTGAGGTGTGTTATCCACTTAGCGTGGAGATGTCGTCTAATATGGAGAAATTGACAGCATCTATCCTGATCTAAATGCCAACAATTTCATAGCGCATTAATAAATAGAGACAATCTGAAAGAACTAGCTACTTTGATGTTGTTGACTGCTGTGCTCATAAGTTTATAATGGATGTCACTTCGAACGTCGATAAATTTTTAAAAGACAAAAAATACTGTCAAATTGACACCACTTATTGCGATGAGAAGGCGCAACTGTCTCTTCGGGGCGTTTTAAGCGTGAAGGCCTTTTTGAAAATTTTTCGGAGTAATCTGAACCTTGATTCCCTCGCTGTCGAGGCGCATTTAGCTTCAGAGCCTTTCCGAAAATTCTTAGGCATTCCTGCTCCCTCTCTTGCTCGCTTGATACTCCCAAGATGATATTAATATAATCAGTTAAAGTTATTTCTTCACTTTTAATATTCAAAAGAAGAAAAATATGATCAAAAATTGGGCTTTCGCTTTCCACAAAAGGACCATTATTCTACTATTGAAAAAAAGACCTTAGAAAAGACCAATACGTCGTGATTAATAGTGTACTTTACGAACTCTTTCAACAACTTTACTCCGACTCCTCTTCGCCTATCCTCTCACTCTATTCTCCCCTTTTCACCCTTCCCTCCGCTCGGCTAACCATTTTAGGACAAATAATTTCCTTGGAAAGAGTATAAAAAATCAGCGATATTATGAGGTGACAATAAAAAGATCAATGTGGTGATATGCATGCAAATCATCAAAAATGTGCATTCCATACTTAACAATCAAAAAAATGGCCATCATTTGAAAGATGCTAATCGACATCAAGTACAATATCTATTTTTACTGCTAAATTTGAGTCTAGTTTCCGTTTTTTTAATGTAATATATCTAAGAATACGGCGAATAAAAAATTGTTCATTTCAGCAATAAAAAATTATAGAAACCATATTGTAAAATGCCTCAGAAATTGATTAGCACGTTCGTGGTGATATCAACTATCTGTATGGTTGAGTAATCGTAAAAAAAATATATTTCCTTACGTCCGTAGACATGGAACCCCTCAAATGTAACGACAAGCATCCATCAAGCTGTCGGCGAAGAGATCCAGTTCATTGTCAAACCGGTTCTACGGACCTGACTTAATATTGTAACACACAAACATAAATTATTTAGTCAAATAAACGACAAATACACTCAGATACCAAGAACTTACAAAATAATCATCTATTAAGACAATATATAAGTAACTGGTTGTTCAAAATTTATGTAAGTAGTTAAGCACATAGAACTTATATGATTAATCAAGTACTCTTGTAAAATTTCCGATGCGATGAAATTATGAGCAAACATATAAAAGAACATTTGTAAATGAATACGGAACGAAATAAACTTGTTAAATTCTGTAAAGATCACGACCATATTGTATAACAATGAAAATCTTAGATCATAAGCCGAAACCGGTCCACTTTGAAATGATTTTTTCATCTAAATCCTTTGATCGAATGAAAGCATAATGGCTAGGCTCAAACCTCGTCGTCCTCGCTCGTGTAAGCGAGAATTTTGAATTTACACGAATAAACAAGTATTTTATAAGATATCGGTGCAAGAAAGTTATAAGGAAGCATAAAAAAGAAGAGCATTTGCGGAAAAAACGGAACGAAAAATTTTTACTATCGACCAACGCAATTCCACATTATAGATAGGTTTTTTTTTTGGGTTTCTTGTTTAATCATTGCATTGTTTAATTAATAATCGGATTTAATAATTTATCAAACATTTTCAACAAAGTAGAGAAATTATATCAACCATAAACAACATATAATTATTAAATATCAAACAGCAAAAAGATTTCTTCCGATGAAGTACTCATCTGCATAAATAATCATCACCATATAAATCAACTGTAGCAGTAATTACTATTGAATTCTATGCTTATCGGCAACGGAAACATCTTTGACAGAAAAATTCTCAACAAAATAACATAAAAATATTTGAGTAACCAAAGTGAGCACAAATGTCACGAGAAAGCACATCAACCACATCAACATAGACATTCTATAATGCCTAAAGAAACAAGGAAACTAAAAAACAGACATGTTGAACACGTTGCCACGAAAAACGAGAGAACATCATGAGCGGCAGGAGATTTCAGAAAATCAAGTTCGACCATTAAAAAAATTCCGCGGATGGTGAAATTCGATCGACAGAATGTTTCCTTCGCTTGCGAAATGAAAAAACAACAACAACAAAACCTTCGTCAAAACGCTCTTCCTGTTTCATTTTTATAAAAACCGCAGAATGCATACATACTGAGACACTGGTAATAAAAAAGCATCTTTATAAAAGCAAAAAAAAAAATCATACTATATTCGGCGCAAGCATCGAAACGATGATGGTGGAAAAAGTACGGCCAACCTTCATAGCTCACACTGGCAAAATAAGACCGGAAACAGCCACCGAATTTAAATGGCTATTGGCGCAGCAGCCATAAAAATTCAAAAACAACGTGCTGCCAAATGCACAGTTATCCGTTCAACCATACGCACGCATCGCATGCATATACGTTTCTAACTTCCGCCTTCTGAATCCATTTTAGACCATTTTAGGATCATATCTCCTAACCTCTCAAATTAACTGCCACCTTACCTTTCAGAATCATCGACGCCCGACGCTTGTGGTATTTGACAGCGAACAAACCCAAACAATGATAGAAATCAAAATATACAATTCCGTGCAAGTAGCAAATCAAACTTCCTATGGAAAAAGCCCACAAAATTTGAAATGTAATTGCATTTGCAAGTGACTATAATGACATAGTGCAATGAATATATAGTGAGTGTCAACAAATCAAGAAAAAAAACACAAAATACATATAAAACTAAAAGTTATTTAAAACTCGGCTAATTGCCAATTGCCAACATAGTCGAACGAATAGACTATAAAAATAAAACGAAGCATTGCATTTTACAGCAAGTGAGCAAACAAAGTTTTCAAAGAAATAATAAAAAATTTCTTACATATGACGATAAGCATTTCAAGTACGATTTTATCTTTGATATGCTACTGGGCACTACTTTTGATATATAAGCCCCATTAGTAGCATCGAATCGACCCAACTATGTATGATATCAAAATCAATCATTATGCGCACATAGTATACAAATAACATGCAGGAAAGACCCTAACGTTACTCTATGCCTCTCATTCAGCTTACTACTAGATGACTCACTCTTTTACAAGCAAGAACGAACAACACACGACCAAACAAATGCACCCTACTAACGTTCAATAGTTTTAAGACATTCTGAATGGAATAATAACTGCGGCGTTACAAAACTCTCCGCCTCAACTAACCATCACTTCCCCCCAGAGACTAAGACTGTTGGCATTGGTACGATGCACTTATTTAGTTGTTGCTTTTGCTTGCGAAGTAGCAAATAATTTGAAAGTACAGTATCTGGAAGATATAAAATTACCTCGTAAAATGTCATATGCATCAATGCCAAGGCTCCGGAAACCAACATCCCTTCGTCCGTAAGTCTCGGAAAAATAATGATCCCAACATAGAGACTATCTGGGCGATACAATACAATACCTAGAAACCAACTGCATATACACCTATCGGCAAATCAAGTAATGACAATTCTATAGAATAAGCCGCTCTCAATTATTTTTTAAGATGAAGATGACTTTCCAGAAATACATCATCAAATACGGACCACTTTAACCTGACAGTATTCGGTAAGCGAGCAGTTCGGCAAGAATTCGCCAGGTTTAGATCCGATCATCCCAAGGTCTATCTCCATTTTCACGAAAGTACCTCCATTACCGCGTGCGAGAACACCTGGATTGATGCATATGCATCCATCCACTGCCTGAAATATTCAAATTTTAGAAAAAGAATAAAGGCAGATGAAAATTTCAAAATACATCACGAAACTGATCCCCAAAGTTTCAATTTTCGGGCAAAGATAAATATCCATTAAGCCGATTGAACGATTTGATTGCTATCCAAAACTTACTTCTCAGAGAAATCATTATACACTACTAGCAATACTTGACGCACAAGCAATATCTACAACATAATATAGTGGGAAAATTTTTAATCCAGAAGTAGTTCCCCCCTACTTGTGCAGGCAGATAACAGAAAAACCATGAAATCAGCAACATATTCATAAAAAGCTTACTGAGACCAAAAAAGCACCACGCCCGATCCCTTCTCATTACATCTATAGTGTTAATACCAATTGCAAGCTACTCGCGGCATTATCGAATGTGAAAGAATTCTAGTGAATCAATGGGAAGCAAATTCTTCCTCCACTAGCTGTTGGTAGATCCTTACCTCAGTCAACTAAGGTAAGACTAAAACAACGTATTCCCCTGCTTTTGAACAACACCTGAGATAATCATGCCGACGCAAAGAACAAAGGAAATCAATCCCTGCCCGCTGGCAACTACACCTCCAAGAAGTTGAAGAAATTAGAAAGTAATCTTTTGGTCTAAAATAGAGCAGAAATAGAACTTTATATTCCAAAACAGAACATATATAATGAAGATCGAATGAGTAATAGAGAAAAGAAAGATCTTCATTCTTCAGGGGTACAAACTGTCGGAGAAAATTTTAGCAAAAAAGCGAAACCACTTAAGGAAAACTTTACTGAAGCCACCAAAACGCGCAACTTGATTATGCGAAAACAAAAAGAAAAGAAAAACGAAACATGAAAACACAGATATTAAAACAACAATAATAACAACAGCATTCACAACAAGCAAAAGACTGCATGCCTTAATCATAGGTGCTAGCAGTGATGGTACAATCATGACGTGAGGTACAGCCTTCAGCGCACATCTTCGTATTGTTTCCGCACATCGCTGCGCAACGTTCACTGGTGGTGGATAAAACGGATAAAGCGAACGCTGTCTGCAATGATCCATACAAAGCATATTTTCACGCATTTTTACAAACTTGTATTTATTACATCAGTGTCACCTGAAGCTTGGGGAAAATGCTCCTAAACAAGCGCAACGAAACCTCGACGCATAAACGTAGCATCTTCAGCTGGATTCTTAGGTCACCGACCTAAACAAAACCAGTAGATTTTTTATTTTTAACTTCTAAGCATGAGAGAAAGTTCGATTTGGTTTTCACCAAAATACATCTCGTGTATAATGAAACTAATGGCCCGTATATTTGAAAAAAAAAACCTTGCCCGCCCTATCAGCAAATTCCTATGCCATCTCAAACCTTATAAGAAAACCAAAAATAAGCATTATATTGCCTCTAGTGTAGTCATCTCACCTTATGAGATGACTAGCGATACGTGCCATTCGATCTTCATTTTCGGCGATTGGCGATCGATGAATTTCCTCTCTGCCCATCACTTGCACGATCTCCGAATTCGTCAACGCAAACTGCACACCAGCAATAGAAATCTGCGACGGATCCGCACCGAATAACACATTCTGCAAAAAAAGGCAATTTCTCTGTATAAATGAAAACACTTTGGAGATTATAATGCACCTGGTTCCACATATCAACATAAAAGCCCATCAACACTAAAATGTACAGCAATTTCAAAAGCTAAAAATGATGGAAAGAGAGGAAGTGGGACAAATCGTTGAACTTCGAATGGCCCAGTTCGAATCGATGAGGATATTTCACTAACCGTGAGACTAGATGATCGTACAGCCCCACAGAGGGAAGAATAATATTCACCTTATCCTACCTCAGCTACACTTATGTTCCAGAAGAATGCAACTGCCAGTGGTTTTGCAAGAGTACTGTAATCCAAAGAAAGCAAACTGACATAAATGGCACCACTATTGTAACGCACAATAATGAAAAACAATATTTGCAGGAAGTATAAGCCGCAAAATCATCTCAAGCCCTAACTTCTCAAAATAAATGAATTGTTATGAAGATATTAGAAAACAACAACTGCTCAAAATTTACAGATATATCGAGCATCACCTATCGCAAAACCGCTTTGGAAATATTACATACCATTATTTACAACACTGTCAGTTGGTCGAAACAGATGGTTTTTGCCAATATCTGTCATATTCATATATACACAACCAGACTTTGGCCAACATCTGGCGTATTGGTGGATAAACAACTAGATTTTGACCAACATTTGATATATCGGTGAATAAAACAAGCTAACGTCTGAAAATTTCATAGGCAATTAACAGCTATTCAGCAACTGTCAATTCCACAATACACCTCTCCATTAAAAAGAACCATATGCGAAAAATTCAAATCGATTACCGGCAATCGACAAACAAGCATTAAAATAGCGAAGATTCCGTCAGCGCTAACCTCACTTAAACTTTTCCTGCAGTTTCGACTGATTTCAAACGGTCCCGTTGGGAAAATCGGCAGTACTGTAGCATCCTTTCTGCCACTTGGCATCAGAAATATTTGCACATCGGTGCTGAAAACATCGTAAATGATCATAATCTTCCTCCTCAAACTCTACTCAGTCACGCGCAAGTGCATTTCATTTCCCCTCTTTCAAGTTTAACACATCGCGCAATGCATTCACAGGCCTAAAATATTTATACACTTCTATTTTTCAATTCACCTTAACTACATCGCGTATACCATACTTGAGCCACTCTGTCTCCTTTTTCTGTTTTGCATTTACACATTTTGTAGGCGTTTCTTAGATGCACTGCTCGACTTTCTTGTGATATAACCTTTACATTACTTTTTTTTTTCAACAGAAGATAGCAGCTCTATTAAAACTGCGAAAAATATGCGTTGGCTTCATATTTAGGTTTCGCCATGGTGCAGCGCTCTCTCACCCCCTCCCTCGCTAATATATTCTGTAACATACATCACTACCATCGATAAATCGTCAATCTTCCTCTCCCTATCTACTTCAAAAGAATTTGAGTTCGATATGCCATCTCAGCGTTGCATAGCCAAGATACGATCATTATCGAACAATTAAAAAAAAAAAATGAATAAAAAAATAGAATATCGAATAATACCTCTCCATCATTTTGCTAATGTTCAACAACAGATTTTCCAATAATTCGGTAAACGTCAGCGAAAGATGAGGCGACAATGCTGCTGCACTCGTTCGATCCACTATCGGGCCCATCTATAAGCAAAAGGAAATAATTATCGAACGATATAAAGAGAGAATTTTCGACGGGATGCTGAACAAAAAAAGATCAACCAATAACGAACGTGAAAAAGGTTCAATCGAACAGGAATAGAAACGGGGAAGGGAGAATGATAGGTCGTTGCGAGAAAGCTGAGGATCAGAATCCCTCCATAATACTATAAAAGGAAAGCACTATCCATTGATGCAATTTGATACCCTTGATTTACAAGTTTATTTCCAGCTTTCTTACTTATAATTCCCCCACAAAACAAGAAAAATCTGACACCTTTCCTTTCAGCACCCATAACGGCAACCCTCATTTAAGCTTGAAAAATTGCATGCCAAGGATGTTAAAGTGGGGATTTTGAAGCATACCATTTCTCTCATAATTCGAAAACTGACGTGAACAGACCAGTATTTGTAATCAATGAAAAGCCTGATTAAGCTCTAAAGAGGACGCGGGAGAAACAGATAGAGGAGAAAAGGGAAAGAAGGAGGAAATATTACCACGCTAGTCCTATAAATTCAGTTTCTGCAATTAATTTCATCACGTATAGAAATTGCTAATCACCTCGCTACCTAGAAAAGCGAGGCTGAATATTACGATAAAATTCCTTACGTTTTGCAAGTTAAATTTTTGCCCTTCTATAAGAAGAAACACTTATGAATGAGAAATAGAAACCAATGGAAAAATTAGATTTGACTTAAAACGTACCAAAACTAAAACATGAGGCCTTTCTTTCTTAGCTAATTCGAGCAGATCGAATAACTGCTCATAGGATAAAGTATCGACTGATGTAAATGGTCCCGCAGCACACCAGACGTGAAGCCGATCTGAAAAATGTCAGAAAAGGTTAGAAAGACCGTTTACCTCATTGAAACAACAGTTGGAAGCCTACCACAATAGCTCAGCCGCTTACGGTTTAGTCTGGAAAATTGGAACTCCCCAGTTCAATTCAACTATAAAGGGATTTTATTTACTGCTTTAAAAATGGTCAACTCGACAATAAAAGACGCCTTCAGAGAGGCAAAAAACACTGTCAATGTCCCTTTTTACTGGTCATATTGAAGTGGCCTTCGCCTCAATGATAATAATATCAGAAAAAGAAATCAAAAGCATAGACAACTGAGATAGTATGCTGTTAAATTATTGAGCGCAAGAAACGATGCATATCTTCATTTCAAACTATCCACAATATCTGAAATTCAAATCCATGAAATAAAGGAAACAATGAAAAAAGAGTACATAGTAATTATGTATATCATCGAAAATTTGTATTATCATAAAAAAATATCCTGCGAGAAATACAGAAGAGGAAAAATGGATGAATGAAAAAATTTAGAACAAAGGGAAAATGGTGGAGTCAAAAAATTGTAAAACACTCAAAAAATTGTAAAACACGAGATTAATTCCGCTTAATCCCACAGCTTTGAATATAACTGACCTATTCCCGGTTGTCGAATAATTGGAGAAATTTGCATTTTCGCGGGTTCGAACAGTTCGGTCGGAGTGAAAGTCGAGCCATCCTCATTAGTACCTTTTAGTGCGACAACCTGGCAAAATATTTAGTTATTATTCATAGGTACGAGACATTTCCACAATCGTCCTCTTTGAAGACCAACAAAAATACTGTCCACAGATAGGCACGAACCCTCGAGCTTACGCTTGCTTTGCTATTACGCAACATAGCGTTTTTTTGGTCATCTCCACTATCACCAATAATCACGATCCCGCTTGCCCATATTGAAAACCAAATCGATGGCCGCAAATCACTCTTAACATGACCCTACTTCTATCAAAATAAAGTGTTATAAAATAACTCAATTGCATGCACTTTGAGGGGTAATTTGAATAGCGATGAAAAAGTTCCCTTAAATTCCGAAATTCGCTTTTTTTCGAATGCCTTTCAGGAAATTTTTAAACAGTTGTCCTTTTGGAAGTTATAAAAGGCTTCCAATAATTTGATCCTCAATGTTTTTGAAGTAGTAATAATAACGACGCAACAAAAATAATGGGCAGATGAGTAAACGACTTCTTGATTGCTACCTTATAAAACGTGCATAGTAGCCTTTTTGTATTCTCAAATATTAAGTTTCGATTGACAAGGTAATTGAGAATGACTCCACTGTAAGGAAATAATGCTATCATTATATCACATCGACTTAAAGAAACATTTTCTGAATGAGTTTAGAAGAAAAAAGAAAAGACAAAAAAGAGGCTTAGCATGTATGCTTAATTAACTGACGAGAATTTGAAGTTTTCAAACCTCAAACGGAATCCACTAAACTGCTAGGATGTGATAACGAAAGATTATACCTTGCCAGGAAAGAGAGAAAATTCGGGAAGTTTGCTGAGATCAAGGTGAACCATCGTTGCGTCCTCATCATCCGATCGTATACAGCATCCAGCTGCTTCAAGTCGCTCTCCATTCTCGTCCACAATTTGACCACACACGAAAAATGGTTCCTAAACATCAATAAACAACTGCATGATTTGAACCTGGTATGTTCGAACTACCAACTACCAACTTCATAGTCTGCTGGTGGAGCTGTTAGCCAAGCCTAATGAATAAATGATCTATAATATGTCAGAGGACAATTCTAACAATAAAAAAGTTAACAACAATAAGCTTTTCAAAGATTTTATTGCAAGCATTGTCCATGCAAGATACAGATACCTTGTATCAAACGAGTTGCCAAACTTATCAAATCACTCAACTATTTTTTATTTCCAACAAAATCCTACGCAAAAAATACCGAAAATCCTTTCATGTACAGTGCGATTCTCTTACTGTGAGAAGAACAACGAACTAAATAATGCTTCTTCATGGTTCTATTTTTTCTCATATCAATAACGCAGTCTTTCTAAACTGCTTTCAACCAAAAAAGGCAGATGCTTCTCTCTACCATATAACACAATGAAGAATAATATAACATTTGTGCATACTTCATAGAATGCTTAACAATCGGAAGACATGTTCTGGAGAGGCAAAAGCCTTTCTCTGAGCCGCAATTATTGGCTTCAAAAAGCGGCCAAGTTTACGAAATTCTTAAAAGTTTGCAGTTTCTTCGATAAATACTTCCAAAAAAAAGGAAAATGTCTACCACAACACCATTTCTGGATATTTCTATAACAGTTTCGAAGCGATAGAAGATATGCGGAGTTGGCAGATGCATCTCTCTCCTTCTGCCCATCATAATATCGGTGGGACAGCTTACATCCAGAAAAACAATCTTCCTGCTTTAATCGCCAGATACCGTTGAACTTACAGTTGAGATGTGGTCGCATCTCTCGAATGTAGTGATCTGCTCATTGCCCAATTTGATCGCATCACTTAAAGCATCGATATGCGAACAAATCTCTAAAAATGCATATATATCAAATCACGTCTGAAAAAATTTGAATATTATTTAGTGAAGATTTGCTCGATTTGAAGATGTCGCAATGCCCCTATTTGCTTATGACAGCAAGTTTTGACTGCAATCAGAAAGATGAACTAAAATATACGTGGTGGTCTGCTTTTTATGAGTAATCATTAAAATCATCTCCAAATAAAAACTTTATTCCTTTATCTCCCCTCCTGCTAAGAAAACAAAATGGTCATACGACAATTCACTCGATGACCTTTACAAAGTTAATCGTGTGCGTGAGACGAACGTTAGAAACATAGGTGATAATATTGGCAGTTCATAGTGAGTAAGAAAATTGGAAAATGCTGGAGGTGGACAATTTCTGAAATGTCAAAGCGTGAACTTTTTAAAATCTCTTCGCATCATTCAATAATCCGTCAACTGCATCGAGTTTCACAGTGATCTAAAAATGGTCTAATTAAACAACCGCATTGCTCTGCAAAAGTATTCGAAGCAAACTAAAGTCACCATAAGTGCATTTGCGACGAAGTTTGCTTGCAAAATTTTTCGCCAAAGAGAACGTAAAAGGAAGGGAAAGGGAGGGGAGAGGGAAAATGAAAGATTGATCCGATGAGCTTCAAAAACTTCTTGCTTATTTACTTCGAAAGCATTGACACATTCTTTGCTAAAGCCATATGGTGCGAGCCTGCCAACAGTATCAAATCTCATAACCTAGTAACAGTTGGCATTTTGCCAAAATACTCGAACTGAAACACTATTACTGCACTAGCCTAATTAACAACCTTGTAATCCTATCCTGAAGAAAGTTCCATCTTCTCAGCTTAGGCTATGGTTTACGATTTCTACTAAAATCTGATGATTTCTAGACTCCTAATAATAAAAAGATATAAGCAACCCCCCCTGCCCACAGCAATCCCTCCCCTTTCTACGAACCTTTACCTCTCCCCTCAAGCGCCTTTCTGACTACTCAATTCAGCAATATTAGTACAACCAACTAACTATAGATGAACCTTCAATCTGTTCGGCATCCTTCTCGTTTCCAAAACGAATCAGCGGCTCTGAACCATGCAGTGGGTCGACGAACTCCATATCCGCCTTCCATCCTGCATTTCTCTCGTCACTGCCTGGTGCAGCGAACAACTTACCAACGTAACTCTGCACTATTTTACCGGAATTTTTCCGGTTCTGATATGCAACATTCGAATACGATGGCCTGAATAATATGGAAGCCTCACTAATTAATAATTCACAACCACTAGATTGACGAGGGAAAGGTAGAACAGAAGAGGCGATGGAAAGAAGACCACCAAAGAGGATTGTAGATGCTACCTGAGAAGTGGAAATTTTGAGGCAACTAAAATAAAAAAGAAAGTGAGACAAATTTTGTGAGCCAAAACACGGATAATATTTGCCAAGCAAGACCGCTTTATTCAAAAATGAAGAAATACAACTAAGACAATAAAGGCAAGAACATGATAGAGCTTGAAGATGAGCAGTTTTTATTATGACTTTTGCAGTAGAAAATAAACGAAAAATTAACGATAAAATAAAATTAAAATTTATTCGAGAAAAAAAAAAACTAAGCAAAAACATTTTTCTATACTTTCCCAGCAAAAGAAAAAATCAAATATTTTCCAAAAATACTCACGGCTTCGCTCCCTACATCCTCCTCCTAACAGCCTAATGACAGCATCCATTAAGCATCATGTAGATAAAGGCACTCTTCATAACGAAAAATTAATTTCACGAAGCCAATATAAAATCTAAAAAAAGCGTCTCGAAGTATCCACCTGATTGGAGTGAACGAAGCATATTTTGCTTCCAAAACAGATCCTTCACATTCACTCGGATTAGTATACGATGAATCATCCAATGAAGTATCCATATCATCGTTTCCATTGTGGATGTGACTGCTGTTACGCTCTCCAAGAATTATTCTAAATAAACGACAGCACTTCACGGCCAGTAAAATTACATCACAAATGAGAAATGACGAATAAAAACATATAGCTATAGTAACCATCAATCCAAAGTTCCCTCCCCTCTCCCCCACAACCACCCTTAGGCCAAATGTTTTTCAGATTACACCACCTGGCAATTGCTACTGTCTACACGTCATGTGTTGAAAAATCGTTTTGTTGTGTACACAAAAAAAAAAAGCGAAACCAAGAACCGCATATTCCGATGCAACAGTACGCACAGGATTATATTTAATTGGAATTGATCAATTTTCTTCGAATGCAAAAATCTTTTTCTCTCAGATTCAACTAAAGAATTTGAGCAAAATTTAAGCAGATCTTTTTTGCTTGTATGACAAAGGGATGCAGATTGGTTAACTTGTGTACATCCTCAAAGAAGGCTTTTTTGTTTTAACACATTTACAGTCTACAGAAATTCAATTAGCTTTTATAGGTCTTATATGACACCGAAAACTATCGAAAAAAAGCTGATAAAATATATACTTAAGAAATAAATACAAAGTGCTTTTCACTTCCTTTAGGTGATGCAGCGAGAAAATTCAATTGACTATTGGTAACTGCTGAAGCAACGAAAGAAAACCGTCATTAGAAAAACAACCCGTGAAGGCGATGAACGTTCTAATTATGAAAACCCATCAACGAATCAACTTTTGATAACCCCTTTTGATCTAAATACTAGTCACAAATGCTTTCATGACCACCTCAACTCTTTCATTTTCCCCTTTTACCTCGACTACATAATGTTGGCCCTTGATCGCAATTTTATACAAAATTATTTCAAACGTTTACCTTGATCTTGGAGTCGATGTGAGAATCGAACTATCATTCGTCGACTGATTAGCTTTCTTGGCCAGAACCTGCAAACAGAGTACCAAGATCTGGTGTGCACTAAATTCGAAGAAATATTCTATGAACAAACAATAAGCAGAGATCTGATTATGCGCATTTCGAAGACAACTGACGAATATTTAGTGGGAAATAATTCAACGATGCAAAACGATGAGCAATAGAACTAATGCAAAAGAAAAAACTGATGCGATACATTAAATAATGCAACCTTTCACCCCTTTCTCTCCCCGAGCAATTATTTGAAGATCAAAGAAAACACTATCTGAACGTCACAATCTGAATTTCATCCAACTAAAAATTGGTCTATTTAAATTGCTTTCTAGAGGATTGTACCTCTTTATTATAAAACAACCAAGAACAGCGCTCGCGAATGAATTCATATTAAAGTAATATGAGCATAGCGATGCTAAGATAATATCGCCTCAGATGTTTACCTTCAAAAAATCATAATAGGTTATTGTCTATACGAACTTAAACCGCAACTATTCGTTCTTAAATGAAACGGAGAACTATTACAGGTAAAGAAAGATATACCGTTTGTTCAAAGAGATCGATAAACGGCATATCCATATGTGTTCGCTTCTGATTTGCTGCGAAGGCGATTAATTCGCTCACCATATCTTCACCTGTTTTATTGTACACTTTTGACAGGTGATTCACTACAAAGATAAAATCAATCAAAGCGAATATTGAGATATCTCTGCCCCATTCTGAGGATCGCCTGGCCAGTGGACTTTCAGCCCTCAGCCACATCATTTGGTAAGTATCCGTATTCTTGAAAGGTTGCACTTTGCCGCCTATAGTGTTCGGCCTTCATTTTTGCAACTTATTATAATTCCCTCATAAAATATTGCCCAAGGCGAAATAAAACCTATCTAATCAGCTTTCAAATATTACTTCTAAAAAAACCTCAAATTCGTGAAGATCCTTCAAATAGCAGCTTACCACAAGTCTCCAATACAAACGTTCTCTGCAAACACATACCGTCTGTCTTGTAGATGAAATTCTTCAACAGTTAGTAAAACAATCAAACATTAATGTCTTCATCAGCAAAAAAAAAAAAAAAACACACACACATTCGCAACATTCTCTAGATTATCTCTCTCTAACCTCATGTCCTCACACAACTCATTGCACTTCACATTTCAATTTCTTCTCTCATTAATATCTTTTGATGACGATTCCTTAATACAACTTAATATCACTAAATATATCATATCTCCAACAATTTCATCTAAATGTCCATGCAATGCACTCTGAATATGCCCACCCTC
The DNA here is from genome assembly GCA_037389465.1 of Baylisascaris procyonis. Taxonomy (NCBI): domain Eukaryota; kingdom Metazoa; phylum Nematoda; class Chromadorea; order Rhabditida; family Ascarididae; genus Baylisascaris; species Baylisascaris procyonis. The sequence goes on along the minus strand of JAZARR010000095.1, from coordinate 3,698,725 downwards.
AACCAAGTGTAATAATGTAAAACGTGTTAAAGCCTTGAGTAACTCATTCTTCAAGTTGAATCTTTTCTAAATTTGTTCATCACATTCCACAACTTCAACCTCAGCCTTATTTCAAGGGTAATTTAACCTCGCAAGCCTGCCTGATAAGTAAATCAAAAAACTAGTTTTAGAGATGAGAGTGGAATTTATAATCAAGTGAATTCATATTCATCGATATGTAACTAATCAGTTCAATAACGTGTCAACCATACAACATCAAATCCTCTTCTTCCACCTCTCCTATAGCCCTCTTATACAAAGTTCTTAACTCCGTGGAAAAATACGTTTCATTAATGAGGCAACGATAGAAGTCTCCAGCTAGACGATACTTAAGTGAACGAATGAAAATCTAGTAAGCTAGACATTCATTCACTTTGTAAAGAGAGCTATACTGTGATAAGCATTAGAAAATGATTTATTTCGGAATGAAGTGATAAAATGTGCGCTCATTTCTGTATCCTTATTAAACTATACTGTTGTATTGGTAGTATAGAAATTGTAACACCAATCAAAAAAGGTTGAAATGCAAAAATGAACCTCTCGAGATGAAATCACCATCCGCATCATCATCGAACGTATACATAAAATCGGAGAGCTCATCGCCGAACCATTCAGCGGTGATCATTCCATACGAATCACCAATACCATTCATCCTTCAATTGCTTCAATTTATGTTTATAATCAGCAACCACTTCAAATTATAAAAAAAAAAAAAAAAACAGAGAAAATCAATACACAAAGAAACGAAAAATCTAATCATCTAAAAATAATTCATTGATACTATTGCGTATCGCATCGAGGAGCCATCCCAAAATATCAATTTGTGATCTAACACTAAACTGACGACACTTTTGGAGCTCGATGCTACGACAAAAACGCCAAATGCAATTGCATCGAAACATTCTAATAGTATAAACAAATCCTTTAAAAAAAAGCATTTTGCATTATGATCATACACTGATATAATAACGAACTATTAATATTTGAACAACGAAGATGAATAGAGTGAAACAAATGGAAAATTATCAACAATGTAACGGCAGCTGGCACGATATGTTGCTTTCGTAATCCCATTCAATAGACCACTCAAATCGATCATCTGGTAATAAATCAAAACGTACACGACATGATGCATTCATATTTTGATTACCACCAATCGTGAGTGTTATTAACCCAAAATGATCAGTAAGGAGATCGGTTTTTCTCAACCCGTCGAATGCAGAGGGCACTTTTAAATGTACATAATATCCTCCAAAGTTGAGTTTCCAACTTAAAAACTGCCTTGAGGGTCATCGTATCATTAATGGATTCCATCCAACAAATGCAAGAACTCAAGCCTTAATAGTTCACGTTTCCAACTTTCCAACAAATAGACAGACTAGAACTACAGTTAAGCATAACAGCACCCACCCCGATGTCTACATCGATTGGGAATTTATAAAAGTGCATAACGAAATAAAATTAGAAATAAGCGAACACATTCATGTTCAAATATGACTTTCCCGCGTACTCAAAGAATTCAAATTCAATGTTTTGTATTGCAGCACTATAATTTCTTAAAATCAATAATTTTGACAGATGCGCCGTGAATGGAATTCATTTTTCCACTTTAAGACGTTGGAATTGATGAAATGAATAAATGAATGCTGAAAATTAAAATAATTCACTCACAAATCACAAAGATAAAAGGAAAGAATCTATAATGCAACAATATTGACGGCATATAAGTGACATTTTTTGTAAAATATCGACGTTGAGTTCGTCCAATTGCAGCTTATCTCGGTTTCCGTTATGCTTTTTGACTATATCCATTAGATCCGATATGATCTTTTATAGTAAACTATTGTTTCTCTAATAACAGACTTGCCCCACATTTTTATTCAACTCTAACACACTGTCTTAGGCAGTTAGTTCGCTCATATTCCGTGAATCAATGGAGAATTTCTTCAACCTTCTAATGTAAAATCCGTGCTCCTAACATCCTTCACGGATATGACGAAACCCATGAAGATCCTCGCGATGGGATCAGCTTCATTTCAGAAAACACACCGCGAAGACGAGATTTTCTGGACGCGGGCTCCCAAGGTGTCAGCCAGCTACCAATAAAAACGCAATTTTCTGTATTATTCTCATGAAAAATTCTCGTGTCATACTGCAATTTGGATTTTTGCGAATTCGATGCATGAAAAGTTTAATAACTGGTACCTATTAACTATTTAGGCCAGATTTCTCAGAGACTTTCGACGATAGCACGTTGCGATATTTATTTACAGATCCAATCTTCTGCACTTACATATTGAGCAAAAGCTGTAATGCTGCCACCCCGATGAATAAATAAAATACGGATTTATACGAGGAATCCGAAGTCCAATCAAATCAGAATCCCGGCTTATGATAACATGACTGCAGTCATTTCCAATTCATCACAAATTCCGGAAAACGCCTTCGGCGTTTTTTCTTACTCTGCTTTCTTTAGAAATCGCTCCTGAAGCAATTAAATATCCACTACCTCCTTAAAATAAACCTGAAATAGAAGTGCTCATAACCTTTTATCAGACCCTTTTAGCACTTGAAGTGAAAAAAAAGAACTAAAAAATGGAAGCAATCGATTTATTCACGAGAAAAGTACAAGAGAAAGTGAAATTCGATATACTAAATTCGCAATAACTGAACATCGAACGATGCATCATGAAGTTCAATGAGGTACAACACATGGAACATTTACAAATCAAAATATTTCACCAGTACATTTCGCCCATTTATTGTCATCTTCCTGTGCTCAAAAAAAAAAAAGAGAACTGGTAAAAAATACACTATTCCGGCGATTTTACTATGCCTCATCCACTCGCCCTCCTTTCTTTTATGGCTCTTCTCTTTCTTTCCTTTCTGAATGACTTCATTATCAACTTATCCCTCACTATCCTTCTCTCTACTCCTCTTCGTAGTGCAATTACATTTGAAAAGAACTTAATTATGCTCCTAAATTGATAATCTTTCACCCTCAACACGTTGATTTTTTAAACGTAAATTTCAATGCAATGAACTCTCAGAAAGAATTAAACTTGTAGGAGATATGAAATAGCGTGGGCATATAAGCGGGAGTAATGATCACAGGAAAAGGAAATAAAACGACTAAATTCGTGGTGGCAGTTCCTGTCATCGAAAAAAGAAGCAGCAATATAAACCCGTCATGAAAAAAATTACTTTCATACAGCAAGAGAAACACAAAGAGGCAGAGCGAGAATAAAAGAAGCGTTGGATAATAGCACAGAGGATAAGCGTTCCCATCTGTAAAACGTACGATTGGGGTTCGAGTCCGAGTAGCATATTCCCAGCAGCTTTTGCTGCTAGGAATATGACAACCACACAATGTTCTCTATATAACGTTGCAAATCCCTGCAATAAACCTTCTGGATTAAGCTAATTTCAGATACCAAGACGAACAACCAATTATCTATCATCACTTGATATTCTGTTCATCCCGCCCCATCCCCCCCAAAAAATGTACAGCATAACTCGTCCTTTTTCCTGTCAAAAGACATTCCCATTCACAATCACCCCGTCTAAGATCTGCTGATTCCCGTATCAAAATAAAAGCAGAAAATTTAAAATTAACCGGGGCATTTACAATCACCCTCCTTCAAATATATGAAAAGAGAGTGCTAAAATTTTTCATCTTAAAAAAGGAGCAATACATATGACTAAGGAAATGGTACATATATTTTTCTTAAAAAAAAACATTTCTCTCTTTACGAAAAACTCAAAAAATACATTTCTTTTTCAAATACGATGAAAATAATGCGCACTGCATATGATCAATAAAACATTTCAATAAACTACTATACAATTTTCTTCTCCAAAATATTATATTTACATAGTTACATAGTCGAATGAATATGTTTTTATATACAACTTATTTTACAAAGTATTCTAATGCGGAATTTTTTTTACGCTCATAAAAGAAAGACTAAAAAAAATGAAGAGATTTCGAGAGAATCCCATTATTCGAAATAAACTAAACGAATAAAGTATATGTATATTAGCAACTATTATAAGCAGTGTTGCGATATATGCATAAATGAGACGAGTTTAAATCTTATATTCGTGAGAAATTAAACGATCACCAAAAAGAAAAATTTTTCTAATTTAGTAAAATTTATTTTATTTTTTCTTCTACTGGAAAATTCCAAAAAAAAATCCATTTTTCAATAGTCTGGATATGAAAATATCAATTCCAGTCTCAATTCTGATATATTCGTTTAAAAAAATGCCGTCAATAATCTATACATAAAAGTAAAATCACCATTCTAATAGCGTAAAACCATTGCTATATGCCTTTTCTATAAATTTTTGAATGTTACTTGTGCCAAGTTTTATAATTGAAGACTTTACGATACTGTGAGTGTAGGAGAATATATAGTATTCGATAGAATGTCAAATATCGCGTTGTAAGCATTATTTAATACTACTGCAAAGACCAAAAATGAAAGCATATGGGACCGAATTAAATTGTGGTCCATGGAATAGAGAAGCTTGCCGAAATGCGATACAAACATTATTGAGCACTATTGAGTGATGAGATTTCAATTTCATGTGCTTCACATGATTCAATAATCAATTCTATACAAAAGAAAAGCGCCTCTGCACTCTCCACTCTCCCCCTCCCTCCCCTCTACCCTCATCTCCTCTACTGAAAAAAAAGAACCAACGCTTCTCACCCTAAAATCAAAAAAAAATATTAATGTACATCAAAAGAAATATTTTCAAAGAGTTCCAAATGAAGAGTACAATTCGAGTAGCATAATCACAAAGTGAAAATATAGTAAAAAACGCTGAAAGTAATCGCTCGTAAATTCAAAACTAGAACGACAGTGTGTCTTTGAGCAATTTTTTAACCGTTGATAAACCACCAGAGGACAGGAACGTACTCGTTTCGCACGTCTTGTCACCTGAAATATACTCCCAAAAATAATGATCATTTCAGACAATTAACCTATTTTATCCTCCCCCCCCCTCCTTCTGCTGCTGCAAAAAAAAAAGATTCCACTCAATTTCACCGCTAAATAAGAGAGGGAGGGATGTTTCGAAAAAGTGATATGCTAGCAAAATGAGAGAGCACTATAGAAAAAGGCTAAAAATGACCAAGAATAAAAATCTTATTTTAAATGTCACATATAATTTTTAGATTAATATTTCAAAGATGATGCAGAACAATGCTTTATTCTCTTTAATTAATACGACTTCCTACACTGATAAATTTTCTTTAAAGCTGCAAATATATTTTCCTCAAAATATCTGCTGCCCTCTAAGTCATCATCAAAAATATAACAAATAGCTGCCGGTTATTTTAAAATCCTTTTTTATATTAGTGATATTGTTGATCATCAATTTGCTTATGGAACGCGTATATGGGCAAAATGAAAAAAAAAAAAAAAAAAATCGAATACTAAATAAAATTAACGTGTGCGAAAAATCAATATTCAATTTTTATCGGAATTTTTAATTTCTCATTCCTTTTTGTTAGATCGTAAAAATGCGAACAATCACAAAATCACAAAATATAAGCTTTCAAACGTAAATAAAAATGTTTCTTCGCGACTTAAAAACTTCAATGGTGTTTATAGATCAGTTTAAAAAACACTTCATAGATGATTACTGTGCTATAGGCAGAGAATTTTCACAATTCTCTTCCCCTTCATTTCTGCTCTTTAGTATTTTATTTTCGCCTCTCGAGAAAATTAATTGCCGCAGAAGATAAATTTTTAGATTTAATTCAACAGAATTCGATTGAAAAAAACCTTTGAGGATTGTTCGCTCAATGACAATACACTAACTTCAAAGAACAGAAAGATTCGAATTCTGTGCAAAATTGAAGTAATAAGAATGCAGTCTTAGTGGTTCTATATCAACAATTCATGCCTTCTAAGTAACCAGCGATGATTCTTCTGATGGAATGAATGAAATAAATCCGAGTATAGAATAGACTATTCGGAAGTTCACGGGTTAAATTTGTGGGCAAGTTATAAATTAGCGCCATCTATTTTAGCCACGCAAAACTGCACAGCAGCATAGAAAAGCTCCCACTTTGCAGGATATCAACTACAAAGATCTTCAGCTGCAATAAATAACATCTTCTCAGGGCGTATTAGATTATTGCGAAATGTTTATTTAAAGTTGAAATCAAGTGAATACAAGAGGGATTTGAACTCACCGGTGTGTAGAGGGTGTCTGACAACACGAAACAAATATGGCTGACAATCGGAGAAATTATCGTCAAAAACGTTGGTGAGCTCACTACGAGTGGGCATTTTCGGTAGATACTGTGGCCTATTAATGGCACCGCATGTTGAAATCACAACGTCAGACAATGATTCCGCCACATCCTCACGCATACGTTCGAAATACTCTGCAAATACCGACAATAACCGACATAACATCAGACACATGCCCTCGAGCCTAGGCGTCTAGAAACGCATGCATTATCAACGATGGAAACAATTCGATCATCCATTGCTTAGCACTGATCTAGAAAGATCATTTTCGTGTAAATAAATGCAAAGGAAAAGAATATGTTCTAGCGTTCTAAGAAGAAAACAAAGCAAAAACATATTTCTGGTTGGATAAAAAACACAGAAGATCCAAAATTATTAACTAAATGTTATTTTAATCAATAAAAGTGTTTCCCTCAACAACGATTCTTAAAAAACGAATGATGCACAGAATCGCTCTTGAATGGGAGGGGTGGGGGGTGGGGGGGGGGGTAAGGGATGATGGGGAAAACGGGAGGAGGAAGTCATCTGTGTTGGAAGAACAATTTAGATAATGAATGCAATGTCCGCCAAGTGAAACAAATGTGCACACGTCTAAAATAAACGGAAAAAGCAATCTTATCAATCCATCTTTCTCTCCCATTTGCAACGATCTGTGAGACTCATAAAAACCGCCTTTTACAAATTTAGCCTAGTCCGACGTTCAGTTATAATAGTGCCGATAAGAATACAACACGAGATGCTATTAAATAAAGCATTAAAAATGAACCATTTTCGCGAACATCAACGACATCGAGTTGCAATTGCCACACTTCCCATGGAACTTGATCGTCTGGTAATGGCCATTGCCTTTTACGCCGTTGATAAAATTCCAGCGCTATTCTACAAATCATTTCTATTACTCTAAAGATCGAATTTTTGAGAATTATTTTAAATGAACAATTGCATAGATGAATACATTTTGTTGGAAATGAAAAATTCGGTTAGCAAATAAAATATTCAAAAATGCTTAACTTCAATTAAATAAGTGAAATTTACCGTGAGCGTTAATCCATTAGATTTAATCGATGGAATAATGCAAAACAAAAAGCCGCAAATCCGTTATTTTTATTTGAATTATCGTTTTCATTTCCTTTTTACTATATTCCTGATTCGCATTATGTCCATATGGCGTATAGTTCTTGTGCTTTGCTTGCTTTATAAAAAAATTATATACTGCCAGGACCTTTCCTGTATGTTTATTTGCTTATTTTAAGCTCACATCCACTGAATCGATCCGAATAAAAATAGACGTACCTATACCCATACCCATCCTGGAGCCAAATCACCCTCCTCTCTTGCCACCAGGTGAGCCCTAATTTCTGAATGGACAACATTCAAGTTCCAAGAGCAGAAACTACCTACAAAAAGGTGAACTAGAGATGCAGAGTACGCTTCTTACAGTCTTACCAACCTCTCGAATGGTGTTATCTTTCTAAAATACTCCACACTCTTTACTTTTGCCCAAAGCTAACAAGCAAACATTCACGTCACGTAATCCATTCGAGGTTTCTTGAGACTTATTTTAAATACTTTCTTTCCTTTCTATAAATCATTTCAGTAGCATCCACTACTCCTTAATTGCTGCTAACATATAAATAATAAATTACTGTATTAGGTGTATTCTGCAGGTAAGTTTACATTGTCCACAACTATATATCGATAACGTCAAATCTGAGATGGTGCCGAAAAATCTAAAATCTCGTTAAGTTTTATTACATCATAGCTATTTTTATGCAAATCGACAACAACACTTTAGTTAGGAATTTTTTTTTTTTTTCATTTTCTATAATAGTCAACATCGCTTTCTATATCTCCTTTCTTCCCTTATCCTAGCTTTCAAAAATGTCTGAAAAACCTATCACTAGAATTATTCCGACCTTGCATTCAACAATGGCTTTCCATAAGTGATATGCGGAGTTGAGGATGACGTCAATGTGCTGGATGCACCTCCACTTTGTGCTGCTTTCGATACATCAGCAAAAAAGGCATCAATTTCACTCTTCACCGCTGAGACCAATTCAGCGCTATTTACACGCACCTAGAATTATACTCACATTTTACTTCGAGGCTCAATTAGAATGAAGGAGAGGAAGAGGGATAAAAAGATAGGCATCAACAGGCTAATAACGATGAAATATTTTAAGATAGGGATGAAATCAGTTAAATAGATGTGAATATTTAAAAATTTGTTGACTATCAGAAAATTATAGACGAGAAAAAAACAGCCTCGATAGAGTTTTCCTGATGTTTTTCAAGAAAATGGAGTTAGTTCATTTCATATTCTCAATGAGGAAGAAAAAAAAAAATGGAATTTCCAAAGCAAATTCAAATATTCTAAAAGCAATAATATGAAGACGATATTCTATCGCTTTCATTGATGAACTATTGGTATAAAATTTCCTTCTTATATAAATTAAAGCACAAAAAAATCTGCGCTCAATTGCTTTGAACTCCCATAAAACTATATCACGAAATAAAGAAGTAATTCCAATAGATTTGAAAATAAAAGATTTAACATCTGTTGTGCAGAAAGAGAAAAACAGAAATTCAAACCAGAATGCCTCTAAATATTCCCTATTTCCATCTCTTTATTTTTCTCTTCCAAAAAAAAAAACCATTCGTTAAACAAAATCTTAAAATATCACATCACCGCAATTTTAAGATTCGATATTTTTTGTATTTCTCAGCTTCCAAGGCGAATGGACAATTCATCGATTCAAAAAATTATTTGATAAGAAACCTTACATAAGTGAGATCTACGAAATCACAATCGACCTCTTCTACGCCGATTGACCCGAGTTGATAATTACTTTCCGCTTTATATTGGAACTGAAATTAAATATATTTAAATATTTTAAATAATAAAAATTAAAATAATCAGTAAAGAATTTATCAATGTATATATATATATATATATATATATATATATATATATATATATATATAAAGTAGTGAATATAAGAAACCGTGGAAGTAATATTTTAGTGGAAGTTTCCACCCTTAAGCATCAACTCAGATAATTGTGATTGGAAGCAAAGACTCATATCACTTTACGATATGACGCTCTCCTAATGGAAGAAGGAAAATTATGCCTCTGCCCTCTCTTCATCGTTTTAGAAATTCCCAATACCCTCCGAATATAATTATTTACTCATCCATAAATGTTACACTTTCTGCATCCAACAATCGATGATGATATATTTTTACCGATCTAGTATGATTATGAAAGATTGTATGCATCAATCAAATCTCAATTTTACGAGAAATAGAGAATAGAGAAAAAAAGAAAGAGGAAGAGAAAGAGAGAGGGACAGAGGAAACAGATAGAGAGCGAACAGAGAGAACAGTTAACATTTCCTACCCTCGTAGAATTCCCAAAATTTGCATCATTTTGGGCAAATCTCCCTTATAAATAAACCCCCTTGTTATCAGATCATTCAGAACATTTAAGTAATCGCAATGTTATGTCACTAAAATCTTTCATCAATAAATTCCACCTGGATGGGGGAAGAAGGGAGGAGGGAGCATTCTACAAGATTTTAGCTCTTCAAAAACGAGTCTTCTTCTTCTCCACTCAATAATATCTCTCATATCCAATGAAGAAGGGCTAAGCAAACGATTGAAGTTGCCATTCAAAATCAACACCTCTAAAAAACCTCTCCTCTTCAATAAACGCATGTTTGCAATCTCTCTTCACATCAATAGAAATTTGTATTTTAAAGTATATACAAAAAAAAGAATGGAAAAAGTGGTATGAATGAAAGGAAATAAAAAGTTGGGTACTTATGAACAAAAAAAAAACAAGAAGCTTTTATGTTACAATTGAAAAGTGCATTTTTTTTTTTTTTGTTCATCGATTGCCAACAAGCTAAACAGTGCGAAATGCAGCAGAGGTGAATACACTTCTATCAGATTTCATTGGAAACGATAAGAGGGGAGGCAAAGAGGATAGAGGAAGATGAAATTGAATACGTGGATAAGATTAAGTTGTTAAGGGTCAAGGATATAGGTATGACATCATTTGTATAAATCAGACAGTTTTTAAGCGCAATCGTTGAGAAAAAATTATAGGCGATAATTATTGGCCGCATTTTCATAGAGACTTAAGTTTGCCCAGAGCAGCCGCCGCTCTTCGAAAATTTTGGCAACACCTGTTTTCCATTACATCTGCTCATTCCACTTCGTTTTTACATAGTCTCATTGGCGAAACTAGGTAGATCAGCGCAGCCCGTTTGCTTGAAAACAAAATCGACAAATACTGATGCCTCTTTGCCTTAAGATAAAGTCTGTGTATGTTTGTGTCTGTCTATCTGGAAGCGTTTATCGGTCCACAAATCCATAAACCATACATATGTGGCTAAACGCGTCCTTAAAAGCTATGCATAGGTACTCAACTAGGCTATAAATTGTGTATGAAAATATAAAATATCGCTATCTCTAATTGTTGAGGTGTTGGTAAATCAGATGCATTTTATTGTCTTCATATAGTACACTGCTGCCTATACATGCCATGTCATAAAGATATATTTGACATTTTAGGTGGAGCATTTTTTACTGTTTAAAAAAATAACAGGTAATTAAAGGTGCCTAATCTTAGTTGAGAACGTTAATTTAACAACTAAAAGTGTTATATTTTTAACGCCCTATTTATTATTGATTTCTGCAAAATATTTCCTTGGCGATCCGTTCTCTTCTAACCACATATAAGCAAGCGATCGGTCATTTTACGAGCGGCAGGTGTGCTCGAATGTGGCCTATTTAAATGCACCAACGGACAAGATGTCCATAAAGTGCTCAAAGCAGGTCAACATCATCAACCCCCATACCTAACCATTACACTCTTCCTAGTTAACAGAAACTCCCATACCACGTCATTTAGTTGACCCCCCACGCTTCGATGCTCAATCGCTATCACAACCACTCACATCATCGTTCGATTTCATCACTTCCGGTCGCTTACGATTGCTACTGTGATAATTTATGCGTGCAAATTTTTAATAAACCTATGCTGTATGGGGTAAACCTACGCTATATACATTTCACGGGAATCATGGTATATTGTATGATAAAATATTGGGCATATTTCTACCCGAAGTTTATAATCTTATCTGTTTCGCGATTCGGATGAGGCCAATGCCAAATAGAGGCCTTTGCTCATCTCTTCTGAGAGCAATGGTCAAGTATATCTAATAGGCAATGAGAACAACTGCTTTTATCAAGAAAGAACTATTTACTACTATTTACGATTCGAGAAGCAGTTATTTATACTTAAAGAAACCACCAACAAACTTTTTTTAGCCCCCTATTGATCTGTTTATGCCTCCAATCAATCACAAACACAGCAAATAAAAATACCAAAATTAAGATGGAAAGGGAGGAATATGGGTGATATAACTTCAATAAGCGAGATGAAACTTGCGTTCAAAGAAATAAAAAATTACTCAGCCTCTGTTTTTTTGAAATATTACATTACAAAAATTTTTCTATGCATATTTTATCGCGTAGATTTTCAATATCAACGGAGTTGTCGTAATAAAGCATATCAATTATCATTAATATTGCCACTCATTAATACTGAAGGAAATTAGCGAAAACGTGATTTACTCTCAACTTATCATTCGATTTTACGTTTCAAATGTGCGAGAAAGTGCAAATAATCGGGAAAACGCATGCACTTATCACGTGAACAATCATCAAACATCAATGCTCACAATCATGTGATTCACAGATTTTACACTCAACATTATTTTACATATATTCCACGTCGTCGATTTGCACTTTTGAAATAAATTCTAAACAACGGCATTTAGCGATGAATTTTTCATCCATAAAAACTTACAGCGATCAAAAAAAGTGCAAAAGTACTTCCACTATAACAAAAAATCGAGAAGCATTAACAAGCGCTTAGTTGTCACCAATGATCCAGGGAAATTTCTTGAAAATTCTACCGTTTCTTCTATAATTAAAACAACAATCTTGGGTGAAGAATTTTTTTTTTTTTTTTTGTAAAAATAAAAAACTAATAAATCTCCAGTGACATCGAAATTGAAAAAATAGATAGGGATATCATTCACGATCATTGAAATCCTCCTTAACACTAGTATCACCTGTCGAAGTGAATCTATTTTAAATCACCTATGCAAAGTGCACTTTTAATCCCTTTTTTATGTAACTAAAATAGATTTTTGATCACTTCAGACCAGCATATATTTTAGAAGAAAATTCAATAACGTGGCAACAATATACAGCCATCTGACTACGAATAAACGATAATCAAATAGTAAAATCATGGAAAATCCCGAAGGATTTTCTAAGATGAATAAATCATAAAACATTGCACTTAAAAGGGATTACAATGGAATATTCTTCGGGTGTTCCTTCATTGATAAGACGCCGTTTGATTGAATTCGTTATTTTATTGATAACAATGATTTTGCATAATATTTTCAACTTCTCTCGATAGTGGAATATAACATATAGATGTCAGAAGAAGTTTTATTTATTTCTTCAAAAATTAAAAAAATTGAAACATAAATTGCAAAATTAGCAAAAATATAAATAAGAAAATAGAGTGCGTAGGAATATAATTCGTAGAGGGAATTCTTTGTCTCTTTCAACAACACAAAATATCGATTACAAAAGTACATAAATGTGCTAAAAAAGTACAATTGAAAGGCTTTTTCTTTGTACCGATAACGTCGCCATTCTGTCTCTCTTTTATTCTCTCTGAAGGGTTAAAGATAAAAATCCATAGAAAGAGGGCGAGAGAAAAAATCGTTTTTTTTTATTGAATAAAAAATTTTACATTTGAAAGTTTTTTTTTTTCAACAATCATTCTAACATTTTAACGGAAAACAAATTTGTCTTTTTCTAAGCTCTAAGCTTCCTTCAGCTAAAAAATGTTTCTTTTCGAAATGTTTCCCTTTCTTCATAACTCCAATAAATGACTGGAAAGTTTTTTGATTTAAAACTTTCTGTTTCATTAGATAAGAATTTTGGAAATTAGAATTCGCCATATCTCAAAGCAAATCTGATCGAAACATATACAGCTTGTAACCTAACCGATGATAAGAGTAGTAAGCAGTACTTTTATCAATAAATAATCCAAAAGAGCAACTGTTTTGAAGCCGTAAAGGATATCACGACTGCGAGGATAATTATATAGTCAACAATCTCTGCTTTATAATTTGATAACGAATCAATCGAAGCTCATTATAGGTGAGATAAATTCGAATTTTCGATTTCACTAAGATATGTACAAATACGCATATTATGTTATACTGTATATATAAATATATAAATAAATAAATATATATATATTTATTTATTTATTTATTTATTTATTTTTACTTTATTTATTTATTCATTTATATTATATTATATTCATTTATTTATTGGCTTATTTATTTATTCATTTAATTAATTTTATATTCGCTTATTCATTTATATTTATATTCATACTTTTACCTATGCAGCAGCAATCTTGAAGAACTTAACGGGAATAATGCAAATTTTTAGAGATAATGGTAATGTGAGTAATACTGAAACGTCGTTTCATTTTAATAGCTATGATGCGAAGAGCGAGGAATGCGCTACCAAGCTTTCATCGCACAGACAAATCATTCGCTATTGAAAAAGTGCAGAAACACTCAAAAGACCAAAAATTATCCCTTTGAATGCCTAGATAATCGCCAAAAAAAAAAAAATTCTTATAAATTATTACTTATGAAAAGAAAATTTTCATTCAAAAATATTATTGACCTAATTTTCTGCTTCTTTTATATGCATGAAATATATTCCTATCCATCAATTTTCATAGTTATACCTTATTATGCAAAAAAAAGAAAAAAAAAACTTTAAAAAAGGAGAAAAAGTGCAATAAAATTTGCGAAACTATGATTGTTTCTATGAAAAAACTTGCCTTGATATCAAAAATTATTATTAGTATAAAGATAAAAAATATATTAGAATTGAAAAATTAACATCAAAATCATACTTAACACGAGACAACAAAATTTTGAAATATTCGCACTTAAAAAAAATCTTCCGACAAGAAATAATCGTCATCAAGGTCATTCTCAATGAAAACCATCAATAATAATGCATCAACAATAAAAACCTGAAATTGCTAAATGCAGACATTTGATGCAATTTCTAACTTAAAAAAGGTATTCCGCTCGTCCCATCTTTCTGGTTTCTCAAAAAAAAAAGCGAACAATCGAACAAAGCAAATCAGTATATCGTTATTTAGATGTACCAATAAAATATTCCAAAGCACAATGCATTATGCTAAATTTGGATCCAACTATTTAAACACTAATGAAAGTGGAACCTTCTTAATTTTTATTGATAATAAAAAATCCTAAACGATACGAGATATTGACTCTTTTGCCAACTTTTAAGTTGCATGCCGATTGTTAACTACTTCTACGCTTCTAGAGCTCATTGCAGCGATTTTTGGAGATGAAATTTGTGTGTTTTTGTATCTGTTTCGTTTGTAGAATTTCCATCTGTAACTCCTTAGATAGAATAAAATAGATAAAATGTCGATACACAAATGTGCTGTAAAAATACAATGTTTTTTGTTTTCTTTCTTTTTTTATAACATCTATGTAGAACACATATTAGTCGATCTGCAGTAGATTTATTGGTTAATGCAAAAGGTATTGTTAAATTTATTTGATCACTAAAAATAAAAATTCCCTCATGAATTTTCGTTATTTTTTTGCATTTATATATATATTTTTTTCAAGAATATTTCAAGAAAAAAAAATATCACTCAGATTTTAGTGCACAACCGAATGCCTAATTGATCCAAAATCGAGATATATCGATTGTATATACATCTGCATCAGTATCAAATTTTATTGCATTGATAACGATGCGGATAGCGAATGATAATTTTTAGACTATTAAATGGTTGAAAATGTTTCGTTGCTCAGTATCGATATTCAAAACTTTCAACATTTCCAAAAGAATGCTGAATTCATTCAATCATTGCATTCGAATATGTTTCTTCTTTAAAGCAGAAAATATGGGGAATAACGAACACATCACTCACCTTGCCAACACTTCTGTGAAGCAATAAAGTATGAAAGATTGCCGAGACCGCATCCTTCACTTGACGTAAATCAACAGTCTATAATAAAAAATAAATTATTCACTTTGAAAAGAATATAGATATTATATAACTACGTTCAAGTTTTTCAAAGCATAACAACACATGTCCTCTATTTTCGAAAATTAGGGGTGTAGAAGAGAATGGATCTTGTTTAGTATGCTGCCCTCCCTTAACTTCGCAATTCAAAACAAACACTATGGGAACGGATCCGATCTGGCATGATACTTTAACTGTTCGGTTATAGATTTTTACTTGACTTCGACTGAAGTTTTATCTCATTGTTTCACATGTGAATTGCATTATTTTCACCGTAAAAAGTGTAGTATTTCAATCGCAGATGCAACAACAATATGAACTGCTTCAATAAAACATAATGGAGCGTAGAAACGATAAGTCTCGTTCAACTCAAAGATTCAAAGCTTTTTTTTTTATTTCTGTCTTTATTTTTCTCTCTGCATCACTATATGTCTGCATTATCATTGCCATATGCATCAATGGCTGCTATTCGTTGGTATTCCTCTGCATTCAGCTTAAAATGCCTAAACTATGAGGTTTCCACCTAGGTTTCCTCGCACGCTCAGACGCAAAAAGTTTTTCTACATCATCATTTGTCACCATGGCCTCGTCTGACATCGAACAGTTTTGCGTCAGGAGGCGAATACCAACAAAAGAGCATGCGTCACAGTACAACAGGGATTCTGAATCTCTATGGAAAGTGGAAGGCGCTGAAGAACCTTGCGCGAATCACGAAAAGACAGAAGACAAAGGATTATGTTTTCATGAGACGGCTTCCTAACCTCTTCGACTTTGTTCACGCTGAAGCACTCACTTTGACGAAGAACGCAGTAAGCTGAGAGATGTTGCTTTTTCGAACAAAATATGGAAAACTAAGATGACTGATGCAAAGCTTGCAAACGCTTCAAGTGATAAGAAAGTTGCTGGCTCTAAGCAAAACGAAAGAGAGGGATCGAAGAAAAGAAGGTTGCCGAACAAGCATTCATTTATCTTTGCAAGCAGAGCTAACTTCGTTGCCATCCTCTGCTGACAAGGGAGAACAAAGCGAATAAAATGTAACAGACAAGTAAGAAACAGGTCTTTGCTTGGACAGTGTTTGTCAATAAAAGCCCACTTAGAAACATCATCCCCTGTGGACTTCCTTCTGTTCCCACAAGATGAGACTCCCAGGTGTTCTCGCTAGGGCTGCCAATATCCAGTGTGACGATATCACAGAACGCAATGCAGTTTCATGCACAGTTCAACATCATAAACAGAAAATGTGAGCTTTGATGACAATGCCCGGCCAATCATCCACAGAGACACAGAATTGTTTCCACCCATCCTCGGCGAAAAACAAATTGAAGTTCATATTTCTGTGATTCTTTCTTCTCTCAAAGGCACCCCGTAGCTTCTTAGAGCTTAAAACTTGTGGTCGGGGTAAAAGAAGCTTGAAGGGCACAAAACTTTGAGTTTCTGTATTCGGCGTATTCAGCATACTCACTGGACCTGTAATAATCTCCATCACTTTCTTTGTCGTCATTAAATCAATGAAGCTACCACCTCAGCAGGTATGCTGTGTGTCCATCCTATACGCCCTAAAATTCGTCTTTTCAGTGATTCCAAAACAAATGAAGTGATCCAATCGTAAAGAAATACTTCAGAAGGAAGATATCCGGCAAATCGTCAATGTTGGCAGAAATGAACTCTCTGGTTTGGCAAGTGAATTAGTGCAACAATTCTTTTGCGATTATTATTACAAGGAAATGTTCGAATTGTCGATGATTTTCTTGTTTGGGAGGATCGGAAGGTACGAATTCAAACATCCATGTGCTACAGATCACGCTTGATGAATATCGGAAATTTTTTAGTTTGATGATCGAATTGAAGATCTATATGGGGAAGACAAGTTGTCATCGCGTTATCGGTATTCTTGCTGCTAAAGTGCATTTAAGGAATTACCCTTGCATCCAATCACTGCTAAGGATGCGTTGAATGATGTACAACGTCTATAGACTCTTTGAATGAATCAATACCGCAACGTTCGACAGTCGACGAGTTTGAAAACCATTTATAAAATTTGTTCAAAGAAAGGTTGGCTGTTTATTTTATTCGATCTCGCTGTTTCAGCTGAGATAAAATTGGATAATGTTCGGGCCAAGCCAGATTTTCTGGACATACGAGGCAACATGGCTGAAAGCACGTCATAAGCCCCATGAATCCCTCCTTCATGCGCCGTTTTTCCGCAATGGATATAACGGTGCGAGGGGATAGATCTAATAATATATTGGATGAAATCTTTGTCGAGTTCAAACGTCATCAACAATTCCATCATATCATTTCCTCCGTAGAACATTTTCTTGCTCTTTATTATCAACATCTTCTCTAGCACCTTAATTAATGGAAAGTTCCCAGCCAAGCAAAAAATTTTAAAAAAACATTTAAGGAGAAAAGGTGTTCTTTCTTCTGCTGTCATTTCAATGCCGAAAATTAGTATAGTCATTGCAAACATCGCTGGTAAATAAGCTTTCATTGCATATACACAACATGCAAAATTGCTCACAGTGTGGAAAATGGTTTTAAACACTCCACAATTAAGGTCACAATTACAAGGTTCGGAAACCATAATCTGAGTTCACAATCATTGAGTTCGGGAACTATAGCTAGACCATATCCACTTATTTAGGGAATTGCAAAGGTTGAGCTTTTTCATGGGTTGGATAATGAGTTCACTAATATCACATGATGAAAAAGGAATCATTAAACGATGAACATTTGACGAAAGCATTTTGTTCGGGTTGAAAATCTGTTAGTGAAATCAATAAACGTGACATTACGGCTTGAATTCTCCTATTCACGGTCACAGAATTAGAAAAGTCCCAACGAAAATTTACTGCGGATTATATTTCCGGTTAATATAAAAGTAATCAATTTGAATCGCTACTATCACTGCCTATCATCGACAACTATGCAAACAAATCAACATAGCGTCGCATTCCATAATTTCCGGCTATTTCGTGCCAGCCAGCTTTATTTCGTGCCAGCCAGCATTGCACTTTATTTAAATCTCTCATTTATTTTCAATGAATAAAGAGTAATTCCAATGATTTTTTAATGCGCTCATAACACTCTTGACGCATCTAGTAATAATATAAAAGGCTATTTTCGTTAATGGCATAAAATATTATCTGAGAACTCCAAAAGCAGACGAAACGAAATCGTCTTGCTTTAAAGGCCAAAATAAAATTGGTTGCAATGCCGGAAGTAATGATAACAAGAACAGAATAAAACTTGGATTAGGCCTCGTCGTACTCCAGGCCACGTTTAAACCAATGCCAAGATGTGGGCATTACTACTGTAATACCGTATATTCTCGAATGATCTTTTAAGAAAGAAATCTTCATCAAATTTACAGTAATAAAGAGATGCAAAATGTAGATTAATGCTGCATTTGAATCTCCGCTTCAATTCTATAGCGATCACGCATTTATTTTTACGGTGCCAAAAATTGTTGAAAATGAGAAGAAATAAAAATGCGCAACAAAATGTAGTTTCGTTTTTTTATGTATCATTTGTGCTTTTCGGTAGATAACTTCAAAAAGAATTTTTGCATTGCTTCATTTCCTCATTTATTATTCATTGCTTTCCATTGAATTTTTCAGTTTTTAATACTCTTTCATGACATTTTTTTTTTAAATTTAGACTGTGGTCGAAATTTTTCAGAAAAAGATTACTTCTTCGAGTGCTCATGAAAACTGAGGTTTTTTCAACACGATAAAAATAAAAGTGTAAAATACGACTCACCAGCTGAAATTGCTGATTTCGTGCATTCATACGATTCCGGCTACAATAAAATTTAAATAATATTCAATACATAAAAATTTCATCCAGAAAAATTCCACTAAATACGATCATTAAAAAACGATAAGCAACGCACCGAAATTATCACAGTGTAAGGAGAAAATCAACAAAAATAATTGATATAAAACGATTTATGCAAATAAATTCAAGAAGATTGAAAATTTTTGATTAATAAACAATCGTTATCACAAAAGCGAATAATAGATTCAATAAAATGGTACACAATTCTATTTTACAAAGTAAAAATATGAAAAAAAAAGAGAGTAACGACAAAGAAGAAAATGAATGAATGAAGGATCGAATAAACAACGAAAAATACTTTCTCAAATGAGTTGAGAAGTCATCAAAACAACGCGGCAGAGAGTTTCGTAAATAAGTGTTTTCTTTCATTCTGTGCTGGTTTAGCAATTTAACAATAAACAATAAAATATCATATTTCAGCGGGATTAAATGCTCATAAAGATTCCTTGTAAAGGATTTGTTTTTTGATGTGTTGGGCAGTGATATATATATATATATATATATATATATATATATATATATATGTATATATGTATATATATATATATATATATATATATATATATATATATATATATATATATATATATATATGATAACGGCTCATAACGAGGTGTGAAGACCTCAGTACATAAAAAACTACAACTTACATGTGCTGCCTTTGCCTTTATTGATTAATGAATTGAATACGTAACAAACGGCACCGTATGTTCAGCTAATGGTTGAAGAATGTTAACACTAATAGAAGTGACAATATGCATTCCCGGAGGGTTTCCTTTTAAATGTTTATTCGTTGAGTACCCAGTCCTGAGGGTGTTGTAACACCTTCTGATCTGTGGAGGTCATTTTTTTTCAGTCGCTAACACTGATAGTTAATAAAATCACCGAAGGCACAAATGTCTTGGATTCTTTAGAAAGATTTTACTGGGAATAGCATAAATTTATTTTTCAAAATTCCGCAAAGATACACGAAATAGAACATTACTTTCTAGTATATAAAAAGTTATTTTTTCTAGTTATCGAATCAATGAAAACTTGAATATTCGTTATTGACAAGCAAAGTGCTTTTTATTAATTAGTTGTAAAGGGGTCATTTTTTAGCTGAAATTGATAAAAGGGACTTTTTTGAGGGAACTCGGTAGAGGTGTTCTGTAGGGTAGAAAATCTATTTTGACAAAGGGCATTTCCTGCGAGTAAAAATTCGAGGAAGAAGATCCTCGAAACTTGAAACTTACAAACATCGGAGAACCCTCTCGAAATTTCATTGCAGTAAGTGAAATTAAAATGGATTCTATGCGGAGTGTTTCAACTCTCTCCTGATAGAAGGAAGAGAGGGGAAAGTTGGGTAAGGATATCGAAGCAATCCCTCCCTTCTTTATGATACGAAGAAAGAAAAACGTTGTCCAGAATATTGCGATGATATGAAGAAGAATGGAACCAATTGAGGATCGACAACTAAGGTGTTTTGAGAGGAAATGTGTGCACCATGCACTAAATCGATACGCGGATAGCAAGCAGCACCAACAGCATCAGTCAGCAGGGCACAACGAGCCGAGCACAACCCCATCGATACACAGCAAAAGGGACAACCGATGGGCGGCGCCTCGATGCGGCTGGAACACACCGCTCATCCCCCGTCAACTGCTCTTGTGCTTTCTCTCCCCCTCCCTTCCGAGTGCTATAAAGCCACAAAAAAAAAATTGTCCACTTTTTATGGCGTTAAAAAAAACAAGTGGTATTAACATGCGTTTATCAAGTGGATGATGTAACACAACGAATTGACAGCATAACCGTTGGCCTTATTTATATGAAACTTCGATGGCTGAACTTTTTAGCAACTTTTTCATTATTTTATGAATATATTTTAGGGGAACACATATCTACTAATATATAAAAATATTAGACTTACATCAAAATGGTTTTTTGGGAGGGGAAAGGGGATGATTATAAAAGTATATCCGTGGGATTTTAAGAAAAATAATTGAATTATATTGAAAAGTATTTCAACTCCGAGAATTTACATATGTTTGAAAGATCAATGCGATGTACTCGTTTGCAATTTGTATATCCTCCATCTCGTCTGTTAGTGCTTTATTCCATCTTTCATATAGTAGTAATTCCCGTGGTCTATAAGTTTCTAAGTAATAGGCTATGATTTCCTAAAAGAAGCACTTTTTATGTTCATTATATTTTGAATGTTTATATCGAAATTTATTATATAATGAAGTTGTGAACAGATGGGAACTATATTAACGTTAATCATATGCGACACAGTATTAACTAAATATGCAAATTAGAGTAATATCCATATTGATCTATGAAAGAGAAAAATAAACATCGTTAAGGGGAATGGGTGGAGCGGGCAAAGACTCGGTGATGATAGAAGAAAAGGAGTGGCTCAAAGGTGCTCTCTGCAATTCCCCCTTCGAGACTCATCAACAGTTTTCTTCCGGCGGCCAATAATAACATATACAGATTTAAGCTGACTTGAATTAAATAACATATGCCTTGCAGACAGCTTGCAAAATGATCATTATAAATTAATAAAAGGAAATTAGTAATCCTATAAGTGAGTATTACTGGATTCAACTGAGGATCAACAAATGGTTGAAGCTTTATTTAATTGTTAAAGTTTCGCTATTGATAGACTAATAAGTTTGCCTCGCAATAGATATCACCACTATGATATAGGATTAATTAAATCTTTTAACGGTTAAACGAATGCTTGAAGCAAATGATACGAAATGATACGTAAATATTTAAGTTCAATCAATCAGAAAATCGGGCACAAAAAGATTTTCTTATTTAGAGGGAGGGGGGAGGAGAGGATGAGGAAGATGCATCGTGAAATTTCATTAAAAAATTCGGTATAAGGGTTAAATTTTTGCGTAAGGATGACTTGAATGTGAAAGTTTCAAAGTGAACAACTCACTTTCCTTGCTATCAATGAAACAAATATCGAAACACATTAACAAGACGGTTTGATTTCGAAATTACGAAAGATGAATGGAACAACGCCCTTTTGTTTCTAAATGGCGAAATAAATAAACACAAAAATATTTTACATCGATAGGAGTGATAAAAGATAACATGATGACACATATACATACATATGTATTCGATACTCACCATTAGCCCCTCTCTTCAGATGACCATTGATCAGGTCACTTAGTGGTCACCCCCTCTCTTCGTGGTGACTCCATTTTGTGCACTAAATACTAGGAGCAAGCCATTTTGCGATACGCTTAAACAGACGATAAGGCGGTATCGTCCAGCATACGTCAAGGATGTCATCCCTAATGAACACTCATTAAACAGCTATCCCATGGGTCAAGATGTGAATGCCCGAGAAAGGAAGCAATGCAGAAAGGCAATCGTTGCATATGTCATAACGATTTTCTTATTGCATCATGAGAAATTAGTCAATCTAATGCAAATTATACTTATTTCAAGGAATAAAGGAATTAAATGAGCGTAAAATATATTCAAAATTAACTCATTCAGAAAAATTCCCCTCATCTAATGGTTGTCTATGTCTAAGTCAACGACGCATACGTAAGTTGGTATCCGTACCCGATCGGTCGCATTTGTTACTGCCTTAAATGAGCAGTAAAATCGGTTAAAGCGGATAGAAACTAGAGCAGAGAATCAAATGATGCGAGAGGAAACAATTTTTAATGTGTATTACACAAACACAAAAAAAAACTATTAATATCAACCGATGCAGACGTGTAGACAAACAAGTTCCGCTGAAAAAAACAGAATTGAAAGAATCAGTGAAAGAAAAAATGAGAAAGAGAGAGTTCGAGAAATACAAGAAAAGAAAAAGAGAGAGAGTGAAAAAGAGAGATCATGTCTTATGAAGAGAGGAAATACGTAATATTCAGAGAATTGTTATGTGAAGGATAATTGTTGATGAGAGCAGTGAAAATGACGCCGAATTGAATAAAGGTGATCCATAAAGCGTTGAAAATGATGTAAGATGATTTCAAGAATTCATCGCTGATGAATCAATCGTTCACAAAAGAAATAAAATCGAAATGTGTCGGACAAAATAAATGAAAAAAAAAGTGGAAAATTTTAAATAAAAATTTGAAATTAAATGAATATTTGTTAAAATCCAATACAGATAATTTCATCGGTCGTCAATTTAACGGTAACGTAATGGAAATTGAATGACGATCGAAAAAATTGATTTGAAAGTTTGAAAACTAGTTACTAAATAAACAACTATAAAAATAATACAACTGCTAAAAAATCTCATCTTTGCAAGGATTCAGAAAGATATAGTAGCACCATAAAACCTCAAATAAACCCCCCCCCCCCATCCTATAATTTCTCCCAATTTTTTCACTCTTGATTTACTATACACCATTATTATATAACGCTAAAATTACAGCAACAAAAACATTCACATCTTAATAAAATTCAGGTTAATGATATTTCTAAAAAATTCGGTGAAATTTGCATATAGAAGGATTTCATATGAGATGATATTGCATACAATCTATATTAAGATCCCTATGGCTCAGATATAAATAAATGACTAAAAATGGTGCTGTATAAGAGATAATTTTCATTGCTCACCTTCACTATTCAAATGCGATCGCAGCAGTCAATTATGCACCTATAGTGCAATGAATTGCCGCATCTTGTGTTCTGTTGAATTTTCTTTTTCCGCATTATGATTTATTAATTTATTTCCGCTAATCGTCACTCCTAAAAGAAGTACGAAAGTGCGCCAGGAAGAGGTGGCGATATGCGCTTTCGCAGTTCCATCTATCATACCGATCAGCTCTGAATGCGAGCTCAAAAACAATAAAATGACGTTTACTAACATTTCTCTCTATAGAACCAGTCGCTTGCATAAATTCGCATGCGAAAATTTGCTTTCCGCTTCCATCAGTCGTGGCAACAGAAAAAGTTGGCACATTCCACTTAAAAGACGACCGATCTCATAAGTTGACATAAAAATTGCATTTTTTTGCCAATAAAAGACTAAATGAAAGGATGCATACCTCACTATAATTATACTTTTCCAGAATTCATATAAAGAAGTGACCAACGATAAAAAAAATTGCGCATTAGAAGTCGTTACGCGTGTAGATTAAATCCGCTGATTCCTTCGTTGCTTTTATGATTAGGAAGTTAAAACTGGTGGATAGACAGACAGACACAGACATACGTAAACATACAGGCACAGGTGATATGAACCATAAAGAATTTCTTCAAAAAAAAAACTGCAAAAAGTGCATAAAAAATGACTGCAATAACCTGTAGATATGGTGAGGATTTACTAATAAACTACAGTCATTAAAAAATATTCTTCATCTCGCAGTCTGAAGAAAAATGTAATCCCCCACATTTTTTCTAAAATAATGAATCTCTAGTCAACAAAGAGAGATGGTTAGGGAGGATAGAAAAGAAGAAAACGAAGGAACTACCTCTTCTTAAATTTTTGGACGATTGTTAAAGAGTTCTGTCTACACCATTGCCACCCATATCAATGAGCATGAAGAACTCAGTAGGAATTAATGAAACGAACGTCGGCTAGCAGTGTGATTTAAATAGCTAATGCACTATACTTGCTTCACTTGTTCCATTAACATTCAGCCGTCTGTCACATCGGCCATCTATAACCGATGTGACAGACGGCTGGCTATCTACGTCAAAATCAATACTCATCTTCCAAAGTGCAATTTTTGCTTTTTGTTTGTTTCTTGTTTTGCCTTTTTTTTGCTTCCGTAAGCATATTTCTTATCCAACCTTAATGATTAACCAAATCATTTAGATGACTGACTATGTGCAACAATTGTTTACAACTGTTGAGGTAAAAATTATTAAGGAAACGATTACCGTAGAACCTCGATTAAAACCAACAATCGTTATGAATTCTCCAAGATTTTAAAGAGAGAGAGAGAAACCTTATTGAAGGATAGAGAGAACGTAGAGATGGAGATGTTTTTATCACAAAATTTCTTGCAGAATTAAGCATGGTAATACAACATTATAAACACTTGAAGTTTACTTGAGTCTATGATTGAATAGGTAAAGCTTATTAAGGAGGATGTGTTTGGATTTAAAGAGGGGAAGGGGTATTTCTTGATGCCGAGAGTTTAGAAAGGGGGAGAGGGTATTCGAAAGAGGGAGTCATTGATTGCGGAGAAATTCTATTGCATTAGCAGTTACAACATCGAAAGTCAAAGACTTCTAATCATTTTTCAAAATATTGCAAATATAGACATATTGAGCGATATTAAGAGATCAAAGGCAAAAAACAATCGGGAAAGTGCGCAAAGAAGCTAGCACGATAATGCGCTTTCCTAATTCTATTCAATGGGTCAACAAACTTCATAAAATTTCAATAAATAATCAACTTTACGCAATAATTGGCTCATATTTTAATTTATCTCAGCATTAACATAGAATTTTTGATAAAAGAGTTGTCTTTTTTCTTTAAATCGACCGCATGTGAAACGAAATTCTGATTGATTGCAGAATATATGCAAATTTTTAGGATTCCTTGAGACGTTTAGATGGACCACAATTTTTTCAGATTTGTTGAATCAGTCTGAATGCTAGTAATACAGGTTACCCATAGCATATATCATAGCTATCGAATTTAGTGGCTCTAACCGTAGTGCTTTTTAGAGTGAAACTATGAGACAGATGAGCATATCATAGTGTGCTTTGATAGTGCAAATTTGCAACGTGTATAATAGGCGATTATGAAATAGAAAGACAAATGGCAATGATGGAAAAGGTCATGCTGTGAAAAAAGGTCATGCTGTGAAAAAAGGTCATGACAAAGAATACTTCATAGAGGTTCAATGAAAAAAAAAAGGTATCAGTCTCGCCACTATTCGAATGAAAGAGGAACAAAGTTGGTCACGCTCAAGTTGATCGTGACAGACAAGATGGTAACTTGCTGAAGTTGAGTGGAATGTGTGAAATAGTAGTTTAGAATATTCACTATATAATCAACGGTAAATAACTCGATGGATGCAGATAAGGTATAGCTGAAGAGAAATTTGTAATTGAATACAGCTCAATGCTGGAGATATGCTTGGAGTCGGAGATGATCTGAAAGCTGAAGAAACAGGTCGAGAAGTTGCAGCGAGCATATTAAGCATAAGCCGTAATAATGTTATGCACCGCATAGGTGAGAGTTTCCTCAAATGCCAGAAAGAAGTGAGGAGAGGGGGAAGGAGGGATGCTGAGGGATTGGGAAGGAAGGAAAAGAAATGTATTCAGAATTAAATTTCTAAATAATGTAATCTCAATGCTCACATTTATGAAAAGTATGGCTGGTCTGAGAACGAATCGAGTTGAACTTATGGAGGTGTTGACGTCATCGCATTTGTTTTATTGACAGCTGTGAAGAAATAACGGCAGAGAAAAAAAGGAATTATGATAGGTGCATAGGTGTGAGTGAAAAATCATGACAGAAATAAGAAACATTAAATACAATTGAAAAATTAAATGATGCGTTAAAGAGAACAGAAAATAGAATCAATGAAATATTGAATTGTCGGAAAATTTTGAAAGAAACCATTCCAATTTTAAAGTTTATTTCAAAGTTTTGACGATATGAAAGCATTCCCTGATATGATAGATGATCATATAACCATTGCTGCTTTAAGAGTGAGAGATATAATCACTGCAGACACCTGTGTCAGTCAGTCAGTCAGCTGACTGGAACACGTGAACGACAAAAGCTTTTTTGTCTGCTCTGCCCTTATTCTCTGCTATGCGAAAATATTCTCCCATTTTTCTCTGCTTATATACTCTTATTTTACACTTTTTCTCTATTGCTCAAAAGATATTTATTTTTGGATGTTCATCGTCGCTCTCTGCACATCATCCGATGCAGCGATTCGCATAACTATCGATGCTGAAAAATAGACAATGCTACACAATTCAAAAATATAACATAACAGATATAACAAAAGAAATTAGTGATTATGAAAAAAATAGAGTTTCAGACAAGAAAATGAAAAATACCATTAGTAATTAGATGGTAAGAAAAGTGTTTATATAATAAATACTTCTTTGTTATCTCAATTATGTTGGGGACCGGAAAATAAGTGGCTATCTCTATGAGAGCGTTGAAATAAACGATCATAAGAAGAGTCTCAAGCAAACAGGAACCTAATTTTTGAACATCTTTTTCAGTAGACCATTGCATATATATATATATATATATATATATATATATATATATATATATATATATATATATATATATATATATATATATATATATATATATATATATATATATATATAATGTCCCACAAGCCATACTCGACCACCTCCTCACGGTAGGAGACGGGCAACGGGTTCTGGGGTCTACACCACTTGAGCGTTATGCTCTATGAGGTCCTGCCACGCTGGAAAAGCTCCCAAGGTCAAGGGGTGGCAAGTGCGTGTCTGATCCTCAATGATCATCCCCACTAAGTGTGGAAAAGCAAATCGCGGCTATACAGGCAAGAGATCTAGCAACCCGAATGTCTACATTCTTGAAGCATAGAGTGAAATCAAGTTTCAAGTTTATTCAAGCTTGAAATTATCGAATCAGTATTAATATCAGATTGGAATCGGCTATTGAAGATTTTCTGAAAAATGAGTAAATCTTTTATTATAGTTAATATTAGTGATGTAATGTGTGGATCAAACGGATGAACAATCTTCGAATATTGAACGGCAATAAATAATGAAAGTTTGAGATTTTGTGCAATAAATCTCTAAAATTCGAACTTTTTAACACATTGATAGGTATTTTTAAATAATGCACTTTCAAGTGGAGATCAATTCATTTTTTTAACCCTCAAATTACAAGTTCTATCAATCGCTTTCAATATTACCATTTCATCAAATTTTGTAATTGTAATAAAAAAAATTTTCATGCAATATTCGATACTTTTCATGTGAAATATCTAATTATTACAGATTTGATTATTCATTAACGATCTCTTTACAATGGAAATGAATGAAAAGACTCATTTAGAGGGTGACAAATTTTAAAATATTTTATGAAAACTCGAATAATTATCGGAAATAAAATGTCTTCAGTTTTAGTTTGGATTAGACGAAAGAAGATTTAAGAATATTCCGAATAAAGCAAAATAATCTGTAAGATTAAACTTTAAAGGATGATAAGTTGAAAATCAAAGAAATTTCCGCGTCAAAATTTCGCTCTTTTTTCACCTCCCTTTCCCACTTTCTTCTCTTCAGTGATTGAAGAGACAGAAAAAGTTTTGAGAAGGTTGGAAAAATTTTATTAAACTTGAACTTTATATCCATAGAAGTTCTAATGAAAGCAAAGAATGCTGCATTTGTATTATTTGCAATCATTTTGGGAACATGGGTGGGAGAAAGGAGTTGCGAAGGCGAGGTAAGAGGAGCTATTATTCAGTCCTGAAATCCCGGCAAAATCCGGATTCACCAATCCCTGATATCCGGCCCCTCATCCTCACTCTGCTTGTGGCCCTCCTTTATTTCAGTTCACTTTTCTACAACGATTCACTCAAATACATTGCTGCTCTATTTGAAGAGAAATTTCCCGCAGTTTTTGAATTGTTCCACTCAAAAATTGAATCGACAAGTGTAGCACTATTTCGCAGAATTCAAAAAAATTTTTTAAGCCATTTGTTAGCAGATTTTCTCACTGAAGTTTATTCGTTGTTTTAATTGTTGCGGTAGTGGTATGGATCGTAATAAGGTGAGCAGAATGGAGGTGGGGATGGTGGGATAGAGGTGCTCGTGATGTTAAATTGACCCGTAGCCGTATCACAACAATACCACGGCGCTTAAGACGTGGCCAAATTGAACACGCCGGGAACGATCCCCGAGCATTACGAAATCTAAGCTTCTTTTTACCAACTCTATGTGGTGCTTAGCTGAATGGTCATAAAGTAGCTAATTGTTAGCACTAAAAACTATGAAGTACCACTGCTTCTGTTATGTCGATTCATACTCAATCACCGATCCGATGTACCTATCGAACGTCGTGTTCTTACCGATGTTACTGTTGTTGAGGCTTTGTGAGGAAAATTTCTTTCTTACTTGAGGTATTCCTATGACGTTTGGTAATGACCTGAGGAGCTTACAAGATGAGCAGGTGTATAGCAGAAGTACGGCCGAGGGGGGAGAAAGGACGCGTCCCTGAATTTACACCTTTAAAAACGGAATCGGCGGTCATCCATCCTAACGGGCAAAGTGCCCACTCCTATCCTCTTTTCCTGATTTAGAACAAACTTACGCATCAGGGGATGAATGTGGGGAATATCAGGCACTTGCAATTTGTCACGATGGACCATCAAGTGAGAGGGTACCATTAGTGTCAAATTATTCACTTTCTCACGGAAGATTTCGGGTTAGCAGATCTCAGGAAAATAGCCCTGCAACATTATCGCTGTACTTCTGTTTATTATTTTCATTTTTTCCGCACTTTTTTCGTTGTTCAGTTGCTCAGATGAATATTTTCGAAGGCGTTGAAATAATAGATATTTAGTTTTGTAAGCCTTTATCAATTTTTTATCTTTTTTTAACGTTTGTGAAGTGGAAAAGCATTTGAAATATATATATATCTTTGCTGTTCTTACATATAAATCAAAGAAATTTCGGACGGATAAAGTAAGAGAGCAACAAGTTGTAATTGTTACAGCCGTTGTATTTCGTTTATTTAATTTAGAGTTCATGTCTGTCTTCTTTTATTGGCGTTCATTCATAAATTAATTACATGTAATCCACCTCAATTATTAGGTTCTTACTTCCTTTGATCACTTTTATATCGTATAAAATAAATTCTACATTTAAAAGATTCATATTCATATTTAGATTAAAGGATATTATGGCAGCGGATCGTTATGACCGTCAAGTTCGTCTATGGGGTGATGAAGGTCAAATATGTGTTGAGCATGCATCCATATGTATGTTGGGATCATCTGCACTCGCCACTGAAATCCTAAAAAATCTCGTATTAACGGGTGTTCAATGGGTGCATATTGTCGATTCGGCACTTGTCACCAATCCCGATGTTGGCAATAATTTCTTCGTTGAAGAGGAAGAAATCGGAGAGCCTCGAGCAAAAGTCGCAGTGAGATGGCTAAAGGTTAATTAAATATTCGACCATTGTCTGTTGTTGTCTTTTATCTGTCTGTTGTCGGTTAGTATGTCTTTTAATGTCTGTTCTCGCCGCCAGGTAGGTTTCTAACTTCTTTCATAAACACTTAAAATCTATCTTAGAAAATATGCCACTTTTCTTTTCTATCCTCAAATTGTTTATCGGAGTTGTCGCTAAGTTTGTTACCCAGACTTTTCTTTTCTTTTACATACATATTTTCGAACGGAAACTTCCTTGAATAATTAAGGAACTTTTATTTGCGATTTAATTGCATTTCACAAGAAGGAATAAAATTTAGAAGAAGATTTCTCTGTTACCTACCTGCAGATGATTCCATAAGGTGATTAAGAGTTTGGGGAGGGAGGGGTTTTATTTCATGAATACAGTTATCAATAAGAAAAGAATTTACTAGTGATGTTTATTTGCCCAGTAATATATATTTGTGATTGTTAAGGAGCTGAATCCATCGGTGGAAGGTGACTATGATATACGAAGCGTAGAAGAGTTGGTGAAGACGGATTTGGAGTCGTTGCAACATTTTACGCTTGTAATCGGATCGAATCTACATGAAGCAACTGCAGTGACGATCAGTGACTTCCTATTCGATCGGAATGTTCCCTTCCTTCATGCACGGTCTGCCTTGAAGTCTTTTGGCCCTCTTGTCTATCACATTTGAGGGCAATAAACTCAAATCGAAAGAGAAGATTGAAGAGGAAATTTGTCGGCATTTGCATGTAAAATTTCCGCGAAGAAGGCAATATTTCTGCAATTATATCGAGAAAAGGGAATTGTTAAAAATGATTAGTTTTAGAGAGGTGAAAAATTTAGATTTAACGTGACGATACATTAAAAAAGGGAAATTAACAACTCTAAACAAGATGGACTTTGAACATAAACTTTCTGAAAATAAAGCTTGATTTCCAAAAAGAATTTTTTTCTGCCTCGGTGATATTCTGATACTATATGAAAGATTGTGGTGAGGCGCAAAATATGTTTTTCTTTTAGCCTTTTAAATATGGTCGGTATAGGATTTCTTATAATAATAATAATAATAATCTAATAACAATAATCTTTCAAGAAATAGCCTTTTTTACGAAAAGGACTCTTATTTTCCATCAGAGCATCTGGTGAACGTGCCGCACTTAACCGAAAATTTTTTTATTTGGAGTAGGATGGTGGAAGAAGAGAAGATTGCAATTAAACAATTATTTATTGATAGTATGTTCTACTCAGAATCGACTATCGTGCAGTACTAAGTTTTCTTTTCTCTGATACTTCCTTTTTTTCAGGATATTCGGTTTTGTGGGATATATTCGCATATCCGTAAAGGAGCACACAATCCTCAATTCACGTGCTGAGAATGTTGCACCCGACGTGAGGTTACTTTCTTATTTCAATTTTAGTATTTTAAAGAGTGAAAATTTCATGAATAGTAATAATCACTTTGCCGGATATACTTTTCTATGAATAAAAAAGAAGGAATGTTTCTTGAAAGAATTAATCTGTTTTTGCTCAAACCAAATATTCAATTATATTGAGCCGTTTGCCGCAACGATTCGGATCTATTCACCAATTATGATCGATAGAGATTCAACAATAAAAATTAAAATTCATAAAGTTTTTATTTTTAATGTTTTATAACAATTCATTATTTGTTATGCGTTTATTTCTTACTTCTATCTTTTTTTTTTTTTTTTTTTGAAATAATAATAATATTTACAGATTGGATAATCCGTTTGAAGAATTAAATGAAATGGTGGATGCACTTGATTTGGATTCGATGAGCTATGAAGAGCACTCACATACACCTTATCTATTGCTCTACTTAAAAGCTTTGAATTTATGGAGAAAAGAGCTTCAAGATGAAACTGCATTCCCCGATGACTATAACAAAAGGAAACATTTTGAAAAGGTAATTTAACTATTTGCTACCCATGAATGTGGATGGCCAACAGTTGATCAACATTGACCTCAGAAGATTTTAAAAGTAACACATATGTATTAATTTCAGAATTTTTTGACGTCACTATAGGTCAATTATATTATTGGCTATTCATATGCTGCTTGCCTAGTATTCTGCAAATAAATTTTTAAAGAATTACTGAAATCAGCAACGACCTTTACCTTTAAAGAAATGAACTACATGGTTGTATGATTAAGATGCAGATCTGTCTATTGCTTTTTTCGCCCTGAGGACATACCATTCGAGCATTAAACGTGGCTCTTCTCTAAGTGTTGACCGAAGGTGTGCCACTTGGGTGATAACTGGTCGAAGTTCATATCTCACTTCTTCCATCAACTTAGCACATTGTAGTCAAAATTAATAGCGGTGTAGTTGGCAGAACCAGCTGTCGGAGCAATTCTGTCTCATTGATTCCGGTTTGGAATCATTCCTTTGGTTCAATTTGAATGGAAAATATGAGCGATTGTAACACTCTTCTATATTTTTTTCAAATTCTAAAAGAGTTTCAAATGTTTTCAAGATAGTGAAAGTTGCAGGTATTCATGTCATTACGAAGGCCACAACCAGATACGGATTCAATGGAGGAGGAAAATTTTATAGAAGGACGTGCTGCATTGGCCCGATCGATGCGAATCACAAACGTGAATTTACTATACTCTGCTTTCTATTAGTTTTAATTGTAACGAGTTAGAACCTAGACAAATAACTAAACAAATTAAACACAGTATTTTATGGGGGAGGGAATGGTAAAAAGGTAGTCAAAGAAAGTATTACGACGGAGCAAAGCAGGTACCATTCGATGGCCTCATCGGCAGCCAAATGGGGACGTTTCGGGGAGGTGGGTTGGGAGGAACATTGGCTCAGTTTGCGATTCCTTTTTTCTGATTTCGGCAGTGAAATTCTTCGAGATGGAAGTCTTAGCAAAATCGTTTAAAAGTAGATGATTGGTTGCTTTTTCTCGTTCAGCCACTGACCACTTGAGCTTTTCGCATATTCTGAAAATTTCCAATGTAGAATTTTTCTTTGTATGTTAATTAACGAACAGAATTTGCCTTCATCTTGAAGGTTTTTAGATAGACGTTCATATGCTTGATGTGTTTTCCTAGGCTTTTAAGTTTTCAGGTACCATCAAACGTGCGTGAATTGTTGGACCATCCAAAAGCTGAAGAGCCTGATTGCACACGTTTCTGGGTGATGATAGCAGCATTGCGACGTTTCGTAATCACAGAAGGGGTGATGCCACTTACCGGTATATTGCCTGATATGATTAGTGATTCGGAAAGGTATATCGCACTCGCTACTATATATCGGAAACGTGCAGCTGAAGACGCTGAGAAGGTTAGCTCTTGGCATGAATTTATATAGGCGACTGTAGTAAATGCTTTTTTCGATTCTTCAAAGATTCTCAATGGTGGTTATAGTTTTTTTATGTGTCCTGACCTATATCTCTGCATGTGCGTTGTGATTTATTGGCGTGTAATGTGGATATGACAGCATTGGTTTTTAGCTGTTTTCTAAGAGTGGTTTGTGGTATCTTTCTTTGATTTTGAGTGGTTTTGCATTTGCACATTGCTTCTTCCATCGGGCAGCATCACCCCCTTTCCCCATAGTCTCTTTAGTCACGGTACATCCACCTAATACCTGAGCAATTTCACCTGCATATAGATACACTAAAATATGTTAGAAAGCGCTTATCGTAGATGTAGATAAATAGGATCCGATCGATATTATAGGTGATCAGTTTCACGGCTGCGTCCCATGTGGTCAGAAGCTTCAGCTTACCGACGCTTTAGTAGGCTTGTTAAGAACCCATTCTATAAAGGATAAAGCTATCGTATTTAGTGAGCATTACATTTGGCATGAGCTTTATCAACTAATGCTGAATTTTATTTCAGCCTGTAAAATGTTTTTTTTTTTGTAAATTCTTAGTTTACTGTTATTTTTTCGATTTTGAGGTATTTGAGCACGCTATCGAAATCACGCGAGAGAAACAACTTCCTGACGATTTAATAAAACTTTCTGATTGTGAATTTTTCTGTCGAAATGCTTCAATGATCGGAGTTCAACATGGAACGACAATCGCGCAGGAACTCAACTCTCAATTAGAAGTAGGGTTTTTTTTAAAATTAAAGGTGATATCAGGTAGATTTTTTTCGACTATTTAGAATTTTTGATCTTCGGTTTCTTTTTTTCTTTTTTTTGTTGGGACAGAAAAAGTGAGTAAGTGTATCTCACTTCTCGACGGCGTATTTCGATCGTTCTCATAGTCGCAGTATTGCCTTTCATAGTTTTCTCTTATCTCATTTGCAATAATATAAGATTCTTAAGCGTTTATATGGTTTTTTGTCTTTGAGAGATTTTGGTAAATAAGAAAAATTGAATGGTTTTATAGTATATCAAGTTTCAGAATGTTATTGCCGACGTAAGAGATGCCGAACTAACACCGCATCCATCTACTGGTGTGGTTCAAATTCCACCGGCCGTATGGTATATACTGCTGAGGGCGGTTGACAGGTTAAAAATGTTATTGTTGATTTGGTTGAATCGAAATGGGAAAAACGATGTATTCATTGCAAGCTATTCGAATACACTTTCATTTCTGTAGTTTTCATAATTGTTGGTGGAGGTAATACATTTAAAACGGTGTAGTTCACATTTTTCTATCATTTTGAGAAGAAAAGAGGTTCCATTATTCCCTTCCTTTTCCCTTCTCTTTCGTCGTTTCCTCTATTCCTCTCTGTCATTGCTAACTCTGATTGCAATTTTTTTCAGGTTCTATTCAGGGAAGTCACGATATCCAGGTACGAACGGAGTGCCGTGCACGATTGATTCATATGACCTCAAGGCAAGACTGGATGGGCTGGTCGCGGATTGTGAGGTACGTTGCTCACGAAAGCAAATTATGAGTTCGAGCTGATTGCGATATACTTGCTTGTTGAAAAAATTCTAAAAGGTTTCAGATTTGACGAGTAAGTGAACACATGACTCATTTGCATATTGAAGAGGACTGTATTCAAGCATTGTCTGAATGTTATATTCCTAGTATTCTTTCTTTGGCCCCATCCGAATCATTGCCTTCAAAAATTTACTCTGCAATTGAAAGTCAAGTTCCCGAGCGAATAAGTTTCCCAATGGGTAGATTTTTCCAACAGTATTTTAGAATTGTGCGGCATCCTGATAGATTAATGACATCAGTTGAGCGTCATTTAATTCCTGTTATCATAGTCTATGTTTTAGTTGGTGATAGTATTTGTATTCAGTTAATGAATGCAAGTGATATATCGGAGAAGATTCCGTCGGATGCAATAGATGAGATGTGTCGTTATGGATGTGCTGAACTGCATGTGATCGCATCACTGATCGGTGGTATTGCTGCCCAAGAGGCGATCAAGCTAGCAACACATCAATATGTGCCAATCGACAACACTTTCATCTTTGATGGACATACGCAAAATGCATGTACCTATCGCTTATAAGGTGGGAGATTTGAAGATTTCAGAGATTTGATGTGGAGAACCTTAAAGTTATGAAGAGACAGCACACGAAAAAAATGCTGGAACAAACTTGCTGGTCCAGCTTTCATAAAGTTTATTTATTGACAAAGAGATTGGTTTTGTTTATGAGTCCGATTTCAGTAATTATCTCTTCGTTCCTTCGGCAGAAGCTACCGATTCCATTCTTATATCCATTTCATTATAGAGTTGTATTTTTAGTGTCTAAAGTAAGAGTAGTAGTGCTGATGAGAATCTTGAGTATTATATATGAGAGGGATGTGTGATCTTGAAGCAATTCCCGCCTACTAGTTTATATATACCTGATTAATTGTATGTTGCTTTTTTGCATGTTGTTTAGTTATTTATTTGGTGTCAGTTGATTTGAATGTTTTTGAGACACAGCATTCAGAATGTTTTTATATATTAGGGCGGTTAGTGACATTTGATCATTCCCTGTTCTGAAGTGGATTCAATGCTCACTTGCTAACGTTTGTCCATATTCCAGTTTTCCAGGCCATTTTCGAGGTTGTTATTGCAGCTTCGAACATGAACGAATGGTCGAATTACTTACGAAAGAAGAGAGGTCGCAAACAGCCGTCTAGTTTGCTTTAAGGAAGAATCGATCAAGTAGTATTGCAATGTATAGAACGGATATTTGCGATAAATATATATCACGGACATTGATTTGTGAGGTCATTTGAATAATGATATCACTTGGCATTTGCAAATTACATAGCACTAATGATGTTAAATGGTTTCCCACATAGAAAGAGAGAGGTTGTGTACTGAATATGTTAACGAAATTGTATAAATTGGGGTTTCTTGCAGTGGCACGTTTTCCCTATGTTGGAGGAAAACCACCTGATTGTTGGTCTTCCTCGGATATTAGAGCTTAATGTCTTTTTTTTTTTTGGTGTTTATATATTTCTTTCATATTCGAAGTCAACCTGGAGTAAGTCACCATAACCAACCATAATCGTTTGCATTTATATGAATTCGTAGTTTGAGAACACCTTGGCAACCGGTGGTTTATGATAAAGTATAGAGTTCAGCTTACCTGTTCGTTTCCATATCCATCTTTATGTTGTTAAAGAAATTACATAGGTCAGGGAATAGGCGGTTGATGCGAGGTTTCCGTTAATGTGAATCCTCAAAATGTTCTATCAGAACTATTCAATATTTCTTGCAAAGAAATATTCCCTAACTTTGCCTAGTTGTTTGATATAAATTGTTGTTTGCATACTTCGATTTATAAATTTCTCGTTTTGTCTCACTCATTGAATCTATCGCTCTCGTAAGGTCAAGTGTTTGTTTGTCACTCTTTCGCTCTTTTATGGATCCTGCCTGAATTTATTTTTGTTTTCTTTGTGGTTTATTGTTGCTTCCATGTTATTATGACTCATAAATTATTCGTGATTTTGTATCAGTGGAGAAGGTTTGAGGCAGATGAAAGCAAACCTTATGACTTTCATCATGAGCAAGAGGTAAGGGGTGTTACCATCGGGAGGAGGGACGTGGAGGGATTATGGGGTTTGTTGACATACTACATTACGTTGTAGTAAGTGATTATTTTTCACTGTAAATATATTTATTCGATTTGTCGTTTTCCCGTTTATCCATATGCATATTCGTTTCTCGTTGATCCATAAACGATTCGAGAATCCGCACCGTTTAAATGTAATATTTTCCGGAAAAAAATATTTAGTGGGTGCGATTTCTTATTCGTTCCAAGCGGTTAAGATATTGCAAAAATCGTTTATTTTCGAGTAGCTTAAAATTTGGAAATTAACCATCAACGGTCATAGCATATGCAAATTTCAAAAAGAATAAATACTGAAAGGTGTGAAGGGGGGGGGGAGGGGGAGAGAGCTTAGAATTCATCTTTATTTATTTATTTATTTATTTATTTATTTATTTATTTATTTATTTATTTATTTATTTATTTATTTCAATGAACATAGCATTCATTACGAATGAAAATTTCATCACTAGAATATATCACTAGAAGGAATGTTTTATGGAGGTGATCTATATTGAAGGAATGATACACTCAGTTTTATTTTTCGTTCCCCAATTTAGTTCATCGATTGTTATTGAATGAAAAGAATGTAATTTTTGTGGGAAAAATTGTTAAGATTAAGCGAATGGTGCGCAAAATTTGCATAATATTTTCATAAGGTTATGATTCTTCCACTGATGTTTTTTAATATTTCTTTTGGAGTGTTATTTGCTCGGTCCTTAAATATTCAAGAGAATTAGGGCTGTGACAGCGGCATTTATAAATTCAGGCCTAGATATTTGAAGGATATTTTGTTATAACGATAGGATGGATTATATTGAGGTGATAGTAATACAAAGATTACCGCACATTTTCTCACCAGTAATATAGGTAATGATATATTAAAGGTTTGCATTAATTTGACTAGTGATATAAGTTTTGTTATATTAGTGTGGCTAATGGAAGGCTAGATGTTTGGAGAGGACAATCTTATCTCATGAAAGTTTAGATAGTTCATATGCAAATTTAAGTAACCAGGCGTGAATGATGGATAAGGTTAGGCGACTGTGTGTTAAGCGAGAATCAGTGAAAAAAGCAGTCGGGAAATATTGATAAAGAGTAATGCGTTAAATATTCGAAATTAAAATTTTCGGTGTTTGCATTGCATACTGCATTTATTGGATAATTATGCAAATTTTAAATATCATCGAATTTCGGATCGGCGTTATGTAATAAAAATTTTTGAAGAGAGCCAAACAAAATTTTTTAGAGAAAAATATCTGATGCAAATATGGCTGAAGGAAGCTATGAGTCGTTTTATAACTGGCTTGAGTTGCTATTGAAATGGAGTTGGGGATTTTACGCCCCCTCGCTTCTCTAACTTGTGAACGTTTTCTATTTCGATTAACAGTGTGGAAATTTTATGACCCATGGGCTTAAATCCCGTTATTACTGTAGAAGTGCTACCTTAGTCTGAGCGGGGAATTTCGATTGAAATTGAAGTTAAGTTGTGTTCCTGAAACGTTGTAGTATTGCGCTGAATAAAATAGGTGTCGTGATGGTTGTTGGGCGATAATAATGTGTAGATAGGCGGCGATAGACTCGTTGGGAATGTAGTCGTTCTCGCTGCGATTGTTCGCCACACTCGCAGACTGTCTTGATTGCACAACCTGCTCATGCGACAACTCCAGCTGCGATTCGACCACATTTCATAAAACATGTTGGCAGACAAATGTCGGATATCACATGATATTGCTGTGCGGCAAATCGTGCTACGGAATCCAGATCACTTTTACTGGAGCTAAAGAGGAGCGATTTGGCCATGCCAGCAAACGCTCCACAATTGAACACCAGGCGAAAGCTTGATGTTTCCTCGATGGCCTCTTTCACGGGGAGGGGAAGTTAGGGATGTGAGGAAGAGAGGGATGATTAATAGAAATTAAATTAATATATTTTATATCTCACAAATTAAAGGATTCTTAGAGATATATTTGAAACGAAAGAAAATCAATAGCAATATGCTTGTTGTGTTCATGTTTTCGGCTTCTTCGATAAGAATGTACGACAAGTTTTGTGAAGAACTTGTTCGATATTATGCATAAAAAACAGTACATTCATGCTCACTTAAACTTCTTTTTTTTACAAACTTGGAGGATTTTTCTGATGCAAATAACCGAATTATATGATAGAACTTAATAACAGAATTTTAAGCTTCAATTTCAATTTTAAAACAGAAAAACGGAAGTTTCAATAGGAATTTTAAGAAAAGAATAAAACGAAGGTAATTATGAATTTTATTATATTTTGTGGTATTGGAAATTTCACAACTTTATTCTACTTAAGTGAGGTATATACTTATTTATTTACTTCGATCAAAAAGGTATTCATTACGAATAAATGTTTCTTCATATTGCTTCCACTTCCGCTTAAGTGGAATTAGGGTTTCAGCGCATCTCGTGCCCATCGAACGCTGACGAGTTGTTGCTCGATTAAGGGGGGATCCGCACTTACTCCACCGCCTTCGTCCCGGTAAAGCTGCTATTTGGAGCAACTCGATAGAACGAAGCTAAAGAGCTGCTTGGAGCCTCTTAAAACTGACTGCCCAGTAACCAGTACTAAACCATACAGCAAAGTAAAAAAATACTCTAAAGTCATATACTTTGTTCCAGTAAAGCGAACTATGCAATGCCACTTTTTACGGTGGTAAAACTGGACGCAAATAAATTAACTCAGGTTTTAAGTTCTGATATATAAATGTAGATATAAATATAAATATAAATATAAATACAAATATATATATATATATTTATATTTATATTTATATTTACTTATTTACTTATTTACTTATTCATTTATTTATTTATTTATTTATTTATTTATTTATTTATTTATTTATTTATTTATTTAGAAAAAAGTGAAATTAAAAATATTTCGATTTTTCTAATTTTTTGATCAAGATATTAGGATGTATATAGGAAAAACAATTCATTATTGGCGAAACGAATTAGCAATATGCAAGGAGGATTTCCGCAAATCGTAACAACAACGAGTCATCTTTTATTCGTTTTTCCGGTTTCAATCTGTCATCTGCACATGTTGATCCTTACACTTGCTGTATCCTTTATAACTGACAACTTTACGATAGCTTTGCCCACCTTAAAAATTTTCTATAAAACTTTGAAATGCGTGATTATGCTCTAAGCGAAGTAATAAAGTTTGAAAATGCGGAAATAACCGAGAACTTACTATCAGGCGGTTGGCGTAACATGAGAGCGTTTCCAATACTTTCTTTTTTATTTAATGTAGATGGAAAATATCTAGGTAGACAGTAATAGTGACTTACAAATTCTGCATATGTGTGAGTATACAAACACTGTGTTGATAGTCGTTATAACATCTAAGATCACTTCAACATCAAAACTTCCTAAATAATATGCAGTAATGAGTAATGAGTTCCTCCGATTTAAGTTTTGCGGCCAAAAATCGAGTTTCGGTTTAGGTTGACTATAAGATACCTGAGGAATAAATGAGATGAATATTATTGCATGAGAGGAAGCGTCAGGTTGTTGTTGAAGTGGGGAACTTGCATAACAACATTCAATACCACCAAGGTCATCTCGCAAATCGAAACAACCCCGATGTACTTTAATGCCACTAACTAAGAACTACAGGTCTCCCCTCATGTTGTTGGTTCTCTTCACTTCAAAACATTTCCTAAGTCCCTCTTATTTTATGAATCATTTCATTAGCTAAAACATGAGAAATAACACAGAGATTAAAGCTTTAAAATATTGTTTGTTGATCGGTTTGATCGGTTTTTCTGAGTTGGTTGACTTGTCTGAATGTCTGCAAAACATTTTATTGGCTTTACTGCTGAATGAAAAACTTCACAAACAACTTTTAATATTACAACTTGAACGATCGTTTCCAAAGTTTAATTCCGTAGAAGTTTTCAAAATATTTTCAACACGGAATTTTTTTCAAAATGAGTGAAGAATTATTTTTGCATAATTTTCTTCGATACCGATAATACTAATCGATTCGCTCTCTTTCTGTTCTTTATTTGCACTGTTTTCAATTATTTATGTTCCAAGTGAAAACGGAAATCCATTAAAAAAGTAAATAATTTTCTGGGAAAGTGAAAAGGAGAGGGATGGGATTTAATTATGATGACACTCGAGATTTGTTCGTTATTGTTGAATGCGATGTTAGTGTGAAGGCAACGATTCGATTGCATTTTTCAAGAAGGAAATAAAATATTTGAGTAATGAACACATCTAGCAGGTATATAACAACTTGTTCGCTCATTTCGAGTGGAACCAAGATCGTGAACATCGATTCCACTAACGTTTTCCGATTCGAAGAGTACAATTATTCCATCGTTGTGTTGCACCCAAACTTTGCTCATGCACTCTCGTTCTATGAAGTCGATCTCTGACCAACGACTTTCCTCTATATCTCCGCATAAAACTTTTTTCAACTGATTTCGTGGAACTATTTTATTTAGGGATAAATTCATAAATTAATATGCAAATATATATATATATATATATATATATATATATATATATATATATATATATATATATATATATATATATATATATATATATACATTTTATGGAAACTACAGTAAATCTTAAATAGATTTACTGTAATAGATAGACCTGGAACGTAATAGATAGAAGTTTCTTAGCTCCGAATCGTTACCCTGCTCGCCATAAGCAACGACAGGTGCCTGCAACCGAATTTTTTGAGCACATTCGAATTTTTGAAACTCTAAAAAAAGCTCGATCTTTTCACGAGTTGAAATCTTATGTTAGTTAAGAGCGGAGCGCCCGTCCTTGTGAGGATTTTTGCAACCTGACGTCTTCTGATGTGTCTTCTTAATGTGTTATTTTTCTTCAACAATGATAACATTAAAAATCAATAGTTCCATCGTTTAATGGGAGATTTGTCGTCCCATATGCGTAAATATGTTTCTTCGTTTTTTTGTATCGATA
The DNA here is from genome assembly GCA_037389465.1 of Baylisascaris procyonis. Lineage (NCBI taxonomy): Eukaryota > Metazoa > Nematoda > Chromadorea > Rhabditida > Ascarididae > Baylisascaris > Baylisascaris procyonis. The sequence goes on along the minus strand of JAZARR010000095.1, from coordinate 3,656,292 downwards.
AATAAATATTCCTTCTGCATAAAATTAAATGGTAAATTCTTTCAGTATATATTTTTGAAAAGACGACAATAATATTACTGTTTTTAGATTATTTTACACTTTGTTGAAATTCTAAAAGAATATAAACATGAAGTAAATCGATTTAATGAACATTATATAAAAATAAATTTAAATGAATATAAAAAAAGTAAAATATAGTAGATTTTAGGCAATAAAATGGCGATATTAATTGAGAACTGGTTTTGTGAAAATGAATTCATGGACGATGAGGAGTGGAGAACATATGAGAAATGGGATGATTTCTTTGGTAATGAGGATATGTTCATGTGACAGCGATCATTATGACGATAAGAGAGAATCCATCTTACATCATTCGAATAACGCGATTCCTCCAAGTAAAAAAATATAGAAATAAACAATTCTTAATTGATTATTTAATTTCTTATATATATATATATATATATATATATATATATATATATATATATATATATATATATATATATATATATATGTCTATTTATTTATTAATTAATTTATTTATATTTTTTGCATAGAAATGTCACTTTAGTATATAGCGTTTGGATGCTTAGTAACTGATATTCAACTATGAAGCATCATCACGTTCTATAAATTCTAAATATCGTAGTAACTTTTGATTCAGTTCTATACGATAATCATAAGTAATTTTCGAAATAAAAATTTGCATATGAAACTTAAAATGTTTTTTCCTCACATCAATTTCTCTCATCTTCATTAGGAAATTTTAAGCGATAAAAAATAAAAAATAAATTTCTTGATTGTAACTGTTTGATGTTTAATCGATAAACGCTATTATTGATGTATATTTAAATATTCTAAATATTGATGAAATATATTTAAAATTTACAACTTTAAAGTTTTTATCGTATCTATAGAAATCCCTGAGGCAATTGTCGAATAATTCAACGAGACTGAGATTTGGGATGAGACCCTCGAGACGGGTTGGCAGACAAAACACTGAGTGGGACCTTTAAACTATTTCAGTTATTTCCCTGCTGGCTTCCAGCTTGGAGCTATTTTTGAGACAAAAATTTTTGACATTATAATAGATTTTCATTAGAGTGCCAAAAAAGTTTCCTCTTTGTCTCTAGAAATTCGGTTCCTATTTCCACAGATTGTTATATTTGAAGACGGGAAGCAATGTGATAGGATAAGGGAGGTTGGCGAAAATGTGATCTCAGACTCGAATCAAAGCTTAAACAATACACTACTAGATACCTCTCAACAAAACCTATCAAATCTATAGCAATTGCATGAAACTATATATACGACCAATCGCCCCCTTCCATTCCCTTCCCCTCCCCTTCCCTAACCCATCTCCACACCTGTTTTGCTTGCATAGGTATTGGTTGCGGCGCATAGAAATGATTGTAACGTAGTGTTGGTGGTGTTAGAGCACAAGGCTATCGGAACAAGCACAACATCAGAGCACTTGTTTCGCATGACGTTTGCTTCGTTTGGCGCTCAGCTTTGATGCATCACCTCGCGTCCAACAATGTTGCGCTCGCGTTCTCCATGCTATACAACCACCCTGTGCAAACGTATGCGAACGTCATTTAGCATTGACCCAGACTGGCACTATTTTAGAATTGGGGCAGTTGAGGGAGGAGGGAGGTAGAGATTCATTGAGGATGAAGGTACCACACCATTTTTGTTACCTTACATTTTTTTCTTCATTTATTTGTCTCTATAGTGCCGAAAATTTTTTGATAGAATTGACCATTAGTTTGCTCTTCGCTTCTCTTGTACCTCCCTTCCCCATCCCTCTCCCCTCTGTGGTTCCTTATTACTAAGCCATTTCAGTATAGAATTTCAAAAGGTGTTTGCATCTTCGAAACGACATTATGAATGTAAAATAAATGAAATTCTGGTTTCGGTTTGATTCCGAATGATTTTCTCCCATTTCAGGTGTTCAATTTTAGCTATTCAATCCGGTCTTCGCTGATTAGCTAGAGTCATGATTCACGTTACATATATATTACTTCACTAATTATTAATAGCAATCGGTTGATTATACCGATACGATACATTTAAGAATACATCAGGTCACTATTAAGCCTACTAACTTTCACATCCCCTCCCCCCCCCCCCACTCTCTCTGCTCCTATTCTTCTATACATCCATAAAATTGTTGCTGTATCGATTAGGGTTTTGTGAGAATATGAATACTGAAGAGTGATTATATTTTAAAAACAGGAAACAAGATGAGAATGAAGTTGGGTTGCACAGCATAAAGCGTTGTCCCCTCGGGTATTGGGTCGCAGTTTGATGCTTTTGTTGGAGTGCTCGTGCTAAATGACTTTGAGAGTGGCCATCGATGCGCCATCTAGACGCGTTGCTAATGACAACACGTCACAACCCGAGCATCGAGCTGCAAGTTTGCCTCTCTTATTTGCTTCACAATTCAATCATTCCCTTCTGGAGAGAGACGTCACTCTCAATGCCACCAATCAATACCTCCTAACTATTTATTTTCATAATATACAATAGAGCCCCTTCCTCTTCATCTCTCTTAGCATATCAAGTTTGATTAACTACATTCTAGGTTATTTCCATCTACACTTAAAATTAAATAAATACAAGCCCTGAGTTGTTAAAATTAGTGAATTACGAGTAATAGCTGTATAATTTGTAGTGCACATCTATCACTGAAATTTTATGTGACGATATTTGGTCTATTTCCTTCTAGAATTTGCATAAAACATCTGTTCGAAGTTTGCAAGGAAGTAACCCTCAAGTGCCTTTGGTATGAACATGAGACATGCACACGAAGCTTATTGTTGATAGCATGATCCTGAACGTTATGCTAACAAAAGATAGGGAAAGAGAGAGAGGGATAGAGGTGATGCGTCTAAGAAGTGTTGGTCGCTGTTCGGTTGTGAGAGGGTGGTGGTGATGGTGGTTGCTTTGTAGTATCGGTTCAACGATGAAGTTTAGATACGATCATGAGAGTTGATGCTTCTACGATGCTGTGCATTCACATTCTGTGTGCAAGGACGGCAAGCTGAGCGCCAGCCACATCATATACGCACCGTGTGCTGCACCACCGATACACTCATACATAGCACAGCGTGAGAGAGAGTCCCTCTCTACGGACAGCCCCACCACCGCACACACACACACACACACTTCAATCTCTTCACTTTCTTTTCTATGGATTTTTGCATGTAAGGCGTACACTCTCTTCGTTGCGGTTGCTGTTGCTGCCTCTGTTGCCTTTATTTGGTGCGAGCGCTCGGCTCAGCTCGGCCACAACCACTCGCACTCCACTTCGAGCACTCGCCGCCCCACCCGTTTCTAGGTCGGACTCGGTCTCACCATCGCGCCTCGTCCGCCCAACCGGCATTCGTCTCCATACACACGCTCATGCGTTCATGTCTTGTTTCGCCCTTTCTGCTCGTGTTTGTCTTGCTCATTGTGCTTCTCTTTCCTGAATTATAGCTTCACGTGTTGAAGCTGATTGAAACCCTCGCGTAATCGTGAGCTTGCAAAACATGAATAGTATGGGGAACTTTATCTTATTGAACTTTTCCTAATTTAGCTTGGATAATAGCCTAGCTCTAGCTTCAGAGATTTAATATAGTAGCTCCAGAGGGAACTCTAGCTGCAGTTCAGTCTCTATCGCCAACTTTATAGTAAAACATAACGATTCGAATTCCTGAGGTCAAGTAGCGAGAGAGCGAACACTGAAATCCTCATCATAACCAAATTTTTCATGAAATCTGAAGTAATCTGATATATTTTTTGCCTTAAAAGAGAACAAATAGCATCACCAAGTTGTCCATTGACATTTTTATGTGAATTGTTGTGATGCTGTTGTTGCATTAACTAAGACAACGCAAATAGTCTGTGCACACAGATTGCAACGATATTATTTAATGAAAGGAAACAATAATATTCACCTAGAATTGCTACATTCTTATGGAGTGGAATTTTATGAGTCCGCGTGCACAGACTGATTGCATTCATCAATCGTTTAATCGCCGTTTATCTAGTTGACTTTTGCAATGAAAGAGTTCGCATCATTGGTCAACTCATTGCATTTTTTCGTTGATGAATGAATAGTGCAAGTGGAATCGTAAAATGCAAAGATTTGCATATTGCAACAAAGTGATGCATTGCTGCGGTTAGTGCTTCGTCTCTTTTGTTTCTCTTTTGCCGCTGCTATTCCTCCTCGTCATCCTTCTGTCCCCTCACCCCTTACTCCCTCCCTTCTAGGGGGAGGGAAAATGTATGATGCCGTCTATTTTACCTTACACTATAATATAACTTGACTATGTGGAAATAATTGGTGATCAGGCGTAGAATGAAGTCAGGTTTTTGTGCGCATTAGGCTCAATTTTTCTTGAAAAAACTTGTTTTGGGGAAGTAAAGGGGTGCTGTTTAGATAAAGGAGATGAATAAAATCGTTCTGGTTGTTCCAAACATCTCGTTTAAAACTATAGAGATTTAAGATGGGATAACTTATGAATTCATAATACTAAACTTTTCAGAGCAGGTAACTGCAAATATGTCCACCTTGTTCCGAATATTTATACATTTTCTTCCTTTTTAAACTTTCGACTAATAAAATTGGCTAAATCTCCAACCCTCCTTCTCCACTCCACCGCCTTCAAGGATGCAAGCTGCGCGATCCTGACCCATTATGTGCAATAAATAAGGTGGAGGTATCCAGAAATTTATCATTCAGGGTGATTCCCACTTATTTATAACTTTATGGATGCTAATGATGCCATCAGCTTTACCTGAAATTTTTCTCAATTCAATATTAACAACCAGCCGGTTGTTAATTTACGTAGCAGTTGGCATCTGAAAGTTAAAACACAAGTTGCATTTAAAATATCATGAGAATTGCATTTAAAGAAGCGTTTATATGTGTGGATAAGTTGCATCTAGCAAGTGTGATTCACAATTCTTTTCTCATTCATTACCACCAGTATCTTCATCGCTATCACTGTGGCTTAACTCGTCGGTTCTATCAATTATGAAGGAATATTGACTTTCTTTTCTTAGAGGAGAGGAGATGAGGAAAGAGCAAGAGAGAGATATTCATTCTGCAATGAATAAAGAGGGAGAGAGAGATAGACAGAGAGTCATTTCCTGTTCTTTGGAGTTAATTAAACGAACTGATTTCGATTTACTACATTACAACATTATGCACTTAACGCAAATTTTCATTTGCAAAGGTAGCTACTAGAATGAATCCATCTATGGATTTAATACCTTCCCGATATCTCAAAATTCGATCCGATAGAACTAAAATGATGAATTTTGGTACCCATAGTCGATGAATTACATCCGGCTGCACGATCACATTTCAATTCCATTTAATAAATTCCAGGTGAATCGTAATTAGTACAGGTGGATTGCTCAGTTATCGTTGAGCATCAATAGGAAGTAAGAAAAATGACCGCTGATTTTTATATTTTCCACTGTTCTATTCGATGAGCCGAGAAATTACATAAAGTGTATCTATTTCTCAATTTTATATTCTCTACTTTTTACTAACGAAATAAATGCGAACTAATTTTTTCGATTCTGTTCTATTCTATTCGATTAATGCAGAATATATAAAATTAAAACCGTTAATTTATTTATATTTAGCGCTGTCTATTTGGATAGTATTCAAAATATAAAAGTGACATTTTTTTTTCTTTCATTTCCATTCATGTTCTATCCGCACAATAAATGAGTTGTAATCTCAATATCGCTTTTTTCATACTTCACATCGTTCCATTTGGTGAAGAAACGATAAAATTAATAGTTTGGTTTTTATATCCCATAGTACGTTAGTTATTTGATTAGTAGAGAAATACGAAACCAGTAGCATTCATTTTTATATTCTTTACTATTCTATTCTTTGACGGTGTAAAAAATACAGAACTTATGCCGCTTTTTCTAAAATATTCTTTATTATTTTATTTGATGAGTACAAAAATTGTGAAATTATAATATATTGTAGATGAACTTTTACTATAGGTATAATTTTAAGAGATCATTCACTTCATATCTAAATAATTTCAGTTTAAATATTTAAATACGGCAATAACAATTAGAGATATTCAACTTACTATTGACGGATATAGTAATTATTGGAATTTGAAACGTATATTTATTTGTTGATTAATATAGATCCAGTTAATGAAATTTTATTGCTTATAATTATAAAAAACATTGGGAAAGTTTCGCAAAGAGTATGCTACCGAATGAGTCATAAACTGTTTGATCGACGTTATTGTTGAGCAATGTTTCATTTTCATGTGGCTTATCTCAATTTTTTTTTTTCACATTCGAAGAACTAAACGAATGTTTTCTCTCTTTTTCTGATTCGTTGAAACACGATGAAGAAGGTCATAGATCAGATTTGAAAATTTGATAAAGAAGATTCTTGTAGTTTCATGGGCTACTGAAATGCATTATCTTAAGAAAACGCTAGGCATAAATAGCTTTCACTTCTTACCACCCATTACCCTCTCCTCCCCCCACCCCCCACCCACTCCGCTTCCCCAATCGCACTCTAGCAAAGAAATTACATGAAAGCCTCCAAGTGTTTTAATCCCTCAAATGCCAATACGTTATTTGTGATCCATCCACCCGCACCATCACTACTTAATCTTGGGCACACGAACGCTAACAGCAATAGTTTGAAAGCCGAAATTTAACCTTTGAAACACCAACGATAATTTCGAATATTTGTTCGATATATTACAAAATCTCGAACACCATTGCATAAATTTGCAATTGTGAACTCTATCGATTATTTGAAATCTCGAATCACCAAGACTGTGGAAAATCGTCTGTAATTAATGAATTCCACAAATTTCTTTATAGAGGCTAATTGTCATTGAAGTTTGCAAAATGCGCAATCGACACGCTAACTCTCCCATGTTACAATTGCATTGCCAATCACTTCTTGTGTTAAAATTACAATATATTAACTACAACACAGAAATTATCACTTATCAAGTGATATTTCTATTGCAGTCAATTGATCGACATCTTAATTTTAAAATTAGTAATTCCCTTTTCTATAGCAACCATTTTTTTTTCTACAAAAAAATCGCTCGGTGAATTTTGATTTCCCGATCGGCTTTCAAATATGAGCGCGCTTTCTCTGATAGTTTCATCAATTCAAGCTATATTTTAAAAAAAATGCATTTATTGGATCGGTCGGTCACTGTTCAAACTCCACCACATCGAAAAGTGAAGGATGCTCGGAATTTGCGGTTCAATTGCTCCAATCTGTAAAATTCAAATGATGTTTTTTTGGTGTAATTAAGCTACAGTTTATGTATTAGTGTTAATAATTCACACGTTGAGTTAATCAGATGGAAATCGGTAGTTCTTAGGTCGTAGATCAAGCAACTGAATCAGTAATATGTGGAAAGAAATCCCGTATGAACGCTTATCTTCGAGTTTTTAATTTTTATTAGATTTTTGATTTTTGCACTCATATGGAGAAAAGTAACAAAGTGGGGCAAACACTTTGCGTTAATCGTTATCAGTGTTGGCATGGTTGGTGTGCTGATGACGTCATTTCATGGATCGCAATGACGTAGCGTTACACCAAATTCAAGGTATCCTTATAAGGCTGTAAGAAATCTTAACTTTTCCCTTAATGACAGCCTTACTGTCAACTATAAGCTGTAACTAATGCAACTCTACCCGTCAACCATGCTAACTATACCCAGTTGACCTATGCAAATATGATTTCCGCATTTCAACTCGATGATCGCCCGTATATTTCGATTCAGAGTGTGCTATAGTCTATTTCAGCGAATATTGCAATGTGTTGCAAAACTTTGCAAATATTGCAATGCAATATGCGATAATACATTATTAAAACCTAATCTTATCAATTGATGCATTCTATTTTACTTATTTCATCGTATTCTTTGATGGGTATTCAAAAGGTAATCACTTTTTTTGCACATCTTTACTCTTTCCAAAGTGACGTCATTTATCATGAGATCAGCAAGTCACCAAAAGTTGTGATGGGAAGAAGAACGAGATAACTGAGGTCGAAGATAGTGATTGCGGTTTAATGATTACAAGATTGTCGTCTCTGTGGGATATGATGCGTTCACCTCGAGGCATCTAATGAGTCTTCATTTGCTACGAATGCCTCGTTGCACTCATCGATATGCATATAACTTGTTTGCATCTTGTTGCATCGTGATTCTGTTGCAATTGAATTACATCGATACTAATTTCCTTGCTTGCAAATGATCAAAATGTTCTGCGATTTTTCGACAGAATTCACGATTCATCGACAAAAAAAAGATTACAATTTTTTAAAATTCATCCATTGAGTGAAAATTTGATAAAAATTAAAGAAAAAAAAACAATTTTTAAAAAAATATGAATGAAAATTAAATGCAAACTTTGCAAATTTAACTTATATCGTTTCCATAAATTTTTATGAAAAACGACGAGTTTGCAAATTCCTGAGAAATTTCAGTCATTTATTACCTTTTTTGTTTTGCATAGTAGTCATTGATCAATTCTTTACATCGTAAATTTGTTGTATTGATTGATTGTAAATGTGAGTTATTGATAGCTCGCTTTTTTATTACTCTTTATTAATTTTCAGCATATATTTGTATAAATCTACTAGAATTTATTGATTAGACGGCGGAGTCTTATTATAAAATTGCTCCAAATGGGAGTATTTTATCGTATAATTGCTGCTTTTTCTGAAGTGAAAACCTTTAATGTTTTGTATTGTTGCTTAAATAAATTCAAACAATGAGTTCAACTAAAATGAAACGAATACAATATTGAAACGTTTATAAGTGTCATTTCAACAGGTTGATTGATGGCATAAAATATTTGAAAAAAAACAACCGAAAATTGAGAAAATATTTGTGCATTTAGACTAACGCGGTTCTATATTGAAACCACGGTAGTTTCTTTTTATTCCAAAAAGGAAAAAATTCGTTTTTTTTTCAGAATTTTGGGAAAAAACATAATTGAAAATTTTCGAATTCTCTGCTGTATGTTTTTTTTTTTCAACACATAGAAATTTCTATTTTAAAATTTTCAATTGCGGATTCAAATTTTAAAATGAGGGAAATTGTTAGACGATTTGTGGATATTATTCATTGTTTAATTTTAAGTTAAATTTTCGAGTCGTTTCACCTTTTTTTTCGATATTTAACGTTTGCAAACATTTTAAATCACATTTCACCTTGCTAATTCATTTGATTTGTTGTGATTTGTTTAAAAAGTGTTACACCTACACTCCCATCTCCTTCCTTCCCTCCTCCAACCCGCTTCCTCCGTCGTACTACCCGTTTACATGGACACAACCAAGGTTTACCCCATTTCTTTCTTATTTCCCGTGCAGGTGGTTTATTTTCCACTTGGTGTTGGGAAAAATGCTCTCATAGCTGTGCTTGAGCTCATTCTGCTTCTTTTAGTGAACTGTCATAGAGTGGGTATACTCACTGAAGCTCTCTTTACCATATGACGATTCCCGGTGTTTTGCTTACTTGAATTTTTTTTGGGAAAGCACATCATCTTGCGCATAATCGTAAATTTTCGTTCTTTAGAGTTTGAGAGCAAAATTCATGAACAATTCTAATAATATGTAATTTTTTATGATATACCGTAGTCGTTATAATATAGGCCCTATGTCAACGAATGAAATCCATTTGTTGCAGTTCCATAAGAATTAGAAGCTGTTTTTTCAGTAGCACTTCTAATTTTTATTTCAATAATTGTTGTAGTGAACAGTAATGTAGGGAATTTTTTTAAAATGATGTTTGTTAATTTTGGAATGCGCAAATATTGTTGACTATTAAGTTTCGCGTAAGTTGCAAAATTTAACAAAGAAATTTGCACGATATCTTTCATCTCATTTACCTGGACAACGACTTCTGGCTACTTACTAATAAAAACGTGAAATATTCAAGAAAATGCTCTCATATTTTAAATGATCGTAGAAATATTCCGTTAAAAAAAAAATTCATTTTTCTATGAATTGGCCAAAATCAAAAGATGTGCTTGCTTTTTGACACTTTTAAATGTCTATACAACTATTACTTCCGATGTTGGTGGATCAGTGTAGATTATGGTAGAGATCATTGGTCTATGGGAAACGTTATGCTCAAAAAAAAAAAAACTTGTGATTCCTGCATTATTGGTTCCCAAGTTGAAAGTAGTGCGCAGACAGACAGACAGACAGACAACTACGTATATGACCACAGACTTGACACCGTAGCGCGATTTTGCACAGAGAATTTTCGAAAGCGCATGAAAGGAATTTATTTTAGTATTGCAGGGGCAGTCTGGAAAATCATCGATCAACACGGAGTCAAACCGGAGCGTGTCGTTCCAATGGAATGCTTCATTTCCAGCAATTATCTTCGGGCATCAAATCACAACTGAGTGAAATGATTGAGGAAAAAGAAAAATTGAAACGCAACGCTAAAGACGATCAGGATTCTGTCGAGTATGTTTTATGGCTTCTTTTTGCGTTAAAGCTTGCGTTATTCGCAGAGAACTTCTAGGTATCGTTAATTAGTGGAGAAGAGGGGGAAGAGGAAGGGAGGGATAAAACCTAAGGGGGGACAGTAGGAGGAACTTGAACTTTGACCTTTCGTTCCCAAATGAAAGTCCCTACCTTGAAACTCTCATTGCAATTCTTTTTTCTTCGTTGCATTTTTGATACTAGCAATCTTGTAAACAAATTGTGACATGAACATAATAATGAATAAAATTAAGATTTAATATTTGCATAAATAACTTTTTTTATGAATTTAATTCGAATGTTTTTCATGCAAAAAAAAATTTTTTTTTCAGAACAAAAAAATCACGCTCAGCAATATTATCGGACACTTTAAAATCGGAGCCAATAAACGAGCAACAAACGAGGTTAATTATGTTTAACAAAGTTTCTTAGAGTTAGTTATAGTATGGCGTTTTATCGACTTATATACGCCCTCAGGCTATTTTCATTTTTTTGCCCCATCACAATATACAAGTCTTGGCATTTCTATTGCTGAAGAATGGAGTTGAGGTGGGGAGGAGAGAGGAGAGAGGATTGAAATGTTCTTTTCGTTATATGATGTTTAGAAAATTTATATTCAATCTATGCATCTATTTATTCGTTTATTAGAAATTAAGCTAGCTGATAGAAATCCTTCTAAAAGCTTTGATTGCTTTGTATTTGAGATTTAATTCAATGGTAATTGCACATGATATCATTTTTAGTGAGGTCTTCAATTACGTCATGTGTTAAAATCAATCGACTGATTACTTATCAATGTAGTAGTTTAGGAATAAGACGAGTAAGTCTTTTGGTATTTGTGTTCAAAGATGATCCAGAAAGAAAATCAATTAACCATTGAATTTAGAATTCAAGGCAAAAAATTTATCTCGCTCAGTTTCAATGAGAGGAAAGGGGAAGGATGGTGTAGGTTTGTCGCTATCACTGATCCTCAGTTGGTTATGTTCTGGTTTAAGTTTATTTTTGAAAGTGACATCCGCCTGTCGTGAATAAATAGCCCTTGATATGATTTAGTAACTTATCATTTCAGTTGTTTTCGATCATTTATCATTGTACAAAAAAAAATTGATAATTTCTTAATGGATAATCGAATAAAATCCCACTTTTTTCCGCTTTATAAAATTATAGGCTATCCACTAAATATTATTAGGCATATTTAAATAAAAATAATTATTTTAAGTGAATCAGGCAGTGAACTAACGAAAGAGGAGTCACTTCCGCCATTCAGCACATCCGATATGGTACATGCTAATGCGAAAACATTGGCTGAAGTATTCGGCAGTAATAAGTTCGTTGAATTTTATTTTCTCATTAGTTGGAGTTGTTTAGAAATTTGGAAGAGAATATGAAAAATTTCTGATCCTAAATTTTGAAAAATATTTTAAAATTTGGAAAAGAATGTCAACAAATCCCGAACCTAAATTACGATAAGCGTCTTTAATCTTAACGCAAAATTTACCTCTATAAAAATGGCATCTAGAAATAGTTTCGAGAAAATTTGAACCCGTCTTAATTACCCAAAAGTTATGCAAGAAATGATAGGAATTCATAGTTTATGAAATACACCATTAAATCGTTGCAAAACAAATTTTTTCAGCGTATTAGGGAGGGATGATCGAAAGGGGTGATTGTACGTCCTCGATATATCGTCATTAATTACATTGGATAGAAGGCTGTCTCCCGTCGATTCATCGATGTGTTTATCCATTATCTCGGTGATATTAGCTTTACCATTACTTCAATTATTATATAGTACTTTGTTTGCGTTGGAGACATACTGAATTTCCATAATTTTTATGCTTTGAAATGTTTTTTTTTTCAGTCAAGCTCCTGTCACTGCGGCTGATATAAACCGAATGAATAGAGAACGTGGCCTTGAGATAGTGAGTATGGCAAGTCGATATGAAGCACTTGTTGTAAGTTTAATTCAGAGGCGATGCCTCGTATTTCTTTATTTCCCTTTTTTTTTTTTAATAGTGTATAAGAGACGGAAATGATGAAAATGGTTAATAGCACCTGTGATCGTATATTCTTTTTATTTGCTTGTTGATCCGAAACTCTTATCGTTGATTACGTGGTTGAATGAGTACTCCAGCAATGTAATTCCGGAGTTGAATATCATAGCTTTTCGATGTAATATTATAAGTGCAAAATATTAGGTAGAAAATTGCATCGATGAAAATATCAAAAATTTGAATATTTTTTTTTTAATCTCTGGCACTCGGATGTAGTTTTAATCAATCGATAGCACGTATAAAAGGAGGAATCTACGTCTTTATTTAGTTGTGATCCCGTCTCTTTAGTTATATCCATAATTGAAACACGAATATTTCAGGATAGTGCATCACGCTCACCAGCCGCCAATATGGAGCGCAATAAAATATGGCATCAAATAACAGCCGATATTAATAAAAAATATCCACATTTGAATATGTTAACATTCGAGCAATGTAAGAAATTATGCAAATATTATAAACGCAAAGATCCAGCGAATTATGGACTCGTATTGAATACGGTTACTGAAGAGGTTAGCGAATCACGCGATACGAACAATTTCATCGGTCATCTCGATGAACCAATTGATGATAACGAAATTCTCGAAGCAAACGATATCGTTGATGGAATATGCAAAGATGCACTTGTTGCTAGTGCTAGTGCTGGTTGGTTTTTTATTTATTTAGGGTTGAGGGAAGAAGATAGAAAAGACGAGTACGTTATGATATAGTGAGAGTGACACTAGGAATCGTTGAGGTGCAACAACCGTGGTCGATAGCGGAGTTTGACGCTTACTGAGTCAACTGAATCTAAGATACCATATAAAATTCGAGTTGTGAATGCTTCATTCCTTATCGATCTCTACAATGGGATCGATCAGGAATGTAAATTAAACGTTGTATGTATCTCTTTCCCATACAAAGGGTCACTTGAATGACAAAGAAAAAAGGTCGAACCTTACCGCCCATGTATAGAATTTGGTCATTTGAGTTATTCATAAATAAATGTCTTGTCATTTGAAGGTGAGTTGAAAATACCGAGGCATTCGACTGATGGATCCACTGATGAGTTAATTATTCGCGAAGACGGTAAACCATCCAGTGATCTACTCGAATTTTTGGCACAGTGGTTCGTTTTATTAAAGTTTTCTTTTTAACTGAGTTTCATTTTTCTTTTTTTTTTTAAAGTTTCACTGCATTAGCGAGTTGTATAATATGGAGAAGTGAACTGTTTTTATGTGCACAATGAATCAGGTTTTTTCCTCAACGAAATTTTCCCAAAAATTATAAAGTTTGACTGAGATGGAGTCATAAAGCAAGTTTTATTTTATGAGGGATCATATGAGCAAAATCACCTGTGCAGAATGGCGACATCTATCGAACTAAACCGAACTTTGGTCCTTTACGTTATGTGCGGGAACTGCAACCACGGCGCCATGGAAATATTCGGTCGTGGTTTTTTCTTTGTTCATTCTATAAAGCGCTTCAGTTCGGCATCAACGTCAGCTGGAAGTGCGGATGGTCTTCTGACTGGAGTGCAGGCGCCTATCTCGAATCAACAAAAGAAAGAACGGGGACAATTCGTTTGCAAATTGGCCGAAACGTTTGGGACAATATTTGAGAGTCATTCCAGGTATCTCTTTTCATTATTTTTTCCATCTATTTTCTCGTTAAATTTCCTCAATTCCCCCTCATTTCAAATGCAAGTGGAAGACTCTCATCGGTGGCAGGAAAGGCATTGAATTATGATTAGAGAGGAGATTTGATTCTTTGCAGATCAGCTCGAATTCAAGGGTATTTTATGTTTTCTTATCGAACATCGTGGCCTTACTCTATAGCTACACGATCAGCCAGAGGGAAAGGGGTTCATAGATGCTATGTGATGGCAGTTCACTCATGCATGCGGTGCTTCAGTACTCGACCTGAACACCTTGCCACGATTTCCCGTGCTACAGCTATTTTTCTAAAAGCATTTCTAAACATCTGTGCTGATGTGGAAGGGGAGAGCGGGGGAAGGGGAGGTGATCGGATAAGGTGTTAAGGTTTTTACCCAGACACATACAACTTAAGACTCACTATCAAGGGTGAGTGCCCAAGACAGCTACGTCTGGAGCAGTGCCAGTTACACTTGCGAAAGAGGAAGGGCTGTAACTGTTGTGGTGGCACCATACACAACGCTACGTTTTTTAATTCACCACATGCAACACCGCTGGACATTTGCGCCATGGAAAGCGTTTCACATCACAGAGTTCTCGTGCTGTAGGTGTCTTCGGCTGAATTGTCCGCGGCGCAATTGTCCAAACACTTCAAGCAGCTAGGAAACGTGCGGCGATGTGCATAGCAACTAATCAACGCTACTACGGGGACGGCAACTTACAGACGAGCAAGATTTGTGGCGCTGAAAGCGTTCTTTTTCAAGGTCCTATCAAGTGAACGCAGAACGTAATCAAGTCTGGAAGCAAATCGCCGATGCAACGAATGAGAAATATGGTGCCGAATTGGGTGATCTAAGCATTGAACAAACAAAGAAACTCTACGCTAACTATAAACGTAAATGCCAATATTCATTGGTAAGGACCGCACAGAACCGAGCCGTATCCGATGACGGATATATGAAAGGATCGAGTATCAATGGATGTGGCTCTGTCGAGTAAGATCTCCCAATATATATGAATATCAAAATTGTGATCGATGAAGAGCGATTAGGTAGTGCTACTTATCCAACCTTACCACCCCGCCCTCCGCCTTCCATCTCCTCTTTTTATTCACTCGAACTTAGATTGTTATTGCATGTGTTGAACTTTTTGAACATATCTTTTGGAAGTTGTTCTTTGCAATAATTTTTTATAATATTCTCGTCGGAGTGCGTTTGACATAATTTGCTTTCATCGTTGCTTTTCTGAGGTGTATTTATGGAATGAAGTGATTTATTAGTGTGCCTCTGAGCATTTCGAGTAGAAAAATGGGAATTTTTTAATGGATTATATGAGGGTTTCAAATTTATTTATTTTTATCTTTTCTCAAAAGTCGATTAAGTTTTTTCTATGATTTATGATAGTTATTTTTTTAAGGTGCATATTATTTGTAAATATAAAGGGAGTGAAAGTTTTAAGAAAGAGGACACGTTGCAGTGTGGATTCGGATGCTTCATCATCGAATTCGGAGTTGCTCTCGAGGTTGGTTTCTCCGAGTAGTACGACCAGCTTGCGGGGTGCACCATCGCCAAGTATACTTTCCAAGCTTGTCTCACGTGATCGAATGCACAACTGCAATAAGACGAATGGAGATGTCAAAAACGGTATCATATATTAAAATCAGTTCATTCAGTGCTCCTGTAAGTACTTTCGCTGCTTGTCTTGAAAAGTAATGCTGCCTACCCTCCATCTCCTTCCTTCCTAATTGAACTGTTATTAGTTCTCTTTCTTCCTACCTCCCCTTACTTCCAAACTCATGTTTCTTGGCGACCGACCCCTAAGTGCATCTTCGATCCCGAGATAGTATTCCTGTGAAGAGAACCAATTTTTTTCGTAAAATTACCCTCAATGGTGGTGCAGGTTTTTGTACCAATAGCTAACAAACATCTTGGATTGATTTTTGTTGTTTTTTCAGGATTGACTCCTCGTAGCTCATCGAATCCGACACTTTCGACTGTCGAACTTTTGGCCATTATCGCTGATAGAGATGCCGAAATAAAGCAGCTCAAGAACGAACTTTTACAGGTTGTACTACTTTCACTTTTCTGAATGACAGTTTTATCAGTTCTCATTCATCATATATTAGGGTCTATTTCTTGGCTTATAAATTTTCATAAAAATTCACCTTTGAAATCTATTTTTCGCTTGAATAAAAGAGTTCTTTTCAACTAATTTTAATCTTTCTTATTCATAGAACAAAAAAAAACAAAGGGAACAATTCTGGTTTTTCTATTTTATGTTTACACAAATATTACCGTTACTCGAAAAAAAGATGCTATGAAACAGGAGTATATTTTGATGGGTATTTGGTGGAATAAATACATGCATTACTATACTAATCACTGTGAATATTGCAGAAATCGGTGGAGCATCAGCTACAGATATCGCGAGTAATTGAGCGAATGTCCGAGTTGGTGAAAGCGGCTGTCAATACGAATGTACAACGTGAGATCATAAGCTCATTAGGAGGTATGGCGTTCCCTTATGGTGGAGATGCATTCTCCGAGAAGACATTCGACGATGAAACAGATTTGTAACTTTCATTTTATCAGCGAAATGTTGCTTTGAGGCAGATATTTCTATTGCGAATTTGTTGGTATTCTGGTTTTCATTTAGGATCCTATGTACTATTCTTTCTTTCTGAGAGGGGTAGGGAGAGAGGGAAGGAAAGAGAATTGAATCTTCTTTTTTTCTTCTGTCAGCAAAGGATGACGATTGCCCATCAAATCTGTGGCAGGTAATTACAAGGACTTGATTTGAAGGGTTTTTTTAATGCGCTTTTAGAAGCTTCATTTGGAAGAGTGCATTGTGGTTACGTCGTATCTGTATGCACATATGTATATGTCTGCTTGTCTGTCTGTTAGTTTCGAATTGGGGACCATCGAAGTTGGAATTTGCGAAATTTAGCGGGTATAATGTTCGTCATACAACGACTTTCCTTGCAGTATTGCGCGTTAATCCATCAACCTTAAGCAGGTGATAAATAATTTACGGTGGAAAAACACTCAGGAGTGAGTTTTACACTGATCGGATTACAAAAAAACGGATCTTTTATGATAAATCGGTACCGGTGGATAGGTTAATTAAAACGTAAAGGAGCCGTTTTGCGTATTTAGTATTTTTTACAGCTCCTGAAATTAGTTCTAAAATGTGGAAATGGAAAAGCACATATCGTGCCACCGTTCTGGCGTTTCATCGCGTATTTCGACGTATAAAGATGGTAGATTATAGCGTACGAAGAAAGCGAGATTTGGAACGGAAGGAAATGAAGAATTGATAATATTCCCCTTCCCCTTCCCCTCTCTCTCAAAAAAAAAAAGATTGAAATTATTCCATACTCACAGTCACTTATGTTATTAGAAATATAACGAATTTTGTTTTTATTCGATTTTATTTTGTTTTTTGAAAATTTGTATTTAAAATTAAACAATAACCATTACCCGATGATAGTGCGTTCGATGAAGATAGTGCATCTTCTGTTATTTCTAGTACTTTATTTGGCCATATGAAGCGAGAGAGTTAAGGCAGAGACAGGTATGACTTTTATTCTCCAACTTCTTTGCTTTATTTGAAAAAAAAAAGGAAATTGAGCTTTACACTTTTTTTTATCGCCACGTGAGCCAAAGATGTTTAAAGGTATGAATTTATGTAAATCGCAAGTTTATAGTGCAGAAATGATAAGAATAGGGGGATGTACATTGGGTAGGTGGTACAGATTGTTCCGTTGCACGTTGCAAATGTGATCGCTGCATATTGCGAGAACTATAAAAGAAGAAAGGTTCATTGCCGTCAATTTTTTTTTCTATAAAGTTGTCGGTCATCGTATATATAAATTTCCAAAGAATTCAAAGTTTCTGCTTGCCATTAGCATTATTAAAAGAAATCGTGAGTGAACGATGCAGATATATTTACGTATCTTCGACGAATTTTATATTGCCTCTTATATGAATTGATGTGAACTGCCCTATTGAAATAGCCTCGCATATAAAAACGCTTTATTAACGCTTACTTATAACTTCTGGTGATTTATGCGCTTTTTTTTTAAATTTCATTGATTTATGTTTTGTTTATTTCGTTTATCTAATTGTAGTTATATATGATTGATGTTGTTTTCATATAGAAGCTACTCTGCACATTGGTGCTGAATGGCTAATCGCTACGAGCATATAACGATATGCTGTAGAAGCGAAGCTCAATTCTCATTGTGAAGTTGTTTTTAGACATCAATATGAGTGAATTTCAACATTTATTAGCATACGAGAAAGAGGATGTTGATTTATGAAACATTGTTTTTTTTTTTCGTATTTTAGACCAATCTTTATTGTTGTTTATTCTTTAGCGGAGGTCATGGAACGGGTCGCAGATAAGGGAGGGGGATGGGGGTTTTCTTTGACCCGGATTATGGTCTGTTTTTTTTGCTTAACCCGCATGTAGATTTTATAGCTGCTAACCATTCGCGATCTGTGTTGTTTTCAATTTTAACCACTCTTGCCTATAAGTTGTGTTTGAAAATTTCAGCTCATTTGTACAATTAACAATATTGCGCGGCGCGTGCTTTTTGTATTGCATGTATAGTTTTGTTTTATATGCACCGCCTTATAACGGAAGCTAAGAGAGAAGAGGTTTTTCGGTGTATCTGATGGTTTTATACCGCTGTTTTTTATGCTTATTTTTTTCTTTTATCCCAGTTGCTCCTTTTTTGCTTTTACTTTTGGGTTTCTGTTATTGTTATTGCTGTTTTTTTTCCATTGTTTATTTAAACCAGTGGTTTTTTTTCTCTTGCCGCCTAGCAAACGCTTTTTGGCGAACATTCCGTTATTTTTTCACTTTTCTACATTGATTGGACACCGAATAAATATTTATGCATTTGCTTGCGGTCGTTTCGCATTGTAGATATACCTTCTTCCAACAAAATATTGCACGAAGAACAGATGGGAAAATGCGCGCAACAGGCTGGAACGATGCGCTTTTTAGTATTTTGAGCTGTTAGGTCAGGTGAACATCCAGATATGTAAAAGAACGAGGTACATTTATTTCTTCATATAACAGCAAACTGGTCTTAAGGTCCTAAAGAAAGAAATTATCGTTTGGATGGTAGCGGGATAAGTTCATTTTAAGTTGTACGATACCTTATCAGGAACTCTCGATAAACATGACACATCGTGAAAAAACTGAGGATCATCACAACTTTGATGCAGATTACACGTAGCAATTATAATTGTCACGCCTATCGTAGCAATGGAGTTCAGACTGCCAAATGGACATATAGATGGGAGTATGAAGTCGCTACAATGCGATTCTGCAAAATTTTCCAAAAGCACAGCAAAAAGAAGTGAACTTTAGCTGAAAGAAAACGCAAGGGATCTATGGGAGAGGGGGGAAGGGTGGGCAAACCTATCGGTCAAAAATGGTTCAGATAGAACGGAACGATGAACCAACTCCAAATTGATGAGGCGATTTTGATTGGTAATATGTTGCGAATATCGTTGTAAGAGGATGAGAGCAGAGAAGTGCAACCGCCCCACTGAAGATAACAGATGTTGGACGAGTTCCGCATATCTAGGTTTCGTCTAAAATCACAGGTGGGGCAATTCCCTGCAGTTGCCCCCTAGTTAGACGTTCATATCCTTGACGGAATATTCCTGGAACTCAACTGTCGTAGCACATCTCAGTTGTCGGTGGTCTTCAATGCCAAGTGAATGAACGTGCAGTATGGACCTTTGCAAGTCATTATTACATGGTGGCTGCAATTTATTCATGGATTGACTGGCCACGTAGAAAGGGCATGAATGATAAACGTATCGTCTTTAATTTTAATATACAATGTTGAACATCGCTTAGTCCTGAAAGACTACTTCAACGACCATGAAACACCACTGCATCCGGCAGGTTCATACTGGTATGATTCTAAGTTGTAATAGAATCCTTTGCACAATAGAAGTTAGGCTGCGCAATTTGGCAGTTACAACATTACGCCACTTCTAAGCTTCCACATGCAGACATATGCGTCCAACCGCATTTGCAATTGTTGTCGTAAGTGTATTTACAACCGCAAAATGTCGGTAACTGTTGGCCTGTTGGGCGTTATTTATGATGTAAATAGAGATACAAAAATGAGCACAAATTTTTCAGGGATCGAAATCTTGGATTAAGCTTCAAAAATGTGAGAGATTTGTACTAGAAGGGCAGGCTAACAGAAATGATTGAATGAACGGCAAACCTTTTGAAATACTCGGCATCACTTTGTTCTCTCATTAATTTTTATTACTGCACTCATAGTTTTGCTAGAGATCATTCTTAAAGTTGGCCTAAATTCGTTTAATTAGCTACACAGACATACGTCATTGTTTTGACAGTTTCTTTCCTGTTCTTGAACGTCCAGCCATTTCGATACGTTGATTTTGGGCAATTCATTGTACTTTTTGGTTTCACGCCGTCTTATCACCTCCGATTTTTTAAATTTTAACCTTTTCTTTGATAACTACTTAACTTTATATATTAGTAATGAACGCGAGTTATTAATTAAAATATAATAATGCCATTCCTATTTAATAAACTTAACGGATTTTAAAAAAATGGGCTAAGGCTATGTTTGAATTGCGGTTAGCTCCGATCACGAAATGATAACGACCTATTAGGTGTCATTAATAGCGAGCAAAGTCACAGTTGCCGGTAACGGTAAAAACTAGCTTGTTGGAAATCATTGGCACGTGATCTGTGGGAGTGGTATGGTTAATCTGAGTGTACTGTCTACTCTGATTATAGAAGTCTATATTACAAAAACGGATCGACACTATCGCTGATCTCTCCAACAGATCAGAAATGAAGTTATCTTTGCTTTGAAATATGAAAACTCTAAAATCGGACTTCAACCACTCCCTGAACTTCTCGCAAATGACATCCACGAAAACACACCTCGCACACCACAATTAAATCCTAAACGTTCAAACAATCGATCAATCAACGCGACCGAAATCGATCAATCAATGTGATCATAAGGGAAGATCAATTGTCACATTTAATAGCACTTTTGAAATCATAAATTTCCGCCGTTTGTATAAAGTTCGAACTTGGAAAATAAACGTTTGGAGACTAAACACATCAAAATAGTCAAAAATAAGAGCACAATTTCAATCAAATATGGAACCGACAATCAAATATTGAAGGTAGGAACTAAACGGTTTTAATGTAAAAATAATAAAATCTATTTCAAGAAGGAAAATAAGACTCAGAAGTCGTACAAGTCGACTTATATTTCCTGATCGCAACCAACGCAACTAGTATCAGAATCAGCACAAAATTCTCGAAAAACGAAAACTTTTACTTACTTGATCATTGACAGCTGGAATATACCCTCCATAACAATCCAATCTCCATTTGATGCATTAATTTCTTTCACAGCATTGATTTTACTCTTTTATTTGTGCATAAGTTTTGGTGTTTCTCCAGGAAACTTCTTTCACCCATTTATTTACATCTTACTTGTATTTACCTATATTTAGGAAGGTTCTTTCATTGATTACCTATACAAATTCTCAATTGAGCACCTTAAAAGAATGAAATATAAAGATTTGAATTAAAAGTTTTCGGTTCGATTGCTGTGATCCGGCCGCATAATGAACGACTTTTTCGTTACCACTAGCTTATGACTGTTAAATTTTAGGCTTATTTTTTGTTATCTCCTCAACTATCTTCCTAACTGATATGATGAATTTGTTCACCGCTTTGCGAGGGAGATGAGGAGGGGAGGGAGGGGAGGATCGAATAGCCCGATGCCAAGTTCAGCTGATATGCCATATTTGAGTTCAGTATTATCTAACATCCTTCAATGAATTACTATCTATCACTGCGTTTCATCATTAGCAGTCTTTCATTATGGTGTTATATCATGCTACAATAAATATAATTTTGCAAATTAAGTTACTTAGTATAACAAAGTTTGCGGTTATGCAGATTCATTTTTGCACCAAATTATTCATTTATTGCTGATATATTTTGTTCTTAATTTTTATTTTATTATTTAATTGTCGAATCAATAAATATTTACTCATTAAATGGTCAGATAACGAGTTATTCGGAATGAAGTGTTTGGAAACATAAAATGTGTACTTTTTAAGTTTAATAAAAGCAACGATAATGGTGTTCCCAGGTAGAGAGAACTAAGTTTATTACGTAAAAGAAATACAAATGTTGCATATATTTACGTTTCAACGTTCAATCACTGAAGCGAAAATGTAGATCATATGCGGACATATGCGCCATATGCGCCATTTCCGCCATTAGAGTGATGAGCATGCCGCTTCAAAACTTGATTCATAATAACGAAGAAACGGAGGAAAAGAAAATGTCGATCATGAGGAAGCAATGAGGTAGATGTGATGTGAGCGATTTAATTTAAAGCTAGCCAGCAAAGGCAGTCTTTCCTCATCGACGACAGTCTGAAGAAAGTGCCTATGCGTTGATCATGACAGAGTGTTTTTAAAATTGGTGATAATCCGTATCGTTGTAAATAGAACGTTTAGATCATTAGCGAAACATTTCATGATTCGAAGTGAAAGGTGAGGAATCGCTTCTTTCTTAAGGTGAAAAATTTAAAAAAGGGATTATGGGATGAAACAGGTAAGAAAATTTCTTATGAATTGGTGCAAAAAAAGAGATATATCACTCGCTCGTTCAAGTAGATTGACAATGAGTTTTCTAGAGATTGAGCTAGGAGCTGGTTGATAGAGACATATTTAAGTGGGCATATGAAGACAGATGTAATTGCACATAGTATGACTAACGATTTATTGTTAACGTTTCGACTTATAAAGCGATTGTTAATGTAAGAACCTGCAGAAATTAAATTCGAAACGAATGGAAGCGGAACGGTTAGAATTAGAAGAACGAACACTTTCACCAGAATCATTTAAACAAGAAGGGGAGTACCATATAAAGAAGGAAGGAAAGAGGAGTACTCACTGGGTAAATTACAAGAGGAGGGAGAGGAATATCATTTAAGAAAAAAGGAACGACAATATCACTAATTAAGAAAGAGGAATTAAGAGAGAAAAACCCCTACTAACCGTGCACGTTAAAAGTGGAAAGATCAAATGAAAGATTATACGATAATGGAATAGAAATAGCGAAGATAAGAGTAGAAATATATGCAAATATATTATTAAAAATATACCGGAATATGGCGATATGCAAATTTATCAGCGATGAATGAGATGGTCGAAATGAAATTCAAAGTATTCGCCATTAAACAAGTGGCGAAAATAAACGTGAAAAAAATTTTTGTGATTTTTATGGGATGATCTGCAACAAGTAAGACAACAATAAAAGGATGCCAATGGTGGTTTGCGATGACTTGTTTCAGTGCAATTCGTGAGCAGAGACAAGAGAAAGTTCTCATTCTATGAATATTCACTTTCTTTTATTTATTTATCTACTTGTTTATTTATTTGTTTGTTTGTTTATTTATTCGTTTGTTTACTTATTTATTCATATATTCCTAAATATATTAGTTGAGAAATCAGCCTACCTTGCTGACAGCATTCAATGGAATATTCAACATTCCTAAAATTACAAACATTTATTGCGGTATTCTATATATAATGACTGATTTGCGCTAAAATAAACGAAATCGCATCAAATACTTCACGTTAGAATAGATCAAATTGTGCGGTAAATTAAGTTCAAAGAACTTTCATATAAGTATTATTAATATTCAATATTCAATAAGAATTTATTATTTTGGTTTAAAGCTTCGTCGCTGCTTTTAGTGCTGAAATATAAATGGCGATATTGACGACTGAATTAAATTTTAAAAAACTAAATCAGTCAGTTCTGAGAGAAGTCGAATTCCTATACAATACAATGGAAAATATATTAACTAGCGTTTCGCTGTTAGGAAGCAGAGAATTATCGTTTATTATAGATGTAAAATTAGATAAAGGTAATTTATATGTATTAAGCAACATCGGAACTACTGCGCCACAACAACTGCTGTAAATAACCATTTTCTTCCACCAGTCAGCTGGCTGTCTATATTTGAGAGTGTCACAGTTAGCTGCTTAATGTCGCTGATGTTGTCTCAGTTGAAACGATTATGTTGGCTTATAACTGCTGGCTTGAATGTGATTTACTGACATACGCCTTCGCCCTTCTAGTTATTAGACGAAGCGAATGCACAAGCGATTCATGAATATCCGCTGCATGACCTCATTTTCACGAAATCTTTTGAGGATGAAGGGGGGGGGGAGGGAAGGCAGAGCCCCTTTATCCTACGATATCAGTGAAGAGGAATATTGAGATATATTTAAACCATAAAATTTTCAGAGCTATGAGCACCCATCCACTAGTCCTCTCAAGTCGTATGGTTATTCCCAATGTTGGCAATATACAACTAACTCAATGATGTCCGTCAAAGCAAAAACAACAACAAGTACTCGCAGTCTCCGGATTAAATATGACCACACTTCATTCAAATTCAACAAGACAGACATTGGCAGCACTCCATATCCCTCCCCCAGGGAATGTCGGTATCGTCTAGGAGAGGTATGTAGAAATACCGTATAAGCTGCAATAGGAATAGCTCTTTGGAGTGAGGAAATGCGCCACCGAATATTACAAGCACTATAAATGTTCGCAGGATAAAACACTTATGAGGCGAGTGTAGAGCACAAGATCTAGCAGGAATGATACAAAAATGAATATTGATTATTTTGAAAAGATTTTTTTTTTCAATTTGAAAGCATGGAAATAAGAAAAACACAAAATAAGTTTTATTGACATAATCACATCATAAATTATTCTTATAGAACCATTTTTATTATAGTTGATTGTTCCCTTTATTTGTTGTAGAAGAATGCATGTAATGGATAATTTGCATATAAACAATTTTAAAAACATTCAAATAAGAGAAAAATACAAATTTTCAAATACGAATTTGCGTAAACAATTATCTTTCTTGAGAAAACGTTTTTAATTTTTATACATTCGGTTGAATACTGCTAAAAAAGCGAAATTTTATTCGCAAATTTATGCAAATTTTTCAACTTTTTCAATGGAATATTACTCTGCAATTTTCGAATACCCATTTTCAATAAGCAAAAATTTTATGAAAAGTATTGAACGTTTATTTCATTGTTTTGCACATTTCTAAAATGGTCAAATGTCGTTGTGGAACTACAAACAAAAAAGCGCCTATCATGGCCAAATCTCTTTGTCGTGCTTTCCCACTTTTCTTAATCTATAGTTTTTTTGCTCTAACATATTGCTTATAAGCATACAACTATATTAAAAACATTAACTTGCATCAACAAGAGGGATCATCCACAAACGAATATAACAATAAGAAATAACGACTCTTTTAGAAGGTCTAAAGGAGCAAAAAAAAAAAAAAAAAAAAATCGCACACTGTAAACAAACTGATAGCGAATATATTTCACATACTACAAACTAGAGGCCATTCATTGGTGAATATTATCTCCGTTTTTGAATATAACCCATTCACTTGGCTGCATCATTGTTCACCCTACTGCCCATAATCAGTGGTTGCTAGTTGCTAAGAATAGATTATTGGCTGTATGCTGATATTTTTTGTCTGTTTATTTAGCTGTTTTTGTGTTGATTTCATCGTTGCTAGAAGAAGAGAAATTGCTTCAATTCTCTAGCATTATTTTCTAGAATGAAATTTATTGCTGTATTGCTTGTTCCTACAAAAATGTTTTAGTATTTTTTATATTATTTTGTGAAAAAAAACCTTTTCGAATCATGCTTAGAAGATGCATTAAATCTTTGTTCTTCACGTTTAAATATTTCAATTGCCCATTTGCAGTGATGTACATCATATCGCCATTGATTGTGCTAATATGGATTGCAGTTATATCGAACGCCTATAAGATTGCAGTGTTTGTTCCAGCAATGGTTTCAAGCCAGGTTAACCTTGTACTGAAAACCTCAGGTTCAAAATTCGAAGTTGAAACCCATTTTACTGATCGACTCTCGCTCTGAAGCTATTTGCTAGAAAATTTCAAAGAAAATGCCTTGAGGCTATAAGCAGCAATGAATATAAAATCGCAAAATTATGCAGTCATGATATATGACCAAAAAGTATGAACACATCTGTTGCGGTAATAATCTTGAATTAACTTTGTTATTTGTCAAAGTCTGATATGACGAAATCAGCTGAAAACCGGAAACCAGAACTGGAACCGGAATTATAATCGAAATCCAGATGCAAACATGCTTGCAGCTTTCATATAAAAGTTGAATGGTACTCTGAGATGAAAGAATGCACTAACCACGTCATAGAGAAGCAAAAATTTGATTATTAGTGCACAATGCTCGTTGTGTTTTGTGCTAAAAAGGGCAATAAAGAGCACTTACAATAGGGATCACCAAGATTGTGACGAAACGATAGCCATTTGAAATCGATAAATCTTTGCCCTTTGCATCTTATCTTATTCGCAGTAGGCAAATTTCGCATTAAAATAACAAAATAAAAAATTTTAACATTTAAATTCAATATGCAAATTTTATTTCTGCATTTAAAGTTTAGTGTTTTGATTTTTCAGTTGATATGGAATGTTCGAGTGGCCGAAGAATTGACAAAAGCTGGCCATAAAGTTACGCTGATTCGCCTCAAAGCAGCCAATGTCACGCTTAATGAACCAAGAATTATGGATGGCATAGAACGTGAGAAGCTCTATGAGATCATTTTTTTCGGATCTCCTAAAAAATGCAAAAATGCAAAAATATATAAATATGCATCAATTTGATGTACAACATTCGAGTGGATTTTGAAAAAATTTTTGAAATGTGGAATAAATCAGAATAAATCAGAAAACAAAAAAGGAATAATTTTTATTCTTTTTCGGAATATGAGCAGCTTTTTGAATGCAATATGCATTAAATGTGTTCAACTACAACTGTAGCAGTAAAACTCCTTTTTCTGTCAAATATTCTCATAAGAACTTAAAAAATTTGATGGAAAAGATAAAGTCGGAAAAAGTTTACTTCTACATTGACGACGAAGTTTACATATTTTATGTTACCACATTTTATTGTAAATAAATGAGTAAAAAATTTTAAAGAATGGTACGTTGATGCAATTGCTATCGATTATTCGGAAATGCAATCGAGACAATCAAAAATGATTTATAGGGTAATTTTATTTGCTTATTTTAATTTCCTCTCTCTGCTCTCATTTTTTTCTTATCCTCTTACTTTTATTCTTCTATTTTCATTTTTGTAGTTCCATTCTTTTTGTTCCCATTTTTCTACTTTTTTATATTATCTTTTGTATGCTGTTTTTTATCTTTATCTATATTATCTTATATTATCTTTTGGCCTGCTGGTAGAGTAGAATCTTTTTTTAAATGAAAGGTATTAAATTTATTATCACACAACGCAATCAAATGCTTGCAAATAACAATGAAGTAATGCGAATTAATTAATGAAAACGGACTGGAGGGCAGATGAGCAAATATTTTTTTGCTTTTGATTACAAATTTATATTACACATTGCGAGAGAAAAATTGTTATAGAAAGAGCTGAACAGTATAAAATTTCCGTTTTTTTTTTCATTATAGAAATGAAAATTCTGAAATTCCATACATATTTCATAATAGCGAATGAGTTTCTTCACAGTGTTTTTCTTTTTGAAATATTTTCGAAAATTCTTTGCTTTAAATCACTTAGAATAAATTCTATGCGTAAAATAATTTATACAATAGTTCTATCATTTCCAAATCAATTCTCATATTATTCACATTTTTAAAAAATTAAATTTCAGGATTATTCAATATTCGAATCGGATATACGTGAGACTTTCTCAACAATGATGAGTGCATTTATTAGAGCTTGCGAACGTAAGTTAACGAGAGAAATTTCAACTCATATTTTCCACTTTGAAAATTCGATTTTGCATTAATTTTATCTGTAAAGAATCCGCTATATTTCTTGAAAATGATTTTGATGAATGATACAGTTTTCCTTTAGAATTTTGATTTGAATGTCGTAAATAATCGCTGAATATATTAATTTATGAAATAACTCAAATAGCGAATTGCTAAGAGAAATTTTAATGGATATTAACTCAGATTATATTTGAAATAAAATGTGGAATTTATATATTTTAAACGATAGCTTCCATATTCATTTAACAATTAAAATTAAAAGGTTTACTAAAATTTAGCGAATTTAACAATTAAAACGTTCATCATTTCAATTGAAGTCGCCTTCAGGGAATTTCACTTCTTCTTTTCGTAAAATTTCGAGTGAACATATTCATTGAAATCGTTGAACATTATTCACTAGTAAAATAATGAAAGAAAAGAAAGGAAAGGAGTATGTCTATGTTTCCTGCAATTGTTTGAACATGTGTGTATTTAATTGAATAACTATATTTAATTATATTCAATATATTTAATTGAATATGTAATAACATAAATTGTAACTAACACCTGAGGAATTGTTTATTTGTATTAAAATTTAGGAGCGATATGTTCCTTTTGTCTAACTCTTCCTCTTAGTTGATGCATAAATGTAGGTGTATAAAGATATGAAATCAATAGGGCATCAAATCTTGTAATGTTCTCTTGCAATATATTCAATTCGCTAAGACTATATGCTTTTCACCTATAATCTCACTAATAATCAAATAAATATTGCTTCAATAGTTTATTTTTTTATATTCTAATTGAGCATTACCTATGAAAATATTTCGAAATATTTTAAAATTGATTTAGTTAATATAACCGACAAGTTGAAAATATAGCCATCAACAAATATAATATATGGTATTTTATTAATTTTGAAAAGTAAAATTTTGTTTAGTTACTTTACTAAATACGGAATTCATGGAACGTCTAAAAGCGGCACAATTCGATCTCGCATTTTCGCATATGTACGAATTTTGTCCGATTGGTTTAATTCGAGCGGCCAATATACCAGCATGGATATGGCTCAATAGTGGACAATTAATGGATCTTGTAGCTGAATATATCGGCGTTCCAAGTCCACCCAGCTATGTGCCTAGTTAGTTCTATCAATTGCTCATTGTGACCGAAAATCTGTAATTTTAAAAGGATTGATAACGTAAGTGATAACAAACCGACTGATCAATTGCTTTTACTAAGAGTTCATTTTTTGTAAATAGTAGATGAAAACGAATGGCGACTATTAGAATATTAGCTATACTTTGCTTTTTATTGAAAATCTTTTCTATTCTATCGTAAGTTTTTAGATATTTCTGCCTTCTACCGGGATCTTGTGGAGGAAGGAATCAAGGAGGAGAGAAGGGGAGGGGAGATAGGAGTTGAAGGGGTACACTACCATTACTTGGAGTATCAAAAGTGAAAAGATGGATTGGATTTTCTTTGCACCTGTATTAATTAGTTGATAATGTGTACTTCAGTGATGATGGCTGACTCATCCGATGAAATGAATTTTATTCAGCGCTTAAAAACATTCATTGGGAGGATATTGTTGCCCATCATAGCCGAAAAGTTAGTCGTTTTCTTGCTCTATTTATCTATTTCTTTTTTTAAATAAATTTATATAAGGCTTGGCGAATACCTAAGATGACTGGCCTGGAATCGAGCAACAGGATATATTCCAAAAAATAAATAAATAAATAAATAAATAAATAAATAAATAAATAATAAAACAGAACGATAAATGGTAAATCGCGGGGGAAAACAGCTTATGGGGAAATTATTGAAGATGTGGTGGGCCGCATAGCCGAAAAACGTTTAATTCAATTTTAAGTCATTTATGTAAATTTTCGAGCATCATACAGATGAGTAGTGAATCTTCGATAGAATTTGAGAATTGAAGACGATGAGACTAATTAGGTAAGTATCGTAATTAACCTCCCTCATTGAGCATGCTCATCAAAGAGCAGTTTTTCTCTAGAGTGAACTCATTATTTCCTTGGTGGTGGAGCTCGAAATTCGAATGCGAACAAAAACTTCACCGCCTACTGAGTGCCAATAACTTGTGAAATTTTCCGATCTAAAAATTCTATGAAAAAAATCCATAATTTCCAACTTTTTCGTGGAAAAATGGATAATTTCGTGGAAAATTCCCACCCTTTATATTTCCATGGAGAAGAAAATCACCATGGTTCCTTACACAGAGAAAAAGTCCGAAACAAATTTCATCGCTGAAATGTGAAAAAATAAAAATGAATAATTCAAGACGATGCGATATCAGCGTGAGAAGAAAAAAAAACGTTAGAAATTCATTGTTACGCCAATTTTCACTCATCTATTCACAATTATTTTTCTCTGAATTTCACTCAATTGAGAGATGATCGGCCACAAATTTTTCGTTTCTTTTTTCCCTTTTTTTGCAGGAAGCAAATTGCAATCACCATTAAGAAATCGATAGAAAGAGCTGAAATTTTCAGAAAATTTGAAGAAAAATCATCAAAAGGCGTAAAAGTTTTTTGCGGCTTCGATATGTTCTTTTTTTTGATTGAACTTAAATGAGTTTCATCTAAGATTTGTAAATTGGAAAATTTCCTGAAATTTGCTACAGAACATAACCTAGGAGGTTATTTTACTGTGAAAGAAATTACTTACCCATTTTGAATGTTCGGTTGGTTTCGCCTTAGGCAGTCGGCCATATAAACTTGAATAGTTTTCAAGTACAAATATAGTTGTCTTAATCTAGCATTAATGATGCTTTCTTATCCATTGATAATTTTTTTATAAGGTGCAAAATATAAATGCGAACTTTTAACATATTTCTCAGAGTTTAAATGAATGGATGATCTATTTTATATATAAGTCAAATGATGAGAAGAAACTTGAGAAATAGTTTTCCAAATGATCTGATGATGAAGCAGGATTAGAAACCTAAATTTGCTTGAAAAAATTTCTGTGCAGAAGTTTTGCAACTACTTCGAGAGTTTCTAATATTATATGGTGCATTGTGAATTTCGTTTTGCATTTTTATTTGCTTGACTTAATTGAACCTATGAAATTAAGCCTATATTTTTTCACATTCATTGGAAGTCACTTTAAAGGGCGCTTATTGCACACGAGACCGAATTATTCCGGAAACATGTCGATCCAAATTTTCCGGATCTCATCGAATTGGCTAAATTGTGCCCATTAGTGATGGTGAACAGCAACGAGTTATATAATCTACCACGTCCCACGTTGCATAAAATTATTTACATCGGTGGTCTTGGAATGAAGCATAAAAATACAAAGCCGTTAACAGAGGTAAGTTTGTTTACTAGAGCAATGGGTAATCATTTACATCGACGAATAAGTGTAATAATGGCGTTAAGCAATACGAACACTGTGGTACCATATATAATGCACACTAGTTCCGCTTATAAATATTCTTATTTTATTTGACCTGAGGGTGGAGGGGAGAGGTAGGAGAGAAAGAGAATACGTTTGAATGAAATTTCACTTCTAAAATGATTTCAAAACAATAGAGCAACCAGAACTTTTTTAATGTTTAGAATATTTTTGCACTGTTCGAATTGAAATCGGTTAATACAATCGTCTTGTAGGATGTGATAAGTCAATATTCTTGTGTTAAAGCACTACACAATGACAAAATTGTGACGCTTTAGATGAAAGATGGTAACACTCTAATATCATTGGCTTGATAGCACAACATGATTTATGCTTAAATTTGCTCATTACTGGTTTAATTTTGGATAGATAACCCATAATCATCAATTCGGTTGACAAACTGGTTGGTGGAAAATTTTGTAGCCATAAATGATTGTATTTGTTGAGTGGCGTTAAGAGGTCTGATAAATTTGCATTTCGAATATTTTAATATTTGCAGGAAATCAAAAATATCGTCGATAAGGCAAAGCATGTTGCTCTGATGACGTTCGGTTCACATGCAAATTCGTCTGCAATGCCTCTAAGTTGGAAACAAGCTTTTCTTGATTCCTTCCGGTTAGCTTCAATTGTTACGTTAGTGATAATTGCTTTTAGCTTTATAACCTTCATCGTTGCGTTAGGATGCGCATTATTTATTTATTTTATTTAAAACTCCTAAAAACTCGAACTTCTTGGAATAACTAAACTCCGAAATATTCGATCTAATAAATTCTTTCATTCCTCGTCCCCTCAAGCAAAATATCACGTGAAAGGTAATGCATCGGATTGCTTATGTTTCACGCAAACGTCATAGCGTATGCCCACCACGATAATTTTCCCGAACCGTCAATTCAAAATGACATGGAGGAGGAGACACAAATTATTTCAAATATTACATACACTGACTATCGGAAGTATCCCTATGTGGGTTCAAATTCCAAAAAAAAAACCTACAGGCATAGGAAGGCGAACAGGTGGATATCATTTCTAGAAAATTTTGAGACTTGAAGGAGCTGAAATAACTTCAGGCAACCGAGTGAGTGATTAATCATGCCTCTAAATTGAATGCTAATTTTAGCAAATTCCCGGACGTTGAATTTATTATACGCTATGAAGGCAAAGATTTGGACGGTAAAACACCCACCAATGTGCACCTCAAACGATGGATTCCACAATCGGATCTTCTTCGTAAGTTGCATACAAAAATGAAACGATATACGAAGAAATCCGTGTATGAAATTATTGGGAAGCTTTTTGGAGTGCGCTGAACAACTGTATTGATTTCGCTAATTTTTATTCAGAGCAATTCGAGAATTTTTTTAGTTCTTCGTATATATTTGCATGATGGAATATGAAAAACAATAGTTTGATGGGAGGTGATAACATTGCCCACAAGTAGGATCATAATCTAAGGCTGCCCTCATTTGTAATGTCTGGCAGGAAGGCAGAAAGCCATATATACGGGCAAAGTTTTCACTTATTCCAAAAGATGTTTAGCTCTGAAGTCTGAGCCAAACTGAAGTCAGCCTTGTTATAAAATTAAATATGAGAAAAAGATAGCAAATGATATCGAAAATATTATAGATAAAATTATAGATAATTATAGGTAATTATGTAAACAATTATATTAGAGTGTAGTACAATAATAATAGATTTTTCTTCAATTTGAGTAAATAATTTAAAAAATTCACAATTAAATTGAATTGTTCAGCGGAAATATTCAAGTTTCGATGTGGATCCCAAACATTCTTTTGTGTCACCAACGCAGAAAACCTTATAATTCACTTTGAAGTTCTCAGATATATTCATTTATATGTTACACCCTCAGTGAAGAGTCGAACATCTAAGACACGTTGAACGGATTGGGAAATCCGAAATAACCATGCAATCGTGTCCACCTTGAGAAAATGACCTATACTGGCAAACGACAGGGAGATTTGCAACATGCAGGTTGAAGAGCTGAGGAAAAAATGTATCATTTCGCTAACTCGAAATGGGTCAATGGGTAGTTATCTCTCAAAGCAGTGTATATGCAAAAGGAGGGGCAGAAAAAGGGAAGCAGAGATGAAGCTGAAGGGGGGAGAGAGAGCTGAACTGATTGATTGGAAGTTTCAAAAACGGGAGGGGGTGCATCGTAATTTTCATAGAAAATTTCTCTTTCAATAAAAATAAGTGGCTATGTCTATCGATAGATGAATTTTTCAGAAAACGAGAAGACCGCATTATTGATCACTCATGGTGGATATAACAGTTTACAAGAGGCAATCATTTCCGGTGTCCCTCTTATAATGATACCACTATTCGGCGATCAGCCCGGTAATGTAAAACTCGCCCTAAAGCATGGTTTTGGCTATAGTATACGTAAAGGGGAAGTGACCACTGAGATGGTCACTAAAGCATTGGACATCGTTCTTCACAATTCAAGGTTTGTTTCTTTCACGGTGTTCATTCTTTCTGAAAATCACCTCATAATTCATCTCATTGGTAAAGATTCCTTCAGCTCGAACGTTCCCACGTTCAGCAAGAAAACCAGATTGTTCGAGTCTGCGAGTGCTTCGTTCAGGTAAGTCTTATTCATTAACAATCAATAATGCTCTTTAATAGCAACGATGCGAAAAGAAGGCGCAAATCGCTGTCTCTTTCTAATTGCCCCGAGAACGGAAAAGAGCTAACTGTCCTGCATTCTAGAACTTCAGCGATTTTCAGAGTATATGCGAGCTCATAGTATATTCTTTTATCCAACCGCTTAAGTTAAGGCACTAGGTTTGCTCTTCACGTTAAACTCTTTATATCGAGTCGTTCTCTTTTCATACAGTCAATCAACGTCAGGCTTCATTTAAATAACCGAACATATAGACTCAACGTTTTGCAGTTACATAGAAAGCGCTGTTCGAATGCGGAATATGGTACTGAAGAAACCTTCGCAACCCGAAGAATTGCTCGTCAAGTGGACTGAGTTTGTTGCCGAGTTCAAGCAGCTGCCTAACCTCGTACCTTATAGCGTCAAACTCAACTTTATTCAATATCAATGTCTTGATGTCATCGCTTTACTTAGCATTATTACTCTTATCGTTCTAATTATTTTAATTCAAACATTGAAATTAATATGTCGATTTATCTACAGAAAAATAATAGCGAGAAATGAAAAATTGAAAATGCAATAAATAATTCAATTCAAGCATTATTTTGTTCAAATAGAGCATTCGTTTTCAGTGATGGCTACAGATCCCCCTTTGCGGATGCATATTACGTCATCATTAATCTTGTATAAGAGAAAAAAGTCGAGAATCGAGAATAAAACACCAAAGCTATACGTTTTCGTTTTAATTATGATGGATTTCAATTTGCTATAGCGAGCGCGGTGTTCATGAGGAATGAAAGGAGAGAATTTTAATTATTCTTTCGATATATCATCACACTATCAATATTAAAAAATTTTTTGAAAGAATGTTACGGTGTTCTTAAGTGATGAATACGATTTTAGAATCGTTTGGTGATAATATAGTCTCGTCGACTAAACAGTTATAAAAGATGAAATATTTTAATCAAAAAAAAAACAGAGTTTAAGATTTGTTATTTGCTTTTTGTGAGTTTTCACAGAAATGCAATTTGGCGGTGTCATTTCTGTGCGTGCATTTGTCTATGTCCGTGGCTGTATCTGTCTTTCAGTTTACTATTTTTAATTTGTGTGAACCGCAAAAACTAATCAGTTGATAAAATTTGGTCGCCATAGTTCACACCAATAGAGGCGAGCCTTCTAAATTTGCCGCTTTCCAATTGAACGTCTGATGCATTAGTTTTTCTCATATAATAGTGATAAGTGATTAGTTTGAAGGAACGTTACTTTATGTCTAACCAGAAAAAAATCAAATGGAATTCGTTCTTTTTTTGAACTTGTACAAGCAGTCAGTTTGAGCGGAAGTAATTCCTGGTATCTTCTTTGAACGTTTAACTAACTTGGTAGATGGAGGAGGGGAAAGGGGAAGGGAGTGGTAGATGGAAATGAAAAACGTATATAATAAGAGCCGCTTTCACCAATCATTAATTTGTTACTTGATACCAAGACTTTATTTCCGATATTATTGGGCATTAACATTAAAGCTGCTGCAATGTTTCACGAGTCTTTTGAATACTAAAGGATATTGATTGAAGTCCAGTTGTATCTCCCTATGATGAAAAACTGCTTAACAGTTTGGTTTCAGTGGAAAACTTTTGGTGCGTGGAAATTCCTGGAAATTTTCTTCAGGATTTTTAATGGTTTTTTCTAAGTCTCAACTACCTGCACACTTGATTGAATAATTTCAATTTCTTTTTCCCTTTATTCATTTCTTACAACTGACTGATTGGACATCGTATTTTTGTCCACAAATTTAGCTTTTATTACTACCAATTTTGCACTCTTTATTAGTTCATTATTAGTCGTTTTTCGAAATGACGATCACTCTAGTGCGTTAACATTTGATCATAGAAATTAGCAAAAGTCGTCTAGTCTCTACGAGCAACGGACGATATTATTTTTCCTTGTTCTACTCCGTGACCTCTGCTTCTAATATTTATATCATTCTTATAATGTCTTTATGGACTATCTGAGGTGTTCTGCACCTCTAGAAGAGAATTTTGTTTATTTTTATTTATTTGTTGTCTTTATTGCCTCCAAAATTTTGTAGAATTTTCTTTATTTAAATGAACGGAGTTTAGTTTGCGAATGTAGTATATGTTAACGATCGATCTTTGTTCAAGTTTTGTTCAGTTTGTGCATTGTTACATTGATATGTCGATATCTGTCTTTTTTCAAGGAATAAAGGAAGATATAGAATGAGCAAGAAAAACAGCAAGAAGCAACCGAGACCTAAACACTTAAAGACCAGGATGGTCCAAGGATTGGAAAGCGCTTCCACTGCTCCGCTTTGGCCTTTCATCCGAGCTTGAGGCAAGTTTGATGGTGTGTAATTGTGGTCGATCGCTTACTCATTGTGATATGTCGTTGGGAGGAAATATGAACGGCAGTATGAAATGTTATATCCACGATGTCATTAAGGCGCGCTATGTGGACGGAGGAGTATGGGGTTGACCGACGATTGTGGACCAGAGCAAAGATTTCCGAAGAAAAAATCGGCAAAGAAGAATCTGAATATGAGGAATGACGATAGACGGAGCAGATGATCGATGAATCGAAGTATAGGAGAATGGGTCGCGACAGTGACCAATGGTCACAAAAACAGTTAGGATAGTCAGGTGCGTTGGAGATGACCATATCAACTGTTACGCAATATAAGTTACTTAAAATTTTTATTAGCAACTTTGAGGGCGCTAACTTGATATTATAAATCTTCGAAGCTCTCGATTTCTTCTTATGAAGCAAACCACAGAAGAGGTCATCATTTGTTGAATTGGAGTTCCTCTGTCAAAGTAGAATGCATGTTCTTTCCGTTATCCTCCCTATCCTTCCTGAGAAAGTTGCGACCTTATGGAATTCATAGAATTTGTCGGGTGCATTCATCTTATATAAATCACAAGTCGGTATATGGACGGGTAGTTGATAAGATTGGTGGCGTTTGATTTTCTTTCCTGCACTCGATAAGGGTAAGTTTTTTAGTGTTGCAGTAGGTATTTCCGTATAGTTATTTTTTATGCGGAAGGATTTGTTGGTTTAAAAAATTTATGGATTTGAAGTTTGAAACTCTCGGAATTTGAAAAAATGTTCATGAAAATTTGAAACGATTTACCATTAATTGAACGATCATGAAAAGGAAGCCAATCTTATCAACTGCCATATTCGTATGCCGATATTGACGATTAATATAAATCAACGGAACTCAATGATCTCTATAAGATTGCATGGTTGGTCTTGACAGATTACTAAATGAAAATGCTGAGTGTGAAATTTGTCTAAATTCAACTACATTTGAGCACTATCGAATCGCTCTCTTGAGCACAGACATTCTTGCTTTACTTAGGTGAATTTGAATTGTTGTGGGTCCACTCGTCTCTTATCTACGCCTCCCCGTTATGATTTTGTTCAAACGCAGAGGTACGTCAATCGCGCAAAGAAGGGCAACCTTTTGACACTCATTTATTAATAGAGATGCACATTTTGTGATATGTTCAGTCACATTTTGCGCGACTTCGATGACCTGAAATTGTTGAGATAATGACGTATGCATTGTGATGTGATTGGAAGTGTACAGTAGGAATTATGCACGAATCAAAAAGAATCCGCAGTGGATGAATGTTTGTGATGTTGAACAGATTTGTGAAATGATTCTTAGATTTACTTTGTTCTAGTTGAGTTGCCGAATATTTCGTTCAAGAAAAACCAACAAGTTTTTGTAAGAAGGATTATTCCACGGCACTATTGGCTCTTACTTTTAAAAAACCATTGGAGTTATTTTTGAACTTGGTAAAGACAGACCTCACTATTTTCCTGTAAGTAGTATCACTATGATCGGAGCATCAAAAAACGAAAGGCCTCCAGAAAAGAAAATCCGTTTTTACGCAGCCCAGAGGTCGATAAATTTGTGGCGCGATAACATTCATGTTATGGGCCAGGATATTTCAGGCTTGATTAATAGAAGTAGAAGTAGAAGTAATTAAATTGCAACATTTCAG
This sequence comes from Baylisascaris procyonis, assembly GCA_037389465.1. Classification (NCBI taxonomy): domain Eukaryota; kingdom Metazoa; phylum Nematoda; class Chromadorea; order Rhabditida; family Ascarididae; genus Baylisascaris; species Baylisascaris procyonis. Next base: position 3,618,092 of record JAZARR010000095.1, on the reverse strand, counting down.
TCCCAAATTAGGTTAAAAAAATCACAATGCGAACAGATATAAAGTTGAATCTCATACTGTTCTGTCCATAACTTGCTGACTAACAGTTCAATTAATAAAAGTAGTTCAATAAGGTTGGCATTTTACTCTGCATTGTACGCCATAAATTTCCGAGTCATTCAGTGAACCATTGTGTCGGAGGATTTAGGTGAGCCTTATTTTCTTTTTTCTACTTTGACTAAACTGCTGGATATTTGCATAGAAGTGCAGTAGTAAATTTCTATATACCCTATAGCTGTAATGAGACAGCTTCCTGATTAGTTTATTTCTTTGCCCATGCAAATTCTCTATGATAATTTCGGGCAATCTGGTAAATTGTTGGAGTTGTGCTATACTTGAGCTCCCGTACGGTATACTCAGAACCGCTGAAAAGAAGTCATTGGACGAAGATGACAGCTCCTTAGCGGTGACCTGGAGAGATTCCATTTCACTGTTGAAGCGAGACATTGGGCGGTGACGCCCAACTCTTTAACGTTTGCCTATAATGACTCCATTGTGTTGTTGAATACGAGTCATTAAGAACGCGCCATCACTTTGATGAGGGTCAGTGACCGCGGTGATATGTTGAAAAGGAGTCATTGGGAGGCAATGCCAGCTCCTTGATGATGGCCAGCAACTTGTGTTATGTTTTACAGGTGTCCTTAGAAAGACTAATCTGTAATGAAGTGGTATAAAGATTTATAGCTTCATGCTTTGGCATGCGCTTCGTCATCCCACTGTATGAAAATAACAGAAATACGGAGCAAGGGGGAAGTATTAAACTTCAGATGGTTCTGGATTCTTGCATTGTGAAGCCATCGAGCAATTTTTACAGTCATTCTAAATCATTCCCACAACAAATGCAAGAATCACAAATATAAACATAATCTCAACTTATAAGTTTGATGAGTAAGTAGAAGGAGGCACGTATATAGTTACTTACCGCCCTAGAGATTCAACTTTATAATTGTTCGCATTATGCTTTTTTTAGCCTAATTTGGGATTGAAATGTTGCAATTTCAAGCCTGAAATATCTTGGCCCATAACATGAATGTTATTGCGCCACAAATTTATCGGACACTGAGCCGTCTCAATGAGATATTCGATGCTTCTAGAGTAAATTAAAACTGAATAAATACAGATGGCGCTATCAACAACCACCACTGCAGACTCTTTCCGTTTCATGCTTCATTCCTATTGTTCATCCTTCTTGCATCACAACACATACTTCATTTATCTCTTCCACTGCATGTCATTGTGGTTGTGCAAATTGTGACAGTCATATTGCAAAACCTGCATTCTATTATTGAATGAGTTTCGAAAAGTTTCTTTGCTTTGCATGATTTGCTGGTTCCTTTGTGGCTTTAACGGTGTCATCGCGGTGAAGTGTACGTGAGAGATGTCGGATTCATCAATGGTTCATATTCATCTAAGCATTACAAGAATGCCAATGTCCTCCTGTAAGAGCGATTAAGTGTGCCTACGTACTTGAATTGGGCGAATTTTTATGTTCGTCTTTGAGTTTGTTTTTTTTTTAAGTTTTGGCACAATGTAAAGATAAATGTTTGTTTGCATAATATGACTGTCACAATTTGCACAACCACAATGACATGCAGTGGAAGAGATAAATGAAGTATGTGTTGTGATGCAAGAAGGATGAACAATAGGAATGAAGCATGAAACGGAAAGAGTCTGCAGTGGTGGTTGTTGATAGCGCCATCTGTATTTATTCAGTTTTAATTTACTCTAGAAGCATCGAATATCTCATTGAGACGGCTCAGTGTCCGATAAATTTGTGGCGCAATAACATTCATGTTATGGGCCAAGATATTTCAGGCTTGAAATTGCAACATTTCAATCCCAAATTAGGCTAAAAAAAGCATAATGCGAACAATTATAAAGTTGAATCTCTAGGGCGGTAAGTAACTATATACGTGCCTCCTTCTACTTACTCATCAAACTTATAAGTTGAGATTATGTTTATATTTGTGATTTATTCTTGCATTCGTTGTGGGAATGATTTAGAATGACTGTAAAAATTGCTCGATGGCTTCACAATGCAAGAATCCAGAACCATCTGAAGTTTAATACTTCCCCCTTGCTCCGTATTTCTGTTATTTTCATACAGTGGGATGACGAAGCGCATGCCAAAGCATGAAGCTATAAATCTTTATACCACTTCATTACAGATTAGTCTTTCTAAGGACACCTGTAAAACATAACACAAGTTGCTGGCCATCATCAAGGAGCTGGCATTGCCTCCCAATGACTCCTTTTCAACATATCACCGCGGTCACTGACCCTCATCAAAGTGATGGCGCGTTCTTAATGACTCGTATTCAACAACACAATGGAGTCATTATAGGCAAACGTTAAAGAGTTGGGCGTCACGCCCAATGTCTCGCTTCAACAGTGAAATGGAATCTCTCCAGGTCACCGCTAAGGAGCTGTCATCTTCGTCCAATGACTTCTTTTCAGCGGTTCTGAGTATACCGTACGGGAGCTCAAGTATAGCACAACTCCAACAATTTACCAGATTGCCCGAAATTATCATAGAGAATTTGCATGGGCAAAGAAATAAACTAATCAGGAAGCTGTCTCATTACAGCTATAGGGTATATAGAAATTTACTACTGCACTTCTATGCAAATATCCAGCAGTTTAGTCAAAGTAGAAAAAAGAAAATAAGGCTCACCTAAATCCTCCGACACAATGGTTCACTGAATGACTGCAGAAATTTACGACTTACAATGCAGAGTCTTGTCTCCGCTCAGAAATTGCACCGAAACAAGTCATCGCAAACCACCATTGGCTTCCTTTTAATGTTGTCTTACTTGTTGCAGATCATCTCATAAAAAATCGCAAAAGTTTTTTTCACGTTTATTTTCGCCGCTTGTTCAATAGCGAATACTTTGAATTTCATTTCGACCATCTCATTCGTCGCTGATAAATTTGCATATCGCCATATTCCGATGTATTTTTAATAATATATTTGCATATATTTCTACTCTCATCTTCGCTCTATTTATTCCATTATCGTATAATCTTTCATTCGATCTTTCCACTTTTAACGTGCACGGTTAGTAGGGGTTTTTCCCTCTTAATTCCTCTTCCTTAATTAGTGATGTTGTCGTTCCTTTTTTCTTAAATGATATTCCTCTCTTTCCTCTTGTAATGTACCCAATGAGTATTTCTCTTTCCCTTCTTCCTTATATGGTGCTCCCCTTCTTGTTTAAATGATTCTGGTGAAAGTGTTCGTTCTTCTAACTCTAATCGTTCGGCTTCATTTCGTTTCGAATTTAATTTCTGCAAATTCTTACATTAACAATCGCTTTATAAGTCGAAACGTTAACAATAAATCGTTATCATACTATATGCAATTACATCTGCCTTCATATGCCCACTTAAATGTGTGTCTATCAACCAGCTCCTAGCTCTATCTATAGAAAACTCATTGTCTCTATCTATAGAAAACTCATTGTCAATCTATTTGAACGAGCGAGTGATATATCTCTTTTTTTGCACCAATTCATAAGAAATTTTCTTACCTGTTTCATCCCATAATCCCTTTTTTAAATTTTTCACCTTAAGAAAGAAGCGATTTCTCACCTTTCACTTCGAAACATAAAATGTTTCGCTAATGATCTAAACGTTCTATCTACAACGATACGGATTATCACCAATTCTAAAAACACTCTGTCATGATCAACGCATAGGCACTTTCTTCAGACTATGTCGTCGGTGAGGAAGGATTGCCTTTGCTGGCTAGATTTAAATTAAATCGCTCATATCACATCTACCTCATTGCTTCCTCATGATCGACATTTTCTTTTCCTCCGTTTCTTCGTTATTATGGATCAAGTTTTGAAGCGGCATGCTTATCACTCTAATGGCGCATATAGCGCATATGTCCGCACATGATCTATATTTCCGCTTCAGTGATTGAACGTTGAAACGTAAATATATGCAACATTTGTATTTCTTTTACGTAATAAACTTAGTTCTCTCTACCTGGGAACACCATTATCTTTGCTTTTATTAAACTTAAGAAGCACATTTTATGTTTCCAAACACTTCATTCCGAACAAATCGTTATCTGACCATTTAATGAGTGAATATTTATTGATTCGACGATATAATAATAAAATAAAAATTAAGAACAAAATATATCAGCGATAAATGAATAATTTGGTGCAAAAATGAATCTGCATAACCCCAAACTTTGTTATACTAAGTAACTTAATTTGCAAAATTATATTTATTGTAGCATGATATAACACCATAATGAAAGACTGCTAATGATGAAACGCAGTGATAGATAGTAATTCATTGAAGGATGTTAGATAATACTGAACTCAAATATGGCATATCAGCTGAACTTGACATTGGGCTATTCGATCCTCCCCTTCCCTCCCCTCCTCATCTCCTTCGCAAAGCGGTGAACAAATTCATCATATCAGTTAGGAAGATAGTTGAGGAGATAACAAAAAATAAGCCTAAAATTTAACAGTCATAAGCTAGTGGTAACGAAAAAGTTGTTCATTATGCGGTCGGATCACAGCAATCGAACCGAAGACTTTTAATTCAAATCTTTATATTTCGTTCTTTTAAGGTGCTCAGTTGAGAATTTATATAGGTAATCAATGAAAGAACCTTCCTAAATACAGGTAAAATGTAAATAAATAAATAAATAAAGTTTCCTGGAGAAACCCCAAGACTTACGCATAAATAAGGGAGTAAATCAATACTATCAAAGAAAGTAATGCATCAAATAGAGATTGGATTGTTATGGAGGGTATGTTCCAGCTGTCAATGCTCAAGTAAGTAAAAGTTTTCGTTTTTCGAGAATTTTGTGCTGATTGTGATATTAATTGCGTTGATTCAGTCAGGAAATATAAGTTGACTTGTACAACTTCTGGGTCTTATTTTCCTTCTTGAAATAGATTTTAGTATTTTTACATTAAAACCGTTTAGTTCTTACCTTCAATATTTGATTTTCGGTTCCATATTTGATTGAAATTGTGCTCTTATTTTTGCGTGTTTTGATTTGTTTAGTCTCGAAACGTTTATTTTTCAAGTTTGAACCTTATACAAACGGCGGGAAATTTATGATTTCAAAAGTCCTATTAAATGTGACACTTGATCTTCCCTTATGATCACATTGATTGATCAATTTCGGTCGCGTTGATTGATCGGTTATTTGAACGTTTCGGATTTAATTGTGGTGTGCGAGGTGTGTTTTCGTGGATGTCATTTGCGAGAAGTTCAGGGAGTGGTTGAAGTCCGATTTTATAGTTTTCATATTTCAAAGCAAAGACAACTTCATTTCTGATCTGTTGGAGAGATCAGCGATAGTATCGATCCGTTTTTGTAATATAGACTTCTATAATCAGAATGGACAGTACACTCAGATTAACCATACCACTCCCACAGATCACGTGCCAATGATTTCCAACAAGCTAGTTTTTACTGTTACCGGCAACTGTGACTTTGCCGGCTATTAATGGCACCCAATAGGTCGTTATCATTTCGTGATCGGAGCTAATCGCAATTCAAACATAGCCTTAGCCCATTTTTTTAAAATCCGTTAAGTTTATTAAATAGGAATGGCATTATTATATTTTAATTAATAACTCGCGTTCATTACTAATATATAAAGTTAAGTAATTACCAAAGAAAAGGGAAAAATTAAAAAAATAGGAGGTAATAAGACGGCGTGAAACCAAAAAGTGTAAATGGAATAGCGGAGGTACAGAAATGTTTCGACGTTGGACATTTAACATTTTTATATCGGATGTTCGTTTTTTAGAAAACAGATTTGTTGGTGGCGCAATTGTCACTTAGCACAACTGGCCAATGTCGATTTTGCTGGAAATGGAGCATTTGTTGCTAATTTTGTTGTTCTCGTCAAATTTGCGGGGGAATATTGCCGTCAGGATCGGTTTCTATGCATTGGCTTATTTGATTATAGATAAGTGGGACGCGTCTCCTCAGAGATGTTGACGGTTTGATGTGCAGTCCCCCTTCCCCTTTCCCGCAGTTTAAATGGTAATGCTGAAATTCCCATTTTTTTCTGTACCGTAACGCCGAAGTTTTCCCCGCATCCGTGTAACTTTAGGAATGTTCTCGCGACTGGTCGAATACACAGCGGCCCGTCGAGTGCTTCACCAAGCGAATCTCGTCCTGATCGCCAATTGCGACCCTTCCATTCATCTGACTTCTCTGAGTCTTGAATTGCATGTGGGCTAACAAGCGGACATATATACCCAACCCCTCTCCCCTCTCCCGACTTGTATTTGCAATGTATTTTTTTAAACTTTCGGCTTATGCCAGGTCAGTTTGTGAATTTTCGCACTTATTTAAAAAATATAGTTGCTTAAAATGTTCTTCAGAAGTTAGTGGACGGTGACTCTTCCCCACATAGCTCACATCTTGGATAGATATCAAGGTAATATTTACTGAAAGCAGCAGTGATGAAAGAAGAGGGCGATAATAGTGGAACGAAGTTCACCAAAGCGAAGCAATATCTGGGGTACTTGCTGCAGAAACATCTTCTTCTATCGGGCAACATCCAAGAAGAGGTTAGTGTTCGGCTTTTTTTCATCTTGTTTTGCAACCATCTTTTAGATCTTAGTGCATTTTCCCCCACCTATTCGCCTATTCTCCTTCACCATCACCACACGCTTTTCTCTCTCTCCTTCCTTTCCCACTGCAAAAAAAAAAAAATATTGTGATGCATATGCATGTTGTATATTTTATGAAGGATGATACAATGTGTGCGTGAAATATTTAGATATAGAGAACGGAAAGGGAATAAAAGCCGATTATTTGAAAATGACAGAATGAACATATAAATGAGAAGTTAATGATAATATTGGTATGTCACATTATTGTTGAATAAAAAGTTAAGGAATAAACATAATAAATCTTTATGTTGTGTCAAGCATTCCTCGTTTCTGTTGTATTTTAATTAGAGGCGAATGGCTGAATTACAGATTAAACAGCGTTTGATCGTTATTGCTGGGTGAATCCGTTGCACGGATTAGATGAACGTATAGCTCTACCCCGCCTGCGGTGTTTTTTTTTTTTGGAGGGGGGGGGGGAGGGTGAAGAGAACAAATTTTTTATGTTTCTTACCTTCGGCGAACTATGAAAATGCTATCAGAGGTCCAAAGATCGTGAATGAAAGTGAGCGACGATGTTGTATAACTCAGAGTTTTTTTTTTTCTTCTGAAGCACGACTTTTATTGTTTTCTTCATAGAAATCTGTATCTACACATAGAACCAATGTAGAGTGTTCTGTCTGGGATGAATAAAAATCGATGAAGAAATTCCCCACATTATTGTCTTCGTTTCAGATGTTCGAAGCGGTCAAAAAAGAGGAAGATGGTGGTTTTCACTTTTTCGATACGTCACAATTCAGTGGGCATATCTCGCTCTCAAGAGTCTTCACCTCAACTCTCAATAAGAGCAAAGCACATCATTATCTTCAGGTCTACTTTTTAATTGTATTTCCAAAAACTCAGGCATTGGAATTAGATCTTTATTTGAAATTGTAGAGTAATTTCGCATTTATGAGTGAATATTGCCTTGTTGGTCACCGAAAGTAATATTTAAATAAAGAAACTGTATGTGCAACTAATGCTTTAGGGAAAAGGTCGAAAGAGAAGTAAAAGGTGGGAGTGGGAGAGGGGAGAAGTGCATTCGATATGGATTCCCCATCTTTGTGGTGAAGTCGTCGAGTCTACTGAAGTGGATATTAGATCAGCATTGAATTGCAGTAGAATGCTTGCTTTATAGGATGTAATTAAGATAAAGTGTTTAATCTGATGTGGATTGGGATATATTTTAAACATTAATTTTAAAAGATTATTTCAGCTTGCCTATACATTTTGGTCAGAGCAATTTGCACCAGCTATATTAGCGCTGAATAACGAGCAAGAGCGAACAATGTTCGCACAGCTGCCTAAACTTCTTGCCGCTTATCTTCTTATAGCGGGCGAGGTTCGAATTTTTCTTGATTTCAAATGATTTTATTGCTTTGCTTATACAATATATCGTTTTGCATCGTTCATAAAATTGCTGATCGTCTCTTTACGTATATATTTTTTGATTTGATTGTATTTATTTTACTCCCCATATTATTTCTTGAGAAATTCATTGAGATTTTTAAGGTGTTTTCTGATTTTAAGAATATCTTCCTGGTTGAATATTAGCAAATGTTGGGATAGGAAAATATTCACTTTGAATTCCTCAGTCAATAAATCGTACCGAACAGGAGTACCAAATAATGGCTATGTTTTAGTACAGCAAAGTAATTGTATGTTTGGCGCATGCTGTTCGCTTGAACAAATTAGACGCGACTTGCCGGATTCTTCTTCTACGATGGTTATGTCATTTGGGAGAATGGCAGATAGCATCCGAGCAAATCAAAATCGATGCAAAACTGCCAACAATTTGTGGAACACATTACGAAGTTCTTATCAATATCATCGCGAATATTGTTGATCTAAACACTCAACCAAACAAGGTTAGCTTGTATTCTATAAACTTCACGAATTATCCTTCGGATTTCCATATAGATTTAGTTGTTTTGAAAGTTAGAAGAGTTCTTTACTTAGAGCCTAAAGTTAGATAAGGAAGGGACTAGAAAGAATTTCATCCTTTCCTTTAATCAGGGAGAATTCCTGGAATCCCACAGTCGTCTGAAAATATTTAAGTAGTAAATTTTTTTAAAGAGTTTTTAAATGATGGTCGATTCATTGGATTCGGCTGACTCTAAAATGCATAAAAATGCATCTATTTCTGTTATATATTCCTGTAAAATATTTCCATTAAACTTGAAAGATGGCTGTTTTCGTATCTGTCAATTCTGCAACTTTTCTATCAGCAAAATTATTTCCATCAATTTCGAAAAGAAAACAGAACATTAATTAAAACTGATCTCGCTATTTTGAGCCTACCTGTTTTATACCATATGTCGCTCAGTTGCTGAATAAGTTATGGCTAAAAGTAGCTAGCAATAGATTTGGTGGTATCGACAGCCAAACTTTGGCAGATGTGAATTTACGACGACGCATTTGAAGTATTTTAGAGTAGTTATTTAAAGCGATGAGTTCTAGGAGGAGATTGTGGAAAAGCTGGTCACACAATGGCAACAATTGAGTGAGGTTAGCTCGAAAACGTTTATGCTCTATCAGTGTCAGGCAATCCTCAAGCACGCACTTATCGTTGCAAGTCGTTTTCCACGAGCTGATCTCACAAAGGTATATTACATGAAATATTCCACGATCAAGCCCAGTAGAGGTGATAGAAATGTGTGGAATTTCTACGTTATGGCCAATAGTGCAAAATATTTTCAAAATATTGGCGAAATTAGCTATTTGTTAATGATAATTAATAGTGGAACAGCTGATATCGATCGCTAATTATCGATCTTTTTGGAGGATCCCCCCTGATAGATCGCAAGATTTAGCATTACTGCTAACAATGCTACACCTAAACTATTATCGATGTTTAGCGCCACTTCTAAGCATTAATATATGAAGAGTGTTATTGGCACCGTAGGTTGATATTGCTAATAGAATTACTTTTTATTACCTAGGTAAAATTTTCGTCATTAATTAATAGTTTGTCGAAAGGAGAAGCGATTGAAACATCAAAAATTTCGCGAAAAGTCGGAGGCTTAAGAGTTTCTGGACCCTTGACTAGGAGTTTGCTGGTGTTTCCTTTTGTCTCGTAATTACAGTCCCGGACCTTAATAGCAATACAAGGAGAGCATAATTATCGATTATGAATAAAAACTATTGAAAGTGACGTCATCAACTTTGCTTGAGTTTAAGATCCCATAGATTTAGTTGTTATCTCTTTTCAATATTTTTGAAGAAGGAATATTCAAGGTTGGATATTTAAGGTTTTCTTTTTTAGAGATATTCAAGGAGGAACATTACATTTTATCATGGTAATGTATGGAATATCAGAATGTTTCATTTAGATAGGCGATCCGTTAAAGAATTCGGAAATGGAAATAGCGCGTTTAACAGTACTTGTCAAGAATCGTCACCAGTCATTCTACAATTATGGTGAAGGCATCGATATGCAGAAAAAAGTGGTCAATCCCGACGAATTCTGTGAGCTTTTTCTCACTTTTTATTCTTATATTTGTTGAGACTTATGCGGTATTCAGAAGTAGGTAATTTAAGAACGTGGAATTAAAACTTGTGACGCTCACTGAAACAATTAGAGCAGAGACGTTGAACGTTAGAGATCAAAAGGATTGGATGTGAGAGAGTTTCCGGTCTGTTGATCTATTCTGAAGGATTATTTCTAGCTGAAAAAGCAGTAAACATTTTGCTTTTGAAGTTTCTGGATGTTAAAGCATCGAACAAGCTTGAATTGGTGCATATTTTCAGTGAAACTATGCTCACATATCGCCGAACATTTCGAGGCGACTATTCTACAGTGCTGTGAATTTGCCGAAACAGGTGTACTTCGTGAATGTGAGGGCATTATTATGAGTCTTTGGAGGCAGTCTCTACGCTTGGGCTCTCTTCCCAGGTCTGTTTTCAAACATTATTGAGGAATTTTCTTGTGGAGTTATGATGTATTGAAGTTCTCTTTTTCAAGAAGGAAAGAAGAGGAGTGGAAAAGGTGGGGGGGGGGGGGGGAAGGGGGTGGAGGATGAGGGCATCTCATTTTTTGCACTTACATTTTGTGCGACGATGATTTTTGTTATCCCATAATGACTCCGAAATCTTTTTAATTAATTGTTTTATTACATAAATTCAGCTCTGTTCTGTATCGTCAGCCGCGTTTAGCTTATCTGATTCTTTTTTTATACTACACATAAGTAACCAACCTACGGCAGCCAGATGCATGCATGTTTCTGATCGATTCCTATATCGAGTTCACTGTTTCGGATATCACAACCTATTCGGAAGAGAAAGTGGCAGCCAACGGGATGGGATTGTTGCTTCTCGGAGATGCGTTGGTGTTGCAAGAATTCTGGGTAACTAATCGCATCAATTATGAAACAGTTGAAGAAGAAATTGAGATGTTTGCGGAAGATTGAGATGTTTCGCATCAACTCGTCTTTTATGCTTGTATAGGTGTTGTCCCTACCTTCCAATGCCGTGCTGATATGCACCATCTTCCTAATGACCTACTGCACTCAGGTGTCCCTAACTGGCGTCAATACCAATATGCTTATTCGCTAATGATTATAAAAGATTTTTAAATGAACTTTTGATTTGATTTAGAATTTTTGGTCTCACACAGAGTTAGTCGACTTATGTGCAGAAATTGCAGTAGACGGGGTAATGGGATTCAAGACACATGCTTTCAGAGACTATTTTCCATTCAAACACTGATTTCTCTAGGTTTTTCCTCACAGCTATGACGCATTCTCTTTGCCTGATGCACTGCGAGTGTGACGAGTAAGTACAGAAAGTAGGTGTCCGCCCCGTTCACTACTTGTAAATCCGGGTCCATCTTCTTGCTGTCTTCTCTTGGAGGCATGTAAGTTCGCGAGCACATCAACCAGCATGCACCGATCTTCCATTAAGGGAATGGTTCATGCAAATCTTTCTTCGCAATCTGCACGCTGTGTTGTTAACCATTCTTTCGTGACTGCTCAGCAAGAAAACAAGCGAACATGTGACATTAGCGGATCGGGTTGCTAGACTTACTCTCGTTATTTCTTTTCCAGTAGGAAGTTGTTAGAAAGAGGAGTGGTTTACGGCGGCATCAAGAGAATGCTTATTAATAATGATTTACAATAATTGACCCATAAAATGCAGAAAATAGATGCCCAAACTGTTTTGGGTGGGTGTCAGTTGTTGCCACCTACTCTGCATGTACTCACTATAAATTGTTGTGCTCCATTCTTGCCATTGCTAGTTGCCATTTAATTGAGGCAGCCCTCAATGAATTGAAGCAAATTGTGGCATGAGTGATGAGGAGAATTTTTATAGGACGATTGTGGTGGTGAATTTTTTGATGATGCTAGTTTTGATATCAAATTATATGCGTAATCGCGAGCAGACTCTTCGATTCGTCTATGCTGCTATTCTTAATGTAAGTGTTTTAATTTTTGAAATTTACTGCTAAACAATTTTAGCTTCTATCAAAACCGTTTTGGGGAGATTTTGAAATGGAAAGGAGGAGGGAAGAAAGAGGAGAGATTAAAGAGCATAGAAGGAAACCACATTTTCCAAAAATTTATTCAGCGGTTTCGCGATTTTCTCGTACTTTTATGTCAGTTCTTTCACGCAGAAAATCTTAGCGAATATGTGGAAATTTTTAGGCGTTCCCTTTTGGTTTCTTATGAAACGTCTAAATTCAGTTGGGGGATCTGCTGCTGGCAATTGAAAGTTTTATTTTATCGCACGAAGCAATGGCCTCTGTTTATTACCGTTGAGAGAAATCACCCCCCCCCCCCCGTTTTTAAGTGGGGGATCATTTCAGAAATTAAGGAAAAACAATATTTCTGTCAAGGCTGTCGCTGCTATTGCAGAAAATACGGAGTGGTATATAGCGCCAGAGTTTAATCGTAATGGTAATTAGCGACTGACCTATGGTTTCCATGCTGTCGTTAGTTGCTCGTTTATCCGGACCAGTGCATGATATAGTCCAGTTTCAAGGTTTATGTGATGGATGTTTGCAGGCTCCTAAACAAAGCGAGGACGAACAGCACCTAATAGAGCGCTCGTCTCATTCAAGGTAAAGATTACAATTTTAAAAGATGGATTTGCGCTTTTCTCTATGGTTGAGAGTTCAAGCAGAGAGGTGCATAGATCGTTGCCAGACTTCGTCACTGAGACTGGTGAGGTGTCCTGGGCAAGTATTATGCTCTGAAGGCGAAAAATTTTAATATCCTTTCTTCTTTGGTGCTTCACAGGTGCTTTACAAAAATGTAGTGTTTGCTATCAGAGTGCCTAAAAAAGGCGTCTGCGATTGCCGTAACTGGTGAGTTTTTTCTGAAACTTCAGTTGAGATATCGAGGAGTTGTGCAAGATGCTACCCTTAATCAACTGCACCAACGACATGGACGTACATTGGCTCCATTGGTTCAAAAGTGTTATTTTAGAGATGAGTCTATGTTTAAAGGAGATGAAGGGAATTAAGGCCATTATTTCTAGTTTTTTTAAAGCATTATTATCCTCATCGTAGTGCATGAATTGGATCCTCATGGCGGAATTGGCATTGACCTGAGCAATTAGTGGTGTGAAATGCGTCGGCTTCTTGTCTGTCACTGCTGTTTTTATCGGTATTTCTATCGCAACGACATATATTGCTCTGCTATTGTTTCTTCTAAGAGGCCAGCACCTCCATTGTTAATGCCTATTGAGCGTTTTTGAAGTACTCTTCATCATCTCTGTTAGAGGTCTGTCTTGACAGTATCCGTCCATTATTATCTCAATCCTTCCTCCGTCGTCCTCTCGCTAAATGGAGAGGACGACAGAGAAAGGATTGAGATAATATGGACGGATATTGTCAAGACAGACCTCTAATAGAGAAGCCGGTGAGTTTGCCGTCATTTAGTCTAACTCTTGTTCTTTCGAGTTTCCAGAAAGTCGATTATCGTAACCATGCCAACAAAGTTAAATTTTTTTTGGTTTTAAAGCGTAGCTATTATCATTCCTTCAGGTTATAGCCGTTCGACAATATTGTTCGATAGAAAGCTTTAATAAGTGTTTGTGAAACCTTTTATGGTAGTTCCTTTAAGCGAGTTGTACTATCAGTTGGGCATTGAGAAGATTGTGATTGGTGAATTAGAATGCTATAGCTAAGTATTTATGACATTTCAGTTTATCTACAAAGGAGTCTTCATTAGCGTCTCTGATGCTTCATGCTTTCTGTCATGGAAAAGAAAGTGGCGATTGGTAAGTTTACCAACCTTCAAGTTTATTTTCACTTAGTTACATATGATTTTTTATAATTCACTATGGGGTGGGCACAATATTATTAAAAGATAAGGTAGCCTTAACGCGTTTAAATTTTTCATCGCTTTTTGGTTAATTATTAACGCTCGAAATGTACTTTTTCCTGGAAATAAAAGTTTCTAGATACTGGATCCCCTTAAATTGACTTCTGAAGGTTATTGATGTGGAATTGTTAGATGTTGCGATGGTATGAAAGTTGCAGATTATTTGTGGAGGCTGTGGAAATATGAATAACGAAGATATGGAAGCACCACGTTTTGTTATAAAACCTTTACAACAATCTTTTGATTGATAGAGCCTATTCAGAAATCACAAAAAGGGACATCTGTCCGATAAGGGACATCGTAGCGAGGAAAAGGTTGATTTAAAAGGTAGATGCAATCCGCGGGCTTCACGGTCCGGCTAATGGCTCTTCATCCCAATCCGCTTAGATAGGACCAACCTGCTTGATAGCTAGGCGTCATTGTTGGAGTAGTTGTTGAAACTCATTATTTAAATGAGTGTTTTTGCAGTGAAAAGAAAGAAGATCGAGTTGAGGAGGCTAGACTGGAACCTCATAGCGGGAAGTGCAATTGTGCAGTTTGCGAGATTAGTGGTCATAGTTTGGAATTCCAGCTGAATGTTTGTTTCGCCGCTTTCCTCTTCAACGGTTTTTCTTCTCACTCATTTCGAAGCTTGGCCTTGAAGTAAGTTCTTTCTTTTTTTATTGATTGCATAAAGCTTAATAATTGTGCAAAAGTTGTGTTATTTTGATTGACCGTCAACTCGTATTGGTGAAGGATCTCCATCACTCTAAGTGCGCGCATGATGCATCAGCGATAGCTCAAAGATGGAGCACATGCCTCGCAATGGGAATCTTGAAAGTTCGCCCTGCTTGTGGACAAGGTTTTTATTGGTAATCAAAAAACGTGCTTCATTATTTTGATTGAATTGAGCATTGAATAGTTATAGGTCACTACACTACAAAGGCACAGCAATCGGCAACTGTTTTATGATACATAGATTGTTTTTGGTTGTTAAAAGTTAATTTGTAAATCTAACGGTAGCGGCCAGTGCACCTTGTGATAGCTTTTGGTTTGACAGCGGTTTAAATACTCACTAACCCTTTATTTGAATTTTTGTCAACATTTTCTTTGCTTCGCCTTTAGAAGTAATATTGATGTCATGTTATGCTTGTTTCAAACTATGCAATAATCCGCGATATGCATTCAGCTCCTTTTTCTTTTTAATTTTAGAGGACTCATATCCGCTTGTTTATCTACCATAGCTCATTCATACAGGTGATGAAAGTTTGGCAGATAGTAACAAACCAAATGAAACTGAGTGAAACCTGAGTGTGATTTTTTCCCTCAAAAACTTTGAGAGATAGTTGTTGGTTGTTGAGGGAAGGGAGGGGGAGATGGGGAGAAATAGTAACCGTTCCACTTAGATGTTGTCTTTAGAGCTTTCTTTTAGTAATTTTTAGTGTTTTGGTTAGGTTTCTGATATTGTCATTTCGTTGCAGGTTTCGTAATTTGAGTTCGAACTTCTCAGAACAACATAAGCGTTTATGCAACGCGATTGGGGTGAATGTTGAAGCGAAGGTAGGTATCATTGTTTTACTCCTTTTTTTTTTTAAATTTTCATCTTGCGGCGATTATTCTCTTTATAGACTTTGCATATGAAATATATTCTCTTTATGATGCAACAGTTTTGTTAATTGAGCTTAGAAATAGAAAGAAATAGACTTCGATACTGCTGTGATCGTTTCTGTATTTGTCAAGCGATAAGGTTGTTAAGGCGTCATTGAACGAATGTAAGCATTGAGAAGTCCAGTGCTGTCGGGGACGCGGATCCCTATAATTTGCCCTGTGGGTGAGGTCTTTTCCGTTATTTCATTCTTCTTGCCTTCCTGTAAAATTGCTTTCAGGATTTTTATCCACTATCGACGCGCAATTTGTTTTTGACAGCTGCGGTACGCTGGCTGCTTAAGAACGGTGCCAAAGAAAAGCCGGAGATAAAAGAAAAGGTGGTGCATGAGTCGCTAAAGGTAAATTTATTTGCCAAATTACTCGTTATATAATCTTGCCTGGGAAGAGGGGGAGGGTTCTTTAAGAGAAATCGTCTAGATTAATTTCGAAGGACCCAAGGATGGCGTGCATTTATGAATGGTTTTGCGTAATCATGAATGCGACCTTGAAAAAACCCCAATGAGTTACTAATCTGTGACCACCTTTGTATAGACTTAGTGATCTATAAGGTAGCAAGAATGGGTCGGAGAAGATTCATTTTAACAAAGCTTGTTTTCCATTAGTTACATGGCTGTGAGAGCCGTGGTTTGGATCATGTCTAAACGTAGTCATTACCTTTTGTTATCTTACACCTGTCAGTCTTAGCTGAAACGGAGCTGCACTCGAGCTTACCTGCCAGCATTAATAGCTGTTGCTTGCTTGAGGTAATTTTGAAAATAATGGGAAGTGGTTATTACTTCAAATGAGCATCTAGGAAGGTTGAAAGATTCATTAACGGAGTCTTCCATATCATGGTAACTTTATAATGTTTACTGAGCACCACCTTAAGCGTCAAGATGTTTGTTCCCGACCATGAACCGCTATCAACTTTTAAAATATTATAAGTTTTATTCTTTGAATTTCTCTTTGGATGCCTTTAATATCGATTTGAGGTCATTGTCCCGTGGTTCAGTGATGTTTTGGCTTATTTGAATGAATTGTTTCTAAAATTTCGGTTCCTTGCAAGATTTTGGTGGGAAAGAACATTCGAAACGTCTTTCCATTATTATTGT
This sequence comes from Baylisascaris procyonis, assembly GCA_037389465.1. Classification (NCBI taxonomy): domain Eukaryota; kingdom Metazoa; phylum Nematoda; class Chromadorea; order Rhabditida; family Ascarididae; genus Baylisascaris; species Baylisascaris procyonis. Next base: position 3,601,349 of record JAZARR010000095.1, on the reverse strand, counting down.
TTTTTGAAGATTTGCGAGTGTGAGCCGTGGAATCATCGATGGCAATGGCTAACGATTCGCCAATTTGAACGAGAGAGTACAATCGACGTATCGCAACAATTTCCTTGGATATTACCTTCCCATCCATCTGGCCGTATTCCTTTAAGTAGCCTCGCAGACGAATTCAACGCACTGTTAGTTCTTTCTAGTTACATGAAGTAATGTCTTCAGAATTTCAGTACATAACCAAGGACAATTACGGCGGTGCTTCCAAACGTTCAGCCAAACATATATATATATATATATATATATATATATATATATATATATATATATATATATATATATATTTATATTTATATTTATATATTTATATATATATATATATATATTTATATTTATTTATTTATTTATTTATTTATTTATTTATTCATTTATATGCATATTGAGAGTATATATTTGTTAGGTTGATCTCTTGATACATTAATTCTCAGTCGTTTTTTTAATGATAGGAGAGGGCTGTTTGTGTACTGACGACACAATTATTGACGTAAATTTATGTGCGTTTGAAATTTCAGTAGCAATCTGAGTTTCAAAGTGATCTGCTCAATTGGAACGTTCGTGTCAATTTTATGCGTTTTATTTCTTAGCAATCCCATCTCTTTGGCATTGAGGTGTAAGTTATGGTAAAAAAAAAGGGTCTGACCTTCCATCCAATATAATAGAAAACAGAAAGGATTAAGATTATTATTGAAGGTCTCTTCAAACGCCTCGAAAAGCTCAATTGCGAAAAACACCACAGAGTGCAACTACATCGTCGCTTTTGAAATCTGCCCGCAAGGCAAATGCCACCAAAGAGGGTTTCACTGTGAGGGCGATTTGTTCTAGTGAAGCCCTGGAAAGTGCCACGCACGACTTCGAACAATTTTCACACCTTTTTTACAGGTATATTTTGCGTTTCATTCGTAGCTTTGAAGCTGTTTTTCTCAGACTTTCTTTTGCTGTTGCTGACGTTTTGTCAAATGCGGTTATTGATTTGCAAAAGAATTTCGTTTGAATGATATGTTTGAAGCAACGAAAGCAATCCACATTGTCCTGTGCGAGTTGTTTTATGTTTTCGGATTGTAATCATCTGCATTCTTATGAGATTAGGGTCAAGCTGAGTGTGGTAATCGGCTTTGTTCTTTATTTGCTAGGAAAGTATTTGAATGTATTTTTGTATAAATTAATATAAGATGTAATAACTATTTAACTCTATTAGGCTGAATAATAAGTTGAGCCTGTTGTCTGCTTCTCCATGCTGAACAAATCCTGCAGTGTTGACATGATTGTCGAGGATGCACTGGATGTTTTAATGATTAAATATCATAGGGAGTGGAGACATTCGAGCTGTTCGAGTTTGGCACGCGCCAATTCGATTGATAGCTGGCTGAGTGCATATTTCTTTATCGAGGCCACTTGCTTCGCCACTCGACAATTGGCACGTATGGCCGATGAAGAGGGAGAGAGTTTTCGTTACGAGAACGTCGAGCAATTCAAAGCGGCCGTGAAGGCACTTCCATTAGGTGTGTTGAGAGAATTTCTTCTTTAAAACTATATTTCTCTCCATATCTCTGCTTCGATCTGGCGCTTACGCGATGATACGAATGGAAAATTTGAAACAATCTTACGCATGGATTTCTTATTTCGATGTAATCAATGTAGAAATGGTTATATCGTCGGCTATGAGTTGCTACTCCTACAGGGATTAAATAGAAGAATCCATGTTTATGTATTGATCGTTACTGTTGCTTGATTCATTTATTCCGTTTTAAGCCTATCGAAGGAAATTATATAAGCGGTGTTTTTTAGATATTACTGTTGTACAACTATTTCTGGATGCATCTCGAGTGCTTTGGTTGATTCGTCTTCATCGCGAGAGGGCGCCGTTGATCGTTCCAATTGTCAGCATATCGCAGGTATGTTTGTTCTGGTACTTGACGCTTAGCCCAAGTCTTTTATGTGAAACTGCAATTTGTTTATCGGTTCTTATTGTCGTGGAGTATCGTAATCTTCTACAGATCCGGCTGTAATAATATTTGCAGCTGCCCATAGTAGGTTTATCCTTAATAGAGAAGAAAAAAGAAGAAGGGGAAGCGTTGTCAGTAATATCAAAAACGAATGTAACTTGAGTGAAAGGTTGTGCTGGAAAAGCGTAGATTTAGAAATGTTTTCATTTGCAGCCTTTTTCTCTCGATTTTTTTCTTCAGCTTAACTAAATGGGGCTGATATTTGAGGTGCCTACAGAATTTGCACTTTTCCAAAATCAGCGTGCCTTCAAAAAATTGTTGGCTTGCATGCCTATTGCCTTTCATAACTAATTCAGTGATTACATGGGTTCCTTTATTAAGTAATTGTATAAAATAGGTTATCAAATTTTATTAAGCTTCTTATGAGCGATGAAGCTGTTTTGCACTCAGTGGTGCGATTATGTTGCGAACAAGCGTTTGTTTTCAAAGCTCGTATAAAATGTCCAGTAGTGTTTCCAGGACGATGACTTGCTGAGAAGATTGGAAGCATTGCTTCAAGAGAACGACCTATCAGGGAAGATGGGTGCTACTTGCAAAGACGCAAAGAAGTTTTGGGCGATTCGTCGACGACTGGACAGTTCAATGGAGGTTGTTTGTTGTGATTTCTGTTGTTCTTGCACCGATCCATTTTTCCACTTTTTGAAGAAGAACTCTGCTTTATGAATGAATGTTATTTACGATGAGATATTCTGGAAATTGATTTAGACCGGTGTTTCTCATTTCATTCTCCTTTTTAATTCTATTTGTTATACGGGCATTAACCTATCATAATGAGTTAACACAGGGAGAGTAACCCAAAGAATGTTTTAGAAAGCAAAGGACCCATCACAAATTAGTGTTGCGAAATGACTGGAGTGGGACAAACTTTCCGAGGGCCGAGGAATACAGTTTTGGTTGATTTGAAATGTTTGCTTGGTCTTTGATCTCTTTCGTTGTGTTATTCGCTTCCCTTCTGTTCTGTTTGACGTTGTCATTTGCAGGTGATTATTTTACTGAAAAACTTTAAGATTGTTATAATTAATGAAATGAGGGCGTTAATAAAGTGAATCGGCTAATAAGGAATATAGTAAAATCTTGAAAGCTCGAAGTGTTTTAAAAAATTGAAATATGCTGATTTTTCTTTTTTATCGAATATTATTTCTTTGACTCGCATTCTTTCTTATATCTTTTATTGATGAGTGTGGATAAACGAAGAACTGTTAATTATTCCATGGAGCTGTAGATAGAAATTTGTGAGAGTGCAAAGGGTTCTTGATGTTCCTCCACTCCCTTATCTCACGCTCATACCTGAGGTCTTATTTGCCTCAGGTTAGAGATGTGATTGCTATGTTTGGGAGCATATTTTATTGCTCACAATTGTAAAACTTAGTATCTGCGAATTTCTTCACCTTTTTAATTCCAAATTCTTTGTTCTGTTTCTTTGATCTTGATATGAATTACAATGAACATGACCAATATTTCATTTTTGTGGTTCTATTTCTTAGCAATGATTACCCACATTATTTGATGAGTATTGCTGTGATTTATGTGCATTTATTTAGGCGATAATCAGAGATGTTGAAGCTGAATGGATGCGCGAATTCGCCTGTCTTTTGCTGCCATGTTTCCGGTTAACCGAATCTGGCCTATCGGCGGCATCGGAAATCACAAAACGAGGCTTCTCGGATAGCGCTGCGAAAGTTTGTTGTTGCTCTTACAAAGACCTCTTAAAATATTTGACCACGGAACGGACAACAAGTCATTGAGGGTAATTTTCGCTGGCAAGCCAAGCTGGCCAATGCGGCATCGGAGAGTTGGAATCTGTAAGCATACTGGAAGTAGCTTATGTCTTTGAGTCATAGTCAACGGGAAATGTTTGTTCATTTCAAATGCAGTTCAAGTCAGTTTTTGGTATGCATTTTCTGGCACACTTATGTAAAGTTCTCGCGTAATAAATTTTTGTTGTACAGAAGCTTGCTTGATGATAATAAAAGCTGATGTCTATGAGTGGATATTGATGATGTAGTGATGCAGTGAAGGAGAGGGAAGGAGTTTGTAGTGGAGGGAGGTGGAAGGGAGAGGGGAGGGGGAGGGAAAAAATATGATTTGTGAGGCTGACATCTGGACATCTGTTTTACGGCGCAAATGTCGAATATATCACTGTGATTTGTATTTAGGTGTTGGTTGAGATGTGCTCGATTCTACCAGTTCCTGAATGGCGTCGATTAGCCGAACGTTTTGCGGTTTTGGATGATATGCGACGAACATCTTCGATAAGTACGCTATGTCGATTGCGATCGACGTGGGACAATGATCGCGAGAAGGGTGAAGAACTCGTCGATCGAACAACTCTCTCTTATACTTTGTTTGCAGTATCACCGGTCTGATTTTAATAAGCTTAATATCTATTGCTTTAAATTTATTAATTATCTAGAAAGAGTAGTTCAGAGATTGTGGGACAGATCACCACTTTCGATAATAATTCATTGTATCCCCCTTCTCCCCTCCCCCCCCCCCCCATTACTAACCTTTCCTTTTCCCCTCTTCTTTCTGCTTTTCATTGATGATAGAAAGGTATGGGAGTCTTCGTATCCTTCTCTCTGCGAATAATGTGGAATATTCTCCATTGTTTATTCATTCTTGCTTACATTATGGGAGCGTTTCATCTCCTAGTATATTGTGCATTGGCCTCCCTTGCAATATTCAAGGCGAATTTGTTGAGGTTTTTCTTCAGCCATTTCTGATCGTTTTTTATGTTTATTATTTAGCCATTCCTAGATTTAGATTTTGATTGATGGAAGTGTCCAACGGATTTCATCTCCAGTGCCCCAAGTGCCCAAGTAGATGGTGGGAATTTTTTAAGGTATTTTATAGGTCGCATATCTATAATTAATGGCGATTATCTTTTAGGAATTAGCTTCATTTTCATTCGAGATGATGCCTATGTTATCTAAATGCCATCGTGTCTGCAGAATCACTTCACTTTACCTCTTTCAGAGGATTTTTATGCGATCAAAAGAGGTCAGTTTATTTGCAGTTACTTTTTGATTTTCACTTCTAATTTGTTAAATGCTTATTTCTTACTTATTCATTGAGAGTTTCATGTTTTCATTTTGCAGATGAATAATTTTGTGATATTTGAGTAACCTTTATTAAAACTTTTGGATTAGAATGGTGGGGGATAGCTTCGATTGCATTTATTGATACAACTATTTTTAAAAGAGAAAAGGCGAGGGCAGTATGGTCAGAAAATGACAAGGAAAAATGCTCCATTTTTTTATGTCGATTATTTTTTCGTAAATCGTGAGATTATTTTTCGTCGTGGAATGTAAATCATGAGAGAGCACGACTATCATTGAACGTAAAATCGTAAAATTCTTCCCCATTATTCAGATTCCAAAGTTTGTCGATGGACGTAATTCATTTTATTTGTTGGATCCGGGAGGCGACCTGACAGAAACGCAGAATAGACTTGCCGAACGATTGCGTATGGTGGAATGTTGGAAGGGGCTTATAGGGAAATCTCCCGATCCGAAAGAGTTAAAAGCATCTTTGGAAAGCAGCGATTTCTTTTTGTTAGTTTTTTTATTCTTTTACTAAATTATATATTATACAATATTAGTGTGCTCTTCTCCCATCCACTTATGTTTTTTTTGTTTTTGTTTTAATGTGTTTTCAATGCCTTTGGCCGTTACAGTAAAGAATATAAATAAATACAATACAAAATTTGCTTTGTGAAAGTTTGGGTGGCGCTTAAAACTGCGGAACTGTTAGTCCACTTATGTGCCAACAATTTTGTTGCTATTAATTGAGCTCTACGTTGGGCAAGTTCCCTTTTCTCTTGTTCACGCGAATAACCTGTGTGATCTTTCGAAGCAGTAGTCAAGGAAAGCTTATTTTTGCAGTTATATGGGTCATGGAAGTGGTGGTCGTTATTTTGGAAAGGCAACGATCCGGAGGACTGATTGTCGTGCCGTTTCTGTGTTAATGGGATGTTCGAGGTAAGCACCTGTCCAAGCAACCGTTTTTCAGCATGAAGATCCATTTCTCTTTGCCTGTGTGATTCGTTGTAACGAAAGAATGTTGCTGTTGATGGCGGAGGCCACTTGTCCTCCTCACCCCTTCCGCAATATTTTCGTATGGAGTGGGCAAATTTTTATGTACTCCAGTACCGCTGCCTTCCTTGAAATCTGCAAAAATGGAGGGAATCAGGTGTTTCCACTTTAGTGGCGCCTGTCGGTTATCCATCTGCAACGCTAGGGAATTGCCGCGGTAAGGCAAATGTCGGTGTTTTCTGCTGAGCTCTTTTGGATTGATGATTCGAGAAAGATTTTACTTCTTTCAGCCCATTAACTTTGCTGCCTTTCTTCTGTCTTTTTCTGCTTTCCATTGAAGTTGAGCCCATAACAGTTCATTCAATGGTCATGGGTTCTTGACCAGTCTTTTAACTGTCGTTGTTTATGTATATTGTAAGAAGAACCTTTGGACATTGTTTGGTAATTGGGCAATGATATCAGAGTTAGGAAAGGGGGATGCGTCATCACGCGCACTAGAACAAACAAATCTGTTCAAAATTGGCTAATTAGCTCAAAAAATTTTCAAAACATCCATCAAAAATTTCTTCGATGAGACTCACAAGAGACTGATTTTTAGTGGCGACTTCTTTAAAACGACAACTGCTTGTGGATATGGTGGTACCTCGAGCAAAGTAAACCCCGCCTGGTGGATAAGGAGATTGAAAATTGTGAGAGCAGAAATGAATGCAAAACATTACACCAGCATTTTGCCACTTCAGAATGGGGAAGAGAACACGAATATGTGTTGGAGGGGGGGGGGGAGGTAATAATTATCGATATCTATGAGTGCTATGAAACATTCTGACATATATTGCAACAATCATTGTTAGCCTCGTATTGCAGTGCACGGACGACCCATGAAGGAGAGGGCTTGGATGGTCGTAACGCAATTTACGATTACAGCGTCGCAAGATGCCCTTGTGTGGTGGGATGTCTTTGGATGGTGAACTTTTTGTTGCTATTTATTCTGTTTCATATTCGTTTCGTTCACTGTCCTAGTTCTAAATAATGAGTAGGTTTGACAGATGGTGTAATCATGTGCAACGATGCAGTTGGTAGTGGATGCGCTCACTCGAAATGGTACTCGAGGTACTAACTTGAAGCTATACTGAAGCAGTAGTTCGAGATCTTTTAGAGATATTTTTGTTGAAAAGTTGCAATCGAACTGGATTCATGGAATTAGGAAATTATGGCTATAAACTTGAAGTAATTTGTGGGTGCATGAGCAGTTTTTTTTTTTTTTACAAATGTTTAATCTTCTCAGATTAATGCGGTGGCGATGTGATCAGCAACCTATCAAAAAGTTTTCATGAATGTTTTCTCGATACTTCTTTTGTGTCTTCCTCGTAAGAGTTTGGCATTTATCAGTGGCTAAGCAGGTAATGGGTTAGATAGGAAGGTAAAGAGTTACGATCTCTGATTCGAGAAACGAATTCAGGTGACTGATGGTGAGATTGATCGCTTCTTTCTGGCAATGATCTCTTATTGCTTCTCAGATGAAATCGTCGAAGCGCGTTCGAAAGACGATAAGAATGGGTTTGTTTTGATGTTTGTATTTTTCACGATTTGCATCTTTCAATACCGCCAAACTGAAGAATGGGGCGGGTCCGACTGGTCTATGAGTGGGTTCGTGTCTGTGGTCTGTGAATGGGTCTGCGTTTGTGTATATTTCGTCTTATCAGTAGTATGCATTTTCTTTTACTGGAAAGCTTAGTTACCACATCAAATGCATCCGCAGCGTTTAGAATTTATGCGATTGTTCATTTGTTTAATTGCCAGTGCTGCTAAATATGACACCTACACTGTGCGTCTCTCTTTCCCTCTCCCTTCTCCCTTTCCCTCCCCTTTCCTCTTTTCCCTTCTCTTTCTCTTCCTCTTCTATCTTGGCAAGACCAGGTCTTTTACCACTAAGGGTAGGGCATGGACAAGAATTGTTTTGATGGGAGCTGAGTTGTTCCAGAGATGGCACCCTCATGCTATTTTGGCTAACTTTTTTCCCCATTTTGTGCTCCATTTTATCTGCATGTTTTATAGAATTTCTCGAGCGTATCGGTTGCTGTTCTTCACCTTCCCTTCCCGTGCTCTCCTTCTACACTCACCCTCCCCCGTCCTCTGTCGCCTTTCTCTCCTTCCACCTCCATCCCAGCAGCATCTGTTCTTTCCATCTGGCTGTGCTATGAAAATTGGAAACCACTCAAAGGATTCAAAACTACTGCCCAAACAGATCATATAACGTATATATTTTAGGGCGTCCTATCGTCTTCTAATCGATGCATTAGCCTATGCACGTACAGCTTGCAAATTACGGTATATGACAGGTGGTGCGGTTGTTTCATACGGGTTACCGATCATGTCAACCAATTCGCATTTGCTCAGGAGGAATATTTGTGGATAATATTTTTTTATATATATGTGTATAAATGTATTCAACATGACAGGTCGACCCCATATTGTTTTGTGATTGGCCTCATAGATTAGAATGTTAATAATTAATTCGTATATCGTTTTGACGTAAATATAAGTTCTTAATGCAATTCCTCTCAGGAAGAATTTTATTTTTTGAAGTATGAGGAGCGGAAAGGGGGGAGGGAGAAAATATAAAAGATCGTGGAGACGATGAAACCGTCCATTATTGTATAAACCTGTCTGCAAGAATGGTACATCTTTTCTGATGTATTTGTGAGCAGACGGCGATCCACTGGTGCCAGGATTATCAGGGATTTTTGATTAAGCCCGATAAGATTTTGAAATTCGGCCTTATGTGATTTTAGGCAATCTATGTGATGTCTAGGCTCATTAGTGGGAGGTATTTCTACGTCTTATTTTACTTATGTATACATTTTGAGTATTTAATCGCTATGCCTATCAAAGAAATTCGTATTTTTATTGAAGAAAAGTTTTGGAGATGTTGGCAGTTTACTTATGGACTTGTCGTCGAGTAATAAAATCACGGTTTATGGATGAAACAAATACTGTGAAATTTGTAGCCTTAAATAGCTAGAGCAGTGTTGTTTACGTCGTGCTGTATTGCTGGCAACCTCATTGATGTAGTCATGAATATACCCCTTCTTTCTTGAACTAGTCCACGATTGTCACCCATTTCCCCTTTATGTTGGTTTTTTTCGAACATTCTGAATTGTTTTTGATCATTTTCTGTTTTATTCGTTATGAGAAGTGCTACTTTTTTAAGCTATATTTTTACATTTTATTGAGAACTTATGAGCACAGTGAATACTCGTAAAGGGCATTTGCGAGCAGGGGTGAAGACAAAACGAATGTTAAGGGATAATAGCAGAAGATTATGAAAAGCGAGTGTTTAGAGGAGGGAGGGGAAGGATGGCTGCCTAATATTTCTGCTGTTTTTTGCCGTTCTTTGATTGTTTGCATTCTCTTCTCTGCAAACTATTTCAAAGTTCAACAGGTATTCACTTCGATGAACATCTTTTTTTAAAAAGCTTTTTCTGATTACTGCTTAAGTATCATATCTTTTTTCCTGCGGAAATTATTCCAAATTTTAAAAATGGTTGTGTTTCTTGTTTTTTCGAATCGCATACACTCTAGGATCGCAGTGAAGTTACTGTGGGAGACCGTTTTTAGTGGAGTCGAGGTAACTTCATTATGCTCTTTAGTTGAGTTTCTCTGAGTTTTCAAAAATTTTCTATTTTTTCTGCATGAAAACTCTTCAAATTTGAGGTCTATTCAGTTTCATCTCACGTTTCAAACAACATAATCAAATTTTTTAACGGTTCTGAATGTTTTATTCCCTTCGCTTTTATGCATCTTTTTTTCTTCAAACTTCGTTCATTATTATTATAAAGTTGGCACTAAGAATTTATGAAATTAAGAAGGGGCAGAGGGAGGGGGGATTGCTTTGAAATGCTTTTTATTATGCGAAATACTTCCACATAGTTCAAGTATTTGTTATCAATTGTAATCGAATTTGATGTGCGTTATTATTTCCGTTTTAAGATTTATTTAATTCGTTTTTTTTTGTTTTATATGGCATCCGATATTCTTTGCAGATATTACTGCGTTGAAATATGGTAGATGTGTTTTTATTGATGTTTTGTATTTAAAGATTTTTCCGAGGGGAGGAGGAGGGGGGTTAAGAGAGGCGCTGGTACTTGGCGATACGAGTGCTGCACTGCAGCATTGATGTTTGATCGTATTTGAATTGTTTGCTGACTGCGCAATTGAGAATTGATGAAAGGAATTTCGTCTTTCACAATGTTTTCCTTTCTCAATGGATGAAATATTTTGTCTTTCTCTATAAATGTTTTTCGTCGATTTTTTTTTTTCGTTTATAATGAAGTTCTTTTTTCCGGAATTTCAAACGGAGTTCTTGTCTTAATTTTTAAACAAATATGCATATGTTGTGGGATTGTTTGTTAAGTTATTTGAATTGATATATTAGAAAGGAATCGCAACAGTTTGTCGGTTTACGTCTTCTCTCTAATGTTCCGGTTTCCGGCTATCCTTTATTGTGCCGGTTTTTGGTTCTTTTTAGTGTCCCATCCTCTAGTTCTCTTTAGCAATTCGGTTTCCCGTTCCTTTTAGTGTTCTGATTTCTGGCCTATCCATTCGCCTCTTTCCATCTTTCTATCGGCATGTGATCTTTCGAGATGTCATATTCATCACGACTGTAAGATGAATATAACGGCAGCAATAGGCAGAAATATGGACTATTCTTCGCGATGAATCGGAACAAATCGTAAAACCGTCTGCATGAAGTATGTATTCTTTGGTTGAGGCTCATACAAATGGAATAGCTGAATGCCATAATCAGCTGTCGATGAGATTAATGGCTTGATTCAGTGTTACTCAACTGTAACGCGATGAATGTTTATGTGTTCCAATATGTTGATGATTTATTTGTGCAAATAAAAATTCTTATTTATTATTGTTAAATTGCAAGTGAACAAAAATTACTACGATGGAAAACGTATTTTCCGATTGCTTGTTGTCGGTGATCACCAAAAGGTTTAAACTGAGATAAAGCGAATACTCGATCTGCAAGCTTGAGGTTATCAACGAGGGAACTGTACTCCGTGTTGATTGGGTATCGTTAAACGTGACAACGAATAAAATAGTAACGAGTTGTAAGGATGAAGTGAGAGGATGTGGGGAAGATGATGAGATGTGAGGTGAATAAAAACGCTCTTCAGTTGCACTCGTAACGTTGCAAATCCCCGGTGGTGATTCGTATCTGTTGACAGATGATGTTTCGGTAGCACGTGCACAAAACTATCGAGTTGTGATGTCGCTGTCTAGCTTGCAATTTCTTCGTTAATAATGCGAAAAATTTTACTTTGCAACTTGTGGAGCCCAGTTAGAATGGACATATTTCTCTTTCATGACGATTTGGCAAGGATTGACCAAAAATGGTCGTAACTTTTCTTTTATGACAGCTTAGTTGGGACTAGCCAAAAGTAGTCATAAATTTTCCACTGTGACGACTAGATGGGGGCCGGCCAAAACGCATATAATTTCTCTGCGACGATAACTTGGCTGGGACCGACTAAAATGAGGGTAATTCTTCCCTAATGGCGGCAGATAAAGCACTCTCATAAATGACAGCTAGCAGCTAATATCTGAATAGATTTCTGGGTTGATTGGCTTGGCTTGGCGAACAAATGAGCCAGAAATTGGGGAGATTCTGACTGAATAAGTAAATAAATTTGCATAAGAGTTTGTGTCCACAAGTTGTCAGTAATCATGACCGGCAACACAAAAGGATTTTTGAGCTTGAGCTTTTTGACATATTACACACCAGAATCTACCTTTACAACTTACTTTTATAGTAGGTTCTGTAGCAACTTTTATAGTAAGGTTTACAGAAAAGGTATAACAAAGTTTTACGGCAACTTCTAGAATAGCTTCGATAAAATTTCATTAAAGAAGGTTTATAGTAATTTTATAGAAGTTTTGTAATATTTAATTCATATAGGAAGTTATATGGCATTAAAAAAAAAATAAAAAATAGCGCATATAGATTTTAATTTTTGATCAACCCAGCCGCTATTATAATTCATTGCAGAGGATTAGTTAATTTGCAAATAAATTGATGAACGTGAATTCATCTATCAACACTCATTTCCATATTTCGTGGGAATTTTCTTTCATGAACTTATTGTTCCGTTGGTTAATCTTCGCGTCCTTTTTATTATCTTTCCTGAACACTTTTTTTGCACTTTTCATTGAGTGTATTCAATTCATTAAAAGGGAAATGTTTTAATGGGGTTTTTTCATTTGCAAACTGCTCATATTGGATTCAATAAACTTTCAAATGCCACATTCATTTGCTAGTGCAAGAGCACTTTTTTTTTCGCTTAGTGGGAAATGCAAAAAGTACTTTTTAGACTTTTTAAGTTTGCATATAAAAAACATATTTCAAACATACAGATATTTACGTCTAAAGATATGGTGAATTCCCAGCTAAATGAGTGGCTGGTTTTTCTGATGCCTATATATGGAGGATTGGTTGACGTTCCATACTATTTCGTTCATAAGGACTCGGAAGATTTGCGCTCAATAATCTCGCGAGTATCTAGTATGATACCGTACTAAGAATCCCGCAGTTTTCCTGACTGTCTTGCAATCAATAAGCGCCCGCTGTAACTGAACAGCAAACGCTGTGGTGGTGGTAAGATCGATTAGCAATAAGGTATACTAAAATTGAGGTATAATTAAGGTGTGAAGGTTGATGTTGCAGAATCGTGTGATGTTTTATGAGGAAAGGAACAATTTGAAAGATGGAAGATCTTCATGCTCGATTTATAACACTTTTCATATAATACTTGGATTAGGCATAACGAATGACATATAACTCGTATTTGTATAGTTTACATTTCGCTGATAAATTCCTGCTACAAATATGAGAATCGAAAGGTTTCATCCGTTTCTGCATTTCGTACCAACAAACACCGATCCAAAACTTTTGCACATCAGCTGTGTTTTTTTTACCGTGAAAAGGCCTAAGGATTTCGAGAAATGAATTCATTTCTCGCAAATCGTATTTGAATATTATCAAACCTTCTCTATGTTTGTTGAATAATTGCTTTCCAAATAAATGACTCAAATAAACATTATCTATGGGAAATCAAAATTTGAAATCTCTCAAGAAAATCAAAAAGAATTACTAGCTTAGCCTAAATATTTCGGCAACAAGAAAGCAACAAGAAACTTTAATTTCCGCGATTTATACATCTTTATTCGATACAATCACTGCTTGTTAAATTATATGCAAATTAAGGGTTTTTATGCAAATAAATTATATGCAAATTTCTTCCACTATTAATAGTGCTCATTTTGTAGAGCTACAATATTTGCCCAGTTTATCTTAATTAAATTGCTAACGCATATGCTTAATTCACCGGAAATCACACTATTAAAACTTTCTCGAACTCGTTGTTCATCATTTTATCAGTTCTACTTCATTTGATTATTTTTCGAAATGTAAATAGCTGAAAAAAATCTCTAAATTTATTAATCAATCGAAAGCTGTCGTTAACGATTTCCGGCGATGAATTTGGTCATTTTTTTAAGGGAGCCTTGTTAGTCACAGTATGTGGATAATAATCTATCTAGAAGCAGCATTGTGCTTTTTCAAATAAAACTGTAGTCGACCTATTGCCTTTCGATGAAAAAGGATTTTTCAGCAGTTTTTTATTTGTTTTTAAATTCACTTTGAACGGAATGTGAGGGGTTTATCTAGTGTAAATTCTAGGTTACTTGTCATATTTCTGACGATACCAGGCTTTTTTGAGTACAAATATTGGGCTTTACTAAGCTATATAAGCTCAATGTCCAAACAACCAGTCTGAGTAATAGTTATCTTAGCTAATCCAGTGAAGCCCTCGACTAGGCTTTATTCATTTATTATCAGCCATTACATTCGTTAGCAAATTTCTTAGCTTCATTCAATTCCATGTATTTCTCTCTCAGACGTTTATTAATTTTTCTCATTTTCTAAATTACGCTTTGAATTGCATGGAATCTATGCAAATTATTTATATATCATTGGCAAATATATATGATGATTTGCACGTTCAAAGAATATGCGATATACACTAAAAATTATTAGTTATAAATAATATTAAAAAAATATTTCCCTTAGTGGAACTCATCTTAATAATTTTTTTTTTTTTTTTTGGTAAAATGCTCATTTCAAAAAGATTTTATTCTTCCCATTCTTAAGCATTACATAAACAAATAGAGAATTTCTTTTTTCTTTTTTTTGAGGTGGATTAAGTTGTTCGTTATGTTTGCATCAACAAATACGAGTTTAACCAATTGTATGCTTTAGCGCTAATCTAGTTGATATTTTAGTTAATCTAATTCTTGCATAAAAGTGGATTAATTTTACAATTCTATTGACTTAGAGGTTTTATGCATAATTTCGTTCGGCACTCTTAGAATCTGAAATATTATTGCGTGGAACGTTTATTGAAATGGAAGGGCTATCAACCTAGTGGTAACACCTATTTATGCATAGACACATTTTTTTTTTTCAAAAAACGGTTTAAAAGTTTTTTTTTGTGTATCTTTAAGTCAATTAATAATTCAGAATATTCAGGCGTGATTTTTTAAATGACATTAGGCTACATTGAGTGTTTTTATTGATACTTTAGGATTATAAATTGATGTGAAATGCGATATAGCCGTTCGCTGAATGCAATAATACATATGGGCTAATGGATTTATAGGTTGCGATTGCTGGAAAAAATGCATGTCGCATATCCAAAAGCAAATTTCCGTAAGTGAGTGTCAATCGGAAGTCGTTTTTTTGCATCGATAGCTAAATAGCACCACTATGTAACAATTTACAATCATTTTAATAAGTCCTATAAACTTCATCTATTTCCTCAATTTTAAATCTAATAGGCATTAAAATCTCAAGAATCATATTTTTATATGAAGGTGAAATCCAATGGGCAGATGATATAATCGTCGATCAGTTAGATAACTTATAATACGTTGAGAGATGTTTGCTCCTAATTTCTGAACCATAGTGGAGATGCTTCTTGAAAAAAAAGAACCAAATGAAATTTTCCACAATTTTTTTTAGTATCTTTCAATCTTCAGTTCAAATTTTTTGCAATTCTTATCGTAGATTTTGAAAAAATACATGAAGACGTTGGAGGGTGTTTTTGTAGGCTAGGGCTGGAGCTGTAGGTGATCTATCGCCATTCCCTCCCCAACCTCCCTCGCCTTTAGAAGGGAAACATCTATATGCAATCGCACAAAGCCACTAGCCCATAATAATGAATGCATATATGTAAATGACATTCATATAGATTCTATTGTTGGTGAGTACCGTTATGAATCAACAAATTTAGATCAAATGGAATGCCGTCTGAGTGGATTTTTGGATGAATAACCGCCATTAATGCTTATTTAATAGGACATGTAGAAGAAAGCTTTCAAAACTCAATATTAATAAAATATCTCTTTGATTATATAGGAATGTTTCCTATCATGTTTGACGCTGCACAAGCAGAATAGAAGATCAGCTGTTTTACGAGATCAAAATATAGGTCATTTTAGCACAAAATGTCAGTTCTTTTATAGCTGTGCTCAAATTGAACGAGTGAAGCTGCTGTCGAATGGATATTCACGAGTTTATCAGGTGATAGTAGATAATCGTGACTGAGGGGAGGGGATAGGGTGATTAAGTCAATATCAGTTATAGTAACCTGGAAGAAAGACGTACTTCAAAAATTCCAATGATTTCCCTCATTATAATAGGGAGAAATGGGGAAAGAGGGGACGAGAAGGGAGGATGGAGGGAAAGGTGCGAGAAGGGCGAGATGAGACGAGATGAAAGGTGAGAATTTTTTTAATGAATTTCAATTCTATGCTTCGATTGAAACATCTTCTGTTCACAAGTTCATATTTTTGTGTCTATTCGGCACGTTCCATCCACACTGAGAACGTTGAAATGTTATAGAAGAATGAAGAGAGAGAGAAAAAAAGAGTATTAAATACATAGATGAGAGGTACTGCCTGGTGCGCTATGAAGATAGGGTGATGCTTTCTTACGTGAAAAATTTGCTTCAGTTTTTTTTCCGTTCAAAAATCAAATTTCTCTGGGTGACGCCATAAATTTTTTTTTAACATCTTTACTCTTCTATGGAGGTAATAGCAGTGGGTTCTTATATCGTTTCTATCGAATTATTCTTTTTTTATTTCGATATACTTCGGTTTGTTAGAATTTCGTTATTTTCGACGAAAATTTTCCATGAAAGAATTATACCTCGATTATTAGGTATTTCTTATAGTTTCATTCATAATCTATGAAAATTCCGTTTGATTGCTAAATTAGTGAGGATTTTCACACCGAATATTTATATAAGTCTTTTTTTCTATTTATCTTAAAGGAAAGATAGCTAAGAGGGAAAAGGTAGGAATAATGAGGAAGAAATGGGATGATATTTAAGTAGATGGGTGCTTATATGTTACCTAACCATTCTAAGAAAGTATTAGTTAGTCATTCATTACTCGATTCAATAGTTAAATGTTCTATCATAAAAAATGTGATCCATGAAATGTGCTCATTATGATGTTTGTGATCATTTATACTTTATATTTCATTTCATTTATTTCACTGATGCATAATATCGACAACAATTCACCTTTATATCAAATCACAAATTTCATTAATCACATGTACTATGCAAAATAAGTAAATATCCGTTTTGCATGATGCTTGATTGATCTCTTCCTCATATTACATTCATAGATTCATATAAATGACCGTTAATAGCTGCAATAATTATACTCTTAAGAAATGAGCTAAAATTTCTATCTTGCTTGCATATGTTTGACGAGTTTTTGAGACTCATTATTTAATCTTACAGCAATAATATCTCACCGTGGAGTCGTCAAATTTTTTTTCAGTAATGTTTTTTTTTTTTTTTTTGGTATATGACTTAAATGCAATCGTTTAGTATTCGTTGAAAGATTAATGAAACTTTTTTTATGCGTATAATCATCGTCACTGAGATGAATGCCTAATTCTCGATGAACGACTTGCATTTGCAATTGATAGATTTTGATTGCCTTGACCGCACCGTGCAGTCGTTCTGTACTTCAAGAAACTGAGACATGCCATGAAGAGAAAATCTTCCGCCGTAGGAAGGGGGGGGGGGGGGATGGAGAAAGCAGTAGGAAAGAAAGAGAGCTATGAGAGCGAGTGCAGGGCCTATGATTGAAAACATAGGATTTGAAGTGAAAACAACAATTCAAACACAACTCGAAAACACAATTAGGATCCGTCAAAATTTCCGACTGCTTTCGTGGCATTCTTCCAGTTGCGAATTGCCAATAAATGAAACAAATGAAATAACGTGTAAGAGAAGTTGGCACGATCCGCGCTTTTTGTGGAACAATCACTTTCTTGAATTTTCCAAGAAATAATGAAACATTAATTTAAATGCACCCTTCCTTTGCCTATAAAAATCTTCTATAAAAGATCCGCTTCTCTGTGGCATTATGACGATATGTTTCCAGGTTCATTTATAAATCCCTGTTGGTCCGCCTGTTTGTTCGGTAGTTTCAACCGAAGATTCACTACGGCCAGAGATGGAATTCGATGGATACAACATAAACCCTGCGGTAGATCCCTTGCCATATCCTACGCCATTCCGCGAACTTTGGAAGGAAACGTAGACATTTAAATATACTAAATAATTTGTTTGTATTTCGCATAAGTCTCCTTTTGCTGGTAACTTCCGCAAGTGGTGTTGTCCGGTAGCATAAGTGATGACGACATAAAAAAGGCATGACTCGCCAACTCATTTGGCGCACCTGTCTGTTTGTTTTATCAAGTACTTGTGAAATGCAATCCGGCCACTCGTAAAATTTATGCAAATTTTAAGCTCTTTTAGGTGGATATTATTGCTTTCGAAGTTGGCGAGCAATTGCAAGGTTGATATAGGATGCTAATCTGTGGCTCCAGCCTAACCAAATTTCATGCTTCCGGCTTTCATACCTTCTCAGTTAAAAATGCCAGAGACATAGATATATCTCGCAATAATGCCACTCAGAAACGGGAATAAGAAATACCCAATTAAAAGTGAAACGTTTTCAGGGGCGGAAAAGGCGCCGAATTGCGCCCTTCTAAATCTCTTCAATCATACATGAGTGATACCTAAAGGCGCATCTCAACTTTCATCCAAATTCTGCACTAAGGCGGGATGGTTTCATATTTCACTTGGAACGGGTGGCACCAATCACATAGCTACATTCAATAAATGGAAGCTGGCTGATTTATAAGGTTTCCACGCGAATGTTTTATTTGATTTTAGAGATTTGCGAGGTAGTTTTCGTTCGTCTGGCATCATCGGGCATCATGTTTCTTTAAGAATTGATAAATATATTACCTTTTTGAGCTATGTAATTCGCGTTCAATCTTCTTGTTTCTTTCATTTGTTTCTGGACATTTTTTTATTTTTTATTGGAATAAAAATAGTTTTTTTCTTCTTAATATGCGTTTTTTTTCATGCATGTGTTCATGAAAAAATTTTTTTAAAATATGAAATAAGCGAATTGATGTTATCAATTTTATCGCCAGCAGAGTTTATGAGCTTCAAGGGCAACAATCGTGCATACCGATGCTAAAATTTTTCCACGACGATATCCTAACAGCCTTTTTTCTATAAAGTTTCTTAACATGTTTTGATATGCAGAGTCGTTGATAAGTCAACACTGGTTTATTACTTATTTTTATTTCGTTAATTGTAAATCAAACAATTTATAAATTTTAAATTTGAAATACGAATTGGGAGATAAGATGAGTCGGTAATCGAAAAAATGTGTCGTTATTTGGGATATTCCCTCTCAAGGCACAAAAAGATAGCCAGCTGCTTTTAAGAGGACTATGAAATGAGACAACGAATGAAAACAATGTGATTTCGAAGAAATGTGGACGGTTTACAATATCTGTAACTATTCTATACGACTTTAATAAGGTAGTGAACATGAGACAATTGTTTGTGATTCTCTGAGTTCACTTGCTTGAAGCAAAATGGAACTACTCATTTTTGAACTGCTGAATTCAGTGACAATTTAATGAACAACTATAATGAGCGGCATTAAACAATATAATTATTACTATTATTATCGTTATTACTTTTATTATTACCTTTATTGTTATTAGTACTGTTATTGTTGATGGTTCTATAATTATCAATGTGCAATATACTGAAAAATAATCGTCGTAGGAAAATGACAAATTTTTATGTTTCTATATATCTGTCTGTTCTTCTAAAAAAAGTCACTTTATGTAGTTTAATAAAGGTAACTAATAAACTGAAATATGACTTGTAAGATTCATATCGATTTATGAAATTTCCAAATATTTACATTTTATAAATTTTTGCATGAGTGAAATCTATACTACTTTCTAAAATGTTTTTTCAATTTTTAATTGGCTATTGATGAAGAAATTTGAAATAATTGAGGCCTTATTAAACAACTTTACTCTATGAATTTTCATCATATTATACCCGATCTGTAAGGAATAATAGGTTTATTCCCTTTCAAAATTTCCCCTTCAAAAGTGAAACAGAAATTTCCCATTAGGATGCCTATTTTTGCTTCTCGTTTTATTTGTACTAGCAATTGAAGTATGCGAAATACGTCTTAAGCCTGTAATGATAAGTTTGGTCATTTGTTTTAACTTTATAATCATTTAAAGTGATCAAGAGAGGAGGAGGTGACGAGGAGGAACCATAGGAGGGGGAGGGAAGAAGTCGTTTTAGCGCTAATTGGACAATATTTCTTAAGGGGTCGAGAGGAGGTCCTCCCTACTAGCGGTTGTGGGGGGTAAGGGTAGAGAAAAAGAGGTTGGGGTGGCAACTAAAGTTAGCATTCATCTTTCCTTACTTATTATTACTGTTTAACTTACTTACAATTAACTACTTCAGTCATTATTTACCTAAGGAATGTTATGCATTTAACGTTATATTGTTGCAACGAATAAAGCACACGTATCATAAAGCAGAAATCGATCGTATCAAAACAAATTGTATCCGAAGATTCATTGAGCACCTATCATATTGCATATAAAACATATTTTCTTCAATTTACCTTCTTTGCACATAACTTAATTTGCAATTTGCAGTTGCAAAAAGAATTTAAATATTTGAAAATAAAGTTAAATGTTTCATAATGTCTTAATGACATATTAATTTCGAAAATATACATTTCAATTAGTCATTAATTGCATTGTGAGAAATAGATTTGTCGATGGAATTCTGATCGTTACTTGATCTTAGAGTATATGTGTAATTTCCAACCATCTACAAGCCGTGTTAGACACGATAATTGAAAAAAATTTAAGTAATCCTGCAAGAAACGTGAAATTAAGCCATGTTATGTGACCACATAATACCGTAAATAATACTATAAATCAGAACTTAAAAACAGGAAACTATAAGTTGCAAGCTTATTATTATTTCTCATTGAGAACCTGTATTTTATCCGTCAAAGGCATTCTAAACAAAAGAGAATTAATGCAGTAAAAAATTATGAAAATGCAAAAAAATTCATTGTAATGCTTATTGTTTGAATTGTCTGCTCTCTTCGATAGTTTTTTTTTTTGTCAAATTTGTTATGCGTTCAATTACGAATACGAAGTAAATACTTTACAGGTTTTAGCTAACTTCTTTATAGTCACTTTGATATATGTCTATAAAAGTTCTTTCCAGGATACACTTTTTTCATGTCGTCTTCCTGAGCGATTCTTAGTACGGTATAAGGTGAAATTACCGCAATACTTCTCGGTGCGGATGGGAGGTGAGAATTTTTGGCTTGTCTTCGTTCTTCTATCTTCCACCTCTGTGAATGACTTTTAGAGAACATTACTTTGTTGGTACCGGAACTGTACGCTGCACAGGTAGTACAGGTTTAGTATAGGTAAACAGGTATTTTTCGGTTTTTTTCAAAAAAGGGACCTTTGTTCAGAACAATCTCATTGCTCATCTGGTAACACACCTTCCGCATCATCAACCGCTTATCTCTGGCATTTCCATTGTAGTTTTGTGGAAGCCGACTGGTCCCAAAGATTGCATCATTCATGCAGGTGGTTGCGAAATTTCTCTAAATTCTACAGTATTTTTTTTTATTCGTCATACCATTTCTGAGGGGACATTCCAAGGACACCCACTCTGTCCAGCGCAAAAAATACAGACACATAAAGAGAGGATGCCAGTGCAAAAGATATCCGAATATGTGTGATCATCGAGAGATTCAAAGAAATAAATTCCCTCATTCGATAAGAGAGAGAAAGACTTGTAAGGAATGCGTGTTGAGCACGCAAATTGAGGTGTGACTGACATGTGAGGAGTGCAAGAAAAGGAGCAATTTTGTGTGATAATGGAGAGAGAGTCAAGACAGATAGAGTCACCCAGGCACGCAATGGTACGCGCGGCGCTGTGTTGGGGTAGTCGACGTATTTTCCCCCACCAACACAAGAAGAAAATCGAACCAACATAGCCCACAGACGTGGCGGCGATTTGCGCTCTGAACTTTCCTTGATTTTTTTACTGCAATGCTGCTAATTTATTAATCGAACTGCAGGCACTACTTCTGAGGTCTAATGTCTGCTTCTTGTTGAACCACCTATATTGGTTAGGGTTCCGGAGCGGAGCCTGGTTAACCCGCATTGTTTGTTGACCACGAGTTACCTGAGGTGAATGCGACATTCTTCGCGGAAACCTGAAATCGTTGCTGTTGAACTTTGAGTAACGACTTTTAAAACTCAGAACACTGGATTCGCTATGTAGGATTATGATGATCGACGTGTTTTCTTGTTTACAATACTTTGTTGCTCATGAAGTAAGCTACCTGAGGTTTATTGAGGTCATGCCGAGGTGCTTTCGATATGTTTGTTTGATGCCCTAACACGTGCTCGTCAAATCATTTCGTAATATGTATGTTTCTTTTTTTTCTTATTGAGAAGCCACACTGCGTAGCTTTCTGCAACGGCGTTAATTTGAAGTGCGCGCTAATGAAGCGAATAAAAAGTACGCTTGTTGTTTTGCAATTCCACGTCACATCTCTTCCATATTTAATTGCGTAACTGCATAAAGGTGTCCTGAAAAACATCCCGAAAATAGTAGCCTGAAATAGAATCCTGAAAATAGCCATTTGAATTAGGTGTTTTTTCCAGTGATAAGCGCATTTACGTTGCTTCGATCCTTCGAGAGAAATATAATCGTATAAGAAATTTGATTACGTTAATCTTGATCAGATTTGAAGCGGATATTCGTAGAATTCGACTTTCTTGAATAGTAATGTTCCCTTAAAAAGCGACAATTTTAGGCTTTCTAATTATCGAAGTAATTAAACTTTAAAAGATTTCTGAAGTGTAATATCGTTGGAAACTTACCGCATAACAGAATCCTATATTTGTAATGTTGGCATTATAAACATAGGTTCCATGAAGACATTTGTACGCTGTTGCATTTTACAGTGAAAGTTTATTCTTATGCATTGTTTTCTCTTTGTCGAATTTTAGCGTTTTCATATTTTTTGTTAGACATGGAAGCACTTTATGCAAATTCAGTTCGTTTGGATCTAAGACCGAATGATATAAAATATGCACCTGGGCCTTGTTATTTGAAGCATTGTTTTTGTTGGGTATTTTGGATCGTTATGAGCAAATTATATATATATATATATAATGTCTGTCTGTTCGAGGCAAGAAAAAACAAAAAATTGTGTTTTTTCTTGCCTCGAACAGACAGACAATGACCAACTTAATATTTCCTCCCACGACAAAAGTTTCCTTCTCACCTCAATATCACAAACAGCCGCTTGCATCATTTATTAAGCAGACACCCCCCCCCCTTAATGGTTGTTATTGACAGCTGTCGTCGTTGTTGCGCAAAGTTTTACATCATATAAGCATTTCAAAAGTAACAAGCTAATTCCGGCCTATCGTACTACTCGAATAAAACCCCTGGGTCTAAAGGTCGTTACTTGAAGCATATTACAATTTGTTGTGAGGAAATGGTGATTTGATTAAGTGCTTATTTGCGCCAACAATTGCCTCTAAACGCATCTGCTAATGACCAAAGAACATTGTGCTTCTGCCATCACCTAAATGACTCACTTAGCATGTACTGAGATATACTAAAATTTAGATTAGCACAGCCAAGCTGAATTTGCATACTAACGAATGTGATGATTTGCTTAAGGCGTTTTTCAGCTGATTCGCTCACATTGAGGCAAATCAGTAAAATATCACTTGTATGAACTCACAAAGTTGATCATTGTAGCGTCATATCTGTGCATATCTGTTTATCTGTTCGGTAGTTTAAGGTTGGAACTCGATGAAGTTAGACGTGCAAAACTTGTCGGTTATATTATACAATAAAGATTTGTGTCTTAAGAAAATCCACGAATAAATACTAAAAAAATTCAAAAAAAAGTTTAATTTATGCTTGAAAGTTTTGCCATTATTTTGCAATCGCCCAAATTGCACTTTATACTCAACGAGTCATTTAATGAAGGATTCTTGACACCAGTGAGAATATTTAAAGTTCATACGTTTTATTCTGCTTTCTTTTCTTTTTTTTTTTTTTTTTTGCAAATTCATGAAAACGATTTATTCAACGATTTGAATCGCAAAAATATATGCAATACCAGCTCGTCTGACGTCATTTGTTAATGATTATCTCATTCACTAAATAGAAAATCAACTTGAATGAAGTTCACCTGGTACTTAGTTGTCGATGAAAAATAGAATTTCGTCAATATTGTTTGCCTCCTCTTTCCCTCTTTGTTTTACTTCCCTTTCAAATGCTTCTCATTTCCCCAGATTTCTTTTCTGCTTACGCTGTTGCCTGTATAAGTGAGAAAATAGATCTAATTTATGTGAATAGGTAAGTCCCTATCTCCTTTCTCCCTCTCCCTCCTCCTTTCCCTTCCCCTCCTCCTCCCCCCCCTCCCCTCCCACTTTCTCTTGCGTCACCTCGGCACCATTTTTGTTATAATCACGCAATTTGCAAATGGTGCGCTTTCCCAAATTTGCCTTATCGTTGCGCTCGTAGTGCGAGTCCTTATTCACAAACAATTCTTCCACTGCTTCTCGTTTTTTGTTCCAAAATTTGCATATCAACAAGCATTACGTACTATATACTGTATCAGATGGAATGGTACGTTTAATTCTTAAAAATTTACATATCTCAAAGTGCAACCAATTTTCTCAGCATTAGAGAGTATTTGTGGATTACGATAAAATCACAGCGTTCTGTGGGAACTACTGTGAGTTCCCTAAAATTCTTTTACATTGTTTCACTATTCGAATGGATCGACATTTTTTTATGTCTGTAGCAGAAAACTTTTTTATCGTTTTTTTTTTCATTTTTTTAAAGAGAAATGCTATGAATAACTCGTTTTCACAGTTTAAGCTTGATTTATATCAGCTGAATGACGTGTTTGGTTGAATTTTAAGTAAACATTTTTTCAGGAGAAATTTTATTAGCTTCTTTGGAATTTCATAAATTTCATTTTGTTTTTTTTTTTTTTTTTACCAAATAATATGTGTCGCGCAATTTGCATTTCTTAATGGACCATTCAAAAGTTTTGGGAAGGTATTTGATTTTTCGATAAACGAACATTTGAAAGAATCAATGCGGAGAAGTTTCGTTGAGTTAAAAAAAAAAATTCGATTTTGAGAAAAGTGGCAAAATTTATGAAGAAAATAATAAAATTGACATTTTGCAGACTTTTAATTAGCGTGTAATTTTATTAGATTATCCCCGTATAACAAATATTTTTTTAAAATTTTCTCTTCCAAATTGAGAATTTCTGTGAAAGAAATATTCAAATATTATTTTATTTCCGCATAAAATTTGAAAATGAAAAAAACAAATTGAAAAAATAATGCGACTAAATTTAATTTTTTTATCGTTGATGCGACGCATAATGAAATAAACAATAGTGAACGGCACAAAACGAACAATCATTTCGAGTGGACGGCAATTTATTTCAATCGAATGAACACTAAACTGAACGAAAGCAAATTTTTTCTGTAATTTATTCCGAAAAATTTTTGCAATTTTTGAGGAATTTTAAACGATTATGTAAAAAATTAAAGAAATTTATTACAGAAATTCAACGTTCAACAAACGAATACATCTTTAATTTGCATTAAGAAATGAGAGAATGCTCGTAGCTATACTATTACAAGCTCATAAAGGAAAAAAAATGAGAGGCTAGGGAAACGGATTTGCAAAAACAAAAACCACATTGAAAATACAACAAATTCTTTTAAGTTGATTTCAAAAATAGATATTGTTTGCAATTATTTGATTCAAGCGAATAGTTTTGACGATTTTTCATCGTCTAATATTGAAAAATAGAAATATTTACAGAATAAAATATATAAGGATACAAAAAATAAAATAATATTTTTATGAAGATATCTAATTTTGTGAGGGAATTTTTTAGAATTTGAGATTTTGGTAATAATTCTAGAAAAATTATATTGTTGTGATAATATTTGAGTATTATTAGTGCTGAAATAATTTTTTTTTTTTTTGAATTTTCTACGGGATTATTTCTCAATTGAATAATTCAAACAAATGATGATCCTTCGCTAATCCCTCTTATCTTACAATTTAACTTCCCGTGTGCGACTCTATCTGTGTTCATTGTGTGTTAGAGGCGGGGAGGGAACATTCCGGAAAGGATAGCTCAACGTATGCATTCCCAATAGGTTTACAAAGTTTTCCGTATAAGAAGATGCCGGAGAAGAGTATGGGAGGTGAGGGAAAGGGGGGAGGGGGGGAGGAAGCTGGTGTATCACATAAGGAGCAAGTTTCTCCACTCCTTTAGCGGGCTCTTTCAGTGGGTGTCCATCGAGTATAGTTCTGTTTTCGTGCTGAAATTTACTCATTTGAGCATTTCAGTAAATATTGAGTGTATTGCATCACTAAATCAACTTTATAAAATATTTAATTATATTCAGTGCATTTGAAGTGGAAACTTGGAAATGCAGATTCTTGATCGGATTCAATTTCACCAAATAAGCCAAAGATATTTCTTGAGGATCTAGCAGTGAAGCCGGGTTTTTTTTTTGCCTCAGGCAAAAACACTCCCTCTCTCTCTCATCTCTTTCTCTCTTTTCCAAATTCATTACTGGGTTCTATTAATATATCGTCCAACATGATTTCCGATGTCGTTGAGTTCATGATTGAAATGCCATGATATTGCATCATAAGTATGTCACCGATCACATTTTATGTCGAATATCTGAACTCGGACGATCAAGAAGCCGCTTCGATTAGTGATGACCTGAATGCACCAAAAATAGTTTTTTTTTCATTACTCAAGAAATGGTTCTAAAGAAACTCATAATTGTCACAGTCAGAAAACCAATATATCACTCAACCACTCACTGACTATCCAACTTTTTTAATGAAAATTTTTAACTTTAACTATTGGAAATAAAAATTGAATTAACTATGTCTTTTAGGATCAAGCTTGAGCATTTTTGTGTCGGTTTTATTACGCTCACTTTTTTAAACAATTGTTGCACATTTTTTCCCACCTGTTAAATAGAGGAGATTGTTGAAAAATATCGCACTGATTCCATGCAAATTTTTTTTTGCATTATGATCCTCCGGAAAACTAATAAATCAATATTTTTACCTTAAGAGTTATTAAGATTCTTTTTTAATGTGTTCTGCATATATATTTATAGTTTATAATTTATCTTTTATGCATTTCTTCTTCACATATGTATCTACAAATTTCTTTTGAACATTCTAGCTTAGTGATTCTATCATTTCTTTTCTATGATTCAATGTTGCTTTTACCGTATTATTTATGCCTACAGTATCCATTTATATGCTGAGTTTTTTTTTTTCAGGGTGTTACGAAATCGAATCATAATAACCTTCTGAGGTGTACCTACAAGTTATTAACGCCTTTAAAAGGGCGCAATTTGCCGTCATTTAATTCATCGTTATAAAAATGCGGAATATATTTACGCATAAGCGCAACTTAATTTTTACGCCTTCTTTTGTTTTGCTATTATTTTTGCTGTTGGCAATACAGTCATCGTTGGCGGAAAAATTAACTGCCTGTACGCTTATTGATGCAGCATTCAAGCAAGCAGCTGAACCTAATGAAGTGGTATGTTTATTTAATGATTTTTATTATCCTTTTCTTTTGATTCTTTTTTTCATTCCTTCATACTGTACTAAGTTACTGTACTTAATCGGTTACTGTACTTGTTGCACTACCCAACTGCCGATGATAGAATTGATGTAGGGAGTTGATGTTTAGGAGAATCCATTCGATGTTGATTTTTTCCAGTTTCAAGTTATTTGAATTCTATATTCGGTTGCGTATATTAGAAATAAAGAGGATTGTTGAAATCACTTCATCATCATCTATGATTAATCAATTGCTGCGAAGAAATACTCTTGTTTCTTGGAAATTTTTTTATTCGATTTTAATACTTTCCAACATGTGCATCACAACTGTTGCAATATCTCTCCTGAATTGAGTATTTCATATCACGTATTCTTTTCGTATGCAATTATAAAAAAAATTTTAAAAATTTTTACAAAATCAAGATTGTGGGGAGGGGGAGGGGGAGGGGAAGAGTGAAGTTTGAAAGTGAAATTCAAATTTTCGAAGAGGCAAAGGTCGGCACGAGTTCATTATAGTTATCAATTTTATCGAGTCGAATCTTTTCCAACTAGATAACTCTATGATACATGAGTGTTATTCCTTCAGTCGCCATTGCCAGTAGCATTGTTCTACCAATGCAATGACCTCCCAGTTCCTTTTTCAATCTCCCCCAACCGCACCCCTCTCTTCCTGTCTCACCTCTTTTTCGACAAGGTTTTTGTTTTTATTCGCAAATGTACAATTATGGTTGGAGACAAGCCATCTAATGGACTCGTTGCTTCGCTATAGAAACCAGTCACTAAAAACATGTTTTTTCGATGACGTTTTATCGCGCTTTAAAAGGCTCTGTGCTGTTGAGATGAAACAAATCATCATCTTTAATTTCTAAAGTATGGATCTTTCACTGAAAACGTCACAGATGAAAGAAATAAAAAAATTAGTGCAGAAGCAATCAGTTCATATTGCACCATTAAAAGCATTTTTCGATGAAGTTCATACTGAAGATCCTTCAAAGAAATAGATACTATTTTATTTGCTATTTGCTAATCAATTTCTATTCATCATTTGTGTATAGATATCTTTTCACAGAATATTTCTATGAAAAGCGCTTGTTGGACTACTACTAGGAGTTCGGTTAACGAGGTAGGGAAAAGGGGGGAAGACATTCATGTTTAATTCAGCTCGCTTCCTTTGCCCCCTTCTTTTCCCAGAAGGAAAGTTTAAAAAAGACCCGCTATGGAACGGTATGTGTAAGCAGTACATGTACGGTTGTGTCTTCATAACTCAGATTACAATAGCTCTTGTAAAGCTTTCCTATGTTAATCTGTCCTATATTCCGCCAAGTGCGATAGCCATTAAGAGGGAGAAAAGGAGAGAAAAGAAGGATGATGGAGAACCGAAGTGGATTCGGACTTTTCCTTGAAACGAATGGAAGGAAATATTTCAATTGTTTTTTTTTTAAATATGAAAATCCAATTTTATATTCGTTTTTATTGAACACAATATTCGGGGAAAAAATCTTTTCAATCGGTGTGATAGGTTTATTCGGAGCACAATTATAGCTGAAATTGTCCGCTATTGCAAATTGCTCTCCATTTAAACGTTTGGTGTATGGTGGTGCCTGAATGTTGATGACGCCTCAGAGTATATGCGCTATTCTGTGGTTACCTAGCGACGATATTGCAGAAAAAAACCACCTCGAAACCTATTATCAGCCTAAAATTTATTATATTTTATCGGTCATTGATTTTTTCTTCTTTCTATTAGTATTTAGATCCCAATTATATTAGAATTCAGTAAGGCGAATCTATATAACTGTCCGCCTCCATTGCGTTACTGTATACTAGTTGACTGTTATGAGTTAAGTGGATTACAGTAACTGATCTACTAAGGTTACTGTATTTGCTGTTCCTAATAAGAAAATATATTCAGCTATTTCCGTTCTTTTGGATTCAAACGCCCGAATCATTTGTGTCCTGTATTTGTGCTAGGTGGGAAATGTTAAATTGTGCACAGGATTTGAACGAATGACTTTAATCCACTATTCGTTGAGTACATTTTGGTAATCACCATCAGCAATTTGTGCAAGAGGAATTCATTGTTTAACATTAAATCATCGCCTATATTACCGTTCCACGAAACCAACTGGTTTATTTTTTGAATCCTCGAAGTTATATATGTTTGAGAAAAATAGAGAAAAAATGCTTTTTATTTTGAAGAGTTTTTTTTTTTTGAAATCTCTAATACTTTCTCAAATGAAATTATTTTATTATGAATGCATGAAAAATATGCAAATTTACAGCAGTTTTGATTTTTTTTTTTTTTTAATTGCACAATAGGTGTAAAATGATTCCAGCAAAGTCGTTTGCCGTAAATGGTGTGAATGCATATCACAGCACTATTTTGAAATGGTTGGCAATCCAATTTCGTTATATCTCATTGAGAGTATTCTTGCCTTATAAGAAGGCAAAAGCTGAAGATTTTTCAGCAAGACGTTCCGTCGAGACAGATGGTCAATCTCTTCATTAGATTATTGTCCCTCTGGTCTGCTCATCGCTATCCCAATGGCCCAATAAATAAGCCCTCTTGACCCGGATGTTATTCGCATTGCGAGTGAACAGTAAACAGTTTTCACTTGTGATGGTTAAAGCCGAATGAGTTGCTATTGTTGTTAATGACTTTAGAATCGGGCATTTTAAAGTCTTTAACGAATTCAGATGAATATACAACTTTATTTTTTTATTTTATTCGCATAAAAATGCTTAGCGACGAGAAATTTAAAAAAGTGCCCATTACTACTTTGTAAATTTTAAATATTTCAATTTTTTTTTACAAAATTTTCGTGAAAATTTTTCTTTAAAGTTTTACTCCAAATTTCTCCAAATTTACTGAAAAATTGAAAACAAAATGTGAAATTTCAACAAAAAAAGATGGAAAAGGAAGTCCACCCTTGCGATGTATATGTACATAATTGCTAAAATTTGTCATTTCACATATTGAGATCGTTATCTGCTTGCATTTAAAAAGCATTTGCACCTGCCAGTGGTTACCACATCATGCCAGAGACAACGCAATCGTCTATAACTACCGTAGATTAAGCATCGCAAGCATTGTGAAGTGACGCTGATAGTCTCTAATTTGTTTGATTTCATTAGCCATAAAGTATAGAGGAATGCTTAAATGCACCGGAATATAGCCGTATGTAATATTTATAAGAACTGGGCGTATGGTTTAATTTAGTAAGTTGGAATATTTGGTCACTGTCTCATTTAGTATAAAGTTCTCTTTCATTTTATACCCTTCAAATTGTTCAACTCAATCAGCTTTTCAATGTTGTCTCATTTTCGTTGCACATTTCCAAATATCGATTAGCATTGAAATTATGTTTGAGTACAAATCAAAGCTGCAATCTCCAGTCGTGTTGTCTGCCGTCGTTTTTTTAATATGCGATTCGAGTTAATAGATAGTGAGGAAATGGGTCTGGTAGTAGGGACAGTTCATTTAAACGTTTGGTTGTCGTTTATGAGGTTTGGCTTTGCTTTTCTCCTTCCCTGTCTACACCCCCTACCCCTTCCACTTCACCTTCTCTGATCACATTTTGTAAGGTGTTTCTATGCGAATTGTTCAAGTTATGTTGTTTGTATTGACTGATTAGATGTGGAAAGGTTTGAGTGATAGGAGTTGGGATATAAGGATCATACTAGATCAAGATTTGAATTCAGTGTGTATTTTTTATTGCACTGATATTTGGTACATTATTTTTCCAATGGGCAAGTTGTGTTGCTGTTCAAGAGGAACACAACGATTTCAAATTTATTGTTGAGATATTTCAGGAGGCATGTCGGTGTTTCCTAGATTCATCGAAATCTTCACGCGAAATACGATCACTTCAAGATACAGACAATATTTGGTTGGGATGTACACGACAAAAGATGCCACAAGTATTCAGCGCACTTAACGCTTTGAACGAAACTATGATTTCAAAATTATGGATTTGGGATTCTCTTATCAATATCATCCCTGCGGATATGTTCGCTCAGGTAAATCAATATATCTTTAATTGGCACATAGATTTTATGTCCTGATTATCATTTTGTAGTTCGAATTAGATGTTCACGTTGATGAAATAGGAGAGAAGTTATATTCGAAGGATTATCGAGTGTATAAGAATCAAGGAAAGATTTATTTTTAAGAATAATTTTATATGTCAGTAAGTGATTACGTTATCAGTGATAAGTTTGCATCGCATTGTGATGTTATCAATCACGTTTATTTTGTGAAGTGTAAACACTCATTTTATGTCAGTATAAAAAAGTCATGAAAATTGTAATTGTTGTAGTTTACAATAGGCAGATGACAACTTTGTGCTTTTAAATATGTGTGTCGTTTATCTGTTTGTTTGTTTGTTTGTTTGTTTGTTTGTTTGTTTGTTTGTTTGTTTGTTTGTTTGTCTATCTGTTTGCAACAGTTTACAACGTAGTATGACGATTTTCTGTTATGTAATTGTGTTTCGATTGACTGGTTTTCTTTTACGCAATGGATTTTCGTTCAGTATGAAAATGACTTTTTTATGTGCCTTTGCAAGTTTTAGATTATCATTAGGAAAACTTCATGCTTGCGCTTCTGTTTTTTATCTATCTTTCTGTCCCTCCGTCTGCCTGTCTGTCTGTCTGTCTGTCTGTCTGTTTACCTTTCCAGCAATTTTATCATTGACCGCTGATTGCATATGACCGACGTCATAGAGTGATGGTCTACAAAAATATATGATGTAACTCAGCAGATTACAAATTATGTGCAACTTTTTGGGCACGTTAGATATGTATGTGTTGAACGTTGGTGTGGTAAGTCATCCTATAGTCTAGGTCATGCTCACTAAATTTCTTAGCTGTGTTTCACCAGTTCCCGACATACACCGACATGCACGAGCACAGCATCAGCATGATGCATTTAGCGAGTGAAATTTTGCAAACTCTCTAAAGGCGTTGACATTCGAACTGAGGTTGTTTGATTTTGCCAGCTAATGCTGTGCCGACTGTGCCATTTATGATTCAACGAAAATTTCAATATATTAAGGTACGACCACGTGTTTTATCGATCGAGCATTCTGGCTTAAGCGTATTTCGTGCGGGTGCGTTCACGAATATCGGCCAACGGTTAAAGGTGCTTCAACTGCGAAATAATATCCTGAAAGGGATTGAGCCAATGATGTTCAACGATCTCGATCGTCTTGAGATCCTCGATTTGGGTGGCAATAAAATAGCACAAATTGCAACCGGTTTGTGCATTAGTACCTTCATTTCCATAGAAGCATTGAAAACAAGAGAATACATCTTTAATTGTCTTTACAGAAATTGAGCCATTCTTTGAAAGTTTAATGTCTTATTGGTAAATTGTAAACGAATCGGCATTCGGTAACGTGGAACATTCGCTTTAAAGGAAATATGAATTTAACTGTCGATTTGGAATCGATTTGCTTCGTAAAATGCAACATAGATCCATAGAAAAGAAAACTGCAAATAAGTATTTAATAAACTACAAATAAGTAAATAAAACTAACAACACCTAAAACATGTAACTTAAATATGAAATAAATATTCCAAAATATTGTACAATGATTTTGTTTACTTGACTTTATTTATCTTTATTCACTTCATTCCAATTTTACTTAATTTTTTTTCAATTTTAATCAATCCTACGTTTAATAACTTTGCATTATTTTATCCATTCACCTTATATCACATTTTTTCTAATAGTTTTAACTACGACTTTCATCCATATTTTCTGCCATTTGATAATTCTATTCAAGGTAAAAAGTTTAAAAAAAAAAAGAAAAATCCTAGCATAGCAGTATATGGGGAATTAATTGAAATCGAATTTGTTCATTTATGGGCGATTTTTTCAACCGATCGAAATCTGTGCTTTTAAATGCATTTTCATCAGTTGATGCGTCAAATAAATGTCATCCTTAAGGTGATATTCCTTTAAAATAAATGTTGGACAGGATTATCGAATGAAATTGAATTTTATATGAAATTATTATTCAACTCTAGATTTTCGAAAAAGATTGTGTTGGTTGTTTTTTTTTTTTTCATAAGGAAGAATTTTGGTCGACTAATTTTTTCAAGTAGGCGGGTGATTGACTTGTGGCTTATTGGTAAGCGTTCTCATCGATGATTTATGCGATATAGGTTCGAAACCTTTTGGGCGGAAGTTGTGAATCGTTTAGTTCGCAAGCATATGTGCTCAATGACTTTAACTTTTTCGATGAGAATATGATCGTTCGTATAGGATTATGGTATGGCAGCTGTCGCTGACGTCCGTTTTTGCGTTTTGTGATGCACTTTAGGGCGATTCAAAAGCCAATGCAAACTTAGCTTTTGAGAGGAACTACGTACCATCGGTATTGCCCGTACCATCCTGACACATACACCACACTCTCACGCCTAATGCCTGCCACCATCCAACACTCGGCTGACTGTCTCTAACCTCACCTCGAATATTTTCATTCAAGTTGCCGCCTTAGTGAGGGAACAGTAAAGTGTTAACCTCTGATTCATTGTCTATCTTTTGAGTGGCCGAAAATGCTTAGAAGGATATAAAACATCAAATGGAATGAATTACTGCGAATTAAGTTTTTTATTGAAGAAAAGAGGAATATAGTAATGCACAAATTGCTTTTTTAACACTTGAAAGCATTGATCATTTGCTAAGAGAGATTTATACGCATTATCCTTGTATTTATATAGCTATATGACCCAAAAAATTTCAGCACAACCATCAACCGTTTTTTGCTTCTGTTCGAAGTTCACCATTTTCTTGCTCCTCCCCTCCCCTCCCTACCTCCTACCCTCCCCCTCCCCCTCCTCCCCCCGCCAAGGCCGTTTCATAAAGATGACTTGTTGACTAACACTACGAGAGGCCCCACGCTTTAAAAATACCTCGCTTCCCGCAGCGTATTTTCTGAGACTAAACCTGCAGTATTTGGCCGGAAATCTTGTTGTTGCTTTCACTGCTATCATTTTCGTAGCGAAAAAAGCCTCGCGAATATTCCGCATCCTCCGCACCTCTATTCCGCATCACTATAGCTTAATTATTCGAAAATAGTGCAACATTCATAATGAGTTCATTCGCAGTGAGCAATTTTAGACGATAGCCGCGGCTGCTGTATCAAATTAGCTCCCATTCAAACGCGATGATACGTCAAAATCGCAAATTTTCAAAAATTGCTAATCCATCGCATTTCTATATGAACACGATACGGGGCAATAGCATAAACAGTATAAAGGCGATCTTCTGATAAAATTAACCTCCGTCCCTACGGGGCTTAACATACCTTCCACCCGGCGGACATTTTCAGAAAGTAATGTCACCCTCTCCCACATTGCTCGCCGGCGTGAAAAATTCCCCCCATCCGTGGGAAATATGATCCGTCACATCACACAGTGGAACCCTCGACCATAGTAGCTTCCTTCAATATACTATTTCCTACTTTGAGGACATTAGATCAGTTTTCACTTCTTTATTGATACGAACAAAAAGAGTCCTGAAAAATGAGGGACTTATATTCTATTTGAGAAAATTTTGAGCGAATCGATATATCCAGTTTATCACTTTTTAAAGAATTTGTTTTCCAGGACAACTTGATAAGTTGAAAGATTTGGAAACGCTTATCATAAGTGATAATCAATTGTCGTCGATCGAGGATGGTGCCTTCCAAGCATTGAGCAATTTGAAGACGCTCAACTTAGCCAACAATAAACTTACCAATATAACAAAGTAAGTTGAAAAAAAAACTATATTTTAATATTGTGCGTTTATATAACTTATCAATTCTCATTTATTCGTATGTTTTTGGTTTATGCAAAATATTAATGCAAAATATTTTTAAGCAGGTTTTCGACTATCAAAACTTTTTGCAAATATCATGAAATTTCAAATGTGAGTGATTGAGAATTTTCTTCAGTTTCTAAAAACATCCTCTTTTAGGGGCACATTCAAAGGTTTAAACAACCTCGAGACTCTAAATCTGCAGAGTAATAACATCATCAATGTCGACTGGTCTGCATTCGTACATATGAAGAATCTTCGAACACTTGATATCGGTTGGTAAAATATTCTTTAAGAAATTTTTTTGATAATACGTTTGAAGATAAAATAGAAATGATCGTATTTGCTCGAATATTAGTTTTTCAAGGAAAAATTTCATCCGGAATGAACTGTCAATTCTGAACATTTATCCATCTATTCATGCGAGTACGATATGTGGTTTCCAAATAATTTGTTTCTTATTGAGTAGCAAGCATCAAAACGTATTGTTTGCATGTTAATCATCCCAGGTTTCATCGAGATTCCATCGACGGTCGTTTAATTTTTTGTATATTTGAAGTAACATTTTTGAACTTTTATTCTCGGAGATGCCCTCTCTACTATACGTATATATTACAGGCAATAATCATATAACACAGGTGGAACTACATCGCCTACAATCGCTTGAGAAATTATATTTCAACAATAATAGTATACAATCGTTAAAGAATATCAGCCTTCGCGATCTGTTAAATCTTAGCGTACTTTCATTCGATCGTAATTCGATCACACAAATCGCTGATGGTGATTTGCATTCACTTGCCGAAAGTGTCAGGTATTATTTTTTTTATTTTTCAATTTTCAGTAGTTATTCCACTGATTTCTTATGGCAATTAAAAAAAACCGATGAAAAAATAACCTAAAAGTTTTTATGTGCTCGGTAACTTCAAGTAAGTTCAATTTTGTTGACCATATTTTCTCTCTTCTAGATAACTCTCTGGTTTTTTATTTGAATACAGTTTTATGTATATATTTTACTATATTAGTGTCGATAATTTCTATAATATCGATATTTTATCGACTAAAATATAATACTGCATTTTAGTTTTTTACAAGTGGAATGTATTGAAGGTGTATTTTCTTCAGTTTCGAGTATTATTTCAGGTTAAATTCATTATCAATTGCGGCGAATAAAATCGCCAAAATTGGACCACGTGCACTCGAACCAATCCATCAACTTAAAGTGCTTTCTTTGGAAAACAATCAACTCACTTCATTATCATGTAACGATGGCAATGGTAATAGTATAAATACTACAATTACTTTATAGATTTATTTTTTTTGATTCCATTTTACTTTTCATTCATTTATTTTACTTTATTATATTTATATCTTAATATATGAGATTATCATTTATCTAAGAAGGTATCATCTTAGAGATATGAAACGTTTTCTTCAACATTTTTGCATAATTGATTTATCGGGAGCGTGAACGTCATATGAAATCGCATGATGCCGCTTGAAATGTTAAGAAACATTCTTTATTTCTATTGATATCGTCTCCAGTTGGAACAAACTCCTCTATTCCTAAACCAATAAGGTTCACTTCATAACCGAGGTGAACTTTTAGAAGTTTCTATATCAATTATTGGTTAATATTTCGTATGTATATTACTTCATTAGAGGTTTTAATGTGGTTTTTATTCATTTCAAAGGTGAAATTATTTGATTAATGAACCGGCATCTTATATTACTCCTAAATATAATAAAGTTTAGTTTCTTTTTGATGATCTTAAAAACCAATATTGGTTTTCTTAATTACTTTTAGTTGATCTTATAAATAACACAATTAAAGTTGATATAAAGATTAAATGTTTTATTTTTATAGAGATATTTATGATTGCAGGAAATGTGTCGTTCCTTAGGCCGCTTAGAAAGTTGAAGAGCTTATTCCTTTCGACGAACAACATTCAGCGTATCGATGAAAATGATCTCAGTTCGTTGACTTCTCTAAAAACACTCGCTCTCGACCATAACGAAATTGAAAAGGTTTGTATACAGTATTGGCGTGATTGATTTGGGGGGGGGGGCAGATGGGGAAGGGATCCGAGAGAGGCATGTTTGCTCAAATATTATAACACGGAGAATATCGATTCACTCAAAATTTAATCGGCGACAATAAATTTTTCATTTGATTACGCGACCATCTTTCCTTTCCATCCTCCTCTTCCCTTTCAAAGTTTACCCGAAAAAGAGAACTATTGAACGTTGATGTTAAAAATTTTAGGCCTTCTTAGGCTATCGATCAACAATAGAGAACTGAATCGATTAGGATCGAGATAGGAGAAAACGTCAGGCCCCTTTTGAAACTGGGGATATGAAATCATGTTTTGGATTAATGAGTCCCGTCATCTTCTTGAGGGATAAAAAGAAAAACTTTACTCAGTTTTATGAATTGTATAAAGGTATTATTTTAATTGTTTTTCTCATTCGAAAAGGAAGAAGTGTTTTAAATCGAGAAAAAGCAGTTAATGGAAATTTCGCATGAGACACTTACTCTCATGAGCGCAGTATATTTAAGACGTTTACGAAACCTCATAGTTACGGTATTTGGCCGAATGGATTACGATACTCAGTTAAGTGGATTACGTTGTTTAGCTAAGTGCTTTTATATTGTATGATTTTCTAAGGTTTTTTGCAGTATCATAGGTGAGTAATTTAAGATTCATGGCAAGGCATTTGTTGGACTTCCGCTTACTCGCATATATCTTAACCACAATCGGTTATTCTATTTGCCTAAGGGCATATTTGATGGTTTGGCGACTGGTACGCTCGATGTGATCGATGTTTCCGGTTTGTATTATCTCTGTTTTATTGTAGTTTGATTTACTTTTCGAAATGAAATCAACAAAGGTAATTTCAATCTGCAGTTACTGTAACTGAGTACACACATATTATGGTGAGTTGGTGCTTACTGTAGGATCTAAAAGAGTTTGCGAAATTCCATTGTTGATCTACTTCAGGATCTCCGCTCATTGTTATTATCAGCTGCTAAATCCTTCCGGTTTGTAAGATACTCGATAGGTGTACGATAGTTGAGAAGTCGGTTTATGTGGTATGTGAAAGTCCTCATCACAAAATAATTTCAGCCTTTTGTTACTGTAAATGATATTTGTTTATTTATTCAGCATACCACACATTCGCCGTATATAATGTAATATTATTTATTTATTTATATTATTTATATTATTTAATATATATTATTTATATTATTATTTATATTACTTATATTATTTAGTGTAATATTATTTATTTATTTATTTATTTATTTATCTATTTATTTATCTATCTATTTATTTATTTATTTATTTATTTATTCATCATATCACATAGGGGAAACATATACGCAGGCATATAGCATTTATGAGAAGCATAGAACGATAATAGAGGCAGCAATAAACAAAAAGAAGAAAAAATGATACGCATGCGTATTATTTCCATTCCCCCCACCTTCCCTCTTTCTTCTTTTTTTTTCGCTTCTTTTTCCTAAGCATTTTAAAGTGCACATCTATATGATATGATATGATATGATATATGATATAATCTCTCGCTCTCCCCTCTTTCCCTTTCTTTGTTTATCTCATTAAATGCAATGAAGTGGATTGTAGTTACGATGCTTGAAGTTACTTTTTTAAACAAGTGTTTATTAAATCACGAAATCTCAGGATTAGAAAAGGGGGGTAGGCATATTGTGTGCAATAGCGAACGC
Organism: Baylisascaris procyonis; assembly: GCA_037389465.1. Lineage (NCBI taxonomy): Eukaryota > Metazoa > Nematoda > Chromadorea > Rhabditida > Ascarididae > Baylisascaris > Baylisascaris procyonis. Next base: position 3,562,518 of record JAZARR010000095.1, on the reverse strand, counting down.
GACTTGTATTTAGTGCATTTATTGGTAAACTGATTAGAAGTACGATATCGGAGCATCAATACCGTACTAGAGATTCGATACCGTATCTTCTGAAATAATCGCTCGGGGACGTTTCATTTTAGCAATAATTAATGAGATGCCGATTACTTCGTTCCAATTCTAAAGAAGCGAAAAGAAAAAAATTCTGAAAGGCGAAAAATTCTTTTCTATTTCGGATGAGTTAATCCTTCTGAAAATTGGGTGGTTGAAAGGTGAAAAAAAGTCTCTATGAGAGAGTATATTCGACGTGTCAAACATTGACCGACTTATTTGCGCTTGACACTGACAGACAGCGTATCGCATTAAGATTTCCGAATTTTCAATTTATTTTTGTGGCCAGGGACATTCCATAAGTAAAAATTACAAATGGTGAAAACTTTGAATCGATTTTATTTCCTTTCGGCTTTTTTTTAAAGAATGAGGAGCTAGATGGGAGAGAGGAAAGCTGCTCATAAATGTGGGAATAATAGCTGCTAATCGGCGAGAAATTCGAAAATAAAATAAATTTTATTCTGGATTTTAAATGATCATAGAAATGTGATAGAAACGAAAAGAAAGATACTAAGAAACGCGAATCGGGATAAGTTTATATATATATATATATATATATATATATATATATATATATATATATATATATATATAGTTTATATATATATGCGCTCGTGCGTATGCATGTATATTTATGCCCCGTAGTGTTTCCAAACCTATTATTTTGCTTTCATCATCCTGCAGTTCATCTCTAATTGAACGGACTAGCTGTACTGCAAATGAAAGGTGTTCAGTTTTCGAACAAGCTTATTCTCTAAACAAATCAGCCAAAAGTCACGAAGGAGTTGTATTGCGTAACCCAACGGTACAGTCAACAAGTGTTCTTTTGAAAATACAGGTGTGGTTGGCGGATGTCCGTTTGTGTGTACGTTTGTCCTTCAGCTTACCTGTATGCTATGTTCTTTTGACAGCGCTTCGTCGTGTAAGAGGCAGTAGTAGTGAAGTGTCATGTATGAGCATCGAACAAACGAAGAGACAGCACAAAAGTGGTGCAATGGAGGGGAGGCGGTTGGGGTGGTAAAGAGGGAATGAACGAATCAGACAGGTAGGCAGTCAGCCGTTTGTCGGTTGGTTGACCTCGTTCGATGGGCACCGCAAACGCGCGCTCAAGGTCGCATTGCACTTATCCATCCCATTTTCGTTGTGCTGACGAAATTTCAATTCGTTAAAATATGCACATTATTGGGGGGTTTCGTTTTTGAGCCCATCCGATCTCTCTTTATCGAATGGCATAGCTGCATACCACAGAGACTCCGACTTACGGAAATTTTACATCAGGATTTGCGTTTGCCTTTGGGATTGTGACTTTCAGGGTAAATAAATCGTCAAAATGGTTTGAAGTAATATTTTATGGTTCTGGCGTACAAATGCGCAGTTCTTAGAAAGCTGCATTTTTATAGAAACAACGATGTTTCAATTCTGCAGTTTTAAAATCCCACTGATTATTCTTTTAGTGGACCAAGAAGGAAAAAAAGGAACGTGAACAGCCCCTTAGGAGATGATATAATTTGCCCGAAATAAATTTTATGAAGCTGAAATTCCAGACATTGTAAGGGTATAAAATCAGGTCTAAAATTTAGTAATCCATTAAATAAACTTACTAACATACTTTGTAATTCCAAAGTGATGGTATTTTAAAAGCGCAGTTTCGATCAGGCAGGGAACTCGAAATGTTTTTTTTTGCATTTGAAAGATTTCTTTCGTTAAACACTTAAATTTTTTTCTAACATCCATTGCATTTCCTTAAGAATGCAAAAATTTCCCTTAATTAAGATCGCCCATCTTGAAAAAGATTTCATGCTAATCTTTTAAATGCAGCGTATCATTTCTTTAATAGACAGATCAAATATCATATCACATTTCAGCTTTGCTAACAAGAATCTGCTGCTGTAATAGCATCACATCGTTAAGCCTTTTATTCCAAAAGACAACAGCCAATATTTATCATTAGCGGGTTTACATACAGTCCAACACGGAGGATATGTGCTTTTTACTTAGGCTTAAATCTGTATAGCACATCACCTTTCCACTGACTTTGTGAAAGCAGAACCACGAAAATGCCAGAGAACTACTATTTTGCATAATCGCCACGTTAGTTCTGATACGAATTGCGCATATGGATATTGCAGATAATGCATGGCAATGTATTTGCGGTGAAGAATGGTTGGCAGATTGGTTGGCGACAATGGGTGATAAGAATGTAGCCGATGGAAGTATGGGATGTATTGGCTCACGTGCATGTACTGGTCGTTTCGATGAGGAAGAACAACATAGTGTTTGGATAACGGTCATCGCTAGTCTACTTGCAGTCGTTTCTCTGCTTATTTTAGTTGCGATTGCATTCCTCTATCTTGAAGATGGTCAGTTCAATTTGCATACATCATTTCAGCACCTTCTTTTACAGTATTAAAGGTTTTATTGATTAACTTGTGTTTCATAGAGAGAAAGAAATGTTCTACCCGTCTATGAGCTCGAACCTGCGAGGTTTTCGCTTCTGATGCACCCGAAATATTCATTTTATTCAGCTTGTGATATTAGTTCAAACCTGTAAGTACAACTGAATCAGATGCACAACTAGAAAGTCTTCTCAGGACTGGTAGGAATCATTCCATTTTAAGTACTATCTGAATTTCTGGTGTTGATGGTCGCCTTCCTGTCTCTGGTACGTTCCACAACTGAGTAATATGTTTGCAGTGATAAGAAAATACTTTCAGGTAAACGCATTGATAAGATCGCATGCCCGCTACGTCGAGTGCCATCTGATTTACTGCAACTGATTCCCAGTGGTGGTTCGTCGATATCACTACCCCATGATAGTGGTATCGAACCGCTGATTACCGCCGAATTACCAGCCAAACCACTACTTACAAGTAGTCTTCGAAATACCACAGCCAGCAACACCAGCATTACCAACACGAACCCGTTGATTATAACCAACACAAATGAGGTACCTACGATTGGAACAGCCGAAAAGAAACGGGTTAGGTTCAATGGTATTTGATCAGCGGTGGATGACTCCGAAGCCAGACTCCTTGAGAAGTTCATTTGCATAGTTAAGTCGGTTCAAAGGAATTAGTTGCCCCGCTATGTAGAAGGCGTTTTGTGACCAGAATAACTCCGATTAACTATGCGAAGGAGTTTACAGAGGAGCCCAAATCCGGAGTCATTCATCACTGCGTATGGGCTCCTTATAGTGCTGTACTTTTTGCATCATCTTCAAAAAACCTTCTGAACGTGATCATGCTTGGGTGTATATGACGGGGAGGTTTCGTCTACTTGCTGTACGGAGTATAGAAACGAATTCGTTTTTGCTTTAGTTTTCGTGATCGTTCGAGGAGCAGTAAAAGTTTTATTCTTGATCTTTCGTTTGTCGATATAGTTTTACTTGAGCGTAGTCGATATAGTCGATCTAGTTTTACCCGAAATTATTGCAACTAAAGTTTTGGATGACTAGTTGAATGTTGGTTGAATTAATTAAGTGAAATTTCTTTGAGTCACTGAACGTTTCAGAGGGCTATTTGAAGATGCAAGTTTTTATTTTCTTCGTTCATGTAAGGAGCTTATAGGTAGATTTTGCATCCAAAGAGTTGCAACTTGAAAGAAAGTGTGATCTTTGTGTTAAGGACGGGAAACCTATTGATGGCGGCAGCGTCATATTTTTTTTATTATTATTTTTTGCGATATTTGCTTTTTTTCACTATTGTGATGTTCGCTGTAAGTAATTGTATTGTTAATGAATATTGTTCGGGTGCCGTTCTTAAGCCTTTTTCAGTACTAACAATAACGTTGGGAAATAATCGTTGGATAACGTCCAATTGCTGTGAAAAGAAATGATTGCAAATTTTATCGGTTTTTGTATAATTTCATGCTGTATTGTTTTCTGATTAAACATAATTTATAACCGATTCAAAAAAAAATTTTTTTTTCGAATTTGTTCTGTTTTCACTCAAAAGAACTCTCTAATTGGATTGATTATCCAAAAAATTTTCCACTGATTTTTCACACATTTTAGTTGTTTGTATTTCTTTATATGAAAATTTTTGCATCAAAATTCACAACAAAGATTGTATAAAATTGTAATAATGCTAAATAATGCGCCAAAAGTATTTTCTTTAATTGGTTACGTTAAAAGTAAGTAATAGCACTAAAAGTAATGGGTAAAAATCCTTTGCAATTAGGCGATCAGCAAAACGATTACTATTCACTTGGTTTCCTGGAGCGACGAAAAAATACCTTGAAAATGCTTATAGGGAGAATTATTTTTCACGCATCATTCGACATCCTCTTAGTTTTACACGTCCATTCTCTCTGCTTCTCTCTTTCTTTCATATCCTCTTTCCTTAATTTATTTCTATCTAAGAAGGGAAATTTCTTCTACAATATTGTATTGTTATGTGTTGCTTATTGTCGTTCAAGTCAGCATATTGCAATTGTTTTTTTTCTAACGAAACTGAAGTCAGATGTTTGCTGAACATCTCACGGCAGTTGTCTATTCGAACTCTCAGGCTGGCCCAAATTAGGTCTCATCAAAATAGGCCTAATTATTTACATGTATTTGTAACTCTTCAATTTTATTCTATTTTTCTATTCTTTATTTCTCGATCCTATAAATAAAATTTATAAATTTTTTCAACGTTCGGTTATTTTACGGAAATGATAAGTGAAACGGAGCCCAATGCGTGTCAACCGTCTAATGTGTATTATTATTATTATTTTTTTTGAATTTATTCGATTAGATTTGCATATATGATTATTCGAATAGGGCGATTTAAAAGTTCGCAAAAAGTGCATTTCTTTTTTCCGCTATATATCGTTCAGTAAAATTATGCCTAAAATTATGCCCATTACTTCTTTATGGAATATGCAAATTAAGATCATAACTTGGAATGTTCATTCGATAAGCGTCAAACCACCGATTACTAATTGTTATTTATTACTTGTAAATTACGAGTAACAACCTATCTCAGTAGACTTTTCAGTCTATTTTGAAGTAACCGGAAATGTTTTTCTCTTTCGAGGAAATGGTTTATGTTGGCGTATATCGAGTGCTTTTTTTGTCGGGCATACAAATCGCAACAAGCTGTGATTTTCTTTCTTTGATTTTTCTATTTTTGCTGTATTCTTTAGCAGTATAAAAAACAATTTTAAAAAAATTTTATTTAAATCAAATGAATTTTTTTGTGGTAAAAATATTCGTTACTTCTTCCTGTTAATGGTAATTATTTGTCATTTTGTTTCTCAAGGAAACTATATTCTGGTGATGTTACAACTTTTTTTTTTTTTGAAAAGATTGCTGAACAGTTTGTATTATTTCCTAATTTACTAATATTTTGCACTTCACATTGTGCTTTAGCCCGAAGAACGTCACCTCGTTCCTTATTTTTTACAATTTTATTAACTACAACGGGGGTTCGCAAATGCGATACTTAGTCACCGTTTAAGTGCTAAAAAATAAAAGCTGGAAAGCATATGGGTGCATTTCATTGCACCCGAAGTTTCTTATTGAAGGATTTGAGGGATGGGAAGGGAATAGGGAAGGACTACAAAGAAAGAGTTGAGGATTTTTCTGGATTGTTATTATTATAAATGCAAAAATAAGATTATACGATTATTAAAAAAAGTTTGAATATGCATGAAACGGTGACTGCTTCGTTGATTAATAATTGGAAGAAAATAATGTTGTTGTACGTTTTTGACGCCAAACTTTTTTGTTGTTTTGTTTTTTAGTAAACGAATGTGCTTTTCCAAAATAAATTATGTAAATATAGTTAAATAGACATTGTTTGCACGCATATACACAACAATCGATGGCTGGCATAACGTTTACGTTGACGAGAGGTCGTTAAAAGTCATTAAAACTGCTTGTAAAAGTCCAACACTTCCAGTCGTTAAAACTGCTTGTATAGAAAATCGCAAGGGAAAATGCTAATGGTGGATGGTGATATGGAACTAATATATCCAGAAGATACAGAAAAGAAACGCTAAAATATGTCGGGCATTTCAGTTTTTTAGATGCAGGAGGGATATCGGTATGACCGGCTAGTTGGATTTTGTGTTCTTTTGTGACCGGAGGCGGTTATATCCTGCCTTGTTTCTGCCGGCAGTGTTAGACGTATAGACAGCGGTGCGAGATTCCAAATTTTACCCCTTTACAACTGCGCCAAGCCCAGTTCGGCTTCATCCTTTGCTGGTCCACAATATCGCAACTCATTTCATGTTTAGAGGACTCGATGTCCTCTTTGAATGTGAGACTTCAGATCGAAATTGTGTATGTCGATTATGCTAAAGCCTTTGGTGTAATCTCTCATGTGAAGCTGCTCTTGAAATTGTGAAGTATGGCGTTGTCGGCTCTGAAGTAGATCAGAGCTTCTTATATGGATGAAGTTTTCAAGTAAGTGGGGACAGCTACTCGGCTTCGTACCCAATTTCTAGTGATGTGCGACAAGAAGGTGTTCTGAGCCCTGTTTTGTTCCTCATAAACATCAACAACGTTTCCGATAAAATTGTTTGCTAACGATCTCAAAATATATCGTTCATTGCATGATCCCACCTATGATCCTCATATTCTGCAAAGGGACTGTGATATATTCGTCAAATGGTCGGAATTATGACAACTAAATGTTTCTCATGAAAAATGCGATAAGCTTCAATATCAACTATCGGCATGGATGTTTTCTCAGCAGAGAGTCTGATGTTCTTTTTACTACAGGTGGCCATCGGTAGTAGAAAGAAACATCACGTTCTATCATAATCAACTCTAAACTTTACCCGGGACTGCACTATTCCGTTATTGCCAAAATTTGTCGAAAATTGCTGTATTCTCCGCGGTTTACAGCGCAGATGTATTGAGCATTACCCAAATGCCTTCATCGCCTATTGCCGACCAATTTTGGAATGCTCCACTTCTGTATGGTCTTCTTATTTGGTTTCTAATATCAGATTGCTAGAGAATGTCTAGAATCGCCTCAACCGCATTGCTTTCTGCTAAATTTATCGTGGTTCATATCAAGTAACACACTACCAGACCAAAAATCTTTAACCTGCAATCATTGCAATATCGCAGCTCAACTTTAACTTGTCTCTTTGCCACAAAATTATGCTCAGCTTTTCCGGCATCACGCTATCGGAAATATTTCAGTTTGCCACTCCTCGTAATCGAACTGCACATCAGTTTCAGCTCGTTAAAAGATGTTGCAGTGCAAATAATTTTCTGCGTAGTTTCCAGTTTCACGTAAGCTAACATCACAAGAAACGGCTTTATGATAGTTTTTAGTAATCCTCGTACGTACTCACAGCAAACAAATATCACATAGTTGCAGAGATCATCAATAAAACTCAACTCAACAAGACGGCTATAAATTGCTGCTTCATCTCTACGCTTCATTCAGTTCGTGTGCAGTTCATCACCTTCACGTCAAGCTAGAATCGACTTTCGACATGCTCTCCGCCTGGTAAGAAATCATAATATTTCATTATTCTACCGTTAGGCATTTTGTTCATCAAATATTACTGTTAAACACAACTGGAAAATTTGAGTGAAAAAGAGCAGTTCAGTGCTGCCGTTAGGAGATCGGAGATAAAGGTAGTCAGATTTGCGCTTCTGCAATTCACCTCACTAGACATATATTTCATGAATTAAGTATAAATGATGGAGTATACGTGGGAATGTATTCATAATTATGTGATGGGACGGCCATGCAAATTTTCTGCGTAAAAATTGTTTGCTTAATATCCAATTCATACAAAATGGAAAGGTAGCTGCTTAGAAAATACATCCGATATTCCCAGAAGTCAGTATGAAAGCCTTCTGAATCATGAAAAAAAAGGAAGTTTGAGGTATGTGATCATCATATCATGTACGCTTCATCTGCCATATTTTACTTTTCCAGCTTAGTGAATCCAGAGATGGAACTTGAGACTTACAGGGAGACATATGCGAGCACACATACGGCATTGACACGACTCCGCCACAATCCTCAGTGCTATTCAACATTTGCAAACGCTTATAAAATGAAGCTTTCATTGAATGAATGGAATATTTTCCTTCCCAGTACAACTCCGAAGCCAATTTATCTGCGAACCCTCCACCCCCTCCCTCAGCCTCATCGATGAGAGAAAATATTAACTGCATCATATGTAGAGGCGTATCAGACAATGAAAGCGATCTTTTCTTCGTGCACTAACGTTTGACTTTTTCTCGATGCAAGCACGAGTTATCCCGTCTGAGTAATGAAGGGAAGAGGATTTCATACTATCTAATAAATCGTTTACATAAAGAAAAGGGAATTTTTATTAATCAAACTCTTTACTTGCAGCTTGTTTGCAATCGTTGCATTGTGCTCGACAATTTTTCAATTTGCCCAGGTAAATTATTGTTGTTTCTTTGGAAAACATCTTTATAACTTAAAAATATTTTACAACACCTCATTGCAGGCAGCGAAATTTTTTAACTGTTGCACAGTGCATATATTTTTCACGAAATACCCACAAAAACCTAACAAGAGCGGACTACATCTTTTCAGTTATATAAAATTACGGCTTTATTTCAAAATCCACTACGAGATATTGCGGTATATAAAGTGAGATTTTTGAATGATTTTGAGATGATATTCTCTCGAATGCTATAGTGGAGTTCCGATTCGAAGCGAAAGTTTTTGAACTCTCATTGATGAATTCAAGAATAGGCTGCGTATGAAGAAAAGGTATATATTAGCTAACAATTGAGCTTACTTCAGTATTTGTGATGAAATGCCTTAAATCGTTATTATACTTGAGCTGCACGACAAATGCCGTACAATTGTTCCATTTGTAGATAATAACTGCCTATGCAGTACATCACATGCCTCATATTTTTCATAGAATTTGATAACCTAACGGAATAAGCGAGAGGCATTTAATATGAGCACCAGAAGAAACAATAATAAATTATTTTCACTTGGCAAGTCGAGATGTTTTACTCACTTCTTGAAACAGGCAAAACATTTATTCTTAGGGTAGCACAAAGAATTTGAACGATTATGGAATATCTTGGAACCCATAACAATACAGAACGAGCGCTCTTAGAATTGTTCTAAAAGCAAACGAGGACTTATTAACAAGCGCATATAAGATATGCAAACAACCCTAGAGATATAGAAGTAAAGCACAGAAAAGTGCGTGAACCTCGCAACGTTTTAAAAATTAATCTTTCAGGCGATCTGTCTTCCATATGGGTGTTCGTCGGTCTCTAACGGATCTCCTTGTTCTTCAGTTGGGTGTTCATCAGTATCGAACGTTGCTCCTTCGTATACTTACGGTTTGCTTTTACGTAGTCGGTAACATTATTTTCGGCCTAAAAGCAGATACTGTTTATAAATGCAGTTTCTCTGCAGTGAACACAAATGGAATTCCTCAGAGCAGGTCTGTTTGAGAATATGGGATTGAGTTGTACTTTTATGACCAGAGATAGAGAACAAAAATTGTTGTATTGATAACTGATCTCAATACAAGGCGAAGTGACTATTCAATTCATTTTTGTCCAACATAGTGCAATTGGTTGCTGTTCGGTGAATGAGAGGAATGTTCATTCTAGACCGATCCTGAAATATTACCTGAAATATATAAATTCAAAAACGCCTCACTTATATCGACGCCGGTGAAACAAGTTGGTTTATCGGAAGAATTTTTGAAAGCTACACTCATATGGTTGAAACTTGCAAATTTCAGGAACAAGCAACGGCGCTTCGTTGAGCTATTCACCAGCAGCCAGTTACAGCGCATCCTCCGATTCATACTGTGAGCTTTACTCTTACTCATCTGTGAATTAATTCATAACTCTTCCTGAACTGGTCAAATTGTCGTAACATTTCAATCGAAATCATCAGTTTGTCAGGCTATGCGATCGCACAGGCTTCGTTTTGAACTGTCTAAATGTAAAACGAAGATTTCATAGATATTCCGGTAGAAAACGGCCAAAATTTGGTGTCTTCAGCGTCGCCTCAGTACGACTCTTCATCCGTGCAGTACTCTCAGCAATATGTTTCACAATCTATGCCTTCTGCACATTATTTGCAACCGTCACTATCCACATCAGCACAAAACTCGCAGCAGTCAGCAATTTCCACGCAATATTCGCGGCCATCAGTATCATCTACGCACTACTCACAGCCGTCGGTGTCTTATTACCAACCATCTACACAATATTCGCAGTCGTCGATATCGTACAATGCTCCTTCCACCAGTGAGTTCATTAAGTGCTTTGCACATATGACTTTCAATCAAGTGTTTCAAAAAGGTTTCAAAGCGGAATTGAGAGCAGTTCGTTCCTGTCGACATCTCGTGGTTATAGCTTTTTCCATACAGAAGAGGCCATGCAGCGAATGAAACGGTGGTTGATAAATTTAATCTGCTTGGTCCCAAACCATAACGTTAACTTTAATATAAGCAGGTTCTTCGCAAATCCAGCTTCAGAGAAAATTTTTATATCCGTTTTTTCAGGCTATAGCTATAACTCGCAAGGATGTGGATCGTCATGCGGTAAGGATACCGTAACGTTTTACTCTCTGTTACTTCTTGCCTTTCATTTCCATCAGTTCATAGCCGAATTTGGCGCAGTTGCCCATCTGGATAATTGTAGCACCTCATTCCATTCTGTGATACGAAATGATGTAACACTGCTTGCTGATGAGCACCTCTTTTTTAAGGGTCGCTATGGCGACGTTGTACCTAAGGATATATTGTCTCAGGGAACGTTGAAGCCACAATTACAAAAACTGTTGGACACAATGCACGTTCTACTTGAACCGGACGATCTAATATATAAAGTCTAATATATACAGAAGTTTCCAAACAGAAAAAGTTTGTAGCAGGCCGGAGTGCAAATCGAAGGGCAAAGAAAATCCGTCGTAGATTCATACAAACAACCTGTCCAGTTAAAATGAATACGCACCATACCGGATACTTCATTATGAACGCTTCTCTATCTTGTTTCAGGTAACCAATATTATTCATCGGGATGTGGATCGTCATGTGGTAAGCTCGTTTCATCTAGATTACCTCTATTTAGTTCCCGCAAGGTTATATCTGTGTTTAACTTACGCTGCGCATGGCTGTCGTTGTATTACTGGTACAAGAATTCTAGTGTCAACGAAACTGATAACTAAACCTATTGATGGATCTCGGCGACACACGATTTGCAGCAACTGTCGCTAATACTACTGTATCCAGCAATAGAATCAGGAGGCTTCAAACCATCCTAACTTTTTGTTACACTTTCTTCACATTGAATTGTTGTAGGGAGGGACCGATGAGCGGCTATTGTAAGAAACATCGCAATTTAATTCAAACACAATTTAATTCAAAGCAATCAACTAACCAAAGAGTTACCACCTTAGACGATTCAAGTACGCATCGTCTGAAGAAGACCTGAAAGCTGCAACATTTACAAAAAGGCTTCAAATAAACCTTGGTACCTCCCGTCTACATCCTGCCAGTGTGGAAAATTGCCCTAAATTTCTTCGAAATCATCAATACCTTCGCGCCACAGTGAGAAAAAGTATCGATATTTGGAATGCTACAAGCGCTTATAAAACGTGATGTACTTGATTGAATCGCTTGGCGAAAAAAGTCTACTTACAGGGAGAACTGCAATAAGGATTATTTCTTTCGCCCCGAATTACTGACCTCTGGCTGTGCAGCCGTTGGCGAATCGTTCAGAAACAGAAGATTCCAAACGATGTTTGCTGAGGAAATTTTTCTGATTGGGAAAAATGCATATTCGAAATTAGCCAAAAATGTTGCAAGTGATTAAATGATAATTACTTTCAACTCATAAGGCGCAATTGAATTAGGAAAATTTTCAGGTTCCATGTTGCTGAGGATCATCAGTTGTTGCTGATGGATGCGATCATCACCTCTGGTGGCACATGTTTTTGGTATGCAGTCAGTGACTGCAAAAGGATTGATGTTATCGAATTGGCGTAACAGTGTATACCGAATGACAGTTGCTTAGATTCCTAATTAACCGATAATATGCTAGTGACGCTTAGTTCGAGGTGGATAAACTTTTAGAGATTTCTATTGCACAAAACTTATTTAGATAAATTGTACAAAGAACGTTTATTTAATGTATTTTGCAAGAAGAATTGCAATATTTGTAGTAAACTGTAATGAATTGCAAGTTTAATGATCGCAGTTAGTTCAGCACTGCCAATGTATCATCCTCTTGAGTTATATGAATAATCTCTGCCAATATACTGTCCAATAAAATTCATATATATTTCTTTTAATACAGTGCATTTATCGGTAAACGGATCCAGTCATCGAGAATTGAATTTCTTGTAGTTTTACATCTCTCCATCATCTCTCTCACGTCGAAAATTTCTATCGGTAATGCGTATCAATCTCAATCGTCGGTTTCTGGTCAAATCTCAACATTGCCGCAATAAAAGATGTGAGAAGTGAGCAGGTGAGAAAGTTGCTATGGAATTAGCTAAGCGTATTCTTGAAAGGTACATCTGTAAACTCTCCGTACAAGATCTTATATGAACGGAAATCGCTAATCCGTATCAGGTGAGACGTCAGCCTACACATTGAACAAGTGCCCATCACATAGCAGAACATTCTCAATAATGCATCCGCATATTTGCAGTAAGGAGTTGAATTTTATCACCTGGTCCACACAAAATGAAAATTCGCTCGTTGAAGGCTTATGCAAGTCTTCGGTCAGTTTCTTTTAAGTGTCCGGTTCCCAAGCCAAAAATGTCGGGTAGACAGATATTAAACTGAGCATACATAGACGCAGACATGAAATTATCATAACGCATTTCGTGGATGTAAATTTGTAAAAGCGCATAAGAAAACAAATCCTACTGGATGTCTTCTTGCATCAAAAGTTGAGGGGTGTGCTGACAGCTGAGGTGATTCCGCCCCAAAAGCGAGCAATACTCCTAAGATTTCATTGACTTCAAGTCAACTAGAAAGGTATCATCCCTTAGACTGACTTGTCTCTCTAGATGCAAAGGATGTAAGCTCGAGCAACATATGAATGGAGCCCATGAAAAAAAGGGACCGGAAAGATGACCCTTCAAAATCTTGGACTTGATGGTCGAATTTAGTTCTACTTTGAAGCGGCTTAAGACCAAATATCTCGACACATTGTTCATAAGACAGTTAGAAAGGACCCGGAAATGTTCCATGAAATCCTGTTTCTGGCAACCGTTCTTGTATTTCTCAACAAGTTCAACACTTCTGGCAGTAGAAAGGAAGTGGAAGTGATATTGAGTTCTCTACCTAGCTGTAACTACGTATTTGGCTATTAGCGTGTGTTTTCATGAGTTCTTCGGCATAGCAGATCAGATGGCACGAACTTAGATTGAAGACAGTTGTCAACTGAAGAGTGCACAAAATTGAATCAAATGGAGAGACAAAAGGATGAAGTGAAGTCGCCAACGAGATCACTTCAGCCTTTGTTGAATGTGCACGCCCCGAAGTTAGTGCAGAAATGTTGTGTAAGGTGGAGATGACTGTAATTATATAACGAAGTGAAGCAAATCAAATTCGACAATAACTTCATGATAGATGTGCTGAAATGGAGGAGAATTAAGGGTTGAAGAATTTACAAATTCAAATGGTTTTTCGCTAGTTTTGCGTGGCAAAATAATCAAGTCATTGAACTAAAGAATCTTAAGTGAATTTGTCACCTCCACCGAAGTGAACTAATCAAAATTCTTGATAAGCTCAATTAACTGCTCGGCAGTTGAGCACCTGAACTTGTGCAAACATCACTGCCGATCGTCTTCGTTTCGAGAATTCGTTGATTCCTACGAAAATTTGCATCCGTAAAAGCATTGAATCGAAGCGAATATCTCACAAATGTAATTATTCACTGTTTTCTGATCGGTGCCAAGTGGCTTCTTCGAGTTTTACGAGCAAGTCTGAAAAAAGTCCGACAGTCAGTGGCTACTGAAGCCCAATGTCGTACGCTCACTTTCCCAGGTTTGTTTTATAAGTTTCGCTTATGTAGCTTCAAAGCGAACACATTACAGTTATGTTATTTTAGGATTTGAGGCCTGTCAATTCAAGCTATTGAAATATAAAAAGTCTTCATATTCAAGGCAACTTGTTGATTAATAAGTATGTCAAGAAGCTGCAAGGTTTAGCGATGTCACAAAGTCGCAAACAGTGTTTAACTGCCAAATAGTGCAAAGAGCACTTTAAAACTGCAGTAAATGCTCTATATTCATGCACACAAAAATTTACACCCTTACACTCGTTCTCGGTTTCACTTACCACAGCACTCATAAAGATAAGCGATTTCATTCGATTCAACTCGGCTCAATGGTCATATAAATTGCAGAACATTTCTACAGATGCCTCTACCATTGGAACGATGCCTAAATGCCGACAAAGTGAATATATGTTCTTTCAACTGCGACGGTAATCCAGCAGATATCCTTTTCATGCCTTGCGGGCATCGTGTTGTCTGTTCCACCTGTGTTCGCAATACAACGCTCCACAGATGCCCTAAATGCTATCAACACATATTATCGGCGATCAATCCGAGTAATGTGCAGATTCGCTCTTTGTCGTCTACAGAAATGTGTTTATCGCAGAAAGCTTACGCTAACAATTATTGCAGTAATCTTAAACAGATATTAAAAAACCAGCTGTCGGTAATATTTTACCTGAAAACGCACTCCCTCAGCTATGTGCTATTGAAGATTCCATGCTAATTGCTTACCTCTTTCTTCTTTCCTCTCCCTCTCCTTTCCCCTGCCACCACCCTCCTTCTCTTCCACCTCTTTTTACCGCTGATCGCCCTAATTTTTGGATTCTCTTTCCCAGTTACGCTAAGGACCGATTTGTGATGATCTGATAAAAAAGAAACATAAAAGGCCTTTCGCCTTATTTGAAAAGTGAAGTTTCAGGAGGCGAAAAAGTTGAAGTCAGATCGAATGTAATGAAATCGAAAGTGAATGAAGAAGGGAAAGGTGATATGGCAGAGAGCAAAAAATTCTTCGACGAGGCTGAAATCCAGAGGATTGCAGAAGAAGCTGCAGAGAAGGCAAAAGAAGCAGCTGAAAAAGGTAACTTTTTAAGAACACAACAATAAATTAAATTCACTCCAAATTCCTCACTCCCAGTTTCGCATATGAGCTCTCAACATAGCTATATGAGCGTTGAAATAAGACATGAAAATAAGAAACAGTAACTGTTTCGCAATCAGATAGTTATGTGATATTGAGTAATGCCAATCCAAAAATATGTAATATAAACTCCAACTGCAGGCTTTTTTGTTTGAGTGAAAGCTTTCAGACATTTTAGGTGAACAACTGAATTTTTATGCTTACTTTGGATTTATTGTTGTGGTCAAAACACACGAGAAGGGAGTTTCACTGGGTCATGTAAACCAGCGGGCAAATATAGTGCTCTCCAGTGGAACTTGTTTTCGAGTATTTCTACGCGTATTGAGCATTAGCGATTGCATTTATTGGATTGTCTTCTCCGGTCAAACAATAGCTTAATGAATAGTGATGTTGGCATTCCCTTCAAAGCCACCGCAGTTCCACTTATGCTCAAAAGAATGTTGGAGGATCCGATAGAGTAGCGCCGATTTCCTAAAGACTTTGCTGAGGCCACAGTAACTCCCTGCAAGGCTGCAGGTATTCCCTACAAGAAGAAGGTAAGGATCCCCTTCACATCTTTTTGGAGTCCCAGTAAGAATGCCTCTTTCCTTTAGAAGAGTCTGTGGTTTTGCATTAGGATGCAAAGATTCCATTGAATACTACAAGCACTACCTGAAACGCTACACTGCAAAGATTTCCTACAAAGCTATAGCGATTGCTATCTCCTCAGTGGCTAGCGTTATCGGATTCAAAGGTAAAGAAGACACCCCTATAAGCTTCAGTGTGGCCACTGTATTATAAAATGTTTTGTTGCGTTGGATTTTTTGGACTTTTCACATGTGTTTTCAACAGGAAAATATATATTTATTGTAAAAGGTGCTGAAAAATACATTTTGTTTTCGGATACAAAATATGCTCACATATTGTTGTGCAAGAGCTACTTAAGACGAGCAAAATATTTACTAAATAAATATCGAAGGTGCAGAAAGGAGGAAAATAAATAAACCTCCGATTTTAAAAAGTTTTTATGTCTTTGGGTAGGCTCGGGAGTACATCAGGTTGCGATCCACGCCTACCGAAGCTAAATTTGTAGAAATTGATTGAACCATCAATGCATATATATTTCAGAAAAAGATGAACTCATTCGTGAACTGCAGAAGAGATTAGAACAACTCGAGCTGGAGATCTGTTGTGCAATCTGTATGGATCAGCGATGTTCCATCGTATTCCAATGTGGTCATAAGGCGTGCATTGAGTGTGCCAATCCAACTCGTCTCAAACTTTGCCACATTTGCAGAGAGCCAATAACAAGACGCATACGTATCTTCACTTAAATGAGGTATAGAAAAAGCATTCAACCTTTTACATTTATTAAGGTTGGAAATAAATCCATTTTCAAGATCAAAAATGTTTTACCATTCAAAAAGATCACTTTTTCGGACGATTCAGAGAACAATATCCACTTTCTTTCGCTCATTCAGCTGCATAACAGTATGTATGCATATGCATAGAATATTTCAAATTTCTACTGTCATAATTAATTGCAGAGCTCATTCAGTTTGTTCTATTGTGTCACACTAAAAAGATATTTGAAAGTACACCTCATTTACTCCACTGCTAAATCCGATAAAAGTGAATTATTCACATATGTTATAGCTGTACTCTTTCGATCGTAGAGCATTCAATCCTATTCACAAATATTCCACGTGTTACGAATTTTGCTTTTAAGATATTCGTACGAAGTTATCGATGATGTTAAGCGTATTCATTTGTGCACTTATTATGATTTAAGATTACAGTTCACTCACTTTTTATCGAATATTGCAATGTATCATACGATCGGATGAATTCAAACTATATATGCATGTAGCTTTATAGGCAGTTCTTATCCAGAGTGGTCGATGGGTATGAGGGATTTGGCCAATTCCCGCTTGGCTTACAATCGCTACCAATGTCGCTGCTTCCCATCATTCTCGAACATTGTGTATCGTTTGCAATAATCCGTTATATTGATTTGTTTTGAGTAAATACTGTCATTGCCTTATAACTTAATTTCACTAATAAATAAAGAAATCCAGCATTGATAATAAAAGAAATCCAGCATTCCAGCAAGCGTTTCAATTTTAAAGTTATTTCATAGCTAACCTTTTGTAGAATAATCAACTGCAAATTGTTTCGATGCATGCGAACTTTTTCGAACAACTCAGAATTTTATTACCGGAAACAACTTTCTAACCTTTGTATTGTATGCTTCGAAATGTCCGAATGATTGAGATCATCAAATGCGAAAAGTCCCAGATAAATTCGGCAGCAGAATTATCGGCAAAATAGATAGGTCAAATATTCGAACAGAAAAGTCCCCAGATTACTACCGAATTCTACCGATGGAACTTTCAATTTTTTATAACTAATATTTTTTATTTTTTCCGTGCCAAAGAACCTTCTCTTGTAAGAATCGGCGATGAGCAGTATGATTTCGGTGGGCCATGATTTAGATTTTTCGATGATTTCATGGCGTTCAGCAGGTTTCGTTAGTATCGAAATTGAGATGGTCCCGTTAGGAGAATCCCGCAACTACTAAAGCTAACAGTAAACAGGCTCGAGACGAGTTCTGATGACCAAAAATTGCAAGTCTCATTCGTTATAAAAGTTGGATCGTTGCATGGAACTGTGGAGACCGTATTTTACTACCAATATTTCTGTATGGGTGAATCTGCAAGGTGTCATGATTGCGTCCTGACTTTTTGAACGTGATAATATGAAAGAGAGGAAGCTTGAAAATACGTGCATATTGGAATACTATCAACGATTGAGGACAAGGGAAAATTGATATGGTTGTGGTTGGTCTGCCATGAATGATTGCCTTTTTGGCGATTGGAATAGCTTAGGGGTAGGATGACGTGCATGCTGTTCAGTTGTACTTCATCAGGACATCTCGAATTGAATGGCACAAGATTCAATTTCGGGTTGGAATGCTTGGTAATGTGATGAGGAGTGTCCATAAATAATGGCTCCTAGTCAATTCCTTTATTCAAATACAGTGTGCGCATCGTATTTGTGCAGAACTTCGCCATAACAATTGTCACCGGTTGTAATTAGAAAGCGGGATGGTGCTCGTTGCTTATAATCCAAACCCCTTCACTCATATAGCTCATCCTTGTCTACTAGATTTCGGCTCGTGGAGTGTCCATCTTGCCGACGCGAAACATTTTGGTCTTTACGGAAAAGCAGCAGTGGATTGCTTCTCAATTCAGGCTCATGGCTAATATTGTATCCAGTAGCTTATGCTAGTATAGTATTTGCTATTGGTTCAGATGCGTCAGGTGGTTCTCTATCGAAACTCTTTAACTGCTGCGGCCTTTGCATTCGATGGAAGGAAGTTGTTTCCCCTCATATTCAGCATATATGTAGTTACATTTGTCAAGTTACACGGTCGTTAAATGCAACTTGGTGCGATGTGAACAGCAGAGCATCCTCGTTGACGATCTCCTCTATTGGCTGGCTATTCGTTAGAAATAATTCTATTTTGTTTACTCAGTGAATTGTTGTTTCCGAGAAAACGATTTGTAGGGGTAGATTTTAATTGAGCAACGCTTTCGTAAGAACATTGGTGATGATATCACAGACGATTCATACGAAGAATAAATGCATAAAGAGCTTGTAAATGGAACGGAAATGGAGCAGCACTCCTCTCACTTCTGCTTAAATTCCACCATAGATTAGAAGCAATCCCTCATAAAAGCATCCATGGCAAACGTCCTTAATGAAAAATTTTTTCCTAAACGACCCTTATATGTAATATTTTGTGGTGCATTGGTCGGGAAAATGCATCACTTCTATCACGATATGGAAAGTTCCAACTACAATGCTCTCTTTCAGTACACTTGGAAGTCCTCAGAAACGGCAGTCGATGACGAGCTGTGCCAAATAAACCATTGTGCATTCCACTAACAGCATCTGATCGTATTCATCCATCCGGAACCTTAAAACATACTAAGTGATGCGGCTGTTGAGGTAGAGACTTGTGCATTTGCGAGTTCGAATATTTTTAATGCGTTTGTGCAGCTGGAGTACTAAGTTGGTGACACGTTGCACAATGAAAAGAAAATAGAACTTTTGAATATTGGCTACTAAGTTTTTTTACTCGTTTAGTGATATGCTTCATGTGTTTAATAAGAATAGTTATGTTAAGCTGGCTAATAAGAATATTTATCAGAGAAAAAAAATTGTTTGGCAGTATCAAATACATTCAGCACTTTTTCTTTATTCTATTCCTCGTTTAATGATTATAAGGATTGGATACACAACTTTCACTCAATTGTGGCATTATTGCACTTAGGTCAATCAAGAAGAATCTTGATCAGATTTTAATGCGCATTGCAGTCTTTCTGTATTTCTTAAGAAACACCATCAAACGAAAAAAAGAGAGATTAAGAATTAATAAAACAATGCGAAATTAAATTACCAGCTAAAGGGAGTGATAATATCCGTGCAATACTTCTGAATTTTCAAACTCTTATATTTTCAAAAATACAAATACTCATTTAAAACTCAACGGGAATTGGAAATAAGTAATGAAAATTTAGAATGAACTTACCACAAGGCGATCCACATCCGGATGAATAGTAACGATAGCCTGAAGGGAAACATATCGCTCTGAGTGTGCTTATGCAAGAAATACAGAAGATTACAAAATGACGATAAGAAGAAAACATATTTAAGCAAGAACACTTATTTTGGAAATTTGAAGGAAATTTCTGAAATTGGAGGTGTAAATTAGACATCAGTTACAAATTTTTAGAATAGAATAAAAGATGCAAGGATTCTTCAGAATGAGCCATCACGGCTTTTTCGAAATATCGCTGTCGTGGAGGTGTTTATGAAACACCAATAAAATGAACTTACTGACAGATGGAGCACTGTAGGACACGGATGGTTGTGAATATTGTACGACTGGTTGGGAGGACTGCACCGACGGCTGTAAGTACTGTGTAGATACTGATGGTTGCGAATATTGCACAGAGGGCTCAGCATATTGTACAGAAGGCTGAGAATATTGCACAGATGCAGATGGCTGCGTATATTGCACAGCCGAAGAAGCGGCTGATTGTGCGGATATGGCCGAAGAGGATACCGATGTTTGTGAGGCCTCAACTGAAGGCTGTGAGTATGTAACGGATGGCTGAGAATATTGCACAGATGAGGAGATCGGTTGAGCTTGTTCTGAAAGCATTCGATTCGCTGATTCCAATTAGAACATCACAATGACCCTCATCAAAATTGCCCGATCGATTTATCAAGGAAAGGTTCGGCGTTTTAAATTCTGACGAAATTTGTGCCCTTTCCACATAACCATGTTTATATATGATACAGTAGTAAGTTACCTATATATGATATACAGTAGTAAGCTCTAATTGTTCATGAAGCTGAAATGATTACACTTGCAATCTCACTAGCGATGTTCCATATAGAGTACTTGTTAGCATTTCCGCGCGTACTGCCATCGCTCCATGGGCGATGGAATTCCCCTGAAATTTTTCCTCAAGTATTGGGAATTGAACTCACCATATGAGACAGAAGGCGCACTATAACTGACACCGGACGAATAGCTCACTGATGGACTATAGCTTGTTCCTGAAATTATATGCATTAAATTTTAGCATCGTCAATCCAAACTCCTCAAAGAAAGAGTTACTGAAATTTGTTCATTTTATTATTTTACTGATTTATTTGGAAGTGGTATAAAACAGTGACACTAAAAACACACAAACTTCATATGCCGTCTAATGCTTTGGTATCGGTGATAACTACATCCATCTGCAATAAATCTGCTTCCTTTTGTATTAAAGCTTTGCTTCAATCATAGAATAATTTCCTATATTTCAAAACCATGTTTTTCCCCTTAAGATGTAATGGTGCCGACTTCACTGCTATTTTGAAAGGAAGAAAAGAAGCTTTTTGTGGGAAATCCTTCATATATTCAGCTCATAAATGCAAATTCATCATATAGATTTGTGCTAAGGCGAAAGCTTTCGAACTTCATTGAAAACAAACCGTAAGTATATGTTGAAACGCCGCCCGACATCGATGAACATCCAAATGTTATGCAAATTGTCTGAAAAAATATTCAAATTTCCCCGAATTATATTTCATTTTCATCAAATTTTACATGACCATTATGGAACTGCCCAACTAGTCGTATCTGGGACCTTCATTTTCTGGATTCTATGACTGAGCTCGGAAATGCTGGATAACATTAAATTTTCTGTTTCTACGGATTATTTTCAGCGCAGATTTATATCTCCCTTACTATTAAACACTGCTCGGATATATGAAAGTTATTAAAATAGATGCGATAGCATCATTGCCGTTTCTCGAGAAAGTTGAGCTGTATTCACTCAAAAAAAATTTTATCGCAGTGAATTGTAATTTGGCGTTTCGGTTATCGCAATGAATCTATTACACTATCAAACTAGGTACATATAGAACGCTTAGAGTATACTCAGGCAATTACAACTCATTATTATAAGACGTTCGTCGTATTCATTTCTCCACTGCCCTCACCTCTCTTCCCCTAACCCCTCTCTACTTAGAAAAAAACTCGTCTAAGAAGTTATCAACAAGAAGTCTATGTTCGGATTACATTGCGCCAAAATTTTTTCGGAAGAAACAATAAAATAAAGCATTAACCTGAGTCAAAGCAGGAGTAGCAAAGCACAGTGCGAGGAATGCAAACACCCTGCAAAAAAAAAAAAATTTCAAAAATGGACATATTTTATGATTACTGCAATCCCATTCAATCACACACCAGTACTGGACAATTTTCATTTTTAATGTTATTTCTCTGATGCTAAACACTCTGCATGTTATGGCACCCCTCTACTAAGCTGTTAACGGGTGTAAATACAGACAGAATTTCTAATAAATTGATATATGGATGCCATTTAAAGATGAAACACCTAAATTTCAGTTAATTACAGCAAGAGTGATCAATATAATAAGTTTCATACGGTGCAGGGAATGTTATGAGGCTATTCACTTGAATCTGAGCTCTTGATAGTAAAAATACCAATTACGCCTTAATTTCTGCAAATGATAATTGACTAAAGCAATCATTTGGTCGTTGTTTCGAATGCGCTGAAAAGAGGTTTGCTTTCACCACTTTGCTAATAAATTCTGTAATTTCTTGCTTATACTAATAATATTTTTTCAACTTCAACTTATTTCTAGAATATATAGTGCATATTTTAATCAAAATCAAATTTAATTAATTATTTAATTTAATCAAATTATTTAATCAAATTAATTTAATCAAAATAGTATAAATAAAATGCAATTCGGCGGAATAGTTAGATCTTAAATTCCTCACCTAAAGATCATGTCGAAAGCCGATTCTAGCACTGAGTGCAACTGAAAGAGCAGAACAAGCGAATTGAATGAAGCGTTAACATGAAACTACAATTTATAGTCGTTTCGTTACGTTCAATATTAAGTCGATTTCGTGCAAAAATGCATTAAGCTTGTAGCTTTTGTTTGTTGAGTGTGCGTATCGCAATGAAAAAATATCCACGCGACGATTTCTCGTATTGTTTGCTGAAACATGAACAAACAATACTGCTTTATTTTACTGTTACAATTTTTAAACAAACACTTCACACTTTGCAGCATCTTTTAAAATGCGCATTTTTTGTGCGCATCTGCAATAGTGCATTTGCAGAACATCTTATAACGACGTCGTGTCTATGTGTACACATATGTCTGCGTGTATCTACGCATTCTTCAAACAAACAAATCATAGAAGCGCATAGAAAGTAAAATATTTTCAAAATTTTCCGCATGGCGATCAGGCATATGTTTTATTATTTGTTTTTTTTTTTAAATATGTTTTTATTATTTGAATTGATAAGAGCTGTTGATCTAATAAGGAGCTCTATGAAAGCACATATTACAACGCTAGCGCATCTGACCCATTTTCACATTTATCTTCATAGCAGCAAGACAAGTCTATAAAAAACCCGTATCGCAAAAAAAGTTTCCAGGCTACATTAACAAACGACTGAATATAATAGAAGCGAAGATAAGCCATACTATTTTATTTGCAGCTCTTCTTTAAAGTTTTATCAGCAATGAGAATGTTTCAATATTTGCTTCCACTGAAATAAAAAATGACTTCCAAAAATTTTCGGTAGTCAGTATAAAAAATTGACAAAAACAAATTAGAATTATTATATGCAAGCGTTTTTTTTATTGTTTCCTCAATAAATACATTAATATTCTTCTTACCTTCTCTTTACCTCAATACTTTCAACCTTTTTAATTTTGTAGTTTTAGTCCACAATAATTAGATCATCTTCAGTGAGCAATACCAAAGAAAAAACATCTATTGCATATCAAGCAAAAAAAAAGCCGGAAATTCTCTTGAAGGGGAGTGTAATGTATGTATTTTTGCAAGCTGGCTCAAAAGGTATCAAAATGGCGTTCAAAGCGGTCTCTGGAGAAGAGGGGAGATGTTCCAAAATTATTGCATGGCTTGGTTCTGTTAATGAAACCACTTCCTAAATTGGTCCATAAGAACAATCTTCATACTTGCCGTTTTGATACAATAAAATTTAGAACGTTTTTATGTGAAATCTCTCCTAATGTGTACATGAAATAAAATCAAAAACTTTTGGGGATATCCCAAAAAATGGCGTTTGGGCATATCCACCTCTCTAGCTAAAGAAGTGACTAGCTTACCGTATAAATCAGGTTTATTGAGAACTGTTCCATTATGCTGTACAGAACTTTTAAAGTTTTTAGGATAAGGGTCTAGAAAAGAATATTATTTGTTTTGTCAACGAGAAATTTCCGATCATACTCCTTAACACCAAGTTTCATACTGTTTCATTCACACGCACTCCCTAACATTGAACTGCACACTACAGGCATTATCATGGATTTTTGAAAATTTTTAAAAGCATCCCAAAAGGGTGGGGAAAGGATGGTGGTTCTGCTACCTTTACGACGAAATCAATGGCTTCGAACCAGTTTTTGGAAGGTAAGACAACAAGAAAGTATTTTGTTCTGTTCTACTGAAAGCAATTGCCTTTTCTAAAAGGCTTTTATCCGCAATAGAATTTCAGTGATTTGAGTGGTCATGAAATGGTGAGGTTAAGGATGTGATTCGATTCTTAAGTCAGGAGCGCAGGATTGCTTGAAGCACCAATCTTACAATTTTTATCAAATAGGTATAGCCAGCTAGCTGTTCGAATCAGCATGCAGATAGACTGCACATTCGCATCGCGTCATTCTTCCTGAGTAAAGCATAAATGACGGAAATTCGTTGCAGAGGATTTTTGAAGAGGAGATTGCTGTGACGGTTTGTTCTCCTCGTATACTTTGAATTTCGTGGTCAGCTTAATGTGGAAACACAAGAAACTTCCGCATCGCCTTCCCCTTCTCTTCGTGACAACTCTTCGAAATTTTTGTCGCCTTTCTCTCTCCTTCTTGGCAAATGGCTGTCCTTTTGGGCCTTTGGGTGAAAATTCTACGTTCACTTCAAATAATGTTTGCTTTATGCTGTACCGGTATGCCCAAATGAGCTTAAGTATTTGGTTGTCACACTGTACCGACAACACCTTCATGGATATCTTGCAACGGTAACAGCATTCTTTCAAATTCTGTCACTTCTGCCAGCCGAATTAAAACCTGCTCGATAGAATTTGCAAAGTTCAGCCGAGCGAGTGTGTTCATTGTGTCGATGCAATTGTTTTCAGTTGGTAAAAAGAGATTTGGAAGTTCAACCGAAACCAGTTAAACATAGAAAAGCTTCTACTATAGAAGTAAAAAAAAAAAATCGCAATAAAGCAACACATCTTATGACGTCATAATTATCATAATATAACATAGAATTTCGATAAATAATTCGTTTAATCTTATGAGCAAAGAGATATATTTGATTTTTTATTATAAAAATTTCGTTAATGAAAAAAAAAAGATTAAAGCACATTCCAGTAGAACATAGCCGAATGCTTTCTAATGCATACACAGTACATCGATT
This sequence comes from Baylisascaris procyonis, assembly GCA_037389465.1. NCBI lineage: Eukaryota > Metazoa > Nematoda > Chromadorea > Rhabditida > Ascarididae > Baylisascaris > Baylisascaris procyonis. The sequence goes on along the minus strand of JAZARR010000095.1, from coordinate 3,537,285 downwards.
AACTTCGAACACCTCATGTCCTTCTATTTTCTCAACTTCATCTCCTCTCTACCCCCTTCGATCTCTCTTCCTCTCCAAATGAATCCCAGCCCCTCCCTCACCCCACCCCTCACCCTTTCCCACCAACCAGTAAAAGTTTTTGGCGGATGGAGTCGATTATTCTTGATGAATAATAATATCATCTATCCAAGAAATTGAAGGACGTGAAAGAATTGTTTTGCTGGGGGGGGGGGGGGGATGTGATGTCTCAGCACTATCATGGTACTATTACAAAAATTATGAGAAAATTTTCAGCTCTTCTTGCCTATTAATCATCTGAACATTGGATCTCCTCTTTGAAAACTTCGAGGAGTGGGCTTTTATTCGAGGTGATACGATAATAAATTAGCAAAGCAATATAAACAAACAAATCTAAAATCGATGTGTAGGAAATAAACTTCGATTAATTAACAGACAAATATATTCTTTGAAAGAATTCATTCAAATTTTGCATTATAGTTGGGCTCAGTTAAGAGTTATTAATAACGCTCGTGATCGAATATCATTGCCGTTGTAAATCAATACTAATCATGTCACTGGCCGTTTAAACAACCACGTTAGATATTTACACCTCGGATGTTTTAACGTCTGGACGCAAAGTGCGAGTTCGAGAAGCAGCTTGTCTCCTTTTCCTCCCCTATCATCACCCGCACCTCCCTCAGTCTATAAAAAGTCACATATGCAACTTTCATAGAGGGCACTTTGCATATATGTTCTTATGCTTCCGATGAAACAATCAAATAATAAATTTTTCTGATATTCGTCCAATAAGAATGAGTTTAGAATCAATCCTTCTCCTTGTCAACCCGGCCCTCCTCTATGACGTATCAATGAATAATTGGAATCGGTGCAGAAATATTGGTAGCGAAACAATTCGAAATGACTCTGCTAAACTGAAAGAGACTTTTTTCATTGTTCGATTCCAAAAAAGGAATCGTCGAAGAAGTATCCTATCGTTTTTTGCTGCTCATTAACAGGACCCGCATACTCAATTAACATTTATAAAACTTTCAAGCAAAAGGTTTATAACTCTCTTCCCGTTATGACACAACTCCTCATCACATCTTGAGGTGCTAGCGTTATTTTAAATATACTTCAGTGGGAGACCTTTATTGATCACTTAATTTCTTACGTTAATTTTATGAGCCAATATAGACCCGTAACTAATATAAGGAAGAAACAAGATTTAAATTGGCATTCAATCAATTATCGACAATAAAGGCAGTGCCTGATAAAATACAGCACCACACAGACATATCGGTCAAGTCCTTCTGAAGTCTCCTCTAAAGATACGTGTCAATGTGCGTTTAAATTGTTGATTTGCCATCGCATAGCAGAATGGATTGATTGGACTGTTCATATAGCACAGAAAATAGCTGATCGAATACATCAAATTGAACGTCTTCGAATGTTTGCACGAATCACAGAAGCCCATTATTGTAGCCAATACGTAGAATGGTGTCCATAAGATAGTGAACGTACCAAGAATAAATGTGATCGTTCGAAGTGCCTAAAAATTCGAACAATTTTGTTGAACCTTAGTAGAATTGACTAGAACATGCCTATAACTTCTTTTTTTAGGGAGGGGAAGTGAGGAAAGGGGAGGTCAAAACATGCTACAGGATATCTGGAACTATGGATCTTATAATCATAGAAACTGAAAGGAATATTATGAAGCCTCAATAGAAAATTGGGGATTGAAGAAGAGTAGGGTGAAAGAGCGGAGAGGGAGGGAGGATAGTAGGAAGTGGGGAGGATTTTTATTAGACCATCTCAGCTGTGGTCCGTCACCCAGATTAGTTCTTTCATCACAACAACTTATTCCAAAGCAAAACCATAGTTCCCCTAGAAACCCTTAGTTAAAAGTTAGCATATTTTTCCCGAATAAAACCATTCCCATATGAATTTAAATGTATTATTAAACCTATAAAATCAACAACTAACATTAAAGGTGATGATACATTGTAACTATACTACTACAGAATAATCTAAACAGTTTTTTGTTGATCCTCAAATATCAAAAAATGGAACTTATTGGAATTCCACGATTATAAATTCCTCATATTTTTAGGCGTTGAAAATATTCGTCGTTTTTTGGTGATCTCAGCAAATTACATTAACTACAAGCGTAGTCTGATGGAGCTGAATCTATACGTATGGATGTAGGTATGTGTATGTCTGAATACAAGTCTGTTCGTCCTTCGATGGTTTCAATTTCCGGAGTGCTGGAGGTCAAGACGTAATTGCTCAATAGCGGAGCTATCATTTCTACCCGTAATCCGAACCGCACTGTCCTTCTACTGTCAAAGCGATTATTCAATTTCTAAGAGAGTTATAAGTATTAAATTGCATTAAAAAAATTTGTTTACGTTGTATGACCTAGTGACTTTTGTTATTTCATGAGCGACTATATGAAATAAATAGGTCCCTTTGCGGAGAGTTGCGATCCGATCGGTTAAAATTAGTCCATTAATGCTGCTAATTTTTGATCATTTTCTAATAATTTATGAAATTGCTGGTCGTGATGCGCGTATTTGAAAAGGTGCATGTCGTGCCAGTTCCTACGGCCCACTTCATTTATTTTTTTTTAATATATCATCGCAAAACAATTAAGCAGCAAATTTAATACTACTAGCAACCACAATTTGAAACTTTATAGCCTTAAGAAGGCGATTCGAAGTTTCAAACCAAAAGCATCAAGTAGTTGAGAGCCGTTGTTACGTATTTTTACGCATATAAGAATGTTCCCGAATTTAGATTGTTTTTATGTCTGTATGTCTGTGTATATGACGTGTTTGCGCTTAAGTTTCCATTCTATTTAGAAGAGAAGCGTTCAATAAGGCTGAGTGAATGCGTTCGCCATTTCGCGATAGAATTGAAATTTTGACAACTTTGTCGTCAAAAACACTCATTTTCGTAGAGCGCTGCTCGCTCCCTAGTGACCAGCTGGCTACCCGAATATACATATCCGATGAGCAATTCATCTTAAGTGCCGCTGTTTTCTAACATACAATTTTGAAGCAAAAAATACTGAATATTTTCGGTGAACCCGAAAAGGGGATTTTTTTTGAAGGTCGAAAAACTAGGTGTTGGAGAACCAGGAAAATATCCAGAAATTTAAATTAAACATTTGCGATTCACTCAGGACATTGAGAAAATGCTTAGAAGTTCGACGCAAGTGAAAAATATATCGAAAATGAAATAGTGGTTCGAATAGTATTTTAGTTCGGGATTTTTCTGATTTTTGATGAAAATAATGACTTTGAATTATATAGAAACAGGTATTAGCTTAACTCACAAGTTTAACTCAATTGCCTCATTTGTCGTCTCTAGGATGGGGGAATCATTCAATCAAAGGATGAGGGTCCAGGAGTCGAAAGTGCCTGATTGTTCAGAAAGCATCTTAACATTGGCCTCAGGTTGAAAACTATTTCACTTATGAAGAAGTCATGCGAGGTACATGTGTTCTCCAGAAAAGTCTATAAAAGTTGAGAACATTTTCTGGTTTTTTCACTTCTCACCTAGGGCTACATAATTTTTTGATGCTTGAACCACTCAGTTTTTCTATTTAGAGATAATGAAGCTGACCTTCATTATTTCACCTATAATTTTACATCTAAGTTTCGCGGTATGAACTGACTGACCTTCCTTGCACGGTTTTCCGAGCGTGACTTATACTCGGCTTTGTGATGCTCACGCCTGCGCACACTACGCGACCGCATAGCTGTCAATAATCGTCTGACACCTGTTGCGCTATGTTTTCGGCGTGTCACCTTCGTTACTGCTAATAGAGGCATACGAACTTCTTCGGTGCTTGTCACATCTTCTTTCTGTGGTGTCATAATCTGAATCTTTTATCCTTATAAATATTCTGCACAATACGAAATTTAAAAAAAAAAATTTCTTCTGGAAATATGACGATACTAGCCGACGGGTACATGTGCACAAGTGCATGCAGGCACACGACAATAACTGTTATTGAGCTATATCCAAGCAACAAAACTTATTGCTATATGCATATTTGCATATTTATACAACTCTATATTTGAAAAATTTGTGAAATAAAGTGAGTCGAAATAAAGTTTTGAGAAAGTTCTATTAATTAATAATAATGCTTTAACAATTTCTCTACTTTCGTTTGTCGACTGAAATGATCAGTATAGAATGAAAACGAATTTTATATCAAGCTTTACGTAATGTACTGCCATTAGCTATTATATAAAGCTTATTCAACATTTTTTCCCCAACTCATAATAGTGTTTTTTTTCCTTATATAAACTACAAAGTGCTTTATTTCGTCTTAAAATTATTGCTGAAATTTTGCGAGAGTAGATGTAATAAAAGGGTGGAAATTAAATGAGAAGCAATGAAGTGAAAAGCAAAGGAATGAACATTGGACAGATATGTTCATGTTTTGGCCTTTGCCATTCACATGAACACGTTGGCCATGCGTGAACTGTCCTTAGTGTGATACAATGATGGATCTAACTTGAAATATTTCAAAGAGAATAGGTGAGCTGAAGATAAAGCTCCCCGGAACGAGATAAGCCTCCTATCCGTAAGTCCGCCGCTCCACAATATATCTGTTATGAAGCCCTAATAACGACACAAGCCCTTGGGTTATGGGGCGGAAGGTAGGTGATTTATGGTGCCATAATCCAAAACATTCTCACAGGTTGCCGAATATTGGGCACTTTTATTTGCCTAATTGGTGCTATTAGTGGTGGTGTTTAGACATGACCAACACATAGCATGTGTCAAACTTCAATTCTTGGTGAATCGGGTATATCGTCGTGTCCCATTAGGGAAGTAAGGCTGTCCGAGTCAATGAATGGGAAATTTCGGTTCATCTGGAGGGGTTGTTCGGAAGCATCCGGATCGGAGATTTCTGGTGATACGCAAGGCGCTGTGCTCTCTCGTTCCAATGCACTGCTCACCTCTTGCCTAAAATTCTTATACATTTGAAAGGAGTGAAAAACTCTTGAAGTATCATTTTCATAAAATTTTTTAGTTTGCCAATAGTTCTTATATGTTTTAACATTACTTAAATCTCTAAAAAGTTGTTCAAATTCAAGAAATATGCCCAATTTCCATCAAATTAAAGGACATGCGTTAGAAACGAGCAACTCTATCTTATGATGCATCTATGTATTCAGTTCATTTCACTGAAAAAAAAAATCATTATGGAAGCCTATTCCAATACATTAGAGATTAGCCAATGGATTTGTTAAACGTTAAAATTCCATTGTATCGCTATAAATGATCATTGAAAATGATTACTGGAAATTGTCGAAGAATATAAGAGAATTTTATATTTACTACCTCGTTGCCGCGTTCGTAGAAACGGTGACGTTGTTGCTTTGATGAAAATATTTCGAGGCGGAAGGAGTTAATCCTGGTGCGACATTGTTCCTGCAATAAGAATACACGATACGATGCCTCTCAGTAGTACGGTAAAGATTCCACTGTCGTAAAGATCATATTAACAAATAAAATAAAGCATAGAGGAATTCAATCCCATTCTAAGTATTCCATTTAGGGGAAATGAATGGTTACATGACTTTTGCAGATATTTTGAACACCGGTTGATCACATGTTGAACTATAAAAAAATGCACATCGCGCCAGCTCTCCTGGCGCGCTTTTCTATTTTTTTCGCTGCCAGCTGTACGATATCTGAGTCGTATCGCTGCTTTTCCCACTATTAGCCAACAAACACATTTGTGCATTAAATGAAGTGCATTTCTCTCGTCAAACTAGCAAATGCTCTATTATGCGCTTGGATCGTTTTCTTGTGCCTTCGGAAATTTATACTTGCTAAGTACATTATGACCAGATTGAATTCTAAACTCATCCGTGTGTGTAAGTAGAGTGCATGTGTATTAGTGCAAGGAAAGTGACTATAACCTTCAAAGTTGCATGCATTTTTGGAATCGGTTGGATGGATTTCACAGTACATCGTAAGTTGCGCGTAAAAATGTCGTTCGGAGAAGATTTGTATGAATGGATGGCTCGGGCACGGTGTGGTTCAATTATCGCAATACTTTCCTATTTACTGGCAAATTCTGGGACTGGTTGAAGAAGTGTGAAAGCGCACATCGTCGCGCCTTCTTTCGCGCTTTTCTATTTATCATGTCGTTTTGTCCAATTTAAATGCACACATGAATTATGTGGAAAATTTGTGCGAAAATCTTATAAGGTAAAGAAATGAAAGCAGAACGATTGCCTCAGGTGGGTTTTTTTGCGTGTTGCAATGGTCGCTTATGTATCTTACATATAACTATATTTACATAAATAACATAAGTCATCATTCGACTAATCTATCTACATGAGCCCATATCTCAACGAGTTTGCATAAAGCGGCAAATCAGTTGACAGTAACCTGTATGGAATAAAGTTGGTACGAGATTAAAGCGACAATATTCGCATACAGCTTAAATTTTATCTAAAATTAACTAAGAGCAATTTGAAATGACAACAAGTAAGTGACAGGTTACATTGATAACAACTTTGATGTAAATTTTCTATGGTGTAAAGTAATACTGGTTTCTTTCCGAATAAGAAGCTATGATTGATGAATATATATTTCATAAAACGGCACTTTGTGCTAAATATTATGCAACCTCGATGACTGTCCACAATATGCAATCCGATCTCATAAAATACTTTCCGAATAAAATATTATTTTGTTGTAAATTAAACTTTATTGGTAAAATTCTTTTGCTTCGAACAATCTCGTATATTTCACTACTGTTTGGATTCATTATTATATTGTAAATTTAATAGTTTGACTTAGGTGAAATTTTATAAATATAAATTTTTCTTTTCATTTTCTTTTGTTCCTTCAGTGCGATTGATGCTCTGGTAGGAAAATTTTATTCTTTGAGCTTTTAAAATTTTATCGTAATTTCCCTTGACGGCAACAGGAGAAAGCACTGATTTCTCTTACGCAAACATTTAACTGATGGGATCCTGAAAGACTCGCGTGTCAAAACCCGAAAAGTAGTTCGAGGGGATCACTGCTTTGATGGAGTTGTAACTTCGAATCGTTTTATGAGTACTTCAGAGATTTGAATTGGGCTATCATCGTAGAATGAAATTAATAATCATATTATTGAACAGCAGTTTTTCGTTTTTCCTCAAATTGATATTCCACCTTTTTAGGGGTGGAGTGGATTCAGCAAAGTTGATACTTGCGGGAAGAATTCTGGCATAGATCACACAAAGAACAGTGAAAACTTTATGTGAATTAATTTTTTTTTTTCACGAAGAAAATTCACGGGCATCGACAAAAAAGTTTCAAAAGACGTCAATTAAATTGAATGGAAAAACACAGCACATAGGATAGCACAATGTGCGCTTTTTGCACTTCATCATGGAAAATCAAACTATGATCGAAATATCCAAAAATCGGAGAAAAAGCGATGAAAAGTATGCATTTTATCAGAAAAAAAGTCGACTGTATAAATTTTGTGACCAAAAAAAAAACTTTGGGACGCTTTTTATCTAATAAATTTGCATCACAAATTTTATAATGCGATTAAGTATCGGAAACACAGGAAAAGTCGATCAGCTACGATGAAAATGGCTATATAAAATTAGCCTCTCACATAAATCATATTAACTAAACTTCATTGCCGTAGTTTTTATGCTCATTAAATTGACGGTGATAGACACTCAAACAAATTGATTGGGGCATATATACATAAATCCGTATAAAATCATCAATTTCACCTTATTCCATCCGCATTTAATCTAAAGCAATTTCATTTTCTCATTGTTTCATAACATTTTTATACCACATTTAAATAAACACTTAAATTGACATATCGGAATATATCCTTTTTTATGCTTATTCTTTTAGTGCGATTCCCAACTGTCTGATCACACTATCGGAAATAGAAACTGCCCTCGCTTATAAGCATCACAGCAGCAAATAAATGCCAGGGTGCAACGTTATGGGATTGGTACGATTATAGATTAACTGCATCTTGCAAACACTTCCCTAGGCAATTGTCATCCCATTATTGTTCATAAAGTGACCATACCGCATATATTTTTAACTCCTTGATGATTTTCTTCAAACTTTCGATTCCTCAGACAGCCAGACATTCAACAGAAATAAATATATTATACACTACTGCGGTTGCATTCCCGATAGGAATCTCGAAAATGAGGTAGCGATTTAGAGACTGGGGGGAGAATGTTGACGAGAAAATCGTCTACTACAATCCGCAAATTGCCAAAGCTTGTGAAAGTTTATAATATGTCGATAGCATAGAAACGATATCAAATAGCCCTCGTTAAATTGTTCGATTGATGTAAAAATGTGCATCATGCCACATTCATATTTGTGCAGTGCTCGAAAATACGATACAAACTTGATTATGCCTCATACAACGATAGATGTGCTAAATGCAAGCAAATTTTTGACTGCAATCAACCACACAATCGGTCGCCGATGCATATATATTTAGGTTTTATGTGACTTTGGTGTTAAGTTGCAATCATATATTTGAGTTATGTTGAAATACCACTTTAGATGAGTATGAAAAGAGTCTAACAAAGCGCTAAACTGAAGCTTAAGCTGGAACTTGAGCTAATTTGTTGAGCTATCATTGAAGAGAATGTGCATAAATTTTGAAAGCAGCTTTGTGATCTAACATTGATTATTTACTTATGTGGATGGCAGATCGTTTTTCATGAGGGATATGAAACGAACGGTTAACTAAATGAACTTTCCAACCTTCAGAAATTTGCAGAAAAGAGAAAGAAATAGAATTAAACTCATATCCTGATCAAATTACGCATGTAATCCTTATAGTTGGTTATTTGTAGGCGACTACACTTGGTACACATCAATTGACTGCAGTAATTTTTACCGCTGCCGAATTTGAAATGAGAGAAAAGTTTTACCGAAGGGAAATTTTTTGAAAAAAATTAAAAAAAAATACTCAGGTTGGAAGGATTCCAAATTTTGAAAGCGATAGAGGAAGAGCGTCGTCATCGGTTTGTGCGAATTTTCTCTTAATTACGATTAATCACGAAAAAGAAATACTTCGATTGTGAGGATGACGTATCGGGTGGTGTTTCTGGTCCACTACTTCTTGCGGTCATTGTCGATACAGCGTCCACTTTTGTTGGCCTTCGCATTTCATTGAGCACGGCAAGTCGTTTTGTTTTCTAAAATACGTTACCATTAAAACTAGGAATATCATAGAGTTCCATTAACATCATGTAAAGGTAAACATCTGCAATTGTATAAAAATCAACTTTACTTTGCAAGCCTCTCATTGAGTTTATGCCATTCATCTCCACAGTGTAACGAAGCTAAAGCAAAATATTTTAATGATATGGGTGATGGTGGATAAAGTAGGAGACAATATTGGTGAAACACGCAAAGAAACGAGGCAATATTATTATATATGCAAGTATGACGTTAGACGAAATGACGAAATATGAAATCTATACCGTATACGTTGCAATACCGTAGCAATGGAAACTTCTAGCTTTTGGTTTCCATCGGAATCTGTCATAAACCTGTGACACCTCAAACTTCTTAGCTAATTATCTAAAGGCGATTTAGAGTACTTTTCATATGCTAGTCTTGTCCCAATATTCAAGCAGTTTGTTCAAAAGAATTAAAGAACAGGTAAAGATTACTGTACTAACAAGGAGTTTCATTGGTCTGTAATTGCCCCACAGTGGAGATCAACATCTAAACAGCTGAATTTCTCACCAAGGCATAAGGAGAAGGCTTCAGTTTTGTTTTCACTTGCCCATTTGTTTATAGACAATAGCTGCCTTTAACAACCCACTTTTTGGTAGAGGTAACGGGGAGGTGGATGTAGGGAGGTAAGAAACGCCTTTGAAGGGTAAGGTTCAATTGGGTGATAAGAGAAGCCCTTTGATCTCCTGTCTAAACAATATTTCACTTCACCACATACACAACAAATACTTTTTACACACAAGTTTACTACTTCATAGGAAGCTTCGTAGCCATTAATTTTTACCGATTAAAATATCATTGCTACTACATAAAGTTTTAAAAAAGTTTACTAATAAGCCTAGAAGTTGTTTTGACAAATAGACGTCTATTGATTGTGCTTTAATACATTCCACCTTAATTAGATTTTCCTCGGTGAAAATTTTCATCCGTTGAGAATTCTTATCGATTCCATCTAGAAGTAATATGAAAAATAAGAAAAAGCATAAAAACAAACCTGTTCACTCTTCGAAGCTAATAACTTAGCAGCTCGATAGATGCCCCAATAGAGGTAAAGCATAACGAATAGTGTTGACCAATAATAGGATATATACATACCCATATTAAGGATTGGATTTGTCATAAATTGTACATAGCATTCATGCTCTTTTAATAGTCGTTCACCCGTAAATTTATCGTAGCCAAAAATTGATAACGAAAATAATACTGTTGGTATCTAAAAAAATATTCGTAAATGATTAAATATTTTCAAACAAATCAACAATTTTTTGTTGTAAAACTATATAGATTTATTGTTTCATTAGGAAATCATTATGATTGAGAAGCTGAGAGAATGAGTGCAAAACATTGGTATCACATATGACTCCTCTACTTCTACTTTCCTCCTCCTTCTCATCCTCTTTCATCCACTCCTCCCCAAACCCTCCTCCCCTCCACCTGCTCCCCTCGTCTTCCACAATCTCCATTCAAAAGGGTTTGAATGAGGCTGCTAACACTATAACAAGAGTCCTTGCCGAAGTGGGTCCTCCATTTGAAAATGAAGGCAGAGAAAAGATGACATAATTGTAAAAGCTTTCTTCCGTTTATGCAAAAATGCTTAGCATCTTTGCCGAGATGCCAAAAATTTTGACGCGTTATGACAATGGCATACAACGCATCAGCTCTAGGAACCTTCTTTTGGAGTGAGGGAAGAGGGAAAAACGATTCGAGAGAAGTGTAAATTTTCTAAGAAGGGAATTAGTTCGCTGTTCAAAATGTCCGACTAAATAAATATAATCAAAGAGTTGATGAGGCGGAAATTTATTTCATTGATGTTAAATATCATCAAAATGAATTCGATAAATGACCTTAGTGAAGGATTCTAGTGATTGAAAAATGAAAAACATCGATAAAATGCCTTTGAAATATTTATTCACTCCATATTTATTAGGCGTCAAATCTCTACTCAATGGCTTATTATCATTTCTATGCCCAAATTCGATTTGAGCAAACTTATAGAACGCCTTCAAGAGCGTAAAGTTTTAAAAAAATTTTATTAGTATTATTATTATATTTTCTAATAGTATTTTTGGCGATAATATTATATTAAATAAACCATTAACCATTAAATAAACCATTAAGAAATGTTAGAAAGAGGAGAAGGGACCATATTTATGAATATTGTGTAAACTTATATTACAAGAAAGTTGTATTTCTAGTCATTTTCTAAGAGCTCGTGTAAAAGGCACTAGAAGCACAAATGGTTTGCATTCAGCTGAATTAGTTTCTTTTCTCACGAGTCTGAAATAACTCAAAAATTAAAAATATAAATACAATAGGACAGCACTATAAGTAAATATAGGCAAAAGATGTAAAGAATTTTTGATGCTTTCTAAAAGATGTGTAATGTGATGAAATGCAAAATTCGAAAATGAGAATACATATCGAATGTTTTTTAAGCTAGAAAGGGACTCAAGCAATTGTAAAAAATCTACTAAATAATCTGAAAATAAAAATTGCATATGGACATAAGCTAGAAACTCATTTTCTTAGTGATCGGTGATTTCACCACAAAAAAAAAATTTGAATAAAAATTTCTTCTTTAGATTAAAAAAAATCTCTTTATTTTTATAAAGTTCGAATTGTTATAAAGAATCTCTTTATCGTTTATAAATTATGCAAAAAAAATCAAATTATCAAGTATTGATTTATTAATAATATTTCAAAAAGGATCTATGAAAGAACAATTATGTAAAAACAAACCAGCCACACAACCGCTATAATAAGAACAACTTTCCCCGGTGTCCTCCAATTTCTGTAGGCAGCCGGATATTTTACTGAGCAATACCTGGAAATTCCAGAAAATTTATTCACTTCATCGGCTGTTAAAATTCACTTCTAGATGGAATCATCGAAAGAGTTGCTCCTAATTAGCATAAATGAATGATAAATTCGAAGAAGCTGACCAATCCGATGAAGGAAACAACTCTAAAACTTCTCAACTATTTCGATCAGTAACAAAAACACCGATATGGAGATCAGGAAATTTTTTAGCATTATATCACGAAACTTTGCTTAATATTGCATCTGAATTCAATGAAAGAAAATTATACTCCAGCAAATTTTGAAATGCATTTTGAACTACTAGCTATAGAATAATGTGTAAAAATTCATAAAGGTAAAAAGGAATAGAAATGAGATTAAACTAGTAAGAATAATAAAAGAATATCATTGTATTAATTTAAGAGAACAATATTAATTCACTTACCTGTCAATAGTAATACCAAGCACTGTATAAATAGAAGCTAGGCACACAACATAATCGATCATTAGCCAAAGATCACATAGAAACCAGCCGAAATGCCAATTCTGATCCCGCAGAAAGAACTGCGTATAGACTGGAATCCCTTCTAGGCCGATTATCTGAAGAAAAAGAAAGATTGGAATTTTAAAAGGACATCATTGTGAACTTGTTATTATCCAATTTAGTTTCTCATATTTCAGTTTTCAATCATTTTCGCATAAACCTCTTCATAGTGCTGCGTTATTCATAATGACTGCAGCCTTCACGGGAAGCAGTTGTCAGGAAGTACAAAAAATTTCCCGATGAAGGCTCACTTTAATATTTTCTTTTCGTTTCAGGTTATTAATTAGCATTTGAATATTGAAAACAGTTCAAATATTTAAAATATCCATTTTTACCGGCGAATGCTTAAAGGGAATATTCTTGATTTCGTAAGAGTGACGTAATACGATGATCAGAAATCTCTCGGGATTTCTCGAGTATAATTCTAAAATCACTGCTCTCTCGCATAAACATCTTCTGGAATATTGAGCTATTCAATATTTTTTGATTCATGATATACTCTATTTACCGGTAATATACGAACAACAGGCCGCTCTAATTTGGCTCACTTTATCTGCATTGATAATCATTAAATCTATAAAAGATTCTAAGTAATGAAAAATGGGTAGCATATGCTGTAATATGCCGCCGTGAGGATACGAATATTATTGAGCATCAAATTTACCATTGCATCTCTTTTGATTATTCCCGATTGACTGCATTTTTTTCCAAAACTAATAGATTTGCAAAATGTGATTTGACCCTGAAGATTTGATATGATGGGATTTTTTACATTTTACATTCCTCTGTCTTAAATGAGCATTTTTATTGGTTACTAACAGATAATAGATATACGAAAAAATGTGTTCGCATATTGATTGAGTTGACCGCCCGCATGAATGTCCTAGACGAGATTCATCTTTTTTTGTGGTGCTATATAACTGGAAAATTGAGTTTTGCCAAATTCATGCAATTTTCTCATCCTTCAAGCACACGTAATTCGCAACTACAGCTTTATTGCTTTTCACTTGAATTTACCTGGTAGGCAAAAAGATATGCAAAAGTATGCGTAGGCGTATTTGCGGATAAGGCGGCGCTAAAATGCACCTTTGCAAACATATTTGCACAGACAGATTGAGGAAACGAGCTACATATGTGTATATGGGAAATTTCGTGGATTTTCGGCAAATATAACATATATACACCGCAGGAGGCGCCGTCATCATATGCTAATTTGAAATTCATTCAACAACCGTGAAAGAAGTTGTAAAGGGCAAATTGTGCCAAAAACTTGCATATATTTTACAATCTGTTGGCTCGCATTTCATCCATATCGACAGCAAAACAAGCGAAAAGCAAAAGAAACAACTAGTACAATGTGAGACTTTGCTTTCCGCTGATCTGACCAACGGGTTTCATAATTTACCAACAAAAATTCAAATTGAGCATGTTACAACATTATTTATTGGTGGCTTATGAAAATGGTTAGTGCGATAAAGCAGACTCCAAAAAAGATATATTTGGCCAATCGTTCGATAAATTTTCCAATTTGTTCCAATATTTACGCTTTTAAGTGCTGAACACTACAGAAAATTTTTGTGCACGTAGTCATCTTTCGTCCATCCAGACGATATAGGGCGGATTGAAGTTTGCATTGAATATCATTGCTTATTTTGGCAAGATTTGTACGCTCATTCGGAAGAAACAAACATTGCCAAGGCGTTTATGAATGTTTGCTTCGAGAAATTTCCAACTAAAATATAAATTTTTTTTTGCCCTGATTTCGAGAGATTAATATAAAAAATATGAGGGAAAATGAAACTGCAATTTTTTTATTGTTGTGGAATTGCATTTACGTGCAATAAGAAATTCAATATTTCGAAGAGCGACAATATTGCGTTACTAAAATATGCAATTCCCCCTCAACGTTGCAATTCATTTCTTCTATTGCATATTGCACAATGTTAAAAATTGTTTTTCGTTATTATTTTCACTCATTTCATAGATATACATTCAATTTTTTCCTATATTTTATGCGATCAATATAATGCCTAATTTACTGATTGTTTCAAGTTGTATTTATTAAACAAATGTGTTTTGTAAAAATTTTCCTTTATTATCAATTAACTATCAATATAACAATGCGATAATAATATTCTCCATATTCAACAAAGATTTGCTAATGGTACTGTGGAAAATTTATGACGATTACTTATAGTGCACTTTTCGAAGGTAATATTATTTGAGAAAAATTCCAACATTTATACAACATTTATGGATGCAGTTTATTGAATAAGATGCATAATTGTCAGTCAACCGTTGAGATGCCGAACATAGAAATTCTCGAAAGTTCGATTTTTGTGCTTGAAGCAATAAAGATGTAATGAGATGAATTCAGTGAAGTGAAAACTTTCACTCTTTGAGAATTTTTCGAAGAGAAGTGGAGAAGTAGGCGAGAAGAATTTGCATGATAAGCACTTT
The DNA here is from genome assembly GCA_037389465.1 of Baylisascaris procyonis. Taxonomy (NCBI): domain Eukaryota; kingdom Metazoa; phylum Nematoda; class Chromadorea; order Rhabditida; family Ascarididae; genus Baylisascaris; species Baylisascaris procyonis. Next base: position 3,522,215 of record JAZARR010000095.1, on the reverse strand, counting down.
GCATTCTAATCAACCGTTTAATCATTTTCCAGAATAAAATATCTAGAATAATGCATTCATATTTTAATCAGTCGGACCGATTGTATAAATGTTCTGTGAAAGATTCGTCACCCGTATAATTTTGTAGATCTTTAATTTCAAACCTCATTGGGATGGGTGCGAAGTGCACATGCCTGCCTGCCCATCCAATAGGCTGAAATCAAAAGCCGTAAGAGCTAGAGTTACGAAATTTGATGCAAATAAACCGTATGGTAAAAAAAAGTCCTACACTAACTCATCGGTTGGTAATCGTTATCAAATGGGAGCTCTATAAACCCGATGATAATCAAAAATAGAATATTTACAGGAGATTTTATACACTTCGAGTAGCACTTCACATCAATCCATGGTCCTACTGAGATCGGGTTAGAGGGGTAAGCCAAGCTCCTGTGTAGGAGACTAGTTCGATTAAAATATAAATCCCTTATTATGCAATATGAATCCCTTATTATATATTTTTTGTTATTTTCAAGCAATTCATGGCGTCTATTGGTTCAGTAGGTGAAATTGTAAAAGACTGTATTATACGAAGTCCTTTAGCATACTTGTAAACTTCTTCTATAGATAGCAAGCGTGAAGTCGTGATAAAAAGTCGCAGAGATGCTGCTTCGCAACGAACGAACGTGCTTAGTTTTACTCGTATTCTACTAACCCCACCTATAATTTGAAAAAAAAAACCTAATTTCGAGCTCGTTTTCATCTAATGAAGCAGTGACCGGATTTGGTTGAAAGTTTCCTCAATGTTCCCCAAGCTCTCTCTCTTTCCCCTTTTCAAATTTTTTTTTCACTGTGCTCAAACGAAAGCATTGAACGAAGTGTGGAAAATTAAATTCATTTCCCTTTTAATGTAGAAAAAGTGAACATGAATATTTCCAAAATAGACGATTTTCCCTGCTTTGCGTCCAAAACATCCCGTATTCACTCGACAATAACTTTAACTAGTAATACTTCTTGCTCAGGTCGTACTTATCAGAAAACTTCCAACAATAAATTTTTTTCAAATTTTGATTGCAATTACGAAAAAATTTCAATTCTCATACATCGAGCGATTGTTGTTGCTTTCATCTTTTGCATTTTGCATAATTTATCATACCATGCAAATCCGACATATCTTATTTCTAAAATAGTGTTATATAGCAATTTATTTTGATGACTGTTGACGAGAAATAATCTCTCATTTTCTCCTTTGGGAATTGAAAACTAAAATGCGTGATGCGAAAAAAAAATGCTTACATTGCTGCTGCATTCTCTAAAGTTTCAAAAATTTTCTGGTTTTTTGCACTTCATTTTTAGCAATAGGATTGAATTCTCCTTGAAATATTTCGAAGAAATTGCGCACTAGCTGAATGAAATTCATCGTTGTTTTTCGTTTCTTCAATACGACATTGCAAATATGAATTTTCCCCAATGCAAAATAATTGTGTATTGCCGTGTATTATCGCGATTGTTATAGTTGAATGCTTTTCATGCACTTTTGCAAATTTCATGAGAGGGCATTATGGTGATACTATATATAAATCAGTCTGTCTTATGAATTTAAACTTTCGTCCAAAAAGGCGAAAGTAATGAAATTTGACGCAATATTCATTGTTCGTTGCTCATGTTATCCGGAGATTGTGCATCTCAGAAGGATTTAAAATCAAACGACTTCCGCTTCTTCAGTCGTTGTGCAGTTTGTTGGAATCTCTGTGATTTCTGTGGCTCTAAATTCATCACGGTAACTCTCTAGCCTGTACAGAGCAGTTCTTTAGTACGTCATGCTTCGCTGAAGCTATTTTCAAGCAGTTCCATGGCGGATTTCAATCCTGGCTGCATGGGCATTGAAGGAGTGAATCTGTGGCTAAGAAAAGCTTTCTAAGCGAGCCGTTGAAAGTTTTCGTGGTTCGTTACGAGCGGAGTATGGCAGCTGACATTTAGAGACCCCTTCGGGGCATGTTAATGCGGATGCGCCTTCATATTGCTGACTTGCTGAGTGGGTGTCCGCCTAATATGGTTTACGCATGAAATCCGATTGATTGGAAGCATGTCCTGCCAAGAAAGAAGATGAATCGCGAGATTAGATGGAGGATTCGAGAGACGAGGATCGAATACAAGCAGTGAAGTGCATCGCATTGCTTAGCTACCCTCTCGTTTTATTAAATTATCATATATTTTACTAGTGCCGATGTTTTGAGCAGAAATAGAGTCGCTGACGTGAAATCATTAATCATTTCGATGCTCATAAATAAACAAAGGAGGACTTTTAAAAAGAGGAAGGGAAAGAAGGGAGGGGATTAATGTTCCCTAAGATGGAGAAGATTGAAGGAGGTTAGCGAGAATGGGTCCACTCACAGTGAAATTTGCAATAAATTACTCGAATTGGAAACAATATGCACTACTGATACTCTAATGACGAAAAATTTTGATAAAGTATGTTACATCAAAAATTTGACCTTTCCTATTAATAAGAACTATGAAGCAAATTTTTTATTCTCGTGCATCACGAAAACTGAGGCAATTAATTTTCCTTCCAAATATTTCGATTAATATGCCATCATCAGTAATTTATCTTTCATCGTTATCCACAAATCATTTATTGCACTCTCTATTTGTGGGTAATATCTCGAAAAATATTTTCTTCTAGTATTAGAAACGTGAAAATGAGTAATGTGCAAGGAAAAGATCAATAGAAAATGAAAAAAGAAAGAGTTTCCATAAGACAAATGAGGGATATTGCAAATAGCATATCGGATGTCTTAGAAGTGCACCTGAAAAGAAACCCAATTTAGCTTTGCACTTATTTTGTTACTGTTCAATTCACTCATCCCTTCAAATAATTTCTTTCCTTTTTTGTCTCTCTCTTTCATTGCCTCTCATAAAATCATTCTACTGCAAACATTCAATCAAATATACTCAATTGAAAATTCACTAGCTGTTTTTACTCGTTTCTGCGCATAAAACAAAATGAATAACGCAAGGATGGTATTTTTTAGAGTTATGGTAACAATATTGTGCATTTTAGTATAAAATGGAAACAACTTTATTTGTAATTTATACTGCGGTACATCAATATGCTTAGGGAAGTTGAGAACTTCTCTGATCGAGATGCGAACCACCATTGCTATATAGTAGTTAGTGCTTAGTGAACTTAAAAATCCAGCTAAAGCAAATCTTATTGTGTATCAAAATGAAAATCGAATTGTGGGGAGGGAAGGGGGGGGGGAAGAGGAGCGGAGGACGAAGAGAAGGGAATGATGTGTTAATTTTTCTGATTCTTCTCGATGGAAAAGTTTGAAAATGATTACTTAGCCAAAAATGGGAATACGGCTATTTTTTTGTTAGCAATTTCGCAACAATATTATAAGTATACTTTATTTGACATCTCTATTAGGTGTATTTTAGGTATTAGGTATATTAGGTACATTAAGTTCAAAATTTAGTATACTAGGTATGATTTGACATCAGGTGACATCACTATTATTTTCGTAATCTGTGAAGCAAATTTGATATCGGCAGTGCATCTAAATTTACTGAAGCGTAAAAGCCTTATAATAACGATGAGGCATATATAACTCACATTTAGGACCCATTGAAAGAGGTAATAAGCAAGGAAAATAAAGTTTTCAAGCTGAAATTCTTTTTCCAATCGAATGATTTCCTTTATTTATCAGCACCTCCCCTCATAACCTTCTCCTCAACGTTTTCCCACTCCTCTCCTACTTCCTTCAGCTAGCATTCTTCCACATTGATTTATAAGTCAATAGAGTGGCAGTTATTCTGTAAAGATATATAGCATGGATGTTAAGGTCACACGAATAAACAACAATGGTAGTCATTTATGGTGCATCATTTAGGTGACGTTCATGATTGAAGAAGTGGTTTAGAGAGCGAATCCGGGACAAGGATAGAGCTATGCATGAGTGCGTTCCTAATCCACTAGATTAGTCGCGTATCCGAGTCCCTCCTTGCTACTAGTGGCTTGAGGGTCGAAATTTCGTTTAAGCTCGTCAATTTGCATCTCATTCCATGATCTTTGATGCTTTATTGCATGAGATTCTTCTAAATTGAATACTTTGTTGTCTAATGTAAATATAGCTTGATATTAGACTATCTTCATACTTAGTCAAGAGTATGGCATTATTCAAAGAAAATAGGACTCTGTTAATACAAGAAATTATTGTTGAGTTCTTATCAATCTCAGCTAAAGCAGTCGCAGTGCTCCGAAAAAGTTCCTCTCGCAGAACTATAAAGACTGGTCATGGAAACTGATAAGTTACTCAATAGGCGAGTAGGGATTTCATCCCAAAGATTAGCACTTCAAAGATCTTAAGGATAGAGCGGGGAACATATTTGAGGATAATTTCTGTTGCAACAAGTTGGGAACATCATGCAAAATACGATCGTTATGACCGGTTCCATTTCCCCATCCTTTTTGAGTGAAGACGTTTATTCGAGAAGGAGATTAAAGAATGAATGGAAGAGGGGACTTATTTACAGGGATCGTTCATTAGAGGTTTTACAGTATTTGTAATTGCTGTCAAGACTCCATTTTCCCAGTCGATCAGCAAATTTAGCATAACGTCTTGCCTCCAAATTCTTGCCTTATACAGTGCACATAGCGGAAGCCGAGTGAAATGCAATAGCCTTATTTCGGTCGAAGAAAGAGCGAATAACCGAACTGTGCAATTTTAGGCAAAATTTGAAGGAATATGGAGAAGATTAATTTATATCGCGGTAGAAATTCAAGCAACCGTCAAGCCTGAAATGAATTCTTATCCTCAACAATTCTTCTCTCCTCTCCCATAACTTTCCATAATAGACCACTCTTTTTTAAATCATTGAACTTAAAGAAACTCCATATTTTTGAGATCAAATATGCTGTTTATCGCATATATCTTTAGTGCACAAATTATCCCTTCATTTCAGCGCAAGGTTTTCTATCCTCAAGAACGTCTTGCTTCTTCACTAATTCTTTTCTTTTTAGAAATCTTCGAGGGATCTGCGACTTTGGCGAGTTTTTATCTCAAACTTGCAGTAATAGGAAAACGCATCCATATTAATTTGAATAGACAACAAAGCAAAGCATCGTCTCTAAGCATTGCCTCAAAGCGATTTGTTCACAAGAAATCACTCAATTCCAAAACACTTTGAGTGAAAAATTCGATAGCGCATCCGTAAAATAGCGCCTCAGCACAACAAATGCTCGGCTATGTCGTTTTAATGAGCGCTACGAGAAATACTTGCAGAGATTTATTCTCTTTACAATTCAATTGCAAAACGCGACATTGTGCATTGCAAATTTGCGACGAAATATAAACTTTCGCAGTCGAAGAAGAGTGAAGTGAAATGAAGTGATCACGATGACTGCGTGTTTGTTAAGACATAATTAATCAATAATACGCTAATTTTGGGATCTTCGTTGTGAGTCAATATAATAAAATAGAGAAAAAGCGCAGATATTACTATTTAAGCGTGTTTTTTTGCAAACCAACAAAATAGCTGAGCTAAACAAAAGGATTCCAGCTTACCTTTACTAACAGATATCGATGCCGGTATAACTAAAACGAAGGGCCGATCTAGTGGGTGATCTAGAGAGCATTCTAACAAATTGCCAAGAAAAGCACCACTCCAGCTCTATCATATTTCAAAAATTCATTTCATTTATGAGGGTGCCATGAAAATTGCAAACAGAAGTTGATGCAGAAAGATGCATAAATAAGCGTAATATCATTGTTTTACATGCCTATGGCCTGTGACGTAATGAGCAAACCTACCTGACAACACGCAGTCTTTAAAATATTATCCTGCACATTTTATCACTTGAAATAATATTTCCACCACTAGCACCCCATATCCTCATTCCTGCTCAAATCTCACTCACCAGACCCTCCCACAGAGTCTTTCCTCAGATCACGTGCGGTTTGCTCTTCCAAATTTCAGGTCCTCACTGGAAGCCAGTTCTAGCAGTTTAGTAGCACAGCATATGCACTAAATACTGCATTGCTAAAAGTAGTAGTGAATTTTTTCTCAGCTGGTGAAACCGCATTACTATTTGAAAAATTTCCATATTCATTGTTTGAAATCTCCGAAACCTGGCAAAAATTGTGCTGCTGCAATGCTCTAGTGCATCCAAAAATTAAAACATCTCTGTTCCAATGCAGATATATTTTATTTTCCCAATAGAATTAATAAAAATGAATCAATAGATACCGTACAGTTTATATTTTGCCCGGTAAGCTTCGCTTCACACGTTATATTACTACTTCCAACGATCAACGTGCATGGTTACTAATACACTGTTGCCAGTGTTTTGTTCGACTCGATCGATGTTTATGCCCAATCGTAATATATTTGGAGATTGAGATTCATGACATTCTTAAGAAAAACTTTTGGTAAAAAAAATATAAATGAATTCTGGCAATTAAGTAGTGGTTTAGAGAGGTTTGAAAAATTCTAAAAGTTTTGAAAATTTTGAAAAGGAAAATCATTTTTTAGGCGTATCGGGTGAAAAATGTTCGGTCATGGAAAGCCTTTAAGGTGTGAATAGATCGCAGCATGTGTTATGATGCTATAGAATTTTATTTGAGTCCTATAGATGGGTAAAGTTGTGTAATGAGAAAAGTTATTTCACAACACCAAATATATGCATAGCGTGTATGAAAAAAGTGTAAAGCGCAATCAATCTAGGCTCATTCGAGCATTGGTACGGAAAATTTCAAACTTTAATTATTTAATAAAATCACGAGAAATTAGGTAAACCGATGTGAGCAAATTTCCAAAAAACAAAATCTGAAATATAACTAAAATCTTCCATCCACCGCGATTATTCGCGAAAAATTATAAGAGATGAGAGCTAGAATATTATGCAAATATCAACTCAGCTTGAAAGAATAAAAGAAATAAAGGTTAATTTGCTTCGGTGGCATAAAGTTCAAGCACGTCAAAAATGAACGCATAGTTTTTATGCTTCTCAAGAAACTTTAGTGACGGCATAAAACTGTGTTACGAGAGTTCCAGTACGGGGATGGGGGATATTGGTTTTTTCTCGCAGTTGGCGAATATTGGCTTGCTGTGTACGATAAGGGATTTCACCAATCGAAGCACGAAGGAACAATTTTCCATTTGCACTCCATATCTTTTGAACCAAAAAAAAAAGCATCTAAGTGCTATCGGTTGGCTAGCCTAAATTTATTTCATATAATGCGTTCATACAATGGAATAGAAATATTTGTGCGTGGAATGTGCTGCTTGACAAGAGCGGGTTTTTACGCTAATTGATATGACTTTCAATTCCACAGGCAGTGAAAGATCACTCAGAAAATCAATCTAAAATGTAATCAACACGGGACAAGCATTGATGAGAATTTATTGAGGCAAAACATTTTGGTGTAATTGTGGCATCCAAACATCCAAATCTCACATTGCTGCCAATTTTATGCGCGGTGACTCTACAAATCAAATCACTTTCACTTAATTTAACCCATTAAGCGTTATACATCTTACGTTTAAATTGATTTGTTTCATGCAAATTTATAGTGCATTATGCAAATTAAAGCTGCAATTGATATAATAAATTCAAATACTAGTTTATACTTTTTTTGACAATGGATCCGATGTGAATTAGATGTTTGCGAACTCAAATTTCTCCTAACTGTGGTATGAATCCTCACCAATATTTATTCTTAGGCATTCAGTGGAGGTAATAATGATATTTTGGGCAATCTACAATGCAATTCCATATAATAAAATTAGCAGCTATCTCTAGGGTCATGCTAAGAAAAGAAAAATTGGTGATGCACAAAAGGTTCAAGTGACGATCACCTACAAGTGCTCGGAAGCAAGAACTCGGAACACATTAGGCATCATGTGAATGAATCGGGCATCCTGAATGCACAAGAAATAAGTGAAGAGCAATTTTGAAGGAAGCATTAACGATATGTTAATGTTAGCGCACAAATTTGGATAACACTTGAGACGTTTGCATATTTCCGGGAACTTTCAGAAGAACTAAAAGACAGGAGATGATTCATTGGAAGAGGAGGGGGCGGGGGGGGGGGGGGGCGAGGTTCAGACAGCCAGCTGCACGCTCACTAGAAATAAGTCCACAGTAAGTGCACAACAAATTATGCAATGGTCGTTCAGGTAAAAGTCGACTACCCAACAATTTATAGTGGTCTCTTCTTTCTTTGCATTCGCCATCTTTGAGGAAATATCTTGTAGAAACGCTGTCAGAAAATACGTCAAATGTGAAACAATTATGAATGTTTTATCGATGGTTCTGCACCAGTAATCGTGTTTTTGCACTCGCATTACATTACTTTGACATTCTGTCAAATTCAGTCACTTTTGGCCATGCATTTTGAAGATTCACCTCTTTGACAAAACCATCTACCAATGGAATTTTTGACAGACGATATTAGATAAGTGAAAAATAGATCAACTCAACCGACTTGTCTCACTGGATTTTATAAGGCTCCCATGGTACTGATTACAATATGAAGGTTTATTTTCGTACCGTTTTTAGGCAGAACACGAATGCACATTAATCGAAGTCAAATAGAATGGGATGTGCATTCAGCCAAACAATCGTCTTAGAAGAATAATCAACCAAGGAGTTAATGCATGATGAAATTCCTGACCCACTCGTAATCACTACAGCAGTAATTATGCAAGTAATTTCACTTGAAATAATGAAAACAATTAGGGAAAGGCTCATGGAAAGGTGGCACGATATGCGCTTTTTCGTTTTTTTCAGCAAAAGGGCATTACAATAACATTATATTTGTGCTTACCGCTTTTGTGTATGCAAATGTATCCATTGTTCATCTCTGATGAACATATAAGCGAAGATGTGGCAATGAAATCTGGCAAATATGCAAAGACTAAGAGCGGAAATAACATAATCAATTCGCTCGTCTTTCTTTTCTTTTCTTCTATATTTAAAGAATTCCCTCTTTTTTTATGACTAATTAAAAAAATTTTCCCGCAGGGTGTATCCTAAGTGTATTTTTCCGATGTATATGCCTTCTCTCGTCTTGTTCACTTGTTGCCATTGCTACTGTATAGTAAACAGCATATCTTGTCGATTAATGCTTACCCGTAATACAACTACATATTTTTATCTAAACAATTTGCCGTACAGTTTTTTGCAATAAGCGCACAGATATAAACGCTTAATTTTATCACTCATATAATAATTTTTTTTTTCGAAATTTTTCCCCTCACCGGTTTCATTTTCTCGCTTACACAAATCGAAGCAATTACATTTTTTAGCGCATATAACATTACAACTAGTTTTACTGTACATTGACATTTACATGCTCGTTAGCTTATATAGTTAGTTTTTGTAGCAGATGTTGAAAATTCACATCTGGCTTAGCATCAACAAAAGAATGCATCATTATCATATATTCTCATCCTATTCACCACTTCAGATTTATTATTATTTTTTCAACGATATCGCATTCTTTCACATCTGCTTAAACGAAAACTACTGAAACGAGACTATTCATTGTTTATTTTTTTAATATCTATTGCAGTTTTTTTCGATTACTTTTATGCTGTTCATTTTATTTCTTATAAAATGGGAAAATATTGATAACGAATGGTTGATAAACTTCACATCATTAAGTTAGGAAAAATCTATTATTAACAATGAGGAAATCCATAATGAAGCATCCATTTTTTGAAGTGATTGATTGGAGAAGTCATAGGTCGATGACAAAATGAGAGGAATATAACGAAAATAGTTTAGTTGACGAGCGAAAATGAATTTTCCGTTTAACTTGCCCTAATTTTTGAAGAGACCATCTTAAATGTTATCAAACTATTGAATAAAATTATAAAAAATTTTGATTACGGCTAAGCTGCTGCGAGAAATTCTCAGAAATTAAACCGCGCTTTATTTCTTCTCTGATATAGAAAAAATTTTCATTGGATAATTTAAAAATCCAAACGGCTTATATCGTATAGATGGAACATGCAACAAATATGGCTTAATCTTTATCCAGTTTAACTCCCAAATAATTTCAATCTATTTCTAAAAACAGAGTAAAGTACTCTTTGCTGAATGCTTTACGATTCCACAGTTGTTTGCTGATGATGAAACAACGAAACTCCATATACTTAAGGGAATACGAAGTTCGATCGATGCATTTAATCGGACCAATAAACTGATTATCGCTTTGCAGTACATTCGAGCGATATGTAAGATCATCGAACATTTCGAAATTTGAAAGAATAAAATCGGTTGAGCGAAATCGAATATTTATGGAAATGAAGCAATTTTAAGGTTCTTTTTGCTCAGCAACTGCAACACTCAAAGATTTAGCGAATTGAGCGATTTCGATGGATTTTTCAAATAGTGAAATTCGTTTTGCAATATATGAAATCTTCCATACATATGAAATCTTTGCATCGATATAAAGTCTGTTTATATCTTCAGATGAACTTTATCACTCATTTATTTTGAAATAAGTAAACAAAATGAAGAAATGAACAGATATATTTCTAAGTCATTATTCAATCCTTCAAAAAATCGGATAGGCATGGGTGGATTTTTCTTGCACTTCAAGGTGAGCAACTTGCAATAGTCCAACGAAGACGTTAACTTCCTAAGCAGCTGGAGAATGCTTTAAATTTTTCATCAATTTGAATCAATTAACATCTTCACGAAACACACAAAAAACTGAATAATGTTGCATGATGCGCAATTTTGAACAATTATTGCAGATTCTAATAGCAGTTTGCTGGGGAAGGAAGATAGAGTGATGGACTAAACAAAATATGCTAGTCGGTCTCATCACCAATAGGACCGCGTTATAAATCGCCAGAAAAATAGCCAGAGAAATCAGTGTATTTACCAATAGATTTCTACCATTTTTCTTACGGCCACTTCTAGAATAGGAAACAAATTTAATATTTCTTAGAGAAATATCCTCAGAGCCAGTTAATTTATTTTCACCCGCTATTTTCCTTTTTTTTTGCAAAAGCAATTCACATATTTTACGATAAGCTATGTAATAAATAAGCTCAAAAAAGTAAGAGAGTCGGATTTACTTACTTCCAAATAAATGATGTTTCATAATTCGGGTTGTAGCCCTTGATCCAGATGTTTTATATGTTTTATACTCATTTGAAGCTCTTCAATAAGACTTTACCTCTAAAAAATTTTTTTCACAAATCATGCTGTTAATATATCAATGCGGATTACGCAATGTGCAGCAAAATGTTGCTGATCACTAGTCCTACAATTACATCCTTTAGTTACCGAATCCTCAATTTCGTCTGATTGGTTGGAAAGGTAAGCAGAATAATAATATAACTGTTCAGATAGGTACCGAACTTCGTAGATAATGAATTCTCGAATTTCTAAATTACACAGCATTTGACAATGACTCTCCTGAGAGAAGTAAAAGTTTCCTATCGACAGATCGTTGTTTATTTTAAAACTTTTGATGATATGATTTCTTCCTATACATTCACCCATAATGGAACTAGCAGAATATTTTACTTTGCCGTTAAAATATTTCCCCTTGTATTTTTGGGAATGATCGTTTTTCCTTGGTTGTTAGAGCAGATCGCCTAGCAATCTGACGAGGATGTGCTTTCAACCACAATCACATTCGTTCATTAGCTCAAAAACGAACGAATTTATTGTTTCTCTTCAAGAGGTAAGCAATTGGCATCACAGTGAATCGCCAACCACTAGTTATTATTAATTCTCTACTTTTTTTATACGAAGAATATGCGTAACTTTTGAATTTATATATACAATGTGAAATATTCAGAGATCGCTACAAATTGCAGCCTAAGGTGGAAATTGTTTAGGCATAAAACAATCGATTCAAATTTCAGGGATGTTTCTTTGAAGACTTGTGAGTTCCACGGGCAGAAAACTTTAGCAGTTTACTCTTATTCGAATGAGAAAAAAATAAGCGGAATAGTGATGGATGTAAAAATAGAGAGACGAAGGAAGAGCGGAAGGACAAGGAAGTGAGGTTTGGGGAAGGGGGAGGGAGGTTGCCTGATTTTTTGCCAAGTTGAAACACGGTTGTGAGATAATTACTACGAAATCTTCAACTTTTATATTAGCCATAATTTACCTTCTTTACTCGTTTGGACATCACCTTCATTCCTTCTCCATCATGCAAAACATTTCCTCAAGCACTTTGATGAGGTTTTCCCATTGTGAACTATAGTTCCCAGTGCGATTGTTGCAGCTCAAAACCCCTAAGGGCATAAATTAGTGAGAATTGATCCATCAGTCATTAATTGTGTTATCAGCTGCCATTAATTTGTGACTCCTAGCAACACTATTCACTGCTATAAAATTATATGCACTGGATTATGCAGGAAAAAGCTGCGTTCAAAGGCGATTTGTACTTCGTTTGTGAGTGTTCACTAAAGGTTTCATCTATTATTGAATGCAAGCATAGCGTTGTTTGAGAGAGAGGGAAAGAGAGAAGAGCTAGAGAAAGAAAGAAAAACGAAGAAAGAAAAGAAACTTGAATTGAGTTCGGCGTTTCGCTTCAAGTCGTAAACATTTCCGTTGACGGCGCCATAACGTTAAACGGCATATATACATGCGTATCTATGAATTCGTACGACGCAAAGTTTTATCCGAAAGTACTATTGGATTACCTCTTTTATTAACTTGTGAGAGCTTTTTGGGAGCAAAAAGGAACTGAAATTTAGAGAGGCGGAGGAAGGGAGAGGGGAGGAAAGAGGAGAAGGAGGGCAGAAGAACGGAGATTAGGGCTGCACTTCTGCAAACAAAACTTGCACAGATGACCGACCAACGTGAAGGCATCAAGAAAACGGTTAAAATCTTACCAATGTAATGGCGCTTTCTTCTGGGCAGCCTACCTTTTCGAGAAGTAGAAGAGCAGTATTATAAGGCAGGTGTCATATACCTATGACCCAGAGCAGCAAGGCCCGGCTGGTGCCTTATTCGTTGTAGAATTTTACGGTGCTATGCTCTCATGACAGATTTGGAACAGAATATGCCCTTTTGGCTGCCTAAAGTACCTGCAAGGTCCCTATCCCTCCTTCTCCCAAGAAGGCGATACACTCTACATCGCCATATAAATCATCAGAAAATGGGAGAGATTCGCAGCCTTAGACGAGTCGTCATTGTGCAATCTGAAGGAGCGTTCGATTTGCGACGATACCTGACACAATTGCATGCTCACTCGAGAGGCAATTGCAAATTCTCTTTTGTCTGCTTCCAGGCGTATCTGCCTGTCATCTTGGCTTGTAATTTCGTTTAGCTATGCTCCAGGTTTTAGGTGGACACCAAGTGAGATGTGTCCATACTGAAGTCTTTATTTTTGTGGGAGGAGGGAGGGGGAGGGGGAGGAACTTTTGTGATATCATCCTCTAAAATGAACGGTATTTGATGGGTTAGTGGGACTATATTCTATGATTGCTATGGTGGTCGAAAATGAAGTTTGTGAATGCCATTGATGGAGTTGTATTGATGATTTTCGATGACTTCATTGCGTCGTCATTCATGTGCTCTAAGAATGATTGATCCAATTTGCTGAGCAATCCTGTTCTAAGCTTCAACCGCATAACAAAACTAATTGTACTCCCCTCCTCCCAAACGCCTTCTCTTTGAACGCTTCGAAGTTGCTAACGGCCATCATCAATCACTTCTGCAAATATTTTTACGCCCTAAGCACTGATTATGTTCTATAAGCTACGGAGATCATATCCAATTAACTGAGTTTCACCTTCAGTATCGAACTAAAAAGTTTAGCGCAATTTTCAAGGAATTTATATACCTTTTCCTATAGCGTAAATTTCCGTTACCCTAACCCCAAAGAAAGAAAAGTTGAACTATGCTCTAAGTTTGTTTGTCGCGAGCTAACGTCGAATCGCTCCCCTTCTCTTTCCTCCTCTCATCTTCCCTCTCTCCTTCTTTCCTCTGTCCCCCTCTGTCCCCCTCTCATGCCTGTCAATTCTTCATCAAAAGGAATGCGGCAAATAAAACTGTAAACAATCGCCTTGTTAACACGATCCGTAAAATATAAACGGATGACCAGTGCCCACATGAGATAACGTATTTCGATCTATTTCAACGATTCACGGGGAATACAGCTGTACTAATTCCAGTCCTCTAGCACTGTGCATCTGCCCATATCCGGTAATATTTATAAATGAGTATATTTATTACCAATCGTAAGTAAGACCACAATCACGAAAGATTTTCCCCACGATTATCGATCAATAAAGAAGAGAAAACATATAAAGGCTGTTTAAATTTTTCGGAAATTGTTGGAAGTTTCTTAATTGGAAGTGATCGTGGGAATTATATCACTTGTAATGCATCAACGCTGCAATAATTTAAACGCTTTATAAATTTCTGCTCAATAATTTTCTAGAAATCATCGGAAACGCTCACATAACGATAATGATTACAAAATCTAATCGTTCAAATAGTAAGCAATAAAAAATTGCACAAAAATTGTGGAAAAGAAATGAAAAATAAAGAAAAAATCAATAATTTTAAAAGATTGAAACGATTTACTGCATCGTATTCATTCACTGTTGTTATTTCTATGCAAAAGTCGAAATGCACAAATCTTACATTTGATCATGAATGTAATATTATTTCAACTGTTGTTATGTTATTTCACAATTTGAAAGAATTGAACCGAGTCAGCATAAAAAAACCGAAAATTAATAAAAAATGAAGTTTTAAATGTACACTTGATATATAATAATTTATAAGCATTCGGTGAGGAAAAATATAATCCAATATATACTGATGAGTGCTACTCAAGAAGTGGAATGCTGGTTTTTAACGATGCTATTAGTAGTATTTTAAGTCCTCATATGAACGAACATATGCTAAGCCTTTAATATCGCAAATGTCCGTCATATTTTCTCTAAACGACGATATAAATAACAAGCAGGGGAGAAGGAAGATAGCGAAGGTGAGGAGGGGGCTGTGAAGAAAGAATTCAGTATGAGAGTCCATTTATTCATAGGTGCCTTATTATTTTGGTGGAATCTGAAAAGAGCTTTAAGTATTACATTCATTGCCGAAAAAACAGCGTTATTTCCAGCTCATCGCAACGAATTACATCTTTCTCGAACGTTCACTTCTTTTTTCAATCGCGTAATCGGCGAAGATAAATACACACTGCCTAAACAAAAAATCCCTTCTCCCCCTCTAATAAATGAATAGGATTGCCGCTTCAAAACGCTTCATTCTATATCTTTTTTTATCATTGTATATCTTTGATGCACAAAGCTTATAGCTTCTTACTATATGTTTGCGATCCATTCGGCAATCCTCTTAAGCATTTTTTTCGTTTTCTTTGGAATGAAAGTCAAAGAGTGTCAACGCTTATTTCTGTCGCTGATATTGAAGGTAAGACCCAAGCTTATCAGCAATATTGCTCGTAAAAAAAAAATGCTTAAAACTGACGCTCAACTTTCATAATATTCATACTATTGCACATCACAACTAAGAATAATCTTTTTCTATTATATTGGTTGGATATTTCTTTATAATTAGAAGTTTCCAACTTTGCGATTTTAAAACAATCTATCAATTTTAAAGACAATAATTGTGGATTTCTTTTTGATATTTTGATAAATTTTTGATATACTTATATCTACTTTCTTAGCTCAACTTCAAGTTCGTTATCATACTCAACAATCTCAAATGAGTTCATATAATCGAAATCGCAGAATCTAATAATATCGATTAAAAATATAAAACTTGTATATGCTTACAAAGTCTTTGAAACGGTCTATCGCGCTTATCGCTCTATAAGCGAGAAAGTACACCATACTGGTCGGAAATATATGTGATTTTGGATTGGAGACCATTAATTTAACCGACTACCAAGTTTCAAAGCGAAAAAAAAACCTGAGAAAATCACAGATAACACATCCCGCTATGAGATCGAATGGTTGCATGAATCCCTAAGCCAAGAATTCCTCTTCGACCAGCAAGACCCAAACAGCTACAGAGCAGAAATGAATGACAAGTTTGATAACATTTTAAGTGATAATAGCTTATGTATGATACGTTCACTCAGCACGAAATTGGAAGCAAATATCCGGCAATCTGATGGTGTAGGACGTAGTAGGCGAATTTATTCGTCATGAATTTTGTGATTCATAAGCTCAAGCTACTTAAACGCATAGCGACGTAGATGACCCTAGTTAAAAGACAAAGATAACCAGGTCGTACATAAACATATTGACATAATGCCGCTAAAATTAGGCTTACCAAGATGAGCTCGAAACATAACACATAAGCTCGAAACTTGCAAAATTTAGCTCATAAACTTGAATAGCACTATCACTTTTGTTAAGAACAATTTAGCAAAACTGCATCCTATTGCATTGTGTGGAGATTTCCCATTCACAATATACAATGTATATTTTTGTTGAAGCAGTTGCATCTTGATTTCTATTGCCTTTTTTTCATTCGTTGGTAACTCTTTCCATTCTTTGCATTTAAAATCATTGACGATTTTTTGTAAAGTCATTTCTCCTCTTATGATCGCAATATAGGTGGAAACTTGCAAATCGCAAAAAAAATTCATTGGCATCGTAGAAAGGAAGAAAATGGGGAAGGGGGTACTTCGGAGAGGGAAAATGGTGAGAAAGGAAATGGGAATGGAGAGGTAAGAAGATAGGAGAGGGGGTTACTAAGTGAGAGGTGAGGAATGCAGGAAAAGGAAGAAAGGGGGAATATTAGACAAGGAAGACGTTGCAAAAACGTTTCGCCCAATATATTGATTTTACATCATTTTTGAATAGCATCGCCACAAGGAGCGATATAAGATTTAGAACGCCAACGAATTGCCTCTTCAACTAAAGGTGTTCTTAGCAAACACTTCACATCGTATGAATCATAATAGCCATTGGGTGCAAGAGGGTGCATTGTAACATTGAATAACACTCCATGAACTGTTATAGAAAACAGATATTTCACAATTTATTTTTAAAGTTTAGCTGATATTATGTCTATTGCACTAAATGGTAATCTAGTGAAAAATTTAGCGGATTTTCAACTGAAGGAAAAATTCAGGCAATAATTACTTGACATTCAGCTACCAATCACTATTCACATTGAGGCGGTTTTTGGTTAAGCATCATAGAGGGGTTAACTATGTGACGTACGCTAAGGATAAAATACATTGACATTCTCATAATTTACGAATCGCTGCATTGTCCTTATCCTCATAGAAGAATTCCTTTTTAATGTAAAGAAATGTTCCGGAAGGGATTAATCCCACCGGCAAATTTGTTATTTTGGCCAAAAATTGACCAGTTGGTCAGGTCATTAAAAAATTAATAATTGACATAAAATGAAGCATTTTTTGATGCGGAAATCTTGTAAATGGGAGAAACGGCTAATTTTTCTGCCAGGAGGTGACATTATATAACATAAAGCAAGCAATTTATATGCGATGTTAGTGCAACGCATATAGGTGATTTTGCTTCACTATGCTGGGCATGACGATACTATGCTTAGTGCTGGTTTCGCCTGAGCTTCATGGTGGCATGACAGCTATTACAACATATTAGAAATTTACATATACGAACTCTGTTGCAAGGCCGTCGATTTTTTATATATCTTAGCAAATTTGTTTAGCCAATGCTCATTATGGCAGCTGCATCTTGTGTGTACTATGCGTAGATGTGTGTCTGATAGATAGTCTGACTCCGGAATTACTGAACTTAAGGTTTGCTTGACGAGTAATCCAAAATTCACTAAACTAAGGCTACGAAGTTTGTTGCAAAAATGTTTCATAATACAACTTCCAGCACTGCATTTCACACTGGTCCGTTAGCTTCAAAAAAAGTTTTCCCGAGCATGCAAAAATTTGTATATGCCTTACAACGACCACATCGTAGCACAACAGATATTTCATTGAAGGTTCATATGGATAACGTGATCACTTAAAATATGCAGATATCATTCTGGATGTTTCACTTTTTAGTGACATTTGTTGAAAGTATCTGATGGATTGAATGAGTAGAACGCGAAAGACCATTTTATGACAACCCTTTTTACACTTCTTGGCTCGTTGATCAGTTTTTGTATCTCGCATAGGTTTTGTCCTCTCTTTCGTGAGTAGATGCTATTTTCTCAGAGATATTTATTTGCGGTGATGATATAGCACTGCCGTAGTCTCATTTTTGATCGTTCTGATCAATTTTTAGCCAACATGACCCATCTTCCTAATTTACTTTTTAAGGCCCCTGGACTCATAAATAGTCGCTTTCACTTATTGGAAGAATTTTTCATTGAATGGAGTGCATCGGTAAATATTTTTCCACGTTGTTAATCAAGAAGAAAGGAAACATTTAAACATATGTCTCACCTATCAGAATGTGCAAAAAATGACGTCGAAATGTTGAATTAAGATAACAAAAAAAAAATTCATTGTTTAGAAATTCACTTTCTGCGCACTTTTTTTTTGAAAATGACATACTTAAGTTTAGGTGAAGTTAAAAGCTTTTAGAAATGAAATAAGAGAGACGTGCAAATACTAGCTAGAAAGACATTTCATCAGCATTTTCAATAATAATTTGTCGAATATCTCGACTCAGCATCTTCCAGCTTCACTGAAATTGATCTTTTTCCGGAATTTAAACCCTTTAATATGCGGCATTTCACATAATCGTGATTTGGATTATGTCAAACTTCATAAAATATTTTCTTCATTCACTCACGAACGATCCCAAAAATTCGAAACCTCTCCAGGTGTACACTTATACAGAGGTACTTTTTTTCGCTTCATTTCGAATAAAAGCTCAGGAATTTTCGAGAATGGGATAAAACCTCAAAAAAGTGATGGAAAAGAACATAAGGGAGATAGTACAGCTGAAAATAGTTGCTGTAAGATTTGAGAATGAGAGAAATGTTTAATTTTCTTTGATGCAATTACAATGTTAATGAAAATCGTTAAATGTGGAAATAAAGTTGAATAAAAATCTTCTATTCGATTGCCCACTTGAAGAGGTATTTAATCCATCTGTTACGATAAAGTTTAACGGCTATACCTATCTGGCCATTAAAAAGTAAGTGTTATATCAGTCATTAACAGTATAATAGTATTAAGTTTATGTATATGTAAGCAAAGGTTTACAGTACGAGTGCAAACATTTGTTGATATGCAGTCAACGGGATGCTATCGAACGAGACATAATGCATACGATAATTCAATATTTTTCCATTCAGCCATTTTACGCACCCCAACAATAAAGTTGAGACGACACATTAAAATACGACACAACGACTTTTCACTCATAACTTTTGTTCTATTGTGTATGTGCGATAATTAGTTCAACATTAGCACTCGTTACCCTTTAAATGCACTAAACTATCACTGAAGTATTAAATGCACTAAAGAGCGCAATGAAGCATGTGTACCTAATGCAATATTGTATTGATGGTGAGATATGACGTAAATGGATAAACTCAAATTGCGCGAATTATGACAAAATGTCGAATGGAAATGTGCGATTACCAAATGCATAAAAGTTGGCGAATTATTCCAGCACAGAGAATCGGCTCATAATTATCTATCGCATCGTATATTACTCATGCCAAAATGGATTGAATTTTATTGCTAAGTGACGAATTTATTCAATCCGTTACTCGCTTTGCAGCTAATACGTTCGAAAAACGGCACCCAAAAAATGATAACGACAGATGAAGTTTATAGTAATATAGTATTAAGATCCAACACTCCATAGTATATTGTCATAAGTCAAATGGTATGCTTTACCGGTGAGATCATTGCTGTTCAATTTTTGACAGTATTCTGCTTTGTTTGCCATTTTGTATAGATTCTTTTTCGTTCGCTAATCGCAGAAATCAGAAGTAGAAAATAGCCTGAATTCCCATCCATTCCATAATGAGCATTTTTCATAAGTGATTCACGCACAATTTCATGGTGAAAATTGATAAAATTCGCTATGAATTCGAATAATCGTTTTGAATATTTCTCTCTAAGTAGTTTTATAGAAGCGAATATGCAAATAATCTACGTGAAAATAAATGCTAAACAATAGAGTACTAAGAGAATTTATGAGAAAACGACCGAAAACATCTATTGTTAGGAATATTCAATCTCGGTTTGTTGCTAATTTTATCGATCAATTGTTCGCAACTGAACGAATCAATCAAACGAATGATCTAATATTGATGGAAAAAAATTTGAAGAATTAATTAACGCTTCGATGATTAGTTATTTCCTCTCTCAATTGCTAATTGATCATTGAGTCATAATGGGTGAAATCTTTTTGAGCAATGAAAATTATTCCACCGATATGAATATAATTCATTTATAGTTTTTTACACTTATAAAAATGTGCAAAAACTATTATTGGATTCATTTATATGAGGGCGAATAATTAATACGCTAATATACATCAGAAAATACTCATCACAATTTATTTTGAAATATTATCCATAATGTTGATTACTATTTTTAGTATTTTATTTATTGATTCATTGGCATCTACAGCTGATTATGTATATTATAAATGTATTTGCATACTTGATAGTTTCGACGAATTCTTGCTGGCTTCCGCCATCGCCCGTCCAGTCCGCTTTCGATTTGCCCATGATATTAGGGTTCAGCTCAGCTTTGATGCAATAGAGCACATAGGAAACGCACAGATGTACGATCGAAATCGAAAAAGGTGGACGTGGTAAGGGTATAGCCCTGTATAACCGAAATAAGTGCTAGTCGTGTATATTCAACCACATTATAAGATTCATATATATATATATATATATATATATATATATATATATATATATATATATATATATATATATATATATATATATATATATATATATATATATGATGATATTTACACATATTACGCGAATGTTCTAAGCAGTATAGCTATTCACACTTCAGCAATAAATATTTGCTTATTAGACGGTTCCAATGAAAGTATTGCTTGACATACGAACAAACAGCCGAACGAATTGACTAAAAAATAGGAAAGTCGTCAGATAAAGGAACCGAAGAAGTCGTATGCATTGAATTCGCTGCATAAAAATGAAAGTACGCCCACATGAAGAATTTGCATTTCAACAATGCATCTTTGAACTATTCATCAATATGAATGAATACATAAAATCTATACAAAATAAACACATAAAATTTTATAGGCTTTATAGATAATATTATACGATCATTTAAACTACTGCTTTGATATGAAATGTATGTTGCAGTGAATAATTCCTACATTTCTTGCAATTTGTATTGCTGCTATATGCTTGTTTAGACAAAAAAAAAATGCCACTAGTGCAAAATCAACAAGAAATGGGAATGCATCAAGAAGGGAACATCAAAAAAAGAACTCAAAAAATATTGAAAGTCAAATAAATATTTAAAACAAAAACAGCTTGAAGTATACTAAATTATGCAATCAAATCTACACGACTTATACTGTATTCTATGAGAAAGTACGCTAATTAATTACCTATAGAATATTGCACAAATATTTGCCCAAATGACAAGAAAAAAGTGCTTCTAATGGGATCACAATGTGGTTGATATACATTTATCGCATCAGCGATTCAACATTTGACTTAATCTGGAATTCATATATGTTTCAAGTTCGTCGCATGATCAAGAATGTTTTTAAAAGAACCGAAATTAAGTTCCAAAAAAATTGCATTTATGAAAAGTTCGAATGACGTCATCAAAAATAATAGAATAATAGGACTGATCGATATTCGGCAAATAATGGATTGAACCAGTCAATCAATTGGTATCTATTTGTCAAGCACTTTAAAAAAAGCACTAAGCAGCTTATCGAGAAAGACGAAATGAAATTTTGGAAGATAATAAGCGAAAGTGTATTTCTACTGCATCTACTAATTTCAATTTCATGTGTTCAACTTCTAAGCAATTGTTCGCTTTTGTCGCCAAAATATTTGAACTATTTGGTGAGTGAACTTTTCTGCGGGTTTTTCTCAGCCGGATATAATTTCTGACTTTTTTATTCATTTCTGAAATGAAATAATGGCGACTATGAGATGATTTAAAGCGTATGTTATAATAAAAAAGTAACCGGAAGTATCACTCGAATCTTGCTACCTATAAAGATAGTCGATAGTCATAGAGCGAATCTTAGTGCTCTCATTTGTGTTAACCATTATGAAGCTATGAAAATTCACCGTTTACGATGAATGTAATGAGAAAAGCATAATGACATCGTTAAGAGCAGCCGTGCTAATTGCATGCGCAAATTTGCAACTTCTGTGCATGCCAACGGCGATCAGTTACTTTTACTAGCGAACTTTAATTGCCAGCAAGACCATGAATATCCAATAATTTTTTCGCTGATTTTAGATTCAAGCAATAATCATATTGCTCATTTTTATGAGTTAAAATTGTCGAAAGTGCTATAAGATGATTGTTATAATAGGAGTACAATCTAAGTTTTTGATTAATCGATTTTCAAATAATATTAAACAAATTCATATAAGTGAAACGTTGAATGATCGCAGTTATGAATGCGTTATTGTGATGTTCATATGGGATTTCTTATCGTATTCAACGATCGAAAAAATTATGACAATATTGCAAAGGGTTTCAAATGATGGAAAAAAATTCGACCAAATGGCTTCCCCATTTAATCCATTTCTCCTCGATACGAACACTATAAGATTAGTCAACTAAACGATAAAAAAACTAAGCACGAAGCACTTTGAGTGCTTCAAATACAAATCTCCATAGAAAAGTTGGAAACGATATTTTTAATAAGTAGGAAATATCATATTATAACACAATTGATAATTATCCACCGCATGTAGCATATGCACATTGCAATGAATAGTATAAAGGTGTATTACAATAATACATCGTTAACCTTACCAACTGATTGCTTTTCTCCGAATATTTCTTCACTTTTTTGGATTTTATGCTGATTTTTAATCTACATTCTTGAAGAGTATAACATTTTTACAGCCTCAAATAATATTATTAAAGAGGTTAATAAGCTGTTCTCCAACAAAGCGATCAAGCGAAATTTGATGTAAATCGAGTGCTGCACAAATTACAGAGTAAAAATCTAGCGCATTTAATTATGTTCTGCACTCTATTAGATTAACTCTTGAACCCGTGAATAAAGCAGTGAAATATCGAATTAATTATAAATAGTGAACAGTGTGAGGAATATTTATTACGTTAAATAAACAAGAAATGCAATTCATGAATGTTGAAGTTTTCTCATTGGCAAGACCCAACCTCTCGCAGGTAAGACCCAAGCTAGAATCTTAAATTTTTCACCAAGACACGAATGCATGAATAAGACGAGCAAATACCTAGAATTTGTCAGCAATTTGTTACCATGACGATATTCACTCTCAAAAAGTATGTGAAAACGTTCATTCATATGATCTACATTCACCTGCCCTCGTTTGACAGGCTATGGAATTGCCTGTAAGTTTTGAGTGGAGGTGTTCGTCTACTATTTTTCCTTGTTTTTTCGAACGACCAGATACTGAAGCATCAAATTAGTATAGAAGAAGTTTTAAGGAAGGCCTGCTAAAAAAACAAATACTTGCCTTATTTAAAAAAAAAGAACCATGACAAGGAGATATAGGATAGTGCTACCAAAGTTTCACAGAAATTAATATTTCTAGAATATATGCACTGTGCAAGCATATCTGCTATATATCGGCATCCGCACAAGCTATGAGGCCCTCATGGATGTCCCTTATCAACTTTCAGGCTATTTCCAAGATTTTAAAAATCTTAAAAAATCATTCATGTAGCATTAACGCGATGAATATTCAGAAATGATATTTGTTGGCGAAGTACCAAGAAAATAATAAAATAGTCTTTGCATGATTTTCTTCAATGTCTACCTTACTAGCGGGATTCTTTTCTTACATTTTCACAAAACTCATGAAAAACTCCTTCACATATAACATCTCATCTGTGAATTTCTATGAAAAATTAATCAATCTAACAGCCCGAATTGGAATTGTAAAAAAAGAGGCGACAAATTTTTTGATTTATTATTTGATTTTGGAGTCGATCAATTTGGAAAGATACTTTCTGCAACTAAAGTTCAGGTAAAAAAAGAAATTTCTTAAAGTTTTGCGGCGATGATACTATCTGAAAATACTGCTAATATCAATTTCCAGGTCGAAGATGCAGAGAAAATGAACTCTTACGAGTACAGTATCGCACAATGGCCTTTGCTAAAAAAGCTAAGTAGGAGCACAAATCTTTACATTCTATTACGACTACGTTGACAGTTGTTCAATATTGAGATAGGAGGGGAGGAGGGGCGGGGGAATGGTTGGGAGAAGGGGTAGGGGGAGGGGGAAGGTAAACGGAAAGGCTTTCCTTCGCCTATGCTTCGTTTTCAATATGTCATCTTTGTGCGCCACTAAGCTATAACAATTTCCGCAGTCAACGCTTATGAAGAAATTCAGGATGTGTTGTGTTATGCGGCAACGATTGATTTTTTCGATGCTAGCACGCTTGTGTATGACTCTAATATCACAGCGAACTGAATCGAGATCAATTGTTTTTTTTTCGAATTAATTTTTCTTTGTTACGATTCATTTATATAGGTTTTTTTCATATATTCGATTGATTTCTTTTTTTTTTAATATAAGGGTGGCATTTTTCCATTTTTGAAAAATTAAATAAAATTGTTTTTTAAAATCTCTCAATATATTCGTGCTGTCACTATCAAATTTTATTGTTTAGTATCGTCTATTTTTGCAAAACGTATTAAACAATGAATAAGTAAGTAAAAGAATAAAAATGAGATGAAATACGTGAACATTTTTTGTGCTGACAAAATCTATAATATTATTATTCTTGATTTGCAAAATTTTCAAAAGATTTCAACCCGCATGCGCATTGTGTCTATCCTCATATCTCCAATAAAAGAAGCGCAAATCCAACTTTCTCATTCAGGCAATTTTCCAGCAATATCCATGTAATCTCAATAAGTACACATGCGCTCGTTCATTGCACATATTTCTATTCGATATATTTGTGGACGTCAGCGTTATTCCCTTGACACTCATGGCGTGCTTTCCTAATTTTCATAATTCGTTTCACATTTGACGTTCTTCTTTCCACGTAAACAAGTGAATTCTTTTTTTCGGAGGAGCGCGATGATTTGGGAAAACCAAAAAGATTTTTGGGAAAAAAGCGAAGGTAGAATAGAATAAGAAGTTGAAACATTATGAAAGGATAATTTTCTCACTTCATTTTCTGGCAATGCAAAGTGCTACGAGCATTGTTTTTAAGATAAAACGGACCTTAACTTCGTGCTAACTTTGCGAACTTTGCACTAACTTTGCAATAACCTCGCACACCTCATGCAAACTTTGCAGTAACCTCGCACTAACCTTGCACTAAGTTCGCACTAACTTCGTTCTTTGATTGCAAACTATTTTCTTTTTGCCGAGAAACTTTCTTAATTGACACAATTTCCCCATCCAAGAGATGTGATTAAATAATGATACAGCATTCTGATTGAACTCGAGTGAAGTCACCAAATGACGTATATAGATGGAAATTTTTGATAGAAAGAAATATCTAATGCTAAATTTGAGTAGCAAATCATTATGTGAGGCGACAATCAGCTTAGTGTTTTCAATTGCTACATAAGTTTTGCGCTATCGCATACTGAGTGGAAATATGCAAATTTTGAGAGTTTTTAAAATTTTTCTCTTGCATGAAATTCAAAAAAAAAAAAAAATGCTGCGTCTCTTTGCACTAAATTAAACCAACGCAATACAGCAAGCGTTTTCTTCAGGTTCATTCTTCCACTCCAGCAAATTCATATATCCATTTCTAAATGCAACATTTATTTCACTATATGCTTCATAAAATTTTGCGACAAAAACAAGGAAATAAATCAACATCTCGCAATTAAAAGAGTTAAGTATTCGTTGTGCTCATAGGAAAAACGAACTAAAATAGCGTTAGGAAATGTGCTTTTAAATAAGATTGAATTCAATTTCAACAATTTTCGATTCAAAAAAAAAACATCCTCTTACTCCAGTAGAGATCCTAGTGGATAGGATTGATGCAATTCCATGTTCCACTATTATTTGAGCTGTAAGTTATGTTTTTTTAAATAAATATAGCCCTTAATTCCTACATAAGCAAAGTTTATGATGAAACTCGTTCCTTCTTGCTACTTCAAATTTTCAAATAATTCGCCTGGTTCGCTTTTTATCTCTCTCTCCTTCCCTCTCCCTCTCTTTGTACTCGTCTATTCTTTCTATGAAGTCAAGATAAATTCGACTATTCCTGAATTGGAAAACTATTATGGATTAATGGATTTTAGAGATCCCATAAAATCATCTGAACTAGAAGCAAGTGGAGGCACAAGCCAAACGAGCTGTCAGAACAAGTGTTTCCGTTCTGACAGCTCCTCTTCAGAAAAGAGAGTTCTGCATGCTAGACCCAATCATGCCGTCTATAAATACGTCAAACTTCAAGATGGAAACGTTTTTAATGCATTTTTTATGAACTCTTTATGATGCTTTTCCTATGCCTTCACTCTTAGTATTATATTTCATTTCTTTAGTTAGAAAATCAGCCACTTTTGCATGTCACAGCACAAAATTACGACCCGCATTCCTTTGACCTTTCCAAATTTGAGATATATTCCAACTCGATGGGTAAAGCGGTACCATAATTTGCTACAGAAATATGGAATTTGCGCAATAATGCATCCATGATTTCAAAGAAAACGGACAACTCGTACAGAACTTTCTCAAAAAAAATGTTTTTCCGTTGTAAATAATTGTAAAATGCGACCGGATTGACATAAAATGATTCCGAATGGCTAAAAATTGCATGGGACTTTTAAATATTCAAATATCTGAACACTTTTGAACAGAGAAAGACACGTACGTTCACAAATGCGCACATATACGGCGTCGGCGTATTACGATTTATAAAGCATAAAAAGTTTAACTGTTTGTTTTGATAGCGCAATTTGTTTTGTTTTCTTGTGAAATGACATTTTTAGGTTTAAAGAAAAATTCTATGTTACTCGAATCAAGCAAAGCGAAAACCAATCACTGGAGAGCACTCGCTCAAAAAACGACAAAGAGGTTGTCGAAGGATGAAGCGGAGACGGAAAAATAAAGAGGTGGGAGTGAAGGTGGCAAAAACTGAGTGTACTAGAAATTCGTATCAGCAGCGTCGTTAAGGAGGATGCGAAAGGTTAAAACATTCTAAAATACTATCCGAATACTATTCATGAATGTAAGAGAATGACCGAATTGCAAATGTCAATAAAAACGAAGAGTGAAAATGACGAATTTACAATGAACGCGACGGTTGTTCGATCCCTTTGCATACGCAAAAATGGGCTAAGGAGCGTATTGGTTATTTCTGAAGCATTTTTGAAAGTTCTTTTTTCTCTTTCATTCGTTCACAAATGCAATTTGTTTCATTCGCATATTTCGTTCGGTGGCAATCAACTTATTTCGCTTCAGTCGGCAATATTTTAACACACAAAAATATTTTTGAATGCAACGAACAAAAACAAATCTTTCCTAATGTGTTTTAATAAATTTTATGTATTTAAAGTAGATAATAGAACATCGCTTTTTTAGAATGAAATTTATCGAGAAAAATTCTTCTTTGCTGGATGATTAAAACTTCCTCGTGGATAGGAACGAACCATTGACTTTTGATTTGTCGAGCGGGTGATCTACTGCTGAGCCAACGGTTCCAAACCCGATGAAACAATGGTTCTCACTTGAGTCTAAACCAAGCTAAAATAGTTGGCCGTGACATATGACGTTAACCATTCACTTAGGAAAAAACTCCCATTTAAGCTCATCTTCTCGAAAAATTCGTAATTGTAAAAAAGTTTTGCAATGAAACGATGGTTTTCGATAGGATAAGTATAAGCTAATAGTGCTAGTATTGCACTTAGTTTTATAAAAAGTAGAAATAAAAAATTAATTGTCGACAAATCTTTTTGCTAAACTTCGGGGTTTTATAGATTTCTTATCCAATATCCGTCTGGATTTTTTCGATTCTAAGATTGCGCCCACTGTTGGTAATAAGTAAATTACTTCGGATCCTTCTTAGCCATTTCGATTCTATAAGAGTTTGTATTTGGCCGATTAATAGATTTATAATGCGCAAAAATTAATAAGCAAATATGTACGTGTTGAAAAGACTCGGTTGAAGAAGGAATCCAGTGAAGAAGAAAGTGCGAGCAATGAAAAACGAACGGTCATCTAATGAAGAAAGAAGTGAGTACGATGAATAAGGAAGTACTTCCGACGAAGAAGGAAGTGAATCATATGAAAAAGGAAGTGGAGAATGGAGCGCATTCAATGAAGAAGGAAATGCATCCACTGAAGGAGGAAGTGTATGCAGTGAAGAACGAAGCGGAACAAGAAGAGGGCCGAATAAAGAAGAAAGAGGAAAAGTTATGATCAAATTGGTCCTTGCAGATGCGAAACTCTATCACATATTCAAAAGAACTGAAGCGAATATTATTATCCTTTTATGATTTGAAGCAAATCGGATGAATGCAAAATCAAATAATGCTCCTATATAATGCCCTATTCACTCAAAAATTCCTCCAGAAAATCTCTTCTTGTCGATTCAAACTCCCCAAGCGTATCGGTCGAGTGCAATGGCTCACCGCCTTGAAGCAAACTCTACGATTCTCTCGGAAAAAAAAAAAAAAGATTGAAAAACTTTTATTGGGAAAGACTAGAAAGCGAATTTTTCCTAGAATTTCGACCGTCTTTTTTTTTGACAAGATTCAACTTTTATTTGCGAGTGCGATACAGACAACGGTAGACAATCAGACAAATATGAGGCAGCAACTACATCGAAACACTAGATTTTTCTTGTATTTATTAAGCAAGAGGTGTTAATTTAATATAGGAACAGTGTAAAATTTTGTTGACTTAATAAGTCACTAAAATTCCCTATTAATATCGCTCATATCGCTCAAAATTGTACGCCTAGAATTATGAGTACCCCATAATTTGGAATAATTACCACTCGAACCTCACCTAGTATGTAAGATGTTATCTGGCCCTTGACTTAGTGCCTAAGATGTTATGCGACGCCTCATCTAGCTCATCAGCTGGTTTGCCGTACTGCATTCATGTTTAGGCTGTTGTATTGGCCGGAAGTCGGCAAGATCTCGCAGAGAGAAATAAAAACAAAAAAGAGAGACGTTTCAAATAAAATATTTCTATAGAGTGCGATGAGATTGAAATTTCGTTGTTTATGCGAATATCATGCTGTACTCAGACCAAATCAACACCTTGATGGTAATGAAATTGTTATCCTCACAAATTTCATATTACTAATTACTGAGGTAATTATATAGCGACAATTGAGCAGCAATTAAAGTCATTAATAGCAATAGCATTGAAATATATTGACCATGATATATTGTTCACTTACTAAAAATAAAGTTAAGCTTCAATTATATAAAATTTTATTTTCAATTACAATTTTTCTTTATCTTTGCCTAGAGTGGAAATAAATCGTTTAAACGTGAAGCATTTACATGCAATCTTAACTTTATTTCATTTCATCGTTCTATCAGCAATTCATTGCGTCCTCCTTTATATGTAAACAACGTTCAGCTGTATAGCGCTTCACTATTTTCCACTTTAGCTAAATTTTTCCTCGAATGCATCATGCAAGTATGTGTTTTCGCTAGCCGATAAAAGCGGCTGAAGCAGGCGGCATTCAACGTTTGTATCGACGTCGCAAACAACATTTGAGTTATTACGCCCCTTGTTTAAGAAGACATATTAAACCGTAAACAAACACACAAACACACACAAAAATGCGCATAAATAATCACATATACAACCATATCACTCGCAAAAAAATCTATTTCCTTGAGTGAGTTGATGGCATATAAAACTATGCCTTCTGTCCACTAGATTCATAGTGATAGGCAAAAGCAATGAATTGCAGGAGCACTAATATGAAAATTGTTATGCGCAAACATAATGGAAAATGAATTTCACGATGTCCAAAATTTAAATTTGCGGACACAGTTGTTGGTACCTAAGAGAAATATGCAAGCTTTCGTGGAATTTTATTTTGAAAAAAAATTGAAAGGTAAAAGCCAATATTTATGCATACGGCTTTAACTTTGTATGCAGTCTCTATGGGATATATGATAGGAATCTATATAAAAATCTTCGCCATATGCGTCTATATGAAAGCATATATGATATGAATATTGGTGAATATCGATTTGCGGTTGAGGAAAATTTGATATGAGGCGATCAACACAAGAGGTTTTTATGCAGAATGCTCAAACGGTAATTAAACTATCAGTATAGATTTCTCGAAGATTCTTCTGACATAAAGCGAAAACTTAGTAGTGAATCTCATCAATGAGATTTCCCTATCTTTGAAAATATACTCTACATCAGGAAATCCTGACATTTGTAAACCATCGTCAATATAATCGGTTCCCTTCTCTAGGAAGGATGATTTTTTATATTCGTCAACGCAAGAAAACTTGCAGATTGTTTTCGAAATCTGACGACATCTATATAAGAAAAATTCTGAAAATATTAGTTGTAAACGTGCCAAATGTGTATTTTTCTTTGCATTATTATTACATATTTTTATAAGTGACAATAGTTTGTTTTTAGATAATAGCGAATGTTTCATGCAGATGCATTTAAGAATTATTCACTTTGGCGCATAAATATTTTGCCTACAAGAGGAATTATAATCACCTTTCAAGAAAACTATTATTCTCTTCAGTAGTAACGATCAAGTAGGTCAAAAATGAGGCGATCAAGAAAAGTAGACAGGCGCATATTATCCGCAAATTTTTTCCTTTTTTTTCACTTTCAACTTGTAGTGCTTTTGTTATAGTATTGTGCGCTTGTAAAATATTCTTGGTGAAAATATCCATGCCCATATATATATATATATATATATATATATATATATATATATATATATATATATATATATATATATATATATATATATATATAGCACTGAAAAGCAATAAACAAGGAAATAAACCAATAAAATTTAAAAGTTCCCGCATTGGTAAGTAGTAGAAAGAAAAATAGTAAGGAAACAGTTTAGGAACACTGTCCGTTTTAAGAAGAAAAAAGCTGCAGCTCCTTGTGGCTCGAGATGCAAGCATTTTTTTTTCTTGCTCCTCAGCAATAAATAGTCGAAAAGGATTACTCCAATGCAAAGGATTTATGACTCACGTCAATCTCTAAAATCTCACCAATCAAGCCCATCCAGCTGAAACATTTTGGGAGCAATATTTTTTTTTACACAATTGACTAGGCGATGAAGGTTTACACAGCGTGGTGATTCGTTCAGCTCTCATTGATTTTAATTTTAATTTCGTTAATTTTCTTTGTCAAAATTAACAAACTTAGCACTAATTTTATGCGATCGCACAAAAGAGCGATGACACACCTATTGCGCTTTATCTATGAATAGAAAGGCAAATTTCGAGGGGTAAAATCCAAAATAAGTTCTTTATTCGCCCCTCTCCATCTTTCTCGCTGTTAAGCAGTAAATGATAATTGCTCCAAAGTTCCCCTTTTTTATTGTTCATAGATTAATTCAAGCAATGTATTAACGATTGATGAATATTAATGTTAGCAATAAAACTAACCAAATCAGAAACGGCCAATGAGAAGATGAAATAATTGCTTGGCTGTCGAATATTCTTATCAATATAGTAAGAGAACAGAACAGCTAAATTCCCAACAACGGTCACTACTGAAAGAGCACCCATAATAATAGCGAGAATAACGGAACTCCAAGAGAGTTCACTGTCGGCGATGGGCATCGTCGTCGTTGCTGGATCGATGGCCGTCGTCATGTCGGTGAGTGTCGCTGTGATCAGTTCCAGAATCACCTCGTCGTTGTCGCCATCACCGTAACTGTCAAGCATTTCCGGATGATGAGGGATAATGATTTTAAAAATCCGGGCTTGAATGGATGTACTTCCGTTTCATGCAGATAGTGGATTCTCTTTGTATTCGAACATTGTACGAATAAAATCACTAGACAATTCGGTTTGTTGCCTTCTTCGACGTTTTGCGCCAAAATCTTGGAAACAACTCGGCGAACTAGCTAGCTAGCTAGCAAAGAAGCTTTCATATACAAAATAGAGATCAGCTGTTAAACACATGTATTGCGTGGACACACGTAGATAACGAGTGCTCACGCAATCTAATAACTGCTTGATACCGCCTGACAACCTTTACACGTGAAATTCCCTCAGCGACTTTTATCCGTCAGCTTCAATAAAAGTTCTTCACAAGATAGTGAATGGCGTATATATTTCCTGTCTTTATAGATTTCTTGTAAATTCACTCCACCATCCAAGCAGTCAATAATAGCAATTATAAGTTGGAAGGCATTTATGGCTTAGATATGCACACACAAATTACTATAATTCATCGAGAGCTCGGATTTCGTTTCAAGATGCGAAACTATTGCGTCTTCGTACCAAGAAGAACACGGAACAACTTTTAGGGCTTATTGAGTTAACGTCAATTCAGATTTGACCGCTAGAAATTAGTGAGATGGGGCTTCTTTAGAAAATTCAGCAATGCAATGAAGGAAACTGCATAGTGAATGTGAGGACAAGATTCAGAAGCAGCCGTCGATAAGGGTCGCTGAACTGCTAACTAGGAGAGTGCGCCAATTGGTCGAGAGGCTCTTGAAGCGTTGTGACGAAGTTATGCCTCCGACGGCAGCACTTTGCCGACGAAACGACGCGTGACGGCGCTGAGCTTGTCGGGCCGTATCAATTACGATACGAAAAAATATGTCCCACTCTCGATACACGCAAACGCTGAAGGCATACCCTGAGGCAATCGACAATGAAACGCTGAGGGAGTGGGAGGAGCGTCATGGAAGGAGAAGGAAGAAAACCAGGCTGGTTCGTCGAAAGAGCACAAGAAGCGGCAGCCTAGGCCGAGGCCTCATAACATTATCTCCTCTTGCCGCGCCCACAAACTCCTTATCCCTATTAATGCTTTCTTCGGCTTACATGCACTACATTTCAGTTGCGCACAGCACAACGCCACGCCTCCCCATCCTCACCCTTTAGCATCCATCCCAAAAATATATGCGGCGGTTTTTTCCAGCATTAAGACGACGACCTCCATTCACCTCATCAAGCGTCATTTGATCGGCATGTATAGCATCGCTATAGGGCAGTTGATGATACGATTGTCTGCATCGGATCGACCTTTAGCACTGTATTAGATAGCACTATAGCCGCGATCACTGATACTTTGTCGCCAAATCCTAGACGTGACAGCTGGCTGCAGTGAAGTTGTTGAAAAAAAAAAAAACAAAGTAGACACTTAAAATAACACCGGCGAGTTCAGAAGACAAGAATGAAAATGACCCCACTAAGAAGAAATTGCTTAGCATGCAAATATAGAGCAAGATTTTTCCGGTTTCCGATCGAAAAATGCTGAATGTAGACCGCAGCTTTGAAAATACATGAAAAGCCTCTGATTCTAAGAAGGAAAGCAACAAATTACTATTTGAATGAATGGAAATCGAAAGATTATGGCTTTGCAAAAATTGTTAAGGGACGATGGAGAATGAGAAGATCGTGATGGAGAGAAGAGAAAATGATAAGTGATAATATTATATGGTGCCAATAATTCCATCTGCTATCTACGCTTTATACACCCATATGTATAAGTCGATGAGAGTTCATCTACAGTAGCAGTCAAAACTGCTCAAAAAGTTGCATAGCTCTGTCATATAAGCAACTTAAATGCAACGAAAAAGGAGGTTAAGATGGAAAGCGATATTTAGTCAGAACTGGTCAACGTCGTTGTTCAGAAGAGGTTCTACCTAGTAAGAATTTAGCTGGAAGGAAGTTCGGAAGTGGGAGATGGGGAACGGGGAGGTGGGGGGGGGGGGTGAATTGAGAAAGAAGGGAAGAGAGAAATGCGAGTGATCAACGAATGAAAATATGAAAATAGCAATGTAAAAGAGGGCCACCATACCCTTCCTCCTCTCTTTCCCCCTCCTCCCTTTCGTCTGGAACTTATTCAGATTACGCCTTTCTTTAAACGGGTCATATTTTATGCGACTGCAGTAGGCGAAAATTACAGCACCGTGCTAATGATTTTTTTTTTTTTTAAATTATGAGGCGATGAGAATTATTGTTCGTGCACAACAAGAGAGCCAAGAAGAATGACTTTTTTCCTGTATCTCCCGCAATTAACACATTTATTATTACTGTTATTATTAACACATCTCTCAAAAGCCTATTTATTTAGCTTTAATGCGCTTTCCTCAATGGGTAAAAAAACGATAAGGTCACCGTTATAATATGGGCACTTCAAATTGAAATCTTTATGTTCTATTATTTATGATTCTTATTACTAGACTATAGTAATGATAGTAATATGCATTAAAATAAACTTTTTAGCATCCATTTCATTTAAGTATTTCATAGCTGAATGATAGTTTTCATAGTTATATCAATGTATTACTAGAAAAGAAAAAATTATGATTTTTGAGAAGTTAAATATGTTCATATGAATGTAATACATATACGGTGGTGACAAAGTTGGACGAAATATAGGACAAATGACGTGACGCTTGAATACATAAAGTGAAGGTGACTCCACTATTCCAGCCGGAAGTCGATTCCACACGTCGCATATTCACAAAACTAAAAGTTGCTCAACTTTTGTGAAAAGTGCAAAAAAAACGGACACCCGATGCGCATTGAATGGGGCCAGCTTTTCGTTGTATTATTCACGTAAAAAAGGAGACAAAAAACATCGACTTCACGTCACTAAGGTCATGAGCTAGTTTATTTAGTAGAATGAGCTCATGCTTCATGTGACGCCATTTTAATGGATTAATTTAGCATATAGAACATCTTTCGTTGTATGAGGGTATTAAATCGAAATAAATCAAAGCAACGCTTATTCAACGAAAGCACGTAGGTTATACACCCTCAATAAAATTGATGTCCTCAACCCTCCATGCATAATAAACTGGCGATCATTTATTATATGTTCAATGGAAATTTGTCATAGTCATAATAAACATGTGCATAATAAAATGTTTATTTATTTCATTATTTATATTTACAATGCTGTACACATATCTTATACTAGTACAATTTACTACGGTAAAGTCAGCATTATTTGCTAATAGAAAATAATATTCGCCTACCGATTTCTTGTAGAATTTTTTTTTTGCAATTTTCTAAGCAATTTTTATTCGATTTTACACGACGCATAAGTGCAGTCGATAATTAAAGTGGAACATATTTGAACATAAGTGACCTATCTTTATCTATGAAAACTTTTCATGCAATTCTCTGAACATCAAAAATTGGTTTTAATATGATAGAGGTGCTTGCCATCGTAAAGTACACTAGAGACGATCTTCTGCCCCAGTCGGGTGTTAAAATATCTCAAGCGAACTAACTGAGCAATGGCGATCGTAGGATTTGCGGTATGGAATAAGACACCCATGTACATGTAATAACTGCAGAAATACGAATGTTATGTGCAGGTAACGGTAGAAGTACTATAACTCCCAGTTTTCAATGGTAACCTAGGATGACAGGATGTTAAAGTTTCACGGGAGGTTATATGTCGTGCCAATTTTTCAATAATCTATCACCCAAAAGGGCCCTTCCACGTGAAAGGTGAAAGGATTGGAGTGCAAGACGTGAACCACTTCATTTTGATTCTACGTCCAATGGGTTCATGATGCCCTAAATTAAAAAATATGGTTGCAGAAATCCGAATGGGATCACTTGGAAGTGAGATATTTATATATTGACAATTTCATCCTTGACCATTGGCATGCTTTATCGACGAAATACGAAGGATTCTCTTCGGCTTTCCCACGTAGTTTTCCTGGGTAGACTTCGGCTCTCATTTGAAAGTATTTCACTCTTTGAGAAAATTTTAAAAGATAACGAACTCGCTATTGCTTGCAATAAGAAACTTTCATAAAAATAAACTGCATCTGATCGACAAATAGCAGTTCCCCATGGATTAACGCAACTTCCCACCTCCCCCCTCCTCCCTGCCCCCACACATTTTATCTCAAACAGTACAGAAAAAGGAATCTCTTTATCTCAAATCTCAAATCTCAAAAACAGCGTAGGAAGAAAAGAAAAACAATGGTTGATCCTGCTTATGAACGACTTATTAGGTGGCCGAATGTGAAATATTCTATCCAGTAATCAAACTTTAAAGCTTAAGCATGTATTTCATCCTGAAAAGCTAATTGATTTAATGGAATTTGCATATCATTATCTAGGCTATATTTCTCTTAGAGTGGTCTAATGTGGAGTTTGATGAATATAATTGCCGATGAACATAAGTAAGTGAAAGAAGGTTAAAAATTTGTAACGATGAATGCAATGCACAAAAATGATCAAATGTAGTTGATAGTAGCGTTGAGTGAAGAAAGATTCTGCCAATATACGTAATGATTGAGCTCAGTGAACGTGGCGACCACAATAGGTTTTAATTTTTGGTCATATTTCGCCTATTATCATGCGATCGTAGAAAGTGAATTCGAATTATTTTTATTATTTTCAAATAATTCGATTATAATATTCTATTGCCAGCCTTTCCCCTCCTCTTTTCCCATTTTCCAGCTGCTCCCGATTTCATCGCTCCTGAAACGCAGTGATGCCACTATTCCAGTTTTTCTTTGCTTTGCGAAGGCAAAGTATCTTGTGCGTGTATGTATGTCTGTGTGTGTCTCTCTGTACGACAATTTGAATTTTGAACCACGGAGACCATAGTGAAGAAATTTAGCCGAATCTAATCACCCCATTAGATTCTCAACCTAATCAATTGACTTCTAAAAGAGTGAGAGACCTCTGAAAGTGCATAAATTGGCGCATGGCAAGCAAGATACAATCATTTAGAGAACAGAGTCGATGGAAGATGTATCTTAGGAATGGTTGTTCCGCTAAATTACGAACGAATTACTCTGCATACTTTATCACTCATCAACGGTATTATAAAAGGAGTTTATCTGGTTAGAAGAGTTCCGAAAATTCATGCCATGCCACCTTTGGAGCTCTTTTTCGTTTTTTTTTTTTTTTTGAAATTGTAAGGGCGTCTTTTCTGTTTTTCAAGGTAGATGGAAAAGCTTACTAAAATTATTTTTGTAATAAATACCTTTATAATTCCACTTATCATAATAGGCAGCTCCCGATGTTGCCTACAAGTTTTTTGACTAATAATCGTTTTTGGTATGCAAATTTTTGACGCATAAAAATGGCCACATATTCATGAATGAACTAGAATAGCTTTTCGAATGCGGATGAATCAGTTCGATCAACGTTTTGCGTGCGTCACATTCACCAAATTTGTTAGCTCCAGCTTTCGCTATTCCAGACTTGAGATTACTTTGCACACAGACAAACAAACAGACAGACATACACGCACATGTAGACGACAAAATATCGCCGTCTTTGCACTCGCAAATGCGAACTTGGAGAACACCATAAGAAGAAAATGAACTTGCATCCTGCTTCTGATGTTCATTTATGTTTTAATACCATACTATTCCATATAGCAGTACTGTATAGCACAAGATGTGCATAATATTTTCAGTAAACGAAGTGAGGAGTGCTCAGGTAAGTGTGCGCATGCGTACAGCGGATGGCTAAATTCTATGATTATGCTCTTGTGAATGCAAATCTGCTTAAAATATACGAAAATGCGACTGCAACAGTGAACTGGGACGTCCAAGACTTACTTATTTATTTATTCACTTAATTTAATGTCCTGAGGTGGAAAAACATACGGAAATATGCGAACATGAATAGAAGAACAAACAAAACGTTTGTAAAGCTACAATTCCACCGAACATACAAGTTCTATGAGGCAGTGTCGTGTGAGAATCACATTAGTTTCCGGCGTGAATAACAAGAATATTAGTGCTGTCAATTGGTTACTTTAATTTCTAAGCGTCGCTCTGTTTGAAGTCGGTTGTCTCAGCAAGCATATTATTTCTATCATATTGCGCTCGTTAATTTACCTTCAATATTTGATGTCCTCAGTGATTCTGATGATTAGATGAAATTCACCATTGATTCCTGTCAAGTCAAATGGAGCAAGTTGTAATAAATTATGCGCTCCATTACGTTGATAGCTCTATGAACTTATACGGTCGGCAGGCAATATGTTCGCTAGTGCATATTTTATATGAATTGCGGTTGGTGAAAAATCAACGCTCTTTATATAGTTGTGCATCAGTGCTATCGAAATTCAAAAGAACAGCCTTCCAACCTGTATCCTATACGATTTTTATATCGCGATGGCCTAGAGACGAGTTGATGGAATATAAGAATCACAGCAAGTGCATATCGAATAACCGTGAATATGTCGGTGAGTTGTCATGTTGTATCGTATAATTGTTAAGCCAAAATCAACGATTTTTGGATATTTCATTTTTTGAGCTTGAAAAGTGTGGGCAAAGTTATGGGTTGCAGATTTTGGCTATACTAGTTTTTTTTTTCCGAAATATAAGATTTAACGCTAGCAATCTGTCAGAATCTATATTTGGCTAATTTTCTATTACTCATTGTCTTTATATAGGCTTTCCTACTATTTAGAACAAGAGGGTTTCTATTATTGTAATTTCTCAACTTTCTAAAAGCGAACACTTTTATTGATCGTATATTGATCGTAAATTTTTGTTACTTCTCTTGTAAATTTTCACATTTTACTGGACGATGAGGTTTTGTTGCTGTTTTTTTCTCTTTACTAATATTTTCGGCAGAAATTTTTTCACCAAATTTTAGCTGTTTAATTCATCAGTGCTGAAACTTATCGCTCATTTCAGAAGGGAATCTCATCGAAGACCATTTCTAAAACGTTGATTTCCACCGATGAATACGTTTAGAGCAAAAATTTCTTTCTTTAATTTATAAAAAAAGTAATAGTGATGACATTTTTCGTGGTCAAAAACCGCTCCATAGCTCAATGCTATCTATTGGTGGCTTTTACGCTCCCTTGTGAATTTTCACATGATGTCCAGTTCGGTGACGTCATTTCTTCACAATAAGATGACGTCATTCCCCTGCGTACGCATATATATGTTTAGCCTTAAGTGGTGAATAACAAATGCCAGCGTGAAATTTGTGATTGCGATTACGCCATAGGGCAGTAGAACTAATACTACTACATATATAGTGGAAGGGAACTTTAGAAGTGACCAACAGGTGATAGTAAATGGTACAGTAACATCTAGTAGTAGCAGTAATAGCAGTATTAGTTGTAAATGTTGCCGAGACATATTGTAAAACAAGCGCATATCGTAAAATAATCATTAGACATGAAACATGATGCCACTGAAAATAGCTAGTAGAAGGGAATCATTAATAGCTAGTAGAAGGGAAGAGAAACAAAAAGCGAAAAGAATAAACAAATAGAAATAACATAAAATGATCAACAACCAAAAAAGAGAGAGCAGATAAAGAAATATTACAATATTATAAGTAAACAATTGAAATTATGAGCTATGCAGTAGGGCAAGACAGCTAGTAATCAAATGAATGAGAGGCTTGAATGAGCGACAGATTGCGGTTGTGTACTCCATGGATTTATGATAACGTTGATGAAGATTTTAGCTAGTGAGTGGGAAATTGCTTATATCAATGCCCTGTCTGTGCATGCCCATGTATG
Organism: Baylisascaris procyonis; assembly: GCA_037389465.1. Taxonomy (NCBI): domain Eukaryota; kingdom Metazoa; phylum Nematoda; class Chromadorea; order Rhabditida; family Ascarididae; genus Baylisascaris; species Baylisascaris procyonis. The sequence goes on along the minus strand of JAZARR010000095.1, from coordinate 3,482,485 downwards.
TGCGTCTGTGTGCCTGTTGTCAGTGCGGTGATTTTAACATGCAGACAACCGAGTCTAGAGTTTCAATGCATGCACTGCAAACCTCAATGTTGCCTCGGATATCTACTATCACAAGCTGATCTAACAACCTGGAAATAAATTATAGGCACTTAAGACAATCATAAACTTGCACAGAATCCACATCGGTTGTTTGGTTATTAGCCCGCACTTACAGCGCAAATATGCATCTTTCGTTTGAGAAACTGGACGAACTGAATATGAGGCACTAACATTACCATCATATTATTTTTACAAAGCCGAAAAACTGGCTGCTCCGGCCAGCTGAATACAGAAATGCTAGATTATTCTATTCCTCTCCACTTTATTGTTTTGCAAAAATATATTGTATCAGCCTCCATCGCAGAGTTTTTCATCTATAACTGTCTACTCGTAACTCATATAACCTTTTTTGAAGTCAACATTTATGGATTTGTTGCAGGCTTGCACCAACTTAAAATTATTCGGCCACCACATTATTTGAGGGTCATAATTTTGGTAGGCATCTTCACCTCTAGCACGTAGCTCTAAGACAGTGGTTCCCAAATTTTTGTGATCAAGTACCACTTGGAGGTCCCGTACAGTCGCCGCGTACCACCTGGTTCCAGAGAAACTAAATTCGATCAGATATCACTTTATTTCCATAATTGTACAAGTAGAACACACAAATCAACTAAGAAAACAACAACTCAGTGCGAGGGGTGTATTTGCTTCTTCTCCACCAGCTGGTCAATGGGGGGCATGACTTTGCTCACAGCACATCGGAAATCATGCTCGGGCGCATCAAGACGGTTCCGGCTCTTCGACTTGATGGTCATGAAGGCTGAGAACTCCTGCTCGCACTCCCACGTCGAGGGGAAAATCAGTAGCTGGGGAACAGCGTGACGGGCTAGCGTCGGGTACGAGGAGGCCATGCTCACCCAGAAATTTAAAGGATAGCATTCTTTGTGCTTCGTCTTTGCTGTCTGGTCAGCCTGGATATCTATGAGTTCCTCTTGTTCCCCGGTACCAACAGGCAGATCGGCTGGATCAACGGAGAACGGATTGACGACGTAGGCACAACATGTCACGTCCGGGAAGCAATGCTTCAATTCAGTCTTGAGCAGTGAGAGGTGATGGACGATTTCTTGGGCAAATTCATCAGTGGGCTCACTCTCAAGGGTAGTTAGGAGTTCAAACATTCCGTAGCGTTTGCTCTCCACGTTCTTCATCCACAGATCCAGCTTCCGGACAAACGCTCCCAGCTTCGAGATGAACTCTGTGACAGTGCAGTCGGGCCCTTGGAACGACAAGTTTAAGTGGTTGAGGGCTCCAAAAATGTCTGACAGGTAGGCCAACCTTGAGATAAACTCCTCGAACGGTGGTTGATATCTCGACCAATGGCCCAGCAAGGGTATTAAGTAAGTGTACTGTTTGAATTTAACGGTGGGCCACTGGGACAAGGTGGGTGGCGTGTGGCAACAATTGCAAATCGTTGCCAGATTATCCTCTGTAAGGCAGTAAACATTTTTATGAAGTAAAAAATCACTAAATAAAAATTGTTCATGACCCCGAAAGTGTTCGCGTACCACCTGGAAGGCCCTCGCGTACCACTAGTGGTACGCGTACCACAGATTGGGAACCACTGCTCTAAGACCTTTCTCCGAGGCCATATTGCTCTAAATAGCTCCAGTACTATTAAAAACACTTTTTAAAGAAAGCTTTATCGAATATATAGATGATTTTCCAACACCGGACGAAAAGTATAAGGCGTATATTACACGGGAACTCTCTCTCTCAAAAAAAAAAAAACATTTTGCTAATGTGCTGTGAAGGGATGAGAGTGGGAAGAAAGAAATAAGGGAGGGTGGGTAAGGATGCCGGATGATCCATTTTGATGATAACAGAAACTCAGGTAAGCCAATCTCGATGACGTAATAGCAAAAAAAATTCTTTCCAATCGTACTATTTGCATCATATTAGCCATTTCAATAATATGTGCAATCATAAACTAATAATAACATGATGAAAATAACAATGGCACAATTCGGAGATCAATATAAATAATCAACAACAAACAACAATATACTCAATTAAGCTCATTTCAATTGTTTTGGCAGTTAAGCATTTGTTCATTCCATCTCAACGATGATCGAATGTATACATTTTTAAGAGTAGTGAAAATTATCGATCCAAAAAAATGATCGATCAAAATTCGAAAATTGAATCATTCAAAAAAGACAAAAAATCTTCATAAATACTTGTGTCTTTGATTCAGGCAAAGAATGGTCAACTGTTAAGTCATCATCTTTCCGATAATTACATATATAGAAGACGCTCAGATCGATTTATTTGATTATTGCCTCATTCTTTTCACTTTTTCCAACCGAAAGTATCGTTTCGTAAAGAAATTTCAAGAACTTGTGATAAGGGCTAAATGAAATCTACATATCGAATGAAAACTTTATCGCTAATCAACCATCACCGACCCCAATTGACATTTACGCCAAATCAAAGGGGGAAATTATTTACGAAATGCATACATAAAGGCCCTTTATTTCGTTTTCGAATTCCATCTGCATAAAAATTATTTATTGAAATTAATGTATGCAGGTAGGGGAAGGGAAGAAGAGAGGTGTAGAGTGCATAAATGATAGAGATGAGAGGCTGTAAATTCCGTATTTCATAAAAGTCAAAAGAAATGCACTGAGAGGGAAATTTTTGTACACTTTGTAGATGAAGAAAAACCAAAGATCAGAGATAATTTTTCTGTGAAAATGAGAAAAAAAAACTTAAAAATGCAATAAAATGCAATCTCATTTTTCGTCTTATTTATGCTAATTACAAAATACAACCAATCTCTCATATATAATATTCGAAGCGTTGAACGATTATGTTGTTGCACGTTGTACAATTTTTGGACTTTGCAAATATTTGGGATTAGTGGCGATACCAACACGACGAGATAATGATTTTGTTCGTTGATCCGACGGACTAGTTGGTAATGAACCAAAACCTGAACTATCCGCCGATCCTGATGCACTTTTGAGAATCTGCCTGAAATTTGAGCGATATGGAATGGATTCACTCCAATTGCACAAAACAATAACAAAATTCTTGGAATATGTGCTAGAAAAAACAATGATGTTAACAAAAAATGATGAAAGTAACCGTTATAAATGCTTCTGATTGATTTATAGAAGCGTAATAATCTCATTATAGGAATACTTTTACCATTATTGAAATATCTTCGACGATTTGCGATTATATAGAAGGATGTGCAGTGCAATGTTTGAAACTATTTAATTCCATAGACTAAACAAAGCAAATTGCAAACTTCTCGTTATAACATCCCAGAGTATTCAGATAGAGGTACAAATAATATGCTCTTCTTTGTTTAACAGGAAACTACCAATATTCCTAATTCTTCTCCCTCCTATCTTTCCCATCAACTACGTCTCGCTGAAGATAAGAAAAAAGTTTGTTGGTTTGTCCCACTCACCTGATATGTTCATGACCCGCAAGTTGAGCAACATCAGCTGCATTACGACCTAGATTATCGCAAAGAGAAGGCTCTGCACCGAACTTCAACAACAGCACGACTAGATCACGATGGCCAATTTGTGCGGCGATATTCAATGCTGTCGCTCCCTTAAAAGCAAAACTTTTAAGCTACTCTTTTAAATAAATACAATTATTTGAATAATAAATAGAGAAATATGTCGAGGAAGTGGATATGATAGACGATTCTCACATTAGAATGACAAGATAATAACTACCTACACATAAATAATTTGCAACAATGCATATCTCTACTTAACAGACTTATTGTGGAACTACCCTACCAGAAACATTGCTTTTAACTCATAGTCGATCGCTTGTAATGCAAAGTTGGCTCAGATATTTGAGCTGAATAAATTTCACCGTCGCAATTTTTCATGGTACGCATATTTGAGCGAAATTGGCATAATCGAAAAGAGTGATATACGCATAGCATTAACATGATATTGCTCACAAAAATGAAGCTGTCAACAATAGCAATCAAAATCATCGTTGTTTGTAATTTGATATTCGCTATTGGAAAAAGTTCCATATATCCGTATTTACAACCGCTTACTCTTTATATTTCATATCGTTGAAATGAATCGCAACAATTTACCTGGAAATCGACCGCATTCGGAGAAACACCAATACTCTCTAGCATATAGTGAGCAATCTCGTAATTTGACGCCCATACGGCTGTCATGAGTGGAGTACGACCAGCTTCATCGCGAGATTCAAAATTGCCACCATATTCTCTAATCAACTCAGCAATTTTCAAGTCGTTAATCTAAATAATATCGAGTTGGCTGCATTGCAATGAATAGCAATTGAGTTGACGAAATAATACAAAAAGAATTAAGCACTATATGTTGAGCTAAGGGATGTCTGGAACAACAAGATGAAATAAGTAATCAGCAGCAAAGTTGATCTGTGTGAAGGCTATTACTAAGATAATTCAGTTTCGGCTTAACTTAGATGCTAGCACTCGAGAAGGGATCATTCTGAACAAATAGCAACGAACTGCACGCTTCGTTGAGTTTGCTAATTTATGGCATCATCATTTTCGTTAGCTTACTTCTTCAAGAACATCAATCCCATGAATTCGGGCTCTTATTACGCGCTAAATACCTTCTTCAAAGCCTTCGACCGGGAAGGGAATTGAGCTTCAACGTTGTAGATAGCAGTAAAACGCGATAACGATCTCGCCAATCAAATTCTGTGGAATCCATAAGTGAATGATAATGGAACTTCAGCTTTATTAACTTCTAAAGTCCACATAGGTAAGTGGAAGGAAAAAATAAAACAAAATGCAATTCACCTGTGCAACAACATGTGCACATGTTCTAGCGTGTGCATCACGCACAGCAGTTGATGTGCCAAGATCTAATAAAACAGCACTCATTGCAGCATCATGAGCAATCATAACGGTATGAAGGAGAGGTGTGCCATCGAGATCATGTTCCTCTAAATCGGTTTTATCACCAACCGCAAGAATATGCTTCACCAAACAACGCACAACACCCTCATTATGAGCTAATGCTGCAATACGAAGTGCTGATTGACCATCATGCGACTGTAGATGAATTGGTGCACCAAGATTTAATAGTTCAGCAACCACCTGAAATATTACAATTCCCAAAGGTCACATAAAAGCTTTGAGAAGGTAATTCGAGAAGATGTTATCTTACAATGAAACAGAATGAAAAAATTTACATCGATAAAAATAATTGTGAATATGAATCAATGACTCTTTAAAGGATAACTGCAGTTCTAATAAACGAATCAGAGTTTATCTGAAATTGACATAATGCTAATAGATTTGAAGCTTGTGACCGATAACTTCTAAAAACCTCTGATAATATTTCCACAGTCAATGGCACGGTAAAAATATATGACAAATGGCTAACAACAGATTTTATCTACAGAAGTCAATGAGGCGCTTTATAGTCCTCACATTAAGAGACAATAACATCGAACACAGCTGTTAATTAGCGTAGTTTTGAATTTTCAAAGTATTTGACAAATTTACTGGATCGAAATTGAAGATCGAATCGAATATCTTCATTAATAATGCTGATTTTATTGATTTTAATGCCATAAATTGATTTCAATCGAATAAATTTTTTTAGTCATTCTTATCAATGAAATATGTGATGAATAAGTAAGCCTTAAGCATCGAGTTCTGATGAATTACTCCAAAAAAATAAAGGGAAATTAGAAAGTGAGTTCGCAAAAATGCATCAAATCGAATTCCTTAACAGTTTTAAAGTTTCAAAAATCAACTAGAACATTCCAGCTAATTCAAATAAGTGTAATTAATTACATCAACGTTGGGATGTTGAGCGGCGATAAGTAATGGATGGTTTCCATGGCAATCGTTAGTGATTACTGTTGTCGGTGTGCACAACAATCTTACCAATTCCTTATTTGCATGCATTGCCGCATAGTGCAATGCCACTGCACCATCGTTATCCTGTAACAGCAACTATTGAACTGCTTTCAATCCCTCAATGTGTAAAAGCAAAACTTATTTATTTTTTATATCTTCTCAAAACACAGATTCCCCTTCACGCCAAACAAACTGCCATCGGAAGATAGGTGAAAAGTATGATTATCTTATGACGATGTTAACAATCTATATTCGATTTAAAAAACGACGATAATAAATAAGAAGACTATTTGGAATGTTGTCTCTATTAAATTTCAACTTCAACGAATAATTTATCTTAACTGGTGTTTCGTCAAGGATGTCTCCATTCCAGTTAGACATTTCTTAGGTTATTTATATGATGGTTATGACATATCACTGAGCACTCTAGTAGATAGTTTATAGCAACCCACACACAACTATATCCATAGGACACTAGCAAATTATTGCTTAATCAGTTGGGAGCAGCATCCAAAGAAATCATCTTAATGTGTTCCGTACAATCAAACTCTATAATCGTTTACCTCGAAAAGAAATGGGCAATTGTAAACCCGAGATTTGCAATTGTTGAAGAGACCATGAGGTTATACACACCGTAGTACCCTCCCTTTCTCAGAATGCAAACAGAGCAGTGACCGAAAGAGAAGTTCAAGTATGGAAATGGATCCCTTATCGAGAAGCAAACCAGCAATGTTAGGTAAACATTGCGGTATAATAGAGAGAATGGCACACACCTGCATCTTAATGTCTACACAGCACTGTATGCGTAATACGGTAAAAACAAGTGCAATTCGATCTGCTATGATTTCCAAAAACGATGCTCAAAGGCTTCAATGAAAGGTGATTGACTAACAATTCTTGTTGTCGTATGTCATGCGACCGTGATATGCAGAGAAGGGGGGGTGGCTTCAATTTAAAAGCGGTTTCTTAAAAATATTTACTAAATAAACGCTTAATTCAAGCAGTCAATACAAAAAAAAAACAATCTATGTATGCTCAATATTTGCGCAAATACTCAAAAAAATGGAAACAGAAAAGCATGCTCTTTTGTGATACAGTAGTTCCTTTGAAATAGAAGAAGTAACCTAAATTTTTCCTTTCCTCTCAAGTTCAGACATCTTGACTTGTAACTGCCCAACACCTAGCCGTCAGATATAAAAAAATGAAATAAAGAGGCTGTTCCGATTTTTTCTCACACGCAACATGGGAGGGGGAGGGGGGGTGGGGGGTGAGTTGGAGAGTGGATGGTATGACCCAGTGTAGGGACAAGATAGAAAAAGATACACTATGGACAAAAACTCGTTGAGGTTGAACGGATGTGATAGGAGAGAAGTGCTAACTTATAAGATATTACAGAACTTATATGTAAGCATTGATTTGTTTTTCCGTACTCATTGCTTTCCTTTCCATGTTCTATCTCATTTCAGTCATCTATATTTTTATGGACCAAGAAGGCTTAAAATCACTTCTGAAAGAAGATGAGAAGGAATCTGTTGCCACTGAAGTGGTCAATGAAGCAATCACAGAAACAGAGAATTTGTTGACAATATATAAACATCGACATCAGCACTGTTCCACTCTTAAGGTTATCTGGTTTTTTGATCTCTCAGGTTTCTTAATTCCCCTTCTCCTCCCAATCCAGTTATGCTTTCCACTAATTTTCACTGGTGGCCAATTTTGCGTCATGTTTGATTGAAGACGATACTTGCGCATAAAAGCTCAACGAACCTTATGTCCTTCATCAGCACCAAGACTTATGCACATCTGGCAAATATCTAAATTTGCGTGTATCGCAGCTAGAATCAAAGCAGTTCGACCGTGATTATCGATGCAATCAATGTCAGCACCATGCTCGATTAGCTTCTGACACGCTAGCATTTTGCCTTGACAAGCAGCCAACATTAGCGCAGTTCGGCCACCATGATCCTGCAATTTTATCTCTTTACTTGCCCTCCCTTATCTCTTTACTTTAAGACATGTGAACTGTTTATTTGTAAAGATTATAGGGTAAATTGAAAGTCACTAAGTATGTATGTGTAGCAAAATTAATAAGTACTGAAGAACAAAGAACTTTATGCACCTGATCCTTTTCTGGAACGATCAGCATAGGTGATAGCATCAACAAGGGGACCGTAATCAGACCATACGCTCTTAAGACTTCAACATTCATCCATTGTTGGGGAAAGATAAATCCATGGAACATCGAAATGCTCTTGTTCTCAAAAATATCAGCAATTTAACTCTGAAATCAAAAAAAGGAACAATATTGAGATAAGTCAAGAAAACAAGAAATAAATCACCAATATTTACCTGTGTGTCAATATTTCTACACCTCTCAATTGTAGCCTCCAGGTTATCGTCACCATGATATGCTGCTAAATGAACACAATTACGTCCATTTGCATCCTCGATGTCAACATTTGAACCACCTGAGAAAAAACAATTTTACAAAGAACGCTAATATTTATCATAAAATAAAGCAAAAATTACAATGAATATTTATATAAAACACATCCTATCATTATGTTCAAGCAATAGATTTATTAATTTCCAAACAACAATCTGAATTTTTCAGCGAGGAGGAAAAGCAATAAAAACTGAAATGTTGATGAAAAGATTGCGCAAACTTTTTTTTTTTAGTTTAATCATGAAACAACTTTATATTTTATTGACATTTATTTCATAGAATTATCACTGAATGATAACATTCAAAGTTAAATTTAATTAACTGTAAACAAACTCGTTAATATCAATCTAAAACTGGGCAAGTTCAACGAATGTTTGCAACGAACCATTGAGAAGTTCAGCAACAGTTTTATTGTGTTCTTCTGAATGAGCGCAATTAGCCAATGCCAAATGTAAAGCAGTCGCTCCAGATGAGTCGAGTAACTGAAATAACATTGGTTGGAAAATAGTGTCGTCAAAATTTCATTTAAATGTAGATTCAAATACCACAGAAACGAGCTCATTGCCGTGAGAACTTTTTGAAAATTTACTGCAGAATAGAAAATTATTGAAAAATTAAGAAAAAAACCCCAAAATGAGTATGCCAAGCGCAAAAAATTCCTCACATTGGGGTCAGCTCCATATCTGAGGAGCAAAGAGACTATATTGAAATGATCCATAAACGCAGCGGCCATAAGGGCAGTCCGCCCTTCTGAATCCTTTTTATCCACGTCGGCTTTTGATTGTAGAAGACGCTCAACGATGGCCTCATGTCCACTCCTGTCAATATTGTATGCATAAAGTAAGAGTAATACATTTGGTTCAGCAACGATTATAAAAATGCCGCAAATTTAGCAATGAGCTTCATGCAATGATTTCTCAGTAATCTATCAAAACACTATGGCCAATGAAGCTCGAAAGTTACTGAGATGAATACCTTTCGTTAAAGAAATGGTAGCTAACACCTTTAAAAGTTTAAAGGTGAATTAGAAAAAACCAGGAGGTTTATAGGTGGATTAGAAGACAACAAGAAAATGAAGGACTGGTGATGCAAAAAAAGCTCGCTATAGTTTGATGAAATTATTGATGCTCTTATAAACCGATTTCGAATTATGAATTTCAGGAAAGCCTGTTTTTGACAATTTTATTCACTAGCAAATATCAGCTCATATTTCAAAGATTGTGTGAAATTTTAAATTTGTATAGGATTAATTGTAAAGCTAACTGTAATATTAGTTTTTGCATCTATTTTAAAATGTTAGCAAAGAAAACAACAAAGAAGCGATGTATTTGTATGCTCGTAACCCTAATGCTTCTTTTTGCTAATGCACTTCCGCAAGTGAGCACATTTTGGCGTCATGCCTTTATGTCTTATAGTAGTACGCTGTGATAATTGGCCATCTCGAGTGGAGACGCAGAGCCTGATGTCTCTCCAACGATAATGTGCTTTCCTATGTGTTTCCACATCCGGGCAACACGTCCGTCGTTCAATGCTTTTCCACCCATCTCCCACTCGTATATCTTGTTTACATGCAAATTTCAGTGCGGCACATTCATCATCTATTTCACTATAATAAAGAGCAACACTGACACAACGATGATTTAATAGTGTTATCGCATCTATAAATTGAATAATTACTATTTTTGGCTCCAATCAACTACCGCCTAAATAGGATTGAGTCAATGACTATAGCATCATCAATAAATCACAATCACATAATCCCAATCCAAGCTCCATCCTCAAGTGGCGAGAAGAAAACTAAACACTTAAGTCAGCGACCTGCAGAATACTCTTCAGGTTGGAGATACCTGTTCCACTTATATGATTCATATGGCTTTCGAATTCAAATATACGGCAAAAGTAACTTGCGCCACAGTTCGCAAATATTGGAAGAATATTAAGTGAAAACTTTGATATATAGGTGTCAAAAATTAATCCATGAACTATTGGTGGAAGATATAGTAACAGAGGAGAGAGGTGGTGTTTGTTTTGTTTGAAAAGATGACTTACCAAGCAGCCGCTCGAAGTGCTGTTCGTCCACCATTGCCACATTCATCCACGTCAATACCTAAACAAAACGAAAATAGTATAGTCAGCAGCTATTGCAGAAACAACGGCCACTTATAGGAGGTGGGCAAATATCCCGGATCAGCTTTAAAAACCTCATAAACCCAGCATATGAGACAAAAGATCAAATTAAAAATACGCACTAACCGGCTCCGAGATTTATATGGGACCACGAAAGAAGTTTGCTATAACAGCTCCCGTCCACCTCCCACAATGGGTTTCTTCGTTGAAGTGCAAAAATCTATCACCCGCAAGAGTTCAAAGGTCAACGACTATTTCAATAGGTGTGAAGCTACTGAAATTTTTCGTTAAATTATTTCTGAAGAAAAAAAAAAATCATCCAATCAATACAAGCTTCAAATGCGCATCACTACTTCTTCATAATTTCGTGGTTTTCTATTGCAAAAATTGTGTTAAAAATGCTCTGGTGGAAATAACTTTCTTTGGTTCATTTCAAGTATCCGCATCAAATAGGTAAACATTTTCACAACAGGAAAATGCTGTTATAAAAACGACTTTTACAATTTCTCTATTAAATTCAATTATCTACTATGAACTCTCAAAACTCGCATGCGACTATCTAAGTGGCCATCTAAATGGTACATCGCAAAATATGTTAATTTGTTTACTAAGTAGATGACTCAGTTAGTGACCGCTAGTCGAAACACTGCTAAACAAGCAAATTCAGTTCGCAAAGCAATTAAGAACAACCGGAACGGTTGTATGCTATTTCAGTGCGAGAAGCCGACACGCATCAGTACGAAAATAAGCTAATAAACAAACAAATGCAAGCATAGACATACATCCTCAATTATTGCAAGGATATTAAGTGGCTCCTTCATGAAATGAGCAATTGCAATTCAATGTAATCTAATTGTAATCGACATGTGCAATTGCAATCGACGATCTAATTGCACCGTTATGTGGATCATTACAGTTCGTTATTATACCAATAATAAGTTACGATCGTTTACTCTATCGATCAAATAATTTAGCGGTAAATAATCTATAAAATTTAAGCAACCTATATGTGCCGCACAATTATACTTTTCACTCATGCAAAAATAAACGATGAATTCATACGAATGAAGAATGTTCTCAATCTAAACTTTTCAAAAACTTCTAGGCTTTTCCATTAAACTCTCCATCCGATATCGTCAACTATGTTCATTTCAGATCCTTCACTCATACACTCATATTCCTTTTACACCCCATTCATACATTCTTACAATCTAAAATATAACCACCTATCCCTTCAGATATAATGCATGCACTTATTTTAAGTGATGAGGATGAAACCGTTGATAATTTGAAAGCAATATGCTTTAGTTAAGTGATAACATCATATAGTTGATGGCATTGTGTTTCCTACAATTGCAACCTCTTTACCATATGCTCATATGGTTATTGCATGTTCACATACGATAAATATGTATCAATTAAACGCTCCTATACCCATGATGTGCTTTTATTGCATCCACTCGAAGCAAACGATCGTTCAATTATGTTTTTGAACGAACGCATCTGCATGCATAACGGTCCGTTCGAGAAGGAAAATGGAATCGTCGAGCTAAAGGGGAATGGAGGAAGAGAGAGGGACAGGAAGAGGAGCGGGAGGAGGGAAGAATGAGGAAAGAGGGAAACAAGATCTCAAGTATTTTTGAATTCCTCATTAAAAAATTTTCCTTCAAAACTGTTACTGTTATAATGTTGGATAATACTCTTGCGATGCATGAAAAATGGTAATGAATTTCCCAAGTTCTTTCATTTTTTAGTAAAATCGTTTTCAAAAATCATATTTTTTGCCAAAATATTCCTCTTGAGCGCTAATAATGATCACAGCACAGTTCAATAATAGCTGCTACTTTCTATGAAAACGACTTTACTGGATTTATCCTCCATGGGTGAAATCTGAAAACCCTCAAAACTTGAATGGATGCTCTATGAATATTCGACTTTTTTAAATATCAACATTGCTATTATATTAATAAATGAATAAATATGCTAATTAGGGCTAGAGTGTGTCAAGATATGTGTGCTAGTCTGCAACCCGCGCCGGATTTTATCGGAAAGCACCTGAAGAAACCCATCCCTATATTTCTAACAGGTTATGATTCAAGTTTTAAATTTAGCTTTCTATTTAATTTAACAGTACGTCATGCTGTAATAAAGTTTTCCCATGTAACTGGGCCATTAAGTAAAACACTACGGTACGCATATCTATCTCCAAAACGTCATAAGAACAAAGAATTAGTTTTAAGTTTACACAGTAGATGGATAGCATGGGATATATTATAGAACGATTCATGCAAGCAAATGCACTAAACAAATATTCCCTCCATATCAGGGAGGTTTAAACCATTCCGGAGATCCCATATTGGTCAAAAAATTTGATAGCAATGCATGCGTCGGATCTGAAGCAAAACAAGAGCATCCATAATCGTCTCCATAGGCCAAACAATGAAATCAGTGCAGCGGTTACAAACACATACGCACAGATGAAGGGAAATCACGAATGAAAAACCCTATCTTCACGGCTGAGGTAAAGACGCGTAAAAACATTCCTTTGCGATAATATTATTTACTTCACAAAAATATTTTAAACAGAAAAACATTTGCCAAAACTAACCGTATTCGATGAGCATATCCAATACGGCTATATGATTGTTGCAAGCTGCTGAACGTAGTGCGTTCCATTGCTGACAGTCGACATAATGTGCTGCTGAAGATTTCTTATCGAGAATCGTTCTACATACGTCAGTGTGACCACGACTTGCAGCCGCTATTAGACCGGAAGCTAATGCTGGATCTTCCACACATTCGAGCAGATCGTCAACAGCATCCAAATCACCGGATGAACACGCAAATACGAAATCAGGCTGAAAGTAATGCAATTAAATGCTCAAATGCTTCGCAACCTTTATGAATTCAGTGCGAAAACTTTCAGTACGGATCGTTTCCTCTGCCTGGTTGCATTGGCGAAGGGAAAGTATAGCAGTGTAGCTTTCTTTCTGGATGTGAGTCAAAAAAATAGACAACAGATACTTACTTTGCATACATACCATGCCGTATTAGTTAAAAAAGTTTTTCTCTGTGGTTTTGCTCACAATCACAAGTCTCAAATCTTTTCTTCATCCCCACGATCTACATGCTGGCATCGTTCGTAAGAGCTGGCTCCTTATTGGCTACAAAATGGTAAATAATTTACTACGTGTGTAGTAATAGGAAAGAGTGCCCAACTCAGACAGAGTCTGTTCTATGAAGGAATTTTGCACATTCACACCCCTAAGAAGGGAAATATGGTGCAAAATTATTTCTGGATAGCGAATGCAATGAGTAAATTATGAGCACTAAACGAGGAATAAATGAAAATAGGCTATCCATGAGGCTAACACAACTGTCAGCAATTTGTCATTAATGGACACATTAGCGATGCGGTTTGCTCTCGCCACGCCGGCTGCTTTTAATGCAAATTTAGGCAACGATGATATACGAGCCTACTCATAACCATTATGTGCACAGCGAAGGAGCGCCCCGTTGCGTTCTTGTCACTTCAATGCATGCATATCATACACACAAATACTGCGACATATTTGTATCATTATTTTCACAGATCTAATTCTTGCCATTATATTTTATTTATACCTCCCTCCTTTCGACTCCCATCATCTGAAATGCTTACTTCGAGAAAAAAATTTTTCAACGAATTGAAACAACCCCATTCTGGGTCAACTTTTTAGGGATAACATACCAAAAAAATAATTTATTAAAGAAAGGATCAATAGTAGGATATGCAAAAGCATACGAGACAAAGCAAATAATCAATCCATTTAGGCAACTGATATATGAATAAATTTGCGCATTTCGAATGAATGTTTATATAACTAATTATAGCACTATTTATGAACCTATAACCCATGGCCGCCTTCTCTAACTCAAAATCCTAGACAGAATCCTGGTCGATTCATTATGAACTTCCGCTTTTTCCCTTGCCTTCTCCTCCAACCTTCTGCATTTATAGCTGATGCCAGTGTCCCATGACAAATTGAATTGCAATTGCTGCTTGAAAGGGCACTCGCAAACACATGTTCTCTAATTTATTTTTCGCGAATACGAACATTGCTTAGAAACGTATTCTGCTTGGGTATTCTGATGACAGTGATTTATGTGATGCTTTAACAAGAAAGTACAACGTAATAGTGACGATGATGAGTTTTGAAAATGGATGAGAAACGAAAGATTTCCTAAGTTCTTTCTTCGTGCTTAGAGATAGTAGAACCGGTGAACGCTGAAGAATCACACGTATGCTGAAGCTAGAATGCATTTGAGTAGATTCTATTAAAACTTTTTAGAATGCACTTCCATAACGACATAAAACATTGAATAAATAGATCATATCAAAACTTTTTAGTTCAATTGATGAAAACGTCTCTATCTAAAAGAAAAAAAACGTTTGCTTATGGGTCCTGACACTGAACTTAATTTCATAAATGCCGACAATCTGCACATTTTGCTCGACCATCTTAGAAACAGGCATATGTTTTTAGATCAGTCGCCAGTGCTTTAAACTTAACTCCATCTATCAAAACTTCTGATCACATGATCATGCGTATAAGTTTGCTGAGAGCGCGCATACGGTGTGCATTTTCGCTTTATGGACAGGAATCGCAATATGGACACGTTAAGCCACCTTTTGAGGGTTTCACTTTTCACGACACATCTTTTCTACCAAATATTTGCGCATCTTTTTTCTTACATCACTTACTAAAAAGTTCACATTTCTCAATATTTCATTACCGTTTTCTTGCGGTTTTCATACAACAAATTTCAGAGAAAACCTTCCTATTTTTAAATTGTCTCACTCTTTTTCGTCATTTTTTTTGTTCGAATAGAACTTTGTTATTTTCTTCAAAAACATTCATTACGACAAGAAATTTTTCTAATTCTTGAAATTATTCTGCTCTTTTTCTGTTCCTCGCTATAAAAAAATTCAATTCCCAATTAATACAATATGTTTAAAGCATTCGATAATAGATTCTCAGAGAACATATTTCTTATTTTGAAACGTCTATTCGTTTTTAAGTATTCTTGCGTTAATGCTGCTAAAAGCCTCATCAACCACTCAATTTTGCCGTCAAACACTAATTAAAACCAATGCAAACATATGGCACTCGCAAAGGATTCATCTCATCCTCTCTCTAATCTGAGTCATTATTCAAACAAGATTTTTAATGTTTGATTGCTTGATTCCCTTGATCGACAGAATGCAATGTGCACTCAAACAATAATTTAATTTTTAATCATTAATGAATAGGATATTCTAAATGAAAAAAAAGGAAAAATCTTTCAGTAGAATGAATTTTCATTCTCATTGATCGAACCTAATTATATTTGATGTGAAAATTGAATTTTGCGGAAATTCGATAAAATGCCTCAACGAATATTTGTAGAAGGCAGCATTCCGCATCATTGGAATCTAATTTATTTATGTGACCGCTTTTATAATTTTAAGACAGGAAATGTAATTCACTTTCACTAATTTATTGCACTTTCAACAAATCGTTGCAATGAAAGTTGAAAAAAAAAACCCAAAGAGAAATGCATTCTTTTTGCAATGAAACACTGAATGAGCAGAATTTAAATATATATGGCCGTTAATATAACATTTTTTATAACGCAGAATATCATATCTAAAACAATTGTGGAAACTATAATTTGAGAAATAATATTGAAATTTTTTTACCACTTTTTCAACAATTACAATCATAATTTTTGCATAATAGCTTCTTTAAACGATAATCTTAACGCATATTGCTGATATGATTAAACTTTCAAGAGCTAAATGGTCAGCATTAAAGCTTCAATATCACCTCTATCTTTCGTATAAAATTTAATCGTCTAGCTATAATTGACTAGTTGTATATTCACACGAATCTTTTCTCGGCAATAAATCGAACGACACTCTCAGTTGGAGGTTATTTCCAGCATAAAATTTGCCTATTGAACAATTCGAATGCACAGCAGGAAGCATTGTGAATAAGCGGATTTCAAATGGCAAGCCTCATTTAGCATTAAAGTAAAGCTGATTGTGGAAATGGGTTAACGTTTTGGTTTGACGTTGAAAGCATTGATGAGATATTCGAAAGTCTTATTATTGTTGGCTTGCTAACTATTGGCGTTAGTCGTCCTCACACAATTACCACGCTCTCGTTTGCGAATCACTAATGTCGTTTAGCTGTGCTCTTCTATTTACTCCACAATTCTTCTCGTTGCTTTCACTTTACACCCCCCCCCTGTATACCCCCATCCCCTTGCTTTCTTTCACTTCTCTAATAGGTGTCTATAATCAATACTAGATGATATCTATCCTAGAAATCATCTATAAACAAAACCATTCATATTTCTATGACAGCTTAACACGCTTCTTGAAATGATAAAAAAAAAATTATGCAAACTGAAAGTTCATACGATCGAAACAATAAACGATAGAGTACCTGGCAATTTTGATCGAGAAGAACAACACCGGCTTCAACTAGTAAATCACTTGTCTCATAATCGAATACAGGACATCGAAGTTCAATAAGATTAGCACCATAATTACGAAGAATTTCCGCTTTATTCGGAAATTGTTTATCTAAAATAATCGGTGATATGTTCCCTATTGATACTCTTTTTTTTAAATGAAATTTTTTTACTGGTTTGTTTCTTATTCAATGAGCATCAAATAACGTGCAACATGACTTTTTACAAATGCATGAAATAGGCAATGGAGAGGCAAACCATTCACACAAATTGACAAATCTACTGCATTTTGTGAACGACGAAGATTAATTGCATAATGTATTTATTTGAAAGAAATTGCTAAATTTTCTCAGTTTTCCAGCAGTTGATATATAATTATTTGAGAATAATCAAGTTAGAGATAGAAGAGTTTTGTAGAAGTCGAAAAAACAGAAAAAAGAGAAATTGAAAGATGCAATTTGCCTACGTGACGTTCATGATGGAAATACATTTTCCTATCCCTGTAGCATGCTTGCTCGAACGAAATCATTCGATTTTTTATAGAAACATTATTCAGGTCATTCTCCAATCACAAACAAGCCATCGAAACACCAATATTCTGCTTTCATATTTTTCAACACTTGCAGACGAAAGTAAAAGAAAACGCTTTGAAGTATGCCCCCTCACATTTAATTAAAGGAAATTGCGAAAATGGTATGAAGAGAGAAAGCAATTCGCAATGCATTTTGGTCTCCGTGAAAGCTCAACTCAGTTTTTAATCGTCTTTTCGGTCGCCGATGTAATTATCTCAACCCGTCGCAAACGCGTTCCTTCCCCCCTTGCACCCTCTCCAACAATATCGCTTTCTACACTCTAACCTACAACTCTCGTCGATAGAAATAACGCTATTTGCATTTCACGTTCTTTTTTTATAAATTTTATAAATTTTAGTGGCCTCTGTTGCAATGAAGCTTTCACGCAAAAGGTGAGCCCCAGGTTCCTCGAGCAAAAAGAAGAATTAAACTGTTGTATTGTGCTCAAACGTATGCACTCTCGATGGAACTATCCGGCTGAAGAGATGTGGGGGGATGGGGGGGGGGGGAATTCTCTTGCGTCCTAGAGCATGAGCCATTTCCAACAGCTTCGTGTTCTAGAACATATTCAGAAAAGAAGAGGTCGCACGATGCAGCTCATTCATTTCATGATACCTTAGTGGTGATTTTAAACAGAAATTTTTGAGCTCACATTACATGAATTTAGAAATCGTTATAATTACTTACAAATTATATTCATGAAATTTTGCAAATATCATCGCTTTTAGAGCTGTTAAACTAATATCCTTAAAACTTGACTATTTATTCAATCCTGTCCTCAACGAGAATGAAAGTCTACTTTGCGCCAGAGGAAAACACACCGGTAAATTTTTGAGCGGTTGATTTATAATTGCGTAATGAAATCTAGCGTGAAATTAGCTTATTTGACACAACAACTACATCGCTGATTACTTTAACATAAATGCAGAAAAATACTAACATTGCTACTATTAATGTTAACATTATTGATATTATTGCTGCCATTACTAGTACTATTATTACTGCTAAGAGAAACATATAGAAAAAACCGAGACGACGAACAAATCATGACATACCACTAGAATGTGCTAGGTGATATGCTAATTCGATAAGCGTTTGCGCGGTATCGCATCCCGTTCTGCGAATTATTTCCGCCCAAAGGGCATGGCCTTCTTCACAATCGTTCTCGTACCTGTCCCGCCATGCTCCACTTAGAATTAACGGATCGGGAGAGTCGAAAATCGACTCACAATCCACTAAATCAGCCTCTAATGAACTCAGTGTCCCACCAACGGCCATCTTCGCAACGGCGAGGAATTCACGTCTCGCTGGAGGATGCCGACTTGATGCGATAATTCGCAGGTAGGTATTTAAATGTTGTGGTAACTGATGCTCAATTGTTGCGAGAAGTTCTTGCTCTCCATCGGGTATCGTGTCGACATCTTGCACAGCCACAAGATCCTCTTGTGAATGTGAAGTGGATGGCATTGAAAGTAGATTTGCTTGAAGTGCACGAGAGTATTGGTCGACGAAAAACCACGAACCCTAAATAAGACATTTAGTTATTTCACAGCTTGATTTCATCGATTTTATTACTAAGCTTTTCAACGTGATAGAATGTTCCACAATAATGGATAAGGTAGAATAATAAATACGAGAGCAAATCGGAGTGAACGAGAAAATTCCTTCTATTTTCAAGAATTATGTGGATCGCTTTTTTAAACACGTCTAAATGAATGATCAAATTAAGCTCGACGAATGTGTTGAATTTTATTATGGAAACAGAAGATGTTTAGCTTGCGGAGAAGGGAAGGAGGAAGGGTGGAATGTAATGCAAAAGATATATTTATTTCTAAGTGAAAAAATAGACTTAGTGCTGCTATTTTTCGAATAGAAATGGTGATTAAAATGGCAGAATACAATTCTTAAAACGCGAAATTAAGAATAATCAATTTCAAGAAGCATGCCAAAAAAGGTGATGTTTATCTAAATTTCCCATGAAATTACATCGGAATCGCTTCAAAGGTGGTCTTACTTGGCATGCTTCTAGAATGCGATTGACATCCATTTGTGGCAATCGATATTCGATGAAGCTGATCAATTCTGTTGATTCGCTATCCAACTCAAAAACATGGAATCTGTCCAACTTTTTTCGTTCTTCAATGTCCAATGGTCTTGAAGTGGCCACCACTTTCAACCACTTTGGCAACAATTTAGCCATCTGAAAATCACATGCAAAAATCTGAAATTTATTTATTTTTGTAACGAATGTCTTGAGAAATATTCCCATTCAGAATTCATATGAATAAGTTCCCAGGCTGAAAACGATCGATAATGCATTAAAGCAGTTTACTTGAAAACGTAATAGTAAAGAAAATCAATGCAATTATCAATGCGAAAATGAGATTTAATATGAACTTCTAATTTGAATAAATATGAGGGAAATTTTGTTGAGAAATTCCGAACACATGGTTAATTGAACGCATGAATGCTTCATTCAGTAGACAGCTGCAATTGCGCGTGAAATTTGTTGCATCACATAGCGCTTTCTTGATCATCAATAAAGCATCGTAGCATGTGGGAGATCGTGATAAGGGTCACGAAAAGAGTCGTTGATCGATTAGGTTGGAATATGTTTTCGCCAGGTTCCGCCTATCAGGAAAAATATGCGGGTATAGTTGGGGTCCACTACACTTGTAATTTGTCTTAAAAAAATGAACTGCTGTGGTAGATTTTATATACTACCTGATATGCAGTCTTTCTTAGAAATATTCAACAAATGGATCGGTTTTTGTGATTGAATTAATATAAGACGAGAATCCAAGCAACCGAATGAATGCAAATTCCGGAGCATTTTCACAAGATTTAAAGTTGACAGACCATTGCAATTTAACTATTGGTATAGAAGGTGGTGTCTACCATAACCAGAAAGTACCATGAATATATATTCTTTGGTAGACAATTAAAACTACCAAATAGACAAACATACACACGTTTCCACAAGGAGACTGCCACAATTTGCATATGCAAATTTGAGAATATATGTAAAAACGCGCAATTTAAATATTATAAAAACAAGCGCTAAAAAGACCAACTGATTGCATTAAACGCCTTCGGAAACATCATTCGGTTGTATTATATTTCGGTCTATAATAGAAAAAAATCCCATGGAAGGGGCCTCTTGCCTTATACTGCATTGATTGGTGTGCTTCATCAAATATAATTAGTTCAAATGCGTTTGCCTCAAGATTAACATTTCGTTATGAATTCTTTGCTTATGATAGCACTAAATTTTTTGCTCACCGATCCAGCAAACACATCGTCCGACGGCTCTATCAAAAAGGCGTTCGAGTGTGAGAGAATATGTGTGGGAATTCTGCGACCCAAGAAAATATTCGTTCCCTTCTCTTTGGTTTGGTTGATTGCGGCCGATGGAATCATATTACAACAATCATTGATGAGCGGCGATTCGTTTGAGGCGGCCCACTGACCACATACCACTGACTAACATATACAACAGCTCTATGAGGGCTAATTGCGTTCAAATATTTTCGAGGGTTTGACCAAATTTGCTCAGCTGTTTCATTCAAACGACCATTCCGTAAATATTGTTATTAGCGCTTGAATATATGTAGTGTTCACGTTCCTAGAATATAAAACTCGCAAAGGAAACACACCGAGCGTAGCGAATTCAGATCGGCCTACCTGCTACCACTGAACGTCATGAAATAAGTTCATTAAGTATGTAGATTAATTCAAGAGGTAAGAGGTGAGGCATTGTTATGGAGCTGTTCATGCATGTCAAGGGAACTTGAGCCATTGAGTAAAAAGTTATCAGGAACATGCCCTAAAGATTAATTTTTGGTTGTAATAAAAACAGACTTCAAATCAATATTATTCGAAAATCTGGTACTGCAAACTTCTCCGGTCGAATTCGAATCCACAGCACGTTTACTTGCCTTATTACACCAGAAATTAAAGCCATAATAAGGTTTTTCTTGTGAGAGAAGAAAAGCGAGGCAATACAAATCGCATTCGTTTTTCACTAACGCTGCACATTTTTCAAGTGAGAGAGAAGCTTCCTCTTCTATTCTCCCCCTCTTCCTTTAAGCACGACACCTTTATCAAAAAAGATCACATTCCAAATACTTGCAGACCACAACATTCCACTTCAAATACTTGCAAACCAAAAATAGACTTTTGAGAATGAGAAAATAATGAACGCTCATTGATTCATATGTGTATGGAAAATCATAATTATACAATACGACGTGCTATTCGCAATAGTTTTTGTGTGCTTTCATTTTTTTTAGTTTGATTTAGAAATTTACTAGGATAAACAACTGCCGTTCGGATGCGGAAAAATATCGAATGACCTCTGGTCACTCGACGTCTGGTCACTCCATCCTTTCTCACCCCTAAACAATGTGCACTGCCATGAAAGGTGATCAACACGAATGTGTCATCTAGTGAATAATCGATTTTGTTGTTGTTTCGTATAGGCTCGTTGCAAGGCGACCATCAATGGGTTACAATTGAATAGCCGATGCAATGTCTTTTGCTGGGTTGCAGCTATAGTGTTTAGCCAATAAAATGAAGACAACTTCGAGAGTATGCGCTATTTTCAAGTGATGTTTGTTTTTCGCCGAAATCGCCGAACAATAAATTTCCATTCGCCTATAAAACGGCGTCAATATCACTCAAGCAGGCATTCCTTCAGAATTTATGCTCGTTGCTTTTAAGCTTGTAATGTTAGCCTAATCAGATCCGTACTTCAAATTTATCAACATCTCTAAAAAATACACTAAATCTATCATTGCTCAATTCAATTAAAAATGATAATAAACTATATACTCGATCAACAATTCCAATATAAAATTGGTTTAATTTCATAACGAAATGCCACCTCAAGGAAAAAAATTTTTAAATTCAAAGGGCACCTTAGGAAGAAGATAGGATGAACTTCCTCAAACACATTTTACTTGCTTAACAATTGTTGAAACAATTTTATTCGTGGAAACTACGAAGAAAGGCGTAAAAAGGGAATATATTTTGGCATTTTTTGTGTGATGATATTCAGGCAAGAGATGAGTTATTTGAAATAAAAAAGAAATGCATATAAGACTAAATTGCACCAGTCTACAAAGTCAGCAGGATAAGAATAAACTCTCGGAAGTATTAAATTATTTGAACCTTTGGAAATTTATTCTTAGCTTACATAATTTCTAACCTTTTAAACATATTTTATAAAACCTTGTATGCATCGCTTTATGTTATTTTATTTCTTCATTTTATTCTCTCGCAATGCATCAACCCTCAAATCGATGCAAAAACGAACAAGAAACAAAAGAAATATGCGATGACCGTTGAGATCAGTGGGATTAACCACCCGAACGATAATTGCAGGGGATTAGGTCACCATAACCTAGGGTCACACTGCGGTCAACTCTTTTGTGCATTACAAAACGTGAACCATCTCGCAATCATGCATGAATCTCTTCACAGAACGAATCCGTAATAGTGGCATTTCCTCGTTTTAATAACCGTTAATTATTGCTGCCATTATTGGGCATCATTGGTAAGCGCAATCTATTGCTGCGGAACAATTCTTTGCTATGACCAAACAAGTTGGAATAACTTCAAAAAAAAAAACAAAAAACAAACCCGAGCAAATGTGTGGTGTTCTGTTCTCTGCCTAGCCATAAAATTCCTTAGTAAAATTTCTATTTTTACGATTTTCCACTGGCAATATTAGCCAATATCAATGATTGAAATATCGCCTGGGAATATGATAAGCCTTCGTTGATTTTCGGTTTCTTTTAAACGGCAAATTCCGTTTTAAACAACTTTTTAAACGAATGACTTTTTGCTTTTTTTTTATTTTTTAGTTTTATTGACTTTATTGCTGAAACATTTTTCAATCTAATTGGCATTACTTTTTCGTTATTTATGCATAACACTAATGTTTATGAGAGATGAATATTATGTGGATCGTTCAGTAAAAGAGGCGATCGCAAAACGAATGTGCTTACGAGTGCGACGAGTGGAAGAATGTCGTTGTCACATCCGTCGATGAGAACGAACAGTGGACTCTTGGGTCGTGGCAATGAGAGTAACGGCTTCACCATTAAGTGCTCCACCGCATCCACCTGAAGTACTCATACACTCATCAACAAATACAACACATTCATCACATTGTTGATCACTTATACAGTTGAGTATAATTTGAGCATACTGTCAATTATTAGTGTTTACCTACAGTTTACAAATTGAGACTATTTCTAGAATGAGACAAATTTCCTTATTTAATCGGCAATATCAAAAAGGATGTGTTTAATTATAAATAATTCCTCTTGAATGTAGCGTATTTTTCCTATTGAGAAAATTAGCATTAAGGCATTAATAAAAGGAAATGATATTTGCAAAATAGCTCCTGATTACTGAATGATGTCATCTCGCTTTATGTTGTAAATATTCTAAACAAAATGCGAAGTGCAAATAAGCCTAACAGCATTCAGACAATTCGATTTTCATAATATTGCACAATCCGTAAGGAATTTGATATTCGAATGTAATTTATACAAGAATTAAATACTTCCTATGTGAACGAAATCACATAATACACTCATATATTGACTTTTTAATTTTTTAGGAAACGTAGAGCTTGCCAATTTACCTCTTATTTGTTAGTTGAAATGTTAGAATAAAATCGCGGAAAAGGAAATGGGAGAATTAAGAAAGGATTTCTCTAAAGCGCATATTTTGATATCCGATGGTTTTTTGATAAAAATCTATTAAAAGTAAAATAGCTTATTATAGCTTACATGATTTACATATTAGAGTAGTATGGTGGTATAGCGATCAGTTGATCGGCCGCATAAACGAAAAAAAAACTGGAATGAAAATGATGACTTACAGTGATGGATAATAAAAGAAATAAAAATGCTCTAAGTTGAATACATTCAAAATTTCAATAAGATTATATTGAACCTGATGTGCGATGAGTGTAACCGATGTAAGATTGGGTACGACAAGGTTTGGGAAACGAAGCACCAACTGATTAGCGATATTACGCAGTAGAGTAGCAGTCTCGAGAGATTCCGGATAAAGTGGAGTGCAGTAATGAACGGCCGCCAATTGTGGTTCACTCTCCAACTGAAAGATGGACACAACAATTTGCAACGATACGTACTCTAATGTCAATCAAAATCATAATCTTGCGAGCAGCTGGCAATTTGAGAATCATATAAAGATATTTCAGAGATTAAGCTGGTCAAAGATGAAAATAAAATAGCGCAAATGACCGGAAATAGCCATGTAAAATAGAATACGTGAAAGATTAATTTTTGATGCACTTTTCCCTTGGCAATGTGTGATAAAAATAGAATACATAAATATTTTAGAGGGTTTCATAGTATTAGCGTGGCGATAACGATTAGGAGCACAAAAACATAGAAAATATCAGCTACAAAACTGAAGCATTTATCAGCTATAAAACTGATAATAAACTCTTAAAGAACATATATTTAATATGCAATCCCGAAATATTTCAGAGGTCATAATGAATTAATATGTCTTCTTGATGAAGGAAATAAATCAATCCACTTATCGAGTTAAATTTACGATAAGAACAAGTTATGTCACTTTTATGGGAAATTTAACTTGCGAAATTATTTTTCCCAAATTTAAAACACATTCCCCAAAAAATTCACATCGGAAAGTCCACTGATTATTATAAAAATCGAAGAAATTGGTCCCTTTCTTTCATTCATCATATGCATTTAGGGAATGGAGGGGTTCATTTATTGTACTGACGTACGTAACATTCATTCTATTCGAAAAAAGCAATTAAAAATGTTGATTTATGAGTGATATTTCCGGAATATTCTCCTACCTCATAGAGAACATATTTATAACGACGGTATTCTCTTTTTAAGCAATCCGAAGAATGCCATTATCAGTTTTTTCAATATACTTATTTCCCACCTGTCGCCAATACTCTATCATTTCTACACCCTCAACAAAAGCACTCAAACAATCAATTAAGAAATACCCGATGAGGTATCGTAAATCTATGAGATGTTCTCTCATTTCAGGCGAACAAAAAATTAACTCCTCATTGGCTTTCTTTTTTATTCTAATGAAGAGTAACATAGTTACAAAAGAATGGTAAAATTTTTCCCGACTTATTGCCTGCATGGGAAAATAGGCAAAAAATTTAATCCTCTCTACTTTGAAGATCAAAGACCTTTTGAACTAAAGTTTATTCTTCAATTCTACGTTTACTTTACTTTTTTCTCAAATATAAAACACCTCCAGGTTCAAAAAAAGACTATAAATCATTGATATTTAGCACGAGAACATATTAAACGCTCCACAAGAGATGTGCTACGTTGTCAATGAGAAAAAACGGATGTCGTTTTTAAAATGCGTAAAACGCGTATTGAGTATTGCCCTTGCCGAATCGATAGCGGCATTCGGATGCGGCATCACACTAAAAATTATCGTTGCTAAAATACGCCGGCTATTCCTTTGGGAAAAGTGTGAAGGTCATTGCAACCAGCTTGCATCCATTCTTTTTTATAATACTCACAGAAATTCATTCAGTATTAAAAAACAAATGCAAAAGAAATCCGACATTTCGATTCGATTCTCAAGGATAATGGGAGATAACTATGAAAGAAGTAATTAATTTAAGAAGTAGATTGATTTTAAAGAGAGAAACGAATTGCTTTACTTGGGAGTTTTTTAAGGTCTGATAAAATGCAATGCTAGATTACCATATTTTCTTGAATTAGAACGACATTTTCTAGAATCCTGAGAAAATATTAGACTAGCTCTTCATATGTTCCAAGAAACACATTACATCATATCTGAAACAAGAAAAATAGGTGGAATATATATTGACCGATATTGCCAATGACTGATATTGCCGAGAATTGTTGTCATTTCCAAACAGCTTCTCTACTCGTTGAATGGAATTTTCCTCCACAAGGATTACTCTCTCATTCCTCCATTCTAATTAACTCATAAGTTTTTGACATTTTATTACATTACAACTCATAGGATAGCTCATTTCATTCTAATATCGCGTTCATTCATAGTGCAATAAAGCTTTTTGAGGTATCGCATGAACGTTTCGTTAATTAGATCGCTTTTCTAACATCGCAACCAAATTTTTTAAAAAATTGCCAGCATTTATAAAGCTGCATTTATATTTTTGAAAATTTTCGGCGCGAAAATCGTCAAGATTTTATTTTCTCAGTTGAAAAGTATCATAATATGCTCTTTAAAGACAAGCATAAAATGCATTCTCAGCTGCCCCTTTCGAGTGCATACAGTAATCACATTATGCAACAGCAACGCCATCACATTTTGAAAAATTTTTGCGTGAATAAAACTGTTGTGGTCATTTAAATGGTATAGTTGGAGCCATCATTCCTTCGGCCACCATTACGCTAGAAACTTTTCTTGTCTTTGACATAGGACTCGAACAAGGTTGTGGTAAGAACTAAGGAACCCTGCTCGAGCTCGAAAATCTCGTGCGATGGTCACAACACCATTTGCATGACCTTTTCGTAGAAACTACTGGCTTAATGGAGGAAACGTTGGCGTTAATTCCTAGATCTTGACCGATAATCAGAGAAGAAAAATAACCTTCCGAGAAATCCCTAAAATAAAAATTCGTCCGCCTTTTTTAAAGTTTTGTCGATTTAGTTCACCTGTTAGGTAAAATATTTCAGTATTTAAAACCCGAGTGAAACGATCAGATCGATTTTTTAAAAGAATTTTTCCTTCATTTTTCATTGCTTTTTTGATACGCGGAAAATGGTTTATAAAAAGATCTGAAAATCATGAGGAAAGCTATGAAAGATAATAAAGAACAACATTATATTTGTGAACATCGTATATGAAAGTTGAACAGCAGAACAGTCATTCCCATATAATTGCTATTGACGATCCACCTGGGGAATAACGTTTATTGGAACGTGTGAGGCGATCAGATAAACTGAGCGAAGGTCATTTAAGGCAACTGGCTATGCACAAAGCAGCGCATTTACTCTTTGCAGTCGTTGCTATGACTTGATAAGACTTCGAGAAAGCACCTCACCCGTAATAAAAATCCCCACTTAGGTTTTGTGAAGTTTACAACACCTGAGGTCCTACTTGAGGTTATATCCTAGATATGCAATTGGCGAATAGCGCATCATCTAACCATTTCAATGCATTTTCGTGTGACTTTGCTAATATACGCATACACAGGTATGGTGGCAGTATTTCAGTGCGTGTGTTTCAGATGGTAAAACATATATACAATGATGATGGAATTTGATAGGCAATATATATACAATACGTTTCACTAAAAACGTTACGAATGAATAAATTCAGCGTTATTATTAACATTAGATACCTTATAATTGTGAATCAGTCGGGTACAACCCAAAAACGAGAATGCCAGCACATTATTAGGCTTCTTATAGTATTCTGACGTACTGATAATAGGCTGAACTAAAGGACTAAAATATAAAAGCATACGTTACTTAGATCAAGATGGCCTATTTTTTCTATTTGTTTAAAATCAATTGCGCTTATAAAATTTACTTTGACTGAGAAAAAATTGCATTATTTTATATCTCTCATCATTTCGTATTGAATATCAAACAAGGACGATTAATTGCCCAAAACAATGATGAAAATTTTATTAAAGTTAATTAAAATTCGAAAATAAATTGGGCGTTTTTTTTCGTTGCAAATGAACGTCTTTGTTACGTTCGAATGGAAGTGCAAACAGTGTAAAACGTGAAACAAATACAATACCCACCTAGAAATTTTTTTTTTAAGTGATAACTGTTGCCTCGAGCATCAATCTATTCGAATTTATCGTATATTGAGACAATCGACGTAACACTGTTTAAAAATGAAAAGACTCTCATTGCTTTAACTTCTCATTGAACTTAAGTTTTGCAATTTTTTTCGCAATATACTAAACTTTACAACTTTTCGTTAAGAAATAAAAAATTCGAAATTATTTAAATCCACCGTTAATTGACATGAGATTATTATTTAAATCCACCGTTAATTGACATGAGAAAAGTGGATAATGTCAATGCTTTTCAATCCATTGACATTATCCACTTTTCGTTAAATTCGAAATGTCTATATTTTATACAAATAAGGCATCGCCCCAATTTTGCAGTAATTTTCCTCGTCAATGTTCTAGACGCTTAGTGTTTTTCGTTACTTACGTGCAAAAAAAAACTTGTTTTATTGCACCTTCACATCTTCATCCTCCCCTGAATACTAAGTTATAATATAAGAGATATAAACATGACATCAAAATCATCCCGATGATTCTGTGTTGATGCACTGCAAACACTCGCTCCCACCGACAAATGTTGGGGATAGAAAATCCCATCTACCCACCAGATTCAAATGACCAGTGATCGGAGTTTAACTTGGGAAGGAAAACTCTTCATAGAAACCTCGAAATTAGCTCTTGCAACTTAAAGACCAAAAACTGGTATGCTTAACTAAAGGAGATGAATAGGACGCGGCTTGCCGAAACATGGTATGATGCAAACACCGCTAACAGTAATCAGCTGAATAAGAGTTCGGTAATGATGCAAGTTACTTAAATCGCGTCCTTGGTTTCTCCAATTTAACATAGAAATTCATCGCATTCAAAAAAAAAATGTCTGCTCAAACGAAGCTATAGTATTACAAAATGCTGCAAAATTGTTCTTCGATGGATCTGGTGAGTGGCTCTTGTCAAGTGGGTGCTGAAGAATCAAAGCATTATGTTTACAGTGTGCTAAGATGCATACACTAGTCTCTCTCGTAGATAGACCTCAATAACAAACAGAGCAATAAGAATGAAATAGACATACTTGTTTAGCGAATATAGTTTTGCCGGTGTATGGCGCTCCTGTTATGAGTAATGATTTGCTCGAATTTGTGACCCATTTCCGGAATCGACGCTTTGAAGCAACTCGCTCCATTTCTAACGACCCGACCAGGATTCGAGAACGTCGGGAAGAAAATGAAAATTTGCGAGAGGCTTGCCGGCTTGTTGCGGCTACAGGCAGTACGAAATAACGAGGCAGTGATGGAATAAAAAGTAGATGCTTTAAGAAAACACCGAGCTGTTATATCATAACCAAAGGCATATAATAATTGTCGATGACTGAAAATAATAAATCCTGGAAAATAATACTTCCGTTCAGAACAGACGTATTGTGAAAGCACTTTAACGTTAATAACGCTGCAGAAAATAGGCAAAGATTACGATTATCGATCCCGATGAACGTATAAATAATGAGTGGATTATGCATAAATAATGAACAAATTGTGCATTAATAACCAGCCATCAAACTGGCATATCCCGTGATATAATGAGAAAAAAAAATCGGCGCACAAATTTCAGTGCAAGATCATAAATTGAATAACTTCATTTGGCCACAAAATCAAGGCCAAAGCTATCAATAGCACAGGCAAAAGGTACACAGGCTACCTTCCCACAATCAGTGCATATCGCATATGCTAATTTTTGCTCCACTTAGAGTTATGAGGCACTTTACCGTTGATTAAATAGGGCATCTGTTCATCGCATCCTCTAGAAACCGCTATCAAAGAAATAAAGGCCAGCCAGGATCGATCCTAACACCTATTCCCATCTCCGAAAATAGATCTCATCGTGAGTTTCTGAAATTCACCTTAGTGGAATATGTGGGATAGTTTTTTCACCACTTCTAAAACTACTGAAAAAATTAAACGCATATTATGTGCAAAATATTTTTTTTAAATTACTATTGAGTACAATGGAATCTATAAGAACATCATCTAAATAGGAAAACATAACAGTGGTCCAATGTATATATATATATATATATATATATATATATATATATATATATAATAGTGAATACACGTTTATGTGCTCTGAGTGGTTTTTCTCGTCTCTCTCATAAGCGATGCACATAACAGGTAAACATTGATTGATGCACAATTTTCAGCGCTCTTTGCGGGTGCCGTTAGATTTTGCGCTAAAAAGTTCAGCATGAGCAGCGATGTATATAGACACCGAAATATACTATAATAATAACACCACTAACGAGGATATTATTTATAATAAAAACAAAGAGAAAAATGCAAGGATTTATTGTATTTATTCAAATAGGATGTTTTTAAAAAATTATAATTATTATATTTTTCTTCATAATAGTACTCGAAGGATTTTGCAAACGATAGAGAGGCATAGCTGGAAAATTACTAGGAAAGTCGGGATAATTTTTAAGCAGGTTGGTGTTTTCGTGGCGAAATTTTCAGGAAAGACTTCACTCATGTCCCTTTCCCGCCCTTTTCCCCCCTCCCCCCCAGCACCTTCTACGTCAGCAATCAACCATGTCAATGGTTCGTTCTCAATAGTATACTTCTATAAAAGCATTAAAAGATGTCAGATCCAAAGAAGAATCCAACTGCAAAAGATAAAAAAATCTTTGAAATAAGCGAACAACATGTTGTAATGACATTCAAAACAAATTACTGACATATGAACAAGTACGGTAATATTCTTCACAAAGCTTAAAAAAGTGTGCAATTACGGTATCAATACTTCGCTTCTCACAATAGTGATGAAATTTATTTGTATCATCAAACATATTTATAACATCTTCTAAGGACATAAATATGTTTGCTAGTATCACGCATTTATCGCATTGTCCTGAAAAGACGTTCCTTTTGCGCCATTTGAGTCTTAAAAAGAAATAGAGGATCTCATTTTAATGGAATACACCTTAGAGAAGAATGGATTTTGAATGGAAAGTCACGTTCTTTAAACTTATTCAAACATAATAACTACATCACAGAAGACAAAATGTCAAGGCCTTCTATATCATGCAATACGGTACTTTGCATTACATGTATCATGTAATATTCCGACATTGGCAACACATTCACATTGTTTGACGCTAATGAATTATGCAGTTCTCTGACATGAATCGATGAACGTCATAGATGCTGAGAAACAAATAAAACATAAGCAGTCATATTGTTTCACTTAGGGACATAAAACCACTTAGCTACCAAAAATTATATTTTTAAAAGTATCTGAATAAGTAATATAACTAAAAGATATTAAATGTGCTTTACGACTGGCTCGATAGCAACGCATACGATCATCAAACAAGATAAGTCGGTTTCAAATCCCGAATGAGACAAGACTTCCTCAGCAATGACCCGTGATGGAATGCCTCATACTTATTGAGGTAAAATAGAAATGAATACAACTCTAAAATGAATAGTGGTTGCCACCCAATGAGATACGTAATCCTTTGTTGAAAATGCATCGCAGACGTTCGAAAAGAATTGCCGGCTTGCATAGCTGACAGGCGCACGCATACCACATCAAATACGCAACCGCTCTTGCAGACTGCAAAACGTTAATCAAAGAAACTTTTTTGCATTTGAAAACGAGTTCGACCTCACACTAATGAGTTGCTTGTAGGCAATAATATAAACCGCAGCAAGATGAGGATCGAATAAGCAATTTTGCACAAATAATAGAAATTTAAATTTTTCTCTTAATGTGCAATTTTTGTGAGCATAAATTTAAATCAATTTAAAAAGTCATATTAAATTTTAATTGCAGTTGTAAATAGGATTAAATAAATAAATTCAGTTTAGGGATGGTCGAAATAAAAAGAGTCTGCCCGATAAATCCTCAGAGTTTGTTGGTTTGCCTCTTAATTTTCTTTAAAGAATGACTTTCTTATTTTTATAGTCTCAACAACACGAAAAGACCAATAAGGACAACGAACACAAATAGATGACAATCACCGATAACAATTATTATTCGGAAGAATATCGTCTGTGCGATCACCGGAAGTAGTGATCATTCGTAACAATGATGACTAATTCAACAGCTTGTGTTATCGGTAAGCTCCCAATAAAAAAAGACATAAAAACGCCCGGAAGTTGGGAAACCATCCTCGGTTGACAGACTGTCTGATAGGAGTGTGTGATGTTGTGAAAAACTTATCGATAAGTTGCGTTAGAAATAGATAAAAAGCGAGCGCAAAGCACCCAATCAGTCCACTTACTCGCCACCCACTTTATATCAGTATTTTCCGTAATGTGCACGCCTATCGCCGCATGCAATCGGCAACCGTTCTAAGTGACGCCCTAGGACAAATCAGTGACTTTTAGTTGACATTCAATTGTTACATTTCGATGTCTTTCAACGGTTTGCCGCTATTTGATGATCCTAAAAAAGCCCTCGGTAACTCTGAAAAGATTACTAGAACACTTTTAAAATTATAATTCAGAACGAAAGGGTTTCTTAGAGGCGGAGAGGACTGCAATCAGCACCCTCAAAACAATCCTTTTGAGACATAGGCCAAGAGGAACGTGCAGGAAAAGGGGCAAAAGTTCATCCATCATTTTCCCTAACATTCGATTAGATGTGAATGCTTCCAGCATATTAGTATAGAATTCACTAAACTTGTGGGTTATGGAAAGAACGCAATGTTATGCACAATAAAAAGCATGAAATGAGCTCAACGATGTATTTCTCTCTTAGAAAATTCGTTTATCTGAATAAATTAATGCCAAGCATAAGAGAAACTGCTAAAGGATTATTAGGCGCAAACTTTGAAGTGAGATGACACATAGTAAATTGAGTTGTCCTTGTTAGCAATTTTATTTTATCATCATGCGTCCTAGATCTGCTCTCTAATTTAGGCCTTCGCTTGTGCCTCCCCTCCCCCTGCGTTCTCCTTCGTAGGCTCCACACCTGCTCACTAAAGTAAATAGTTGAAAATCAAAACTATTCATGGACTGAATCTTTAGCAACAATTTTTTAATGCAATTACTGCTAATTGCCGACTTTTTTTAGAGACAAGCATCCACTAAAGTGTCTGCTAGTCCATCATTCGTCACTTTCCTTTTCACACGCCTTCTCTGCTATGAAAATCACGCACTTTATTTCTTGAGCAAGATTTAATGAAGCATATAGTTATCGATGGAGTGCACGAAATGTTACAGGATGGCATTAGGTGAATATAGGTGTAAATAGATGCAATAATGTTCTAGCAGTAAAGACGGATGGAACATTTTCGATCACAAAAATGACGTGAAGTTGCCATTTGCAGTATTTTCGACACAAAAATTTATCTTTCTTTCGCCCTTACCTATCCATGAAAATAGGTATTTTGATTCATCAAGATACCAATCGGATATTTAATATTGCCGTATTGAGGCTTCGAAATGTTTAACATACAAACATAAGACGGATGATGTCACAGACAGCAGTTAAAAAGCAATAAACCGACAACGGTGAGTTGAAAAAGCAGTCAGCGCGTTTGTTTCCATGTCAAAGCAAATGAGTAATGCGTGCGCCAAGCGCAACGAATTTCGCTCAGCTAAACGGTGTTTTTGCTAGAGAAATATAAATGGGAAAATGCACCAGGCGATCTGGCACGATATGTGCTTTTCCATTCTCTACATTGAGCTAAGCACTTAGAAGTTACCAATAAAAACTAAAATATGTCTTTATCTTTTCGAACAGATCGCGTCCGAACGAATAAATTCCATAAAGGTTTCGCACTTCAGCGATTAGACTAGCATAAAATGAACATTTGATTAGTGTAATATGCATGCAAATTTATTGGCCCTCTAAAACTCTAAAATCTTATTTTGGAAGTGATAAATCTATGTGCATTATTATATATGAATCATCCTATATCGTACGCAATACAGACCAGATTTCGTAACCATAGCTTCAGTCCTATAATGGAAAGCAAATTTCTAAAACCACATAGAAACCCAATAACAAGTTGCTAGTATACTCAATAAGAATGAACTTAAATATGAGAGAAATTCCTGATAATTTCAATCACGATCGCAAAACTTAAAGAAAAAAATGAGCGATTAATGTGAGGATCATTTCTGACAATCAGTGAAAACGTTGTCCGTAGACGGGGATGAATCGACTAGTCAATATAAAATGAATATTTTCAAGATCATAAAAATAAGAGAGGGATGTCAAATCGATTTTATAACTATACCTTTTTAGTCGACCTCGGTAATAGTAATTGCATCTTTGGCCAGTCATAAAACCCTCTCCATGGTAGCGTGAATGTAAATTCTTTGATCGAGTAATGTTTCTTATTCGCGGTTATATTTCGAGATTACAAATTTTTGCTCATATCTAAAATTATAGTATCACCACATCTATAAACTTTTTTTAGCCACTATATGAAATCTGCTACGATGAATGAGGATATTCTGAAAAGTTGAATACTACAAACTTTGAGTACCACAATTTGAGGGGGATGGAGGGAAAGAGGTGGAAGAATCTATGTCAATTTTACACCATCTACACAGTAGTTAACGCTACCAACATGAATTTTTACTTGTACAAAGTACTGAAACTTGATGAGATGAAAATTACACCATTGGGACTTTTATCTTCAAGTTCGAGATTTCCTACGCATATTGCTTAATGAAAGCTCATGCGTTATAACACATAGCCATTATATAGCACATACTCGAGCATATTAATGAAGGACTAATTCTCTATAACCGAGATAGTACATTCTCAAGACCTGAAATTAATATTAGGATGGAGATAGAAGTGCATAAACCATGGCACGTAATGAAGGATGAGAAGTCGAAGCATGTGACTCATAGGTGGGCATATCCAGATGAAAAGTTTGCCTGTAGCATATTCCATACAACCCTAATTCTTACGTTTATGCGGACACATTTAGTGTCAATTTTCCCTCTGGAATTTCTTTGTTTAGTGAAAATGCCCTAGAGATTGCGTGTTTCTTTTGAAACGACATCATTGACATTTTACAACATCAGTGCAATACAAATTGCAGAATTGTAACGTTATTTTAGATCCCAAGTTGGCTGAATATTTATATACTCAATACTTATAACACTGCGGAATAACTTATAACTAAATACTTAATACTCATTTAATAATATTTGTTTCGTAATATTAAATATCCTTTCAATTACTAGTAACGTTGATTGAAAAAAGAAAAAAAAAATTGAATGAGCATGCCTTTGCTGATTTATTAGTACGATAAATCAAGAATCATTACCTAGAGAAGTCAAGTGGAAAGAATTAACAATGGATAAAACATCAACAATTGAAGAACATGTTCTTTATTGAAGAAGATTGCCGCTTTTTTTTTGAGCAATCGACGAACGATGAGATTTGTGGAAGTTTTGTGTAGTTGAGTGCATTCAACAATACTGTCGAAAAGCTATTCAGCAAACATTTCACCAATATCAATAGGTTACTGCATCCAAAATATAAAAAAAAAAGTAGAAAAGAACAAAAAAAAAAACCATCAGGTGCACGTATGAAAGGTTCCAGTATAACATTGAAAGCAAACAATCAACTTGAAGCATGTAAATAGAGCACCTTGGGAAAAAATGAATGCTGTAAGAAAAAGAGTGAATTGGTAGGCACCCACATAATATGAGTAATTTTTGCGAACAAAGCGGAAAAAAAGAGAAGCAAAACCAATGAACAATATTGACGGGAAGAAAATGTCTCAACATTATTAGTGCAAATTACAATAAATTTCAAAGAAAAAAAAATTGGCAACATTACGGAAAATTTCTTTCTTCGTTTTGCTGCCAGTCCTTTATTTATCTGGATTTGAATTTACATGAATAGAACTTGAAATAGCTCTTTATTTGGTGTTGACGATAATATATGACGTGTTTGTACATAAACGTACTCAAAAATAGTTTCTTTTAAGATATAGCCGGTGTTACGCATCAACAAAGAAATATTATTGTATAGTAATGGCCATGCAGAAAGCCAATATTTCTATCAAAGATCTCTTGAAAAGGCAACAACGAGACACCGAGTGGGAAAAAAATATGGCCAAGAAAAATGTGCAGACGTGGTATAGAAAAACGTCCTGTCATTATTGATAAATTGGCCAAAATAATATTATTAACACCCCTTCGAGTAAATGAGGTAGATGGCCAAAAATCATGGTAATGGTAATCGAAAGAAAACAATAAATCCTGGACAGATTAGGAAGAATCCAACACATTGAGGACCAATTAAAGCAACATGAGGACACGCCGTGCTATGTCGTCCGATGCACGAACGATGGCTGACGAGCGAGTAAAGCGCCAGCAAGTGACTGCAGATTGAGGGCGGAGCTAAATGCAAGGCGCCGCATATTGTGAAGGCGATGGCGATTAACAACTGGCTGAATGCCAGAGGAGTGTGGTGTGAAATCGTGGAAGTCATGGACACCCAAGATGAGTAGAACTAGGATGGCCAAATGACCATACATAATAATTGTCGAGTTTTTATGCTATTACGCAGTTTGTCCTGTATGAGTCATGCACGTCATACACTTCAAGAAAACTTTCCAATAATATCTTTGCGGGAAAATTAGAGAAGTATGGGAAGCGATATGAGAAAATATTTCCACGGGGTGGATTAGAACTTGGAAGCGTCAGTACATTGGTCATATGGTTTACCACCTGAACTATCCCTCATCACATCTAAAGCAATAGTCACATTACTCCACCGAGCACAACTATATTGCGTTATACGCGCACTGTCTCAAACTGATAACAGAATCAACAATAAAAACTTTCTGCTTTATTATTCTTTAAAGATAAACTATGCTTACAGCTTTAATAATAAAGTTTAAATTTAGGATTTCAACAGGACTTAGGAGACTGCTGAATTGGAATTTGAGCTCATTTTATCGCTCTTTATTTAGTAAATTTAGAGCTAGTTTCGAATTTTATGAAGACATTAATTCGATGACAGATATTCGATGTATAACTGGATTGGAGTATAAATGAATATTCATGATAAGCGACGATAAGTGGATAGGTGTGCATCCTTGGATGCTTAAAGGTTTATTAAGAAGATCATATGATCGCAGCACTAAAATGTCTAAAAGAAGCAAAAAACATTGTGTGAATAAAGTAAGTAATTATTAGACAGAATGATGCGATGTCCGTTTATTTGGAGAATAATGGACGTCGAACTGAGTTTAACCGATCACCATAAACTACCGTATTACCATACTGAGTAAACACCATAAACGGTTGGTGTGACAGATTGCAAAAATTAGGTGGATGGTGTTATTCAGGTTGATGAGTGGGGCAATAAAAGAAAATGACTGTTTTAGGATAAATGGATGCTAATAAATAATCATTTTAGTATTGAATGTACTATCACAAGTCAAATTTACATAACATAAAGAATGACACAGTTAGGCATTAGGAAATGTTGCCTCTTTACGCATTAAGCTATAACCATATGGTGGTTTTGAGGAAATGGCGGAGAAGGGATA
Organism: Baylisascaris procyonis; assembly: GCA_037389465.1. NCBI lineage: Eukaryota > Metazoa > Nematoda > Chromadorea > Rhabditida > Ascarididae > Baylisascaris > Baylisascaris procyonis. Next base: position 3,444,562 of record JAZARR010000095.1, on the reverse strand, counting down.
TAGAATGTTGAGGAAGATGTCACTTTCTTTCTCAAAATTACATGGAATATTTGAGGTATTCTAGTGAGGATTCGTTTTCAAATTATAAGGTCGAAAAAAATGAAAATCTCTTTTGAAAAATTAGTAGTAACATTAAAGAAGATACACAGTAGTGAGGTGAAATTCTAACGCTATAAAGGGAAAGAAATACAGTATAAGCATTACTGCACTACTACAATTTAATGTAATGAATGAAAAATATAAACTTATGTAGAAAGTAGACGCGTTGACTACATCAAGAAATTCATTTGATTTTTGAGGAAATGATGCCACACATTTGTTGCCATACAAGGCAACATACCAGTGCTGTCATGTGAAAACACAAAATGAGTGATGGATGACGAATGGCCAGACGGCTGAATGACGATGAGTGAACACTTACTAACCACATGTTGACATTGTTGCAAAACATGACTGTAATTTTCCCAGCTGTCACCATCATATGCATAAAAAACTTTCCGATTTTAATCGAATACATCTCATCATTTAGTAAATCATATCAGATCAATGGAAAAATGGCATTTATGCGGTAAATAAATGCTACAGGGGTAAGGATGAAATTTTTTGTTTAAAGTGTAAATATAAGTATTAGGCTTTTTGCAATGAACAAATGAAATTATAAAGTAAAACGTACAGTTTTTCGTCATCAAAATTCAAAGTTTTTACTTCACTTGACTTCCTAAATTCAAAAGCTAAGATGTAATAGCCGAATGTTAAGCTAATGAATATCAATTAGTTTCCACAGAGTAATGTTAAGCAAACTACTATTTACTATTGAGAGCAAACTAACTTAACTGATTGTTAGAAGGACTTTTTATATCGTATTCTGCACAAATAATTTAAGTTGTATAAAGCATCAATAACCGCAGAGAGTTGAAGCAAAGTTATCGTGATAACACTCTTTTTTGATCTTCTTCCTTCATGAAGCTGCTGTGAAGTCACAAATGCGTGTATGCCACCTTTTTTCCGTTATCAAATTGAAAAATAATGGTGCAGAATAACTTCAAAAGCCTCTTGATAGCTTTCCACTCCCTTCCCCTTCCACTGATATAAAAATCTTTAACGAGAGTCACGTTAAGGGGGTTACTAATATAATAAGCCATTGATACCGCCAAAGCAATAAATCTATTACAAACAGCGATTGAAACTGATTTCCAAAAAAAAAAAAAAAAAATCAACTGTGAGAAATAGTGGAAAGAAAAATCGAATTTCTAAGCTTTGAGAGCAAATGATTAAGCGCTGCGTCATTACATTGAATAAAAAAACTCACGAATGAGCAAATATATGCCAAAATCGTAAAGCAACATCGATTGAACTGTGAAACGTTTGGGTAAAAACAATCACCAAAGAATTTCTTATGTAAATAATTTTCACCGAAAACTTCCGGAATTTCGAAAATAGCAAAGCAAAAATGTTGAAAAAAACCTGAAAGGAAAGATGAGAAATTTTGATAAGATATAATTTTTACAAAGAATTTGAGAGCTTTGTAGGTTGAAAGGCTTAATTTTTGTCAAATAATGAAATGAAATGTTGGTTTTGTTCAACTAAAATTGAGAAAAAATGGAACGATTTGCATAATAAAACTCGCTGATTTTATCGTAGAGAGTGAGTGCATTTCCAGTCAAATCGCCCGTTGAGTGAATGATATACGAATGAGAAAATATTTGTCGAATGATTTGCATTACGTTTTGGCAAAAAAAAATTTTCACAGTGGGAACAAGTCGTCGCGGATTCAAGATCCCTTCAGATACTGTGGAAAAAATTACCTCGTCGATCTATGACTAGCAGTTTCCTCGATCTTTTATAGTTTCCGACCATCCAAACCGAATTTACATATTAATAATATAAGCAACCTGAATTCTTTGTGTTCATTGCTTGATTTCGAGGAAAAAAAAAAGTGACATTGAGGAACGCAATAACTATATTGAGATTATAAAAAAAAAATAAATGTTTAGTACACAGTAAATGATTGTGGGATAAGAACAATACAGCGAAGAAATACGCATTCCACACTCTTGAAATATTGTATTCTGAACTAATGGCAATTAAACGTACAATTTTTGTAGCACATATAATACGGTCTTTCAGCTTAGTTCAGGATCCTGCTCGTCCAATTTTTAGAGGTTTCTTTGGAGGGGAGGAGGTGTAGGGGGGGGGGGGGTGTGACTGACTTTTCACTCAAAAAGTATTTTTCCAATGAGATATAATATTTGTGAATAGAACAAAGGAAACATTTTCTACCCATAGGATAGGAAGGATCATCCCCACGTTGAGTGACCTCGAAACGACAATTTATTGTAGCCAAACAATGCAATAGATTCTGAATTAGGAAGGCATTAACAAATGAATGAACGGATATACGTGTCAAATGAGGAATAGGATAGGTGGATGTGATGAGTGGTCGAGTGGATCGAGGTCGGGCGACGCATCTTTCAAGATCGAAATAATTTTCTTCTTTTTAATACTTCGATCAAAATATATGGGGCGTTTAATATTCCATCCAACCAACTGGAAACTCTCTTTTATCAGAATTTTTACCGTAAACTTAAGGCCATTTATATCAACCTATGAATGGATTCAGTATACAGTTTTGTTAAATGAGTTCAAATTTTGATTAATTTCACTAATAGCAACGCAATTCGATGGTAGTTAATCATGCAGCCATATGGTGAATTATGTTGCAAAGCTGGAAAATGAGAAAGCGGCCAATCTGCGTAAACGATTGCAAGTGCATCGTAATACATGATAAATGACAGCTCACCTGTATTCTCTATAAACAGTAGTGTGATTATGAGGTCGAATTCTACCACTTATTGTGCATTGATTAGCCACTTTTTCATTATTGCTCTTCAGTTAACTATTTGTTTGGAATTATTACCGACAACGCGACCTTCAGATGTTGTTTGCATAGAAAACGTTAATAAAAATGGGCATACGGCAAAATAAGATTGCATAAAATTTTCCATTGATGAAATTTTTTCATTCGAATTAATGAGAAGGATTTCATACTTTAAGATGGCTATTTAAAATCTTCCGTATTTGCTAATAATCAAATTATTAAATCTGACGAATAAAAATGTGTTACGCGTAAAATATTTGTTACGAACAAATGTGCCGGGCATAACACACATTTCGCAGCTAATCTCTAAATTTTAGCTTTTAGCTAAGATGAACTCAATAAACGGCATATGTCTAAGCAATTTCTTGCATGCTTCGGAGCATTGTTGACGAATTCGCATGGCACTTCATCAACTCTGAAGGTGTTTTGTTACTCTGCACTCTCATTGTTGAATCGAATATTCAACACTCTAATATTCGATGCCCAGAGCAACATAAAATATAACGAATAAAATATGTAGAAAAAAGAACGAAAATGTTTGCACGTCTATATTTATTTATAATGAATAGACTTATGAGGATGTTTCAATTTCAGAACGTGAAAGAATTTCAGACGCTTTCTAACAAGGAATTATAACAGGAGGCATATATCTGCATATGCCTATACGAATAATACAACGAAACCTAATAGAGATGAGGTTTGTTATAGACTAAATAAAGAATTTCGTCTCCAAAAAATTATCAAGACATAAGATGGCCCCGGAAAAGAACTTCTTATAATTGTTAGAGAAATACTGATTCTGAAAAGGAGTGCATCTCGATTTTAAAACCAGGAAGAATGGAAACACCCTAGAACGAGTGGAACTATTTATTGAAAAAATTTATGAGATAAATACGGAATGGAAAAGAATCTAAATTCAACTAGGCAGAAAAAAAAACGAAAGAAGTCGCTTAAAAAACGAATAAAGAAAGGTAAATTGAAGGATAGCAATAGTCTGTTAGCCGTAGAGATTAATTGAGTTTTGAGATCAGTGTTGCACATCATCACGCGGTCTCTTTTTTTGTGATTTGCATTGAACATCGAGCAGTCGATTGCACAACGGGCAATCGTACGGCTTATCAATGAACTTTGAAGCTGCCTGATTGCTTGGATTGTTTGGCCAAAGACAAAATTTATATTGCTAGTCTCTTTCTTCGAAATAAACACCCATCAACCGAATAACAGAGAAACTTTTATAATGTCGGAATTAAATCAGTATTCGTGAGGATAAAATTCGCTCGAACTGCAGAGTTGTCGTTTGACAGAGATATCGACGGCTCGTGCATTTAGCTGCAAGTTCCCTAACCCAAGTCATACTCTCAGGTGAAAAAATTTTTCTTATGAAAATATATGCAATGAATAAACCACAATAAAGTAATCATTATCTATTGTTTCTGCGGGGCATTTTTCGGCAGAGGATGGAACGGGAAGGAGGGTGAGGTGGGGAAAGCAGTAGGGACAGAGCAAGTTTTAAGTCACTAAATCCATTTTCATTAAAAAATAAGGATTTTGAAACGTATATATTCTAAAGCTATGGTCAGAGATTCAAGGACTCTATTTCGCCAAGAACTATCGAGAAATATTCTAAGTTAAAAATATCACATTGAAGAACAAAACGACACCAAAATGAACCTCACATGGAAGCTACAGCTATATTCCTCAATCATGAGCATAGACGATTTCTGAATGGCAGGGAAGATCGGTAGGTTTGCGGTAGAAGCACGATGTATAGTAGTTGAATGCATATTTCCAAGTCGCCCCATTTAAAAACAGCATTGTTTTTCATGGAAACTGATCGATGTAGAGTGTATTGTGATATGGATGTGCTTATAAGGAAGTTTATAATACGATATTTTTGCTGTTTCTCCACCTCTTCACTTATGACCACATTACCTTCGCAAGTTCTATCCACCCTAATTTCTTCATTCCAAAATAACAGAGATGTTACCTCCGCCGTTTGATTTCCACACACTTGCTCCTAATGCCGCCTATTTCTGTGAGAGGCATTATTGAACCTTTTTTCAGGTTTACTCGTGAAAATTCCACTCTCATCCAACACTAATATTTGTCTAAGTCAAATTCATCTGTGTTAAGTAAATCTCCTGCATAAAGTAATCTATAGCAAGGATCATACCCTTCTGAATAGTTATCTGATCTTTTATGTCAACAATTCTATTGGTAATTAACCATTTACACGATGATATTTGTTAATAGGAATACTTTCAAAATATTTAGATATTTGCGTCGTAAAAGAAGTGCGCAATGTGAAGAACAATCAACAAAATTTAAATCTAGTTAAATTTACTAAGCGAATATACTTACTGAATTTATAGGAATATGAATTTAAAAGATATAAAGTTGCAGAAAAAATGGAATTATAAAAGAAGTGAATATAATGAATGTGAAATACAATTCGCAACAAAAAAGCAACGCAACACTGGTTCTGTCAATTTGACACATGTGGGCGTGAATTAAATTCATTATTAAATGAACGTTACAAATGAGTGCTGCTTTAATCATTTATGCATTCACTGTAGAAAACACAAGGCAATATATGAGAGATATTTCTGGTGGAAAAAAAAGTTGAAAAAATCCGAGAATTTTAAATATTATCTTTAATACATTAGACAGCAGAAGCAATAAAGCAAGAAAATTACGGCAGAAAGCATCTCATATCTTCAATGATACTTACTAATTTCACAAAAACTACTCATCTACAGAGTTGCTTCATTGTGCTGCAAAAGTAATTCAACTTCTCAATGATCAAGACGCTACCAGCAAATATTTATTGAGTATATAAGCTTCCAGATTTTTAATAATATATTCAAGTGAAACTGTTTGGATAGTCGACTAATGAAAGGAATTCTGATTGAGTATGTTGACAGTGTACAAAATTCGATAAACATTCTCACATAAACTGAGCAGTATGTCCAAAATTATTTCAATACGTTGAGTTAATGATTCATAATATTTCAATTTAAACATTTGAATAAAATTTAACGAAAAAATCAATAAATATTATTGTGAAAATATCTTTTTTCAGTAAAAAAGTATAATGCATATAGCTTCATTTAAAGCATTCATTGTCGATAGTCAATAATATTAATGTAAAGCCGCTAAAAAGCAAGCAAAAGCTTATCATCATCAATCAACATTCACGTTTTCTTAGAGAGCACAACGAATGACGCATCATTACAAAGTTGTTCTCGTCGTCTTCGCCTTTATTTATTATCATCTCGATTCACTTAGTAGGTTCACTTCAACTATAGTCGATTGGTTCAGCAATGTTTTAATGGTGAATATTACTGTTGGTGGCGATTTCCATAGCATATAAGTTACTAGGTAATAAAATCAACTGATGCATAAAAGTGGTAATGAAGTTCTCATGAACATACATTAAGTAATTGGCAAAAAAAAAAAATCGCATTTGAGCAAAACACATTTTGGAATTGTCAGAAAAAATCTCTTTCGAGGGGAAAAAATGTTTCCCCTTTTTGAGTTAAAAATTCAGACGCTTTGGTTGACTAGATGCATCTTTTCGAGAAAAAAAAAGCTTAGCAAATCGCCCAACTAACAGGAAATTAGACAGCCAGTTTTTACATTATAAAATAGGCAAGCAAATTGTATTTCATGGTTTAAGATACGCCCTGTGAAATCAAATGCGATTGAGCGTAGAACTTTAAGCGACCTACTTAAAACTCTTCGAATATTAAATTAGTTCGTAACTATGATCACGTTCAAGTTAGTGATTAAATTTCATTAAGAAGGAAATTTGCTCTTTCGTTTTCCACAAAACATTTGCTCTTATCAGTGAGTTTTTGATGAAAAAAAAAATCTTATAACGTATGAGCTTTATCGACTTTGAACAATAATTTGCTTTTTACATTTGCCTAGGTATTGATATCAAGCACAGCGAAGAATTTTGCTAAAACACTCGAAAAAAATTTCTTACAGATCGAATGAATTTGAAACTGCAAAATCAACCAAGATTTTACGAGAAAATTTCTCTCATCTTATAATATAAGTGTAAATTGAAAGAACCACCTGTTTTCATGAAAACGAAAAATGTAAAAGGGGATCTTAAGGCTGAACGAAGGCTTAAGGCTTAAGGATGCCAATTGCATTCAATTGCCTTGTATGTGTGATACATATTGATTCTATAACTGGCCTTGATGGTATTCATATCTTAAAAGCAGATATGACGTATCGATAAATCACAGTTTTTTTAACCTTACAGAAATGATGCAAAATAGGATCCTTCTTTTTTTTATCGCTCTTCACGAATGCAAAATCGCATTAGCAATTTATTGCTTTCCACTTATTCATTCCTTAGTGTACAGACGTTCATCTGCAAGAGCAATTCCCTTTCTACAATAATATTATTGCTCTTTAATTAATATTTGCATGGCTGAAGGGCAAAGAAAAAGAAGTCGGAAAAACAGAATTTTGAAATGTTTATGCACTTGGTGATTTTATAGAAAATTCACAATATGAAACTAGCTTCAATATTCCCTTTCGGCTATTTCTCAGCGTCCAATGTTATATTCTTCTTCGCCAACGATGAAATATAAGAAAGATGAATCCTTTGACGAAGGAGTTCATAGATGCAACTTTGTCCACTAAATGCGCATGAGTTTTACATATCGTCGTATATCACCTTCAGCTAAACACTCATTATAATTTAATCATAGGGTGATGTAGTGAGCGTATTTGCTTCTTGTACTTTTAAATGATAAAAAGGAAGAGACTGTTTTATGCACAAGAAACATCACTAACGAAGACCGCTTGCCACAACGCCTCATCATCACACGACCTTATCAGGCAATAATAAGTGGGCTAAGCAGCAAAAAGCGCGCAGCTGATGTTAGATAAAGAGAATCAGAAGGAACGAGACAATAGAGGAGCTATGACAAGAGAAATAAATCGAAGCGAAGATCATCGAGATAAGAACCAAATGTATTTAAAAAAAAAAAAAAAACAAGTAAAACTTCCACAGACGGGCAAAATTCTTAAAGTGGATACAAATCGAGCAATGTAGTAATAAATGAGGCGATGAAAGTGCAAAAAAGCGATGTCAATTAGATGAGGAAAAATTGCATTGTTTCTTACACACAAAAAAAATTACTGTAAAAACATGCATTTACTGTAAATATATCTTCTTTTATCGTAACTTATCTCATATCGGTTTATTGTAATAAATGTTTTATTGCAACATAGACATAACTTCAAAAAATATCAACAGTTCTTAAATGAAAAAAAAAAGAAACAAAAGCAAATGAAATATTTTCGTATGAAATAATGTTCATGCAAGAACTAGATCCTAGTGAAGTGTCTTACATTAGCTGGATCAAACAACCTTGTCAACTTGTTGAACTGAAGAAATTTAACGGTGTAAAAAATCGATGATATCCCACCAATATAAACGGTGCCGAACGGAACCGAGAAAAAGGAAGGCGTGTAAGCACAATAGCACGTGCTCATCATTTGCATGCATCAACCGGAGCGTGAATCAGTGAAAATGAATTTCAAATTCGTACGTATGCAGAAGACATGTGTGCTGATGAAATTGAAAGATACGTGTGCGGCCAGTCATATGATTTGAGACGGTTGACCAAAGTATTATCACTCTCATAATTTCAGGTGAGTGGAAATGCACGGATTGAGGATTCCTCCAACTGCGAATATCCTTAAAAACTCCTCCCTCTCCCCCTTTCTCTTTCTCAACCGTGGCCCCTTCCATTTCGATGCTTTTTCGTATACATTCGCACTGTATCACGCACATATCTAATCGGATGGTCGCTCCGATTGGTCATTCCATCTGGACAGCTTCATGAGTGATGTATCTTTAGCTTCAGGCCACTCATTGAACAGTATCAAAAGTGATCAAGAAGAAAAACCCTCTCCTTTCTAGTGTACACTTCAATGTTGCACTATTTTTTTCACCGCCAAGAAATCTAATCCTGAAAAGCGTATTAATACTTCATAAGGGCCGAAACGATTGAGTAAAATTGTTATTTCATTTAAGCGAAAGCATGAATGATAGAAAACGCAAATAAGACCTGAATATTTCACTTATACTATCGCGAACATTTTATACTGATATTCATATTTCGATAATTTTTCTAACAAAATAAATCGTACACAAAAAAGTTCATATCGCGCTTAATATTTATTGGGCTGCTTTATTCGAATATTACTAAGGAATTCTTTAATTTCATAAACTCACATCAATGCTTTCAGTCGGCTAAAGAGAGGAGCATCCACAAACTCTCTCTGAGAAAAGGAATGAGAAAAGAAACTGATGAATCATAGAGGCAATGATTCAAAATGGAAAGTGTATGTTGAATTGGAATCAGCTGGTTGCTTGCAGAGAAATATTTCGATTTTGTAGAGCAATGTCACTTCCATTAATTAAACAGAACCACCAAGTGTAACTTCTTGTGAAATAGAGACGAAAGTTGAAGGGAAACCATTCTGACGAGCACAAAGTTCCTTCACAACTAAGCCCTTTCCGAAGTTTATATACTTCAATATTACGTTTTGCGATATAATTTCACGACGAAGCAAGCTTCTTTTGTTTAGGCTTAAATAGTGGCTATCGTTTGAAGAATATCAGGACTCAGATGGTTACAGCATCGACCTCGAAAGTAAAAGCCAACGGATCACTGCTAAAGACAATATTTCCACTTATCACCAAACAATGACAGCCATGTGAGTGTGATTGACACCAATGCTAGCTTTGCTTTTAGAAGTGTACTATGCATATACCACCCATTCCCAGATGATGTTACTTCTATTGCGTGTTGGCATTTAGAACTCATCAGATCCATTATGTAAGTGATATAGTGATTGGACTTAAACAGCACGTGATGATGCACGATATCGCTTGAAATAGGTCACTGGGTTAGCGCGCATGCCAGAAAAAGGACGTCGAGGGTTCGGATACGCATGAATGCAGTTTTATCATTTGCCATCAGATAACATTTTCTTCACTTGTCACGTAATAATTACATAGAATGCAAATCGCAAAGCTCACGAATTCAATGTTATGTGATTATAAAGTTTAGATACGACAGAAATAGACCGCTTATGAGAAACAAATTGGATTTTAACGCCCTTCCGCACAATATCCTTTCAAAATTCAGCGTTCCATCGAATTTAAGTCGCATTCCTCAAAAGACCGTTTCTCTTATGCCCTTCTCAAATTGTTTCCATCTTAAAATTTGATTTTAACGCATATTTTGACAAACTGTAATGTTGCGAATTCCGACAAATAACTTCGAGATATTACCATGTAGATGCCCAAATTGTGCTTCGCTAAATCGCAAATCTGCACTTTCCTGATGTAGATGATTACATCTCAAAATACTTTCAAAAAATATTTTTGGACTACTTGCATTTATCTCTCTTCAGCCTCAATGATAGCATATTGAATGCGCTGCGGCAGAGTTGTTGAAAGTGGTCAGCAGAAGTCTGAAGTGGTCATACATAAGGGCAGAATGGCTTTAAGAGAGGAATAGTCACGCGAGTTCGCACAACAACAATCGCTTCATGCACTTAGGAAGTTATTTCTCGATGAAGTTATTCATGCAAAAATGGATTACGCTTGCAATGAAGAGATGATAAAAATGAGAGTACGATGAATTTCCAATGAGTCCAAAAGTCGAAACTGAAAATGCAAAAATATGAGTGCATTGATCACTGTTGGCAATGAGCCTATAATAAGTTTCATATTTTTGGGTTCCATTACCTGCATAATTCTTTCCTATGTTTCATATCAATGTAATTCACACCTGCAAAATTTAGCTGTTATAAAAGTATAATTTAGCAGCCCATAAAAAAATGGAAATTTTTACGAATTTTGTAATATTGAGACGGAAATTTTGAAGAAATTCCTGAAGCAATTTATTATAAGCTCAATGTATCATGACAATACAACGCTTATAAAGGAACTATAGATTATATAAAGATTTTGCTATTTACGATTAAAGTGACGATACAAAAAAAAATTTTGACTAAAGATCAAATGGAATAAACATATTAACTACTTTTTGTGCCTGAATTTTGGCATTTTTCATACTGGTCATTAATAAACATTTTCTCACTCTGTTTATCGTCAGAACGAATCAATAATATCTGCATGAGAATGGGACGTTGAACGTCCTAAAAGACAGTTACTGAAAACATCCTGACGTACTAAGATCTAGCCTACTGCAAAGAGAAAGAAGAAAAATGAAATTCGTGACCATTTCATAGTAACGGTCAAACATGAGAGTAAACATATCGTAATGTTTGAAATCCGATTGGAAACGATGAACTCACAGATTCCAATTAAAATAATCGGTGTTAGGGGAAGTGAAGGGAGGTCAGATGGGGAGGAGGGGGAAGGGGGGAGGGGGTTGAGGAACTTTCGAACAAATGATATCATTGAGAATGTTCTATCAAATTTCGATCATTTCGTTGTAAAAGGCACACCCTTAACGCACAATTCTCAGGCAAATATTTACTAACAGTGGATCATCGATAAGTTTTTCACTACTCGTCTCACTCAGTGCTGATGATTCATCAGTCATATATAAAAGAACCTGCACTCATCACTACACATTTTTTATTGAATGAACATGGTTTCCTTTTGCTAGGAAAGGAGCCACGAATGTTGAAGTGCTTTCTGTTTTGATAGAGATATATCAACTGAGGTTTATAAGAGGAAATTTACTTGTTAGGTTTGGATATTAGCGAATATGAGAGGGAATTTAGTAGAACCGTTATATAAGATTATCAGATAGGTGAAGAACACGGTTCAGATGGATTTGCTTTACAATTTCATAAGTAATTTAAACGGATCATGTAATGAAGCGTTACGCTGATGATGAAAGGACGTAAGCTTTTGAAGAATAGTGTCCTTCACAATTCAATAATTCATATCTTTCATAATTTACTATTTTTGTACTTTTAAAAGCGATCTGTCATTGCACTCACAAATTCAGGGAGGTTGTATCCAGAAGAAGGTTCACAATTAGGCCTAATTATTCATAATTCCAATCAAGTTGTCGAAATCGCAGCAAACTGATATTATTTGTGGCGTATTGCTATTGTCATCGAAACGTGACTTAAGAATTGTTCAAACCAAAGTGGAAGAAGGGAGTTATTGGAGATACTACTGCGAATTCAGAATCGATTGTGTTTGTCTTTTTTATTTTATAAGTGGACGTTCAGAGTGGCAAATTGTAGTAAGAGTAATATATTTTCGTGTGGTTTTTTTATTTAATGGATTAATCTTTATATTGATCTTTAGATGGAATATGATAGGAAACGAGTGCATTATTCCGATTTTGTGACTTATTTGGCGCCTGATATGAGTGAGTTTGTACTTCCATATCGATATCGGATGGGCAAAATGCTATGGTATACGAGTCGAAGAATTGTGAGGTACGATTATTTGCATAGCCTAACATACTCCGAATGACAATTATTGTGCATTATCTAAGCAATGTTTGATTTCATGAATGACTTATCTCGTAGCCCTTAATATCTTGGCTTCATTGGACCTCAACTTTGCTTCAGAAATGTGGGGAAGGAGTTGCCGAAAAAAATTTTTGTCTCTTCTCTTTGGACTTCGTTTTTTAAAACATTCTTTACCGACCATTCTCTACGTTGGCCAAATATCCGCTTGTTACTTTTTCAACTTTTTAATGGAGGAAGAGGTAAGCTGATCCTAAAGTTCCGATATTATAAAAAGATTTTAGTAGCTGAGAGTCCAGAGATAAAAGTTGAATGATTAACAACAGTTAAAAATAATCTAAAGAAGAAAGGATAGACGATTCTTCCATGGCTTATGTACAATGAATGTTGTGATTGTTTCTCGTTGCTGAAATTTATCTGCATGTATGCAAAAAAAAAAAAAAATCCGAAATAAAATATGGCATCTATTGGATCTTCACAAGCATCATTCCAATTTAGTGCATAGATCAATGAACAAATCCACAACACATTTAATTATAGAGAGGGTATAAGACGAAGTGACAAATCCACAGTGGCAATTATAAAGTTGAGTGGTGTAACGATTAGCGTGGAAAGAGCACGACATATTTATAAGGAGCTTATTCTCCTCAAAAAACTTCGTCATCCTAATGTTCGTTTCAATATTTCGTCTAAATCCTTATTTGCCACCATGAGAACTAACGCTTAGATTCATATTAAATCTCTAACTAATCGAAAAATTTGAGTAAATTTTTAAAAAGTTTGCATATAACGAATTTGAAAACAACAAAAATTCGCATCTCATTGAAAACGAAAGGGCAATTGGAGAACTGAATTAATCATTTATGTGCATTAATAATAATTTATGCAGAACGAACATATAGGAACATAGATTTAAATTATCATTGAAAGCCTTTGTTGATTAATAGAAACGACAGATTTTGTTCGTGTGATTGATTATTCGATAACAGGAAAAAGGAAGAGGTGGGAGAACCGCATACATGAGTCACTTATACCGCTCATTTCTTTTGTTTTAATACACAGCTCTGAACAAGCTGTTTAAGGTGGTAGAGAAGTTCTTGCGAGGAAATGACGAATGACCTCCCCTCCCCCAACCCCCCTTCTCATAGTTTCAGTTCTTTCTGCCTACATATGCATGGAAAATCCTCACCCCCATTATTAGTTGCGTCTATTTCCGAACATTCAAAAGTTGGGATACGTTTTGCCTTTTTCCCGTTTTTTTTTTGAACTTCCGGCACGAAAACATGAATTATTTGCTTGCAAAAAATACGAAGAGAATTCATATCAAGAAATAAGTGTTGTAATGTTTATAATGAGATACTGTTCAGGTGGCTAATCTGATTGAAATGTATTCACCACAGAATAGTGCCGAATTTCTTGATGAGATTTACTTGGTGCTCGATCGAAATGGCTATACGTTGAGCTATTTAATTTGCATTAATTTCAAACTTTCATTACCGAATCTATCATTCGTATTTTATCAGCTGCTTGCTGCAGTCAACTACTTACACTCTCAACGGATTATTTTAATGGTGAGTTTTAAGTTACTTTATTCGACTGGGAAAAAGCGTTACAATAACCCCAAGAATTTCATTTCCATAAAACCCTTCAATAATCATGTTCAAGCTATAAGGGTAGTGACTAACCGAGGAGGAAGGGGATTGAGGGAAGGAAGAGGAGGATTGCATTACTTTACTCTTGCCTGATAGCATTTTTTAAGGTTTTTTCTCCAGTATCGGAAATATTCACTCCTGAAATCCTAATGGTGACTATCGGATGAAGTAAGCACACCAGAATTGCCACCGCTGACTTTCACATTTTGAACAAATTTATGTTTGCATTCACTGGAATATAATGCAGCAATAATAAAGGCATTTGCAGAATATATCAACAGAAACGGTCCATCTTGAGACGAATGATCACTTGAAGCTATGCGATTATGATTCATTAATGGGCGCTAAATGCACATTTGATGATTGTCCACCAACACTTCAAATTGAAGCATGCAAAATTGGTAAGATTTAAACTGCTTTCCTAGTAATGCTTGGAATGTTCAAAAATGTTTTGATCACTTTCAATATTTATATTCAAAAACGCTTCATTATTTGATTGCTGTAGTAGTGTAACGGTTTTTCGCTTATGACCATGTAACGCGTCGAGTAGAGATGGATTAATATGGATTAATAGATTAATAGCTGATGTTTCGCCTCTTTGAGCCATAATCATAGTTGCATATATATATATATATATATATATATATATATATATATATATATATATATATATATATATATATATATGCAATTAGCCCCGCGCCTCTCTTTCATTAACATTTATGTTATGGCTGTTTGTCGCAACTCTATGAAACGTAGTAAAGTGTGTTTTATGTGATGAATTTTGAAACTAAGAATCTCTCTCGCAGTTATCCTAGATGAATCCAGAATTGCAATTTTTCTCTCAAAAAATCTTTTCAGTGGATATGCAATCGATCGCTTTTGTTATCAGTGAACTGGTTCTTGGTAGGAAAATCGATGATCTCAATGCATCAACAGCACGCGAATATTTCGATGATGATATTTTCGGCCCGATTGATGATCGTTTCCCGGAGTTGACTCGTACGTTTCACTTTGCAATAAATTATTTTAAATCGATGTTACAATGTCGAAAGGTAACTTGCATTTATTCGAACATTCAATTTCTTCTGCTCTCTTCGGCTGAATTTTCTATGATGACAAAACACAAAACTTAACTTTTCACACCCAATTTTACCAACCGGCATCCATATTTAATTCATAGAGGTAGGTAGGAAAACTGGGAAAACTTTACACTAAAGTTTTATTCCAAACGCCAAAATCAAATCCGAGGCAAGCTTCAGCAACTCTAACTGTCGAGTTATTCAAGACGTTCATCGACAGGGGAAACTATGATTAGGATGCAAATACTAAAGCAAATTCAGTCTGTTTCAGGGAGGAACTGCCTAAGCAAAATGAATGCCCAAAATTCTCATGTAATTCTTGATTTGCGAATTGATTGAAATGTTGGCCAAATTTCGTTGCTCGTAGCGGTAACGAGTGCAGAAATATGGTACATACAAGACCCTAGTTTGCTTTTTAAGTGATGTATATTTCTGCAAGTAATATGCAGAAATTTTTACAGCATCGAATGCTTACGACTTAATTTGCATATCGCTACGTGACTATCGATCTGAATCGGCGATATCGTTTTGTGATGCAGTTCATCATCCATTTGTTGCACGATGGTATCGTGAAGATGAATGGAGTGCTACACTCAACAACTGCGAATACAATTGGCACTATGATATCCAGGAACAATCCACATGGAAGAGTAAAATTTCGCTTTACTATTGCACTCTTGCAAAACAATATAAAGATAACAGCAATTTATAACTCTTAACCTAAATAATTTCGTTGTAAATGAAAAGGCTCCCAATTTGTATTATTCAACAGATAAAATGTTCGGCTGTGTTTGCACTTTAGAGGATCGTGTTACCTTATCGCAATGTTTGAATAGCCAAAACGATGACGTCATTTGATCGATGAATCCACTTAACTTGTAGGCCGTTTGTTAAGTCGTATAAGGTGATGACGAATAATCTTGCCAATTCCTTTGGACAGGCTAACAAAGCAAATGGGTGGAAAGTTTGTGAAACATTTCATCGTCGGAGTTATACCGAGGGCAAAAGGCTTAGAGGGTGGAGGAGAAAGGAAGCAGGAAGTCGGAGAGGAGGAGGTATAATACAAACTTTGTCAATAAGTGCCTTAGTTTTTAATAGTATGGTTGTCCACTCACTGATAGAAAATTCATAGGTATTTCACTGCATCATGACCTCTTCCTTCCTGATGATCAGACATAACCCTTTAACTCGTTCAGAAATCCACAGAAATCATTATTTCTCTAGAAGCAATCGATATAGATCAAGGTCTCATAGGTTTGTGTATCTTGCTTAAAGCAACGGATATAAAATAATGCAAAATCAAAGTTTGCACTGTTGGCTTCAATTAATCTTTGTCTCTTTAAGGGATTGTTTTCGATGAACTACGCAGTTCTTCCGAAGATAATGAAGAATCCTCTATTGATGCTCCGGATTCGAATGATGAGTCTTTAGGGACAAACTCCTGAATAATGTGGGAAAGCCTCGAAATTAGAAACGACATTTCTCTGATGAGAATGATTGAATGTTGTGGGAAATATGGATTCCCTTTATGCTAGGGCAAGGTGCCCATACAAATTTCCAACCTTATAAATGTCAGATTATTACCATCTTAAACAGTTTTTTGCGCTGAATGGAAAATTTTTTCCAAAAAATCTCCATTGGAATTTCGCTTTTGAAAAAATCCTCACGAAAACATTTCGGAAATTGTCCTATTCGTATGCACTGAATATGACATTAATTTATGATCACCTTGATTTTGCCGACCATTTATAGAGGAAGGAATATTTCAGTGATTAATCAGTTGGAAATATTGCTAGTCTGAAATTCTCTGCATGAATTCGAAATTCTTATCTCTGATGGTGAATATTCAATTCTTTATTGATCTTTGAAAATAACCATCCTAACATTTCACAGTTAGGAGTTCAAACTACTCAAGTAGAATTGAATAATGCGGATATAGCGCTAAAATTTAAGTCATAGATCTAAAGAGATGGGTAAAAAGACAAATTTTTAGTGATATGTTGTCTTTGGTGAAACTTTCATTTAGGAGGGTCTGAAACAGCTAACGTGGTCATTTCCACACAATTTCATTAAGAAGGCGAACATTCAGAACACCCACAGACAATTCTCGGCACCGGAAATTTTTCCTAAAATGAGCATGATAATCCGATTGTCCATGGAAAACGCTCCTGAGTGCTGCAGCTTCACTACAATCCAACGGTCCTTTAAGAAAATCATGATCTTTCTTTCCTTTTCAAGGTTGAAACCTCTAGACTTGACAAAGTTTTAGCATAAATTTATGAGGAAACAGATCCTGGCAGAGAATTGAGCGCTTAACGTAATGGTAATGTACCTATCTCATTTTATGAGTAAATGATCGTTTTTTAAGGACCCCACTTGCATGTTTTCTTGCGGTTTCGTTTAGGCGTTTAGATGCGAATAATACCCATTTCATAAATGCGCCTCGGTAATCTTTGGTGGTCTGTGATGATCTATTTAAAAGAAAAAATTATTTGCGTTTAATTGACATACGTCCTGTTTCGTGGGAAAAAATGTAGAAATAAATCTATAGGACCTGGAAAAGAAAAGAAAACTGGAAATGAACAGACTACATTGAAAATGAGTGTAATTATTGTTTAGTTGAAGTATTTCCTCTGCAACGTGCCAAAATTTGTTTATCATTGAATACTGTCGATTGATTTCCTACAAATTTGCTAATCTCATTGTTTGATCGGACACAATTAATGTAGCTCAATCTTTTAGAATCCAACAAATCACGTTATATCTTCTATATTTTACTATCTCGTGCTGAAAAAAATTTTTTTTCCAAATATTGGTGCCATAGCACCTATACCATTAGAAAATAAAAGTGGGAATTGCTATTTCATCTTCACTTGCAACGAATTCTATTGGTAATGGTTAATCCGAATCGATATGGTGTTTACACTACTTAGCTAGGTGACAATGATGCAGAGGGTATGTCAAGAAGGGTGATAAAAAAGACTGCAGTGTACTATACATTGCGATGTACAGTGATATATTTGGTAAAGGTGTACCGATTACAGAGTACAAATTAGGACGTAGGATATATGAAGATTTACGGGGTACAAAAAGCGCATTTCTTGGGCACTGTGCGGGAAAAAATGGGAAAGAGTCACATATACCTAAAGATTTGGTTATTTCTCATTTACTATTAAGTGTAACTCGAAAATACGTTTTGATGTCAAGAAGTTCATCTCGCCCGATTAAATGCAAACGATCCAATGATTTATTCGCCGTCGACGTGTGTCATCCGATGAGCTGAAGCAATTGGCGGTTTTATTGCAAACAAGGTGAACTCACATTTCTGTGGTGTGTTGAAATATCATGGTACAGAGATATTCTTTTTTTTTTGACTGTGAAAGCTAAGCGTTACTGTAACGGATGGGTTGTAAGAAGTATTCACCATAGTCGGAGAAACATCAGATCATAAAATCGCCATATTATTTCATACAGTTCTTTATTGACAGTATACGTGCGCCTTGCCTAAAGGGTATAGATATGGCATGTTTCCGACCTGACGTCACACCGGGTTACTTCTAACGCATTTTGATATCGTTCTTCTACCACTTGGCCTCAAATCAACACCCATCTCCTTGCTCATTTCTTTTGAGCCTCACTGACATCAGTTATCACCAAATATTGAATCTTTATTTGCGTACAGTGCAATATAAGTGAATAGACCACCGTCGAGATGATTTTAAAAATAAATTCTTTTTCCATCTTCTAAGCATTTGATGGAATGTTTCTCAGTAATAATGCTCAGATTGATGATGCCCATATAATATCGTCCTCCGACATATCTCTTTGGAATCGGATATTCAAAAGAGGCGTTGCATTCCTGAACGAATCATACAATAAGAAAGATAGCGATCATGCTAATATTAAATAAATTCGCACCTTATCACCTAAAGTGATAATGCAATATTCAAATTGATATAAATAACTACTGACGATATAAAACTTCCTCTGCATTCAAATTATAAGGAAAAAACAATCGAAGAAATTTGTTAAGTTTCGTAAAGAAATGTCAATACGAAATGAGTGCAGATTTTTTCGAAGTTCAATGTTCTTTTGAAGTAGGAAAAAAGATGAATTTTTCGTATATCTTTCAGCGTTGTGATGCATCAATTTTTTTTCGTTTCACTTCCAAGGTGAAGAATTTCATAAAATATGCACATTTCAATTTTTGAGCAAATTTACAAAGAGTTCAGCATTTCAACTGTTTCAAATTTGCACTGAAATAACCATTTGTAACTGCATGATGCGGCGAGCAGTGATTTCATCCAGACAAGAAATACTTGTATTTATAATGACTACAGTGCATTATTGTAGTGAATCTGAAGTCGCACAAACATTCTCAGTACAGTAAATCCGATTTTCTGTTAATCGCGCAGGTAAAATATTTTGCAATTTTTCGGGAGAACCAAGGAAAATTTGGCTGATGTTTGACATTTTGGAGCGGAAGATTTATCAAGGATTCATTTATTACTGCAACGATCAATTATATTGGAGATGGATGTTCTCTCAAAAATATATTCTCGTGTTTGGAAAAAATAAATTGGATATGATAATGCGCAGACATTTAAACGAACCTTACTTGAAGATTCTGAATAGAGCGAGCATCGACAAATCGTTGACGTACAGAGTATTAACTAATCCAAGCGTAAAAAAGTGTTATGCACTTTCAAAGAAAACTTAGACTTATTTACTCTCGTAAAGAAAACGAAGGCTACGAAGAATTCGGATGATGAAAGTGATGGCGTATCTACCAACTCTGAAACGTGACTCCAATGGGAGCGGAATAGGTGACTTCGAAGGGTTGGATAAGATGAGCGGACTTGAATGGCGATATCAGAAATGACTGCTCTGCATAGCTCATGTACAAAAACTGGTGTTGGTAGATGATCAGAAGGGAGCCAGATGCCTTGCAGAAGTTGACGCAATTGTGAGGGCATAAAAAAGTTCGTGATGAGACAAGTAAATGTTTGACTTCTGGAGTATTCGTTAGAAATCTCCCCCCCCCTTCCCTGCGTCATATTTCAATAATAGAAGGCAAAACAACAATGACTAAATTACAAAGATTAAAGAGGAAAAATATGAATATGAGTGTCTTAAGTCGCATTCCTCTACTAACAGCATATTTTAATTCCGACAGACACATTACATATGCCGAACCGGCAAAGTTAAGCAAAAAACGCGCAAACGAGGATTGTTCATGGAAATTGAAGATTTCTTCTTTATTATGCAATGTTGTTGCTTTATTACGTTGCTATTTACAGCATTATTTCCTTGCAGTAATAATCTATAGTAGTTGTCGGGGCGCAACGTGAAAATTTGCAGCGTTGGAATGAGATGGGGACTTTCAACTTTTCGGAATTTCTCTGTGGCAAGAATCTTCAGCTAGCTTGTTGGGTATCAAGGATTTCATCCATAAAGTTTCTCGGAAGTATAACACTTCCGTCATCTTCGTCCCTCTTTGCTGCCAAAAAATCCTTTTCTTCGGTTTTGAAGGGGTCGTTATCACTATGGGGAATTTCGAAAATCTCCCACTGGAAACCACGTCACTCTACCGATTTTTTATGTATTACTTGTAATAATGGGCTTCCTACTTCCCGGATGTCCACATTTCAAAAAGCATTCTTTAAACAAACATTATTCCGCAACACAGAAACAACATGAGCCTTTAACAACATCGCAATGCCGGTCTAGAATTTGGCAGAAATTGGTAACTTCGGTTTTTAAAAGCATAAGAAAGTTAGTAATTTGCATAATGCAATCTTCCCTTTGGTTTTTTTCGCTAATGTTTTTCCTCTGAACATCAAATTTTTTGTCAGTTGTTTAAGGTTTTGAGAGGTTGCCTTCCTATACTCATCACCGGAAACGCAAATTTACATTCTTTTTGAATATTGTGGGTATTTTAATAAATTTAACAAATATCCAGAACTATGCCTGACGATTGCCGTAATACGATCTTTTGTATTCTGTTCACCTTACCAACCATTTTCATAGGCTGTCAGCAACCATTTTCGTAGACTGTAACGAGCAATAAAACATGAGACATAATGCTTTCATATTTTAATTCGCCTTATCACGCACATAAGCATCTCACAAAAGATTTGTTTCATTTGATTTTTTTGTAATCATGCCCACATAAAACAAATTCTGAGCGATGTGAAATTCATGCAAATTTTTAATCCTCACAAATTATCTTTGCAATTGATAAATCAACATGAGCTGCAGTATGAGATGTGACACCTCCTTTACGCTTCATAAACTTAATTGCTGAGTTGAAGCTATCGAATAGATAAGAAAACATATAGACATTTAATAACAAACACTATATTGTCATGAACCATACTTGCAAAGCAATTTTGCAAAAGCGCATAAAAAGCCGAGTATACTATTTTGCTTTTCCTTAGTTGACTTTTTTTCGCTATATACTATCGAGAATGCTCTTACAATTAAATTTTTCCTAATGATGTGAATTAGCTAATGAAGTGAATAAAATTAGAGTTAGTTAAACGATTACTTATGAATTATTCATTTTAGAGGAGGAGATCGCTATAGCGATATATGTGATTACATATATGTGACTCGAATACGAGATATAACTTAACGAAAATTTAACAGAATATTGTCGCGTTGAAGATAAATTCGTTAGAAAGTGTGAATTTTAACCTATTAGTTTCATTATAAAGCGTTCTGCACATACCCTTCTGTATAAACCATTCACACAGTGATGGTTAATGCGGAGATATGGTTCAATACCCATCACCTCTTTATGACGGCCCATCAATGTGAATCTGCCACTACGTCCGGTCTTCATACGAGCAAGGACGTCATCAGTATCAGCTAAACGAAAAATGAAAACATAATGATAAGTAATCTATCTTCTGTTTTTTTTTAAATAAATAATCCTATGATAAAGCGTATGACGCTTAGCTGTTGGAAATTTCGACGAAAAAGTAGAGGAAGAGAGCAATTTGGTGATGGGGTTCGGGTCGAGCGCATCCCATCTGTCACACTTCTTCCATCCTCTATTTTTGATGAATTTTCTCCAGCGCATCACAGCGAACCGTTCGGAGCAATATCAACTCAAGTAGAAACTTTCTATCTTAATAATTATTTATACCTTATTAGAAGAGCAGGAGATAATGATGATTTCACTCGGTCAGTAGCCGAAAGATTATGTTGATTTGCAACCGAAATTCTATTGGAAACGAACACATCGAAAAGCGTCCAATCAATACGATACCAATCAAAAGTATTTATATTTAATTTAATTACAATTGAAAAATGAAAACGACGGTTTAATTCGGTAGAAATCAATCGAAATTTCAGCTTGCCGGCGGTTTATCAAGGAGGAATTTGTAGGTTTTATAACGAAGAATCGTTTTGCATTTCAACCTATGGATTAGTGGAAACTCAAAAATCAACATAAAAAGTGAATGGCATATCGAAAATCCACGAGCTTCATTTTGCATAAAGTTCAGCATTTGCATAAATTGAAAGCCTTCGAGTACTCTGCCTGCTTCGTTAGCGTAAAATCCCAACATTTTGCGCTAAGATGTCCATTAGTTGTTATTTATTATAACAAAAGAATCTTGTTTCTTTATAGGCAAGATCTACATTGGATTTATAATAGCATTAACGGAAACGAGTCCTATAGCGGTTCCGAAAATTGCATTCATAAGTGGCATTCAAACCAGCAAGTTTCACATCAATTATATGATGCTACGTGTTTCAACTACTTTAGTTCGATTTTATAGATTGTGTTTATAAATATTCTTGAATCTTCTCATGCAGTTATCTTCCAAAAACTCTCAACTTTAGGATTATAGAAGTGAAATATTCTCAGAATTGGACAAAAAGATGATAAATAAATCAAATATCGCTTACGAAAGCGGTCATATTCTCGTAACTCAATGAGCACATTATGTTGTGCTCTATTACCGCATCCAACCGATCCAGTTACTATAATATTTTGCGTACTTCCAAGAAACGATTCAGTAACATCGATCATAAGCAAAGACGTCAATAATATTTCCAACACCATCCTCAACAAAACAAAAATAAGAATTCAAATGCGTGTAAAATAAATTTTGTTGGAACGATAAGCATACTTGACGTAATCCCACATTTCGACAACGTAACTAATGTGAGCGTCTTTTTTGCATAATGAGAAATAGTAATGCAAATTCAAATTTTCCTTGAATTAATCAAAAATTGCACTAATTTTCTCACTGTTACAAAACATATGTCATACATTTTGATAAAATTACAAAAATGACTCGTAAACCTATTTAATCATTGCATTCGATATTGGCCTCATATATCCAGTGATCATAAAACAGCAATAATATGGATAGTTAAAGGCTCATGCAAGTTATGCTTCCATAAAGAATAAGTTTTTCGAGTATTACTATGTGCAATAAGTCCTTAAAAGCATTTGCATAAATGTTAATACCTTATCCACTAAACTACTCTATTCAGCATTGCATACAAAGAATAGCTTGTTGGATATCCGTTCAATGTATCTATGGGAAAAGAACAACAAAAATAGCATAATCTATAAGACGATAGCATATTTTAGAGCAATAAATTACTAGTAGCCGAACAATCACGAAGCTCAATCTATCACATGAAGAAATACTGTTGAAGTTTGCATTGTTGATGTGATTTCAAATTCAATGAAATAAAATGTGTGCCAGAGGAATTGGTAATATGCACTTTCCCAATTTCGCCCAAACTACCGACCAGTTTCATAAATTATGCATAATGCTTTCATGTTCGAACACGATCGCAGGAATAAATCTTCTATAAACGACTCATCTTGCGAGTCGACCGGTTAAGAAAATGTGTATAAGTTTGAGGAAATATTTCAGTACGGGAGTTGACAGCTGGAAACGAGAGTTTGGATTGAAGATTGCCATTCTCTTTTAAACTAGTTCCATCGAGATTTTTGGTTCTATCTTCATTGTTTGGTGAACTGAAGATTCACATTCAAACACATAAGCACAAGTAGGTCATGGCAAAAGAGGAGTTCATGAATGTCAGAATGGGCTAGAAATGCTCTGTTGCTATGGTTTTGCGCTTTTTCAAATACACATTTGAGCTATTTCTGTGAGAAGAAAAAATAGATAAAACTGCTTTCCACGATGACACTAGACCGAGATAGAAAAGAACGAAGAGATGATGGTGTAAGGCTGCAAATACTATCTTCTTCTGAGCAGTATTTCTCAACAAAAAAATCTTCATTACTGAAATTGCAGATAATAACGCGATCCTTAAAGCTTATGAAGAGAACAGCTTAAATAGAAGAAAACATAAAACCATAAAGAGAAAAGCTTAAATATTAGTCAACAAATATATTACTAACCACGGACGAAATGCATCATATGCCACAAGTAAGGTGACCTTCATCAATTGAGATTTTGTTATAGAACGCTGCACTCATTGCTTATTGAAATCATAAATGCAATCTATCACAATTCAATGCTTCAACCTTTTTGCATAGTCAAAGCAATTTTTGTTGTCAATGAATAAGTGCTCCTTATTTTGACTGTTAGTTTTTTGCATATGACACCACTTACAAATTGACAATCAAAAATTGTTTCCCCATATATGTGGTCGATTTTTGATATGATCTCATAACCGTCGTGTTTGTAAGAATGTAGACGAGTGAAATCATATTAAACCATCTTGTACGACATGCGCTTTTGCATACTGCTCGCCTCATGGAACGGTTTCATCAGATGATAAGCAGACATACGGATGATGGTCTTCTGGTATTCATTAACCGAACATTCACATAAATATTTCTGTGAAGGCTTGTTATTTTCAGCAGCCCAATCAGTGAAAAGCAAAAAACCATTTCGTGTGAAACGCATACAACTTCCTTTAACATCCAAACGTTCATGCAGTCTTCAACGGTTGATAGGCCGATGTGAATTGGGCATAACGGCTATGGCGGTAGTAAACGTTACATCAGATTTCATCGGCATGCATGTCAGATTTTATACCTCTCATTTCATCCGTTCCATCGTTGAAACTATGAAATGGAAAACAAACGCCATAAATAGCACACATGTATATGCACAAACGCGACCACTCTGTACTGCGCTTTTTTGAAGCAACTTTGCAACACGCAAATAGAAATGGATTCTTTGGAACTTGTTGAATTATTTAAAGCCTGCATTATAGCTCATGCTGTATTGTTTATTTCCAATTAATGAGGATGGTTGGGCTGGCGTATATAGCTCCAGCAATCCAGTCATTTATTCCCACTTGTTAGTTTTTACTATTAAGACGTCTGTGTTGAAAATGATTGATATTGTTTCTTGACTAACTTGTTTTCTTGGCTGATTTTCAAGTATTGATGAACATTTGCAATGATTTTTTTTAAAGCAATGACCATTGCAGCAAACGATTGAATATGCATGTTACGAAACTACAGATGTAATTAAAACTCTCTCCACTATCAACGAAGAGTTCTCCATTTCAGAGTTTTGGGCAGTCTAAGCTTAATATTCAAGAGGAGCTTCTCAGGGCTTTTTTCCAATCAGTGATCTGCGAGATCGTATGGCTAGCGATTATTCAAAGTTGGCAATGAGAAGAGAGACGTGTTTCATCATATAAGACGGGAGCTTTACCCACTACCTAAACATACAGCTTTCCATGAAGCTAAACATACCTAAGCCTCATCTGAGTCGACCTAGAAGAAACCAAAGATGTTACTTCGCTCGTTTTTACGACGCACATCTAATTCCTTTAAGTGTCACTTTTGGCGGCGATTGCATCTGAGACAGGTGTTGAATGATTCATGAAATCATGTTCAGTTCAAGTGTATCACCTCCAAACTCATTAAGCTTCTTTGCTAACGAAGCTTTCGCATGTGACATAGGTGATGCGCTTCTCTTTCTGTAGAAAGAATTAATTCTCAAGCAGAATTGATAGTGAGCTAGCTCCGCTACATGCTTGAATAAATTTAAGTTGCAAGAAGACGTCCAATTGTCTTCGCTATCAGGAGGCATACGGTAATATTATTCAGTAATATGCATTGTTGAAGTGCATAATGTATAGGTGCGAAAAAATGTGCATGATGCTAAACAGTATTGCACGCGCGAAAAATAATGCACAACCCTAATGAAACAACCAATCATTTGAACATGATGACCACTGAAATGCATTCAATATTTAATTATGAGAGAGCTATGAATAGGCGTTTAATCACTGGGTAAATTTAATTCTTAATTTCGACCATCCTTATTTATTCGGACCATTCATCGCCTTCATGCTCCTTTGGAATTTTTGCGCTAGAGAAGCATAGGGCTCTTTTGACAACAGATTAAAAATCTGTAGCTGAAATTCCTCTCAAAATTGTAGATAACATTTTCCCCTCCCTCATTCTATTCACTCATCCTTCTTCCTCTCCCTCTTCCATCATATCTTAGTCACTTCTCATGCTTTTGCACCTGTAACGAATGAATAGCGTCTTGAAGAGACAAAAACGTTTTATCCTTTATTGCAAACATATGCAAATTTATTGAAATTTTGGAAATCAGCGATGGAATATGTCCTTTAGACGCACTTCTTCTTACGGCTTCCTTTTGCGATATTCAAGCTGACAATACCCATATTGTACGTACCACCAATATGCTCTTTCGGCACGCTATATCGGTCCACGATAGTGCACTTCTGAAACCATCGTATGATGTTTTGCGTTGGCATGTGTGAAAAAGATGAAAATCATAACACCTTAATTTTTAGAGGCTTTTATGATTGGTTAACTCATGTGAAAGTGTTCATTCAACATCCTCCTCCTCGCAGATAGCATTTCCTTTTGAGAACTGTTGGATGCGAACGCATCCGATGAGAAACATTTAAGTAAATATGATATCTTTAAGTGTTTCATTATAAGGTGATCGCTTTTGACTGATTGGCTAGATAATTACAGTTCAATACAAAAGAAGAATATTTTACTGCAACAACAATAAAGTAAACTAAAATAGCATACCGGATTGATTTTACCATCATCACAACTATGCGAAATGAGGATATAAGGTTCAATATTGCCAACTTCATTCTCCTGTCCATAAAGTTTGAAATTACCATCCGTTACTGTTGTTGTTGAATTGAGCAAATCATCCGGATCGGCTGCAATTAATATCACACCATAATGCACGCCTCAAATTATTCGTACGAATTTGATGGAAAGAAAAGAAAATTTGACGGTATCTTAGGCGAATTTAATACTTTAGACGCTTTTCGTGTAAAGTATGAAAAATTAATAGGAAATGTTGAGTTGGTTTTATGAAAGGATGCAATTAAAAGAACGACTAAGCGTGAGGAGTGCTTTTATTTTTGCAAAGATATATGAAGATAATATTAAAGATAATATTAACGATAATATAATAAGAAGATAATATTAAAAGAACGACTCTTTTTACAGATGAATTGTTTCAAATGCGCCTACTATCAATTATCTTACCCATATTTCTATGTCGACAACAACGATAATTCTGTAATGCTCATCATAGTGAGCCAAAAAATGAATTTAAATTTCCCCATTTTATTTACTGCATCAAAGTTTCAGGAAACTTAAATAGCGCAGTCCGAAAGATTATAGGATTCTAGACTCACTTCCAACAGCTTCACTTTGTGATCTGATAGGAACTATAGAAGTACGAAACCTGTATCATGTTCCCAAAGTTCGATCTTGGCATCTCTGACTGCTTTTCTTCCACATGCCACTTGTCCCGTTACTGTGACATGTTTTAGGCTACCAAGCCCATTTACCACTACAGCAGCCAATAAAATCAACAATGCCGAGTGAATCATAGCGTCTGAAAATATTTTTCTTCAGCAAAGAGCTATGAATCGAGCATAAAATGAGGTATCACAGCGCATTGTAAACTAAAGAAATCCAAAATGCTTCAAAAAACGATTATATTCACAAACATCTCATGGTGGTAACAAGAGCATGTGACATTGCATTTGAATAGATCAAATCTATGGGCGCCAACAGAACATACTGTTTTTGGAAAATTAGAATGTATGCGTATTGCAAGATCAAGAAAAAAAAAGATTTTTTCCATGCGATAAGCGAATTTATTTCAATGAAAAGAATGCGTTAACGGGAAAATTTATATTTAAGATGAAATCCGCAAATTTGCAAACGACTTGTTGACATGCAAACAAATTTCAAATGGAGAAAAATTCAATGCACAAATATCTGTTGTGAAAAAATTTTTCGCACCTCCACAAAATATATGTTGGCAATTTTGAAAATTTGGTTGCATTTTAGCTCGGCCGTGTTGTCAGTAAGAATACGCGCGCCACAAATTCGGTAATCGCAAGAATTCAAGTCATAAACATGAGTGCAGAGCATACAAAATTTTTCAGTCAAGATTCTTCTCGCATTGTTAAAATCGAGAAAACGTAAAGCCATGCATTATATATATATACATATACATATATATATATATATATATATATATATATATATATATATATATATATATATATATATGGAGCAATGTTTTCTGACGAGGGATATCATGCAGTAATTGATTGCTTCCAAGGAACAGGCTAATTTGGAATTATCTGAGCAAAAAATAGTTGATGGTATGCATGGAGCTAGGATTTGAAAGCTGTTGAATGGAGCACCACATCTAAGAAGCGTACACCATTATCTTCAGTCTCATATCGTTGGTTTCCTAGTAATAGGGCTTTTAACTGTAAACACGCATTAGCTGTAAGAAGCATTTCGCTTATAAAAGAAGCCTTTCTGCTTTTTAGTGTAAAAGAGATGAAATGAATGATGACACCATCAAATCCGTTTCTATTGAGGTTAATTTGCATTTTTCAAATTTTCCGTTCAAATAAAGCGATGATTCAGTCAATAGTTCTTCACAATTGAAAACAACTATCAACGTTACGTGTAGAGAAAAAACTGACAAAGGAAACATTGCGAAAGTGTTTTTTTCCTCGTATCGCTAGGCAATTTACATGTGAATTTCGGTGAAGCGGACAAACAAATTTTTTTGTATCTTTTGTGCTAGAAAGAAATATTCTCATATTTCGAGAAATAAAGATTTCTGAATTGAAGTTAAACCCATAGAAAGATTTCAACATTAAAACTAAACTTATTTTTTATTTTCCTTTGCGTTATTTGTGTGCTAGGACAATGAGCGCTCAAAACAGTTCACAGAGCAGATGAACGTCTCGAAAACTGGCGATTCTATGCAAAGCAGATCGTCTTCATGCAAACTGCTTCATTATGGGACTTTTTTTTTCATCTAATCACCGGGTTGAAAAGCAACGGAAATCACAATCATATATTTTTGCCGAAATTCCTGCATATATACCTATCGACTTTTGTCTGAGAGGAAATCATTTTGGGCCGAATAACAAAAAATTAGAGGTTTCTAAGTGTTGAACGTTCCTGGCTAGTAACACTTAGAAAACTTCTCAGAAATGCATAAATTCGCGAAATTATAAATATCTTTACTTTTTGCAGAGTGTAAACGGCGCAACTCGAAAAAAAAACTGTCATCGGGACAATTAAATAATGCTTATTTGAGACGCCTCATGTCGTCTAGATCAAATAAGGAATGCCATTCTTGAAATATAGGTACAGCTCTTTGGAGAAACTATAAAGTATACAGTATTGAAATTGGAGAAGTCAGCGAATGGAATAAAGAAGAGAAGAATATCTCTATGTGTTTATGAAGAAAAGCACCCATAATACAATAGACAAATCAAGAATTTGCCTAAAACTTTTAATACCCTTTTTCAGCATAATAAAGATATGACGGAAATTTTTATAAAACAGTAAGAAAAATCTATAATATTAATAATCTCCTAATTTCATCCCAGTATATTTTCAATAAAAATGTAAAAATTTTCAATGATTATTCTCTGGAAACGAGATTTTCCAAGCAAAATTTCTGTTATTTCCATGTCCTTAAAAAAAACAACACACCTAAAATGATAGCACAAATTCAACGTGCATCACAGTCGACTAGTAGGAAAATGAAATGACAGCGTACAGGTTAGCCTATTTATTGTAACAGTGGGATGGTGATGCAATGCACTAACATCAAGTGTGAACGTTACAACGCAACCAAGGAGGGACTGATGATATGATGTGTTCGGTGAATACGACTTTCGACGTTTTGAATCTTTTTTTTATTTCACCGATTTCATCAACTTTTATCCTTATTTGTTTGTTTTTTTTCTTGCATCTATTGTCAATTGCAAGTGCATTAGTTGTACACATCGATCGATGAGTAACGGCAATTTTGATTCGATGAGTAATCGATCAATAATTGTCGCATCATGAATCGATAGTTCGCGAATTCATATATCCGAATAATAGTTGACTATCGACGAGTAGTAATTTATAATATCAAAATAAAGCCGTTAAAATAAATATAATATGTAAATCATACAGATTTTCATATAATTCTATGCAACTGCCAGCATTCGTAGATTTGAGGAAATTTCAGTTGTTGTTTGATTTTTGAAGATCGTTTCTGAATGTATAAACATATAAAAATCTAAGAACTCCTGAGCGTGAAACTATGCTTAAACTTTGAGAAGTCACTGAATCTTAAGTACTTATTGAAATCTATGATGTGTCAAGCGTTTCATTATGAAAGCTCAGAAAATATCAAACATCATTTAAAGTATTTCTAACTATATATCATTGCGGCATTTTATTATTGAAGTACTCCTCCTTGCAAACACCATATATTGCAGTACTTTACGAACAGTACCATGCAATATCTTACTTTGCAAGTATCAAGTATTCTAGTACTTTGCAAACAGTACTTTGCAGCATAAACCTTGCATCAAACACCAAGAATATCAAACTTTTTTTTTAATTTTGCAGATTTTTTTCTATATGCACGATGTGTAAAATTTCATTGCAAATTGAGGAGAATATAAGATTGAAAAAACAATCGATACAAGCATAAAATTGGTTCCATAAAGCAACACTTTCAGTTGATTAATGTTCACAGTGCTTTCTGTGCTTCTTCTTGGCGATATTCAAGCTTACGATACCCATATCATATACTCTGCCGACATATTCTTTCGGAATAGTGTACTGATCGGTGATTGTGCATCTCTGCAAATCCTTAATATTGATCAAAATGCTTTGACGAATATCTATCGAATTGGAATTTATTTCCTCTCATCATCAAAACTGAGGTTATTTGCTGAGCTTTCAATCCAAACTAAATGGGAATAGCTCTGATAAGTTTTCAATGAATAGTTCGAAAAGAAGCAAGAAATCCTCTTCAGCGAATAAATTTTTTTGCATTAA
Organism: Baylisascaris procyonis; assembly: GCA_037389465.1. Classification (NCBI taxonomy): domain Eukaryota; kingdom Metazoa; phylum Nematoda; class Chromadorea; order Rhabditida; family Ascarididae; genus Baylisascaris; species Baylisascaris procyonis. The sequence continues at coordinate 3,413,095 of JAZARR010000095.1, read as the reverse complement.
TTGCTTTCATCTTAAGAAGTGACAAATTGCGATTTAGTTATTATAGTAATCTCAACGATGTTTTTGCGTCTTAAGGAATCTCTCAACTGAATTCTGAAGTCAAAATTGCTAAACCTAAAATTTTATGTTATATTTTATATTTAGATATTTATTTTAAGCTAAATATACGAAAAAATTTTAAAGAATTTTCTTTTGCACCCTCTCTCTCAAATGTGCACTAGATCGAGAGTTATTGAAAAACAATGTTGTAAAGTTATAGTAAGAAAAGTGGTGGCGTACTGGGTCAATAACACCGTTATCGCAACTATGTGTAATTTTAAGGTAGGGTTCAATATTGCCGATTTCATTCTCTTCACCGTATATGCGAAAATGCCCTTTTGGACCGGATGTTGTCGTATTTAACAAATCGTCCGGATCAGCTGAAATAGAACTGAGATTCAAACTCAATTTAATCTCACTCTCACTGTAAACTTTAACTTTACCTCATTTTTTAAATTCATTTGTATCCTAAGCCACAGCTCAAAAGATAGCTTAAAATTCAGTGTCCATTGCAGCCTTCTTTGTTTGGCCGCTTACATCGTGAACCCGGTGTAATATGCATAAGATGACCAGTAACTCATTTAAGCTGCTATGAATGAATTTTTTTATCGTTCGTCCTCCACGAATTCCACTTATTAAATTTCATCCACAATTTCATAATCTTCTCCTGCGATCGGTTCCTTTTATGCGCAAATGTTTTGCCTAGTACCCTTCTAAGTTTTCATGAATAATTGACGCAAACGGCACTTGTACATCACATTATCCAATTTCCTTCCTTTGTTTTTAATAACATAATTAGATGAAAGATTATTGAAAAAAATTTCTTTGAAAACACTTCAATGCTGAACCTCAAAAGTTTCGAACTTATAGAATCGACCTTATAAATTGCATTCACACCAAATTGAGAGAAAATCTCGAAAATAGCCTTAAATTTAAGTGTAAAAAATAAAAAGCCGCAATGACCCATCATTTGAGGCATCGTATCGGTTGTTGTATTATTCGGCCTCACCAATGTATTGCAACTATTATAACAAATATATTTGAATTCTCTAGACAGTCGTTGAACATAAGCAAACCTACCTCTATCATGTTCCCATAGTTCAACTTTAACATCATGAACGGATCGATCGCCGCATCCCAATTGTCCAGTAACTGTGATATTTTTATAACTGCCCAAGCTATTGACACCAACGCCTAGAGACACGAAAAATACCAACAAACATTTATTGGTCATCTTTAAATCTGAAAGTTTTTCAATCGATTCAGTGGAAAGAAGAAGCAGAAAATTTGTATGAGAGTGAAAAAATGTAGACTCGCAAATAAACTAAATGATGACTGAGAAAGCTGTCTGATAAATGCCTAGCAACAAATGTCTTTGAGAAAAGCATAGCATTTGCATCGTCGAGAAAGCATTAAGAAATAGCACCGAAATGTTGTTGATGGACAAAGGATGCACTAATGTGTTTGCACGTGAATCGAAATCACCACTCTGTTGATGAATACAGAATGACTAATGCCCCATAGTTGTTTTCAATCTATAAGCAATGTTTCCCACAAACAATCCATCCGCTTCTAAACCATCAGCGCTTTGATGGACTAATCTAGCATCTCATCTCAGAATTGTTCTACCGAAAAAGAACGAGCAAATGGCGCAACTCCACATTTTCATAGCTATTTCAATCGACACCCATATCCGATTATTTCGCAAAATGGTTAATTCTTTGACCAAAATCGGTGTAAAATGAAAATCCGATTGGCATAGAAATACAAGCAAATTTTTGGACATACTCAAGCGATTCTCGCTTCTTTCGATGAGGATGGTCCCAATTTAGATTTTTGGCATAAATGACTCTATTATTTTATACTTTGTGTTTAATGAATTTATAGTCGTATTAAAACCGATCCTGAATTAAAACTGATGCACAAACAGACACAAAGGTGTTCACAAATACGCTGACATTAGATGAGGTAAAACGGTTTGCGAATGAAAAATACATAAAAACGAAGCGGAATTAATATATTTTTCTTGACAAATTTTCTGCACGATTCGTTCAATCGAGAAGTGAAATATCAAAGAAATATAAACGTATTTCAGTGTCACGTGAGGATTAGCAAAGAATCTCATCAACTTTCTAATTTCTCGTTTCTAGATGTAAATGGTGCATACAAGCATTGTGGCGTGAACGATGAGAAAAAAACGAGCAAACTTAAGCATGAGAAATATTTTTTAGTATAGGAAGAAAATAAGACAGTCCAAAAATGCACCACAATACTTTCTGCGATTCGAAATAGACGGTTAATGATAGCTGGTAGGAGACTAGAGATAGTTGGAATGAGGTTGGTGATAGCTGAGGTGAGGTGAGCGATGATCGAAATGAGGCGGCAGAATACAGCTGTGGTTACTGGGGTTTTAATAAATCTCTATCAACAACAAACGAACATCAATGATCCAACGAACAGTTGCATCGAATAGTGCAAACATTGTCCTTTCTAATTGCCAATGAAAAATTCAAAGCAAATTTATAGAAATTCTTCAAGACTATTAACTAACAAAAATTATGCAAACGGAGACATGCGTTAAGACAGTATGCATGATATGCCTGTATGCAAATTTGCTTTGCAAACTCGGCTTATCGCAGCATTATCTCTGTGAGCATCTAAATGTATTTGAGTGAGTGTTTGACCATCTCTGTAGTGGTTTTAAATAGAAAACGATTGTAAATGTATTAGACAACATAGGATGAGCTGCTCTTCCATAATTCGCATTGATCGATCAAAAGTTTGCATACATTTCAAACAAATAGGATTTCCGGAGTACTAGCTCAGCAAGTAACACTTTGAGCTTATCGCTAAAATTCATCAAAACCGAAAATTTTTGCAATTTTTGGCATTATTGCTAACGCATCTGCATAAAAAGAAATTTATGCAAAAACTCTAGAAATGCTTAGATTTTTAATGATCAATTTTATCCGAGAAAAACCTATTAGACTCAATTGTCCTCGTTCTATTTGAAACTAAATGTTCATTGCAATTTTATGGACTAACGTATTAGCGTTGCCGAATGCTTGAAGTATGATCGAAAATTTAAATCGAAAAAAATTGCAGTGCACAAAGATAACAAAAAGTTTCGAATTGATCGACTGGTTTATGAAGTTGCTGTAAGAATAGACCGATGCAATAGCTCAATGAGAGCAAATCGATCAAACATTTCAAAGAAAACGCTCTAAAGAATGATACATTTTTGTGAAGATTTTTCAGTGGAGCAACAACAATTTTCAACGAAACATCCATTCTACGTCTACCAAGAAGTTTTTTTTTTTTTTGCTAAGAGACTGCTCTTCAAACATCGAAAATGTCCGAATATTTACTATGAAATTTTTATAAGTAGTGAAAGTTTGTTCAATAGAATATTTAGTCATTTATTTATATTTAACTTATATTTGATACATGTTTGATTTGTATTTACATTTGTATTCATATTTATATCTGTGTTTATACTTATTTTATGCTTTTATATGTACATTTATATTTACATTTATATTTATGTTTATATTTATATTTATGTTTATATTTATATTTATATTTACATTTATATTTATATTTATATTTATATTTATATTTATATTTATATTATTTATATTCATATTATTTATATTTATATTTATATTTATATTTATATTTATATTTATATTTATATTTATATTTATATTTGTATTTATATTTATATTTATATTTATATTTATATTTATATTTATATTTATATTTACATTTATATTTATATTTATATTTATATTTATATTTATATTTATATTTATATTATTTATATTTATATTATTTATGTTTATATTATTTATATTTATATTTATATTTATATTTATATTTATATTTATATTTATATTTATGTTTGTATTTATATTTCATTTATATTTTATTTATATTTTACTTACATTTATATTATTTATATTTATATTTTTGCACAATGTGCTACTGAGCTCGAGTGGGGAAGTATGCAAAACGAGCTGGTGCAGTATGCGCTTTTGTATTCTGCTAACATGACGAATCAGCTCCACGAGCTTCCAGTAAATTTAAGACGCTGACTGCTTTTATATATGAATTGATTTGGTCGTTCGCATAAATCTTTTGTAAATAATTGATCTTTTTCCGATCTGATCGGCAAATGCATAATGCATACAAATTTTCGATTTCGGTCTCTTTTCTCAGAACGTTTCCCGACGCTGATGGATTAATGTTTTAAAAAAAAAACGGCTGCAGAAAGCATATTGTGATGTTTCTGGATTTTTCAGAGGACACACAGTTTTTTCAAGTCTCTCTCTCTCTCAAAAAAAAAAAAAAACAGGCAAAATGTGGCAACGGAGAGCGGAGCTCATCAATGTCGATGAATGTTTTTTTTATTTATATGCAAATGTTTTGAATGCGTTAAGTACACGCCTGTTTAATTTGAGTTATTCGTTCGACTTCCAAATGATCACTTATTTATTTTGCCATTTTATGTAAAAATTGATCAAGAGACTTTGATGCAAAAATATCCTCAAAAAGAGTCTATTTAAAATATAAGCGGCAATTTTAGAGGTCGATCATTTTTTTTTTTGGATCATTGATTTTAGCATTTCATGCGATGTGGTAAGTTGAATATTCACATACAATCATGAATTTGCCTCATTTTTTTTTCGAAGACAACGGTTATCTAACAAATTTTATGCTTTCAGCTATGTCAATAAGAAAGCTCAGCTTTTCTGCAGTAAATATTCGATAGCGAAACGAAATGATTCACTGTTAGTTTATCTATGCATTTTTTTTTTTTTTAATGAGATCATTCGATGCTTTCATAGAAATGAACAATAATATATCATCATCGTGCGGAATAAGCTCAATTTTTTTTTTTTCATAAATTTCAAAGGTTTAATTTAACTGCTAGTGCAATATTTCGTAAATATCGATATATATTGTGATTTTCTTTGCAATGAAACTCTTTTGGAATTTCACATGACCTTTGATTTTCACAATATTCGGGCACTCTATGCGTCATTGGTTCGTACTGTGCAAAACGATGAACATCTATTTGCTCCATTTAATTCAACTACCATGATGCATATTGCTTTATTTAAATGAGGATATTGAAGGCAAATTTCTGTTATTTTATTCAATGCAGCAATTCAGATTGAAATTTCTGCCACAATATTCTCAGTACCTAAGTGGCCAAATAAATCGGTATTTATACCAAACTTTTTGTACAATAAAATATCGACATGCATTCCACAGTGACCACAAAAATGAGAAATTACTAAGTTTTATTCAAGAACAATAGTAGTATTTTTACAAAGTGAATTCAAAGATGAAGTGAATGATGAGATTTCAATATAGGTGCTACCATCAAACATAACGCAATATTGATCAATTCTGTTTGCAATCTAATAGCAACATATTGCTGTCTATTTGTTACATTTCTTCTTGTGATTTCTGCGTGCAATATTCAGACTAGTAATGCCCAAATCATATATACCACCAATGCGATCCTTCGGAATAGCATATTCGTCCGTTATTTCACATTTCTGAAAGAAAACGAATTGCGACGATCACTTTTATGCAAAATGGATTGACAAAATAAAATACAATGTCAACCTTCCTCCAGACGATACAATCAAGATTTAGCTTTTTTCTTTGCTTTGTACGTGTGCAAAAAATGTATTAGAAGATAGTTACCTGCGTATATAGGGATGTACGTTACGCCATGGTGAAGGTCGAAGGGTGATCGTCATATAGATGGTAGAAGTGGATGGCTTTGCGTTGCAAAGGTGAGAGAATACCGGAGTTTTTTCATGTACTCCCGCAGTGAGGGGAATTTATCGGGCGCCGTGAAAGTCATAGGAAAACAAGCATGTTAAATTTGCGAAACATTATTTTACGACAAAAGAACGTTTATTTCAGAAGAAAAATTCGAACTCATAAGCTTATTGAAGAGGCAGCCGACTGACTTTAGCAGCTTTCCTCTAAAAGTCCCACCGCAGAAAAGTTATATTGCTAAATGTGGCGGATAATTGAGAAAAATTATGTCTGCGTTGGTCTGCCAGTGCATGTAGGAGAGATAGCTGATGCACACTTTCTGAATTATTTGAATAGTTATATAAATTAAGTGATTGGATTCTATTTGTTGGTATAAGTGTTTCGCTATACAACGACCAACCTCGTTTATAGTGCCGCCATCGCAACTGTGGTGAATAATGAGGTAAGGTTCAATGCTAGTGATTTCTTTTTCCTCTCCATAGATCTTGAAATAACCTTTGCTATCCGATGTTGTTGTGTTGAGAAGATCGTCAGGGCCACCTTAAAAAATAGTTTATTCAATGTTAAAAAATCCACTTATTTTATGCTTTTCCATCCAGCTAAAAACAATAGATACCATATTCGTATCTATTTTGCATCAAGGTAATTTACCTTGTCGTAAAATAGATAGCATATTCATCGACTGATTTGCCTCAACTCTGCTTAGAGTTGAGCAATAAGAGGGGTGTTAAAAAACAAATTAAGGTATCCCCGCCTCTTCTAATGTTCTCTGATGATGGAAGAAGAAATAAACCCCACCCCTTCCCCCTCTCCCAACCTGCTCCGTCCTCTTCTTTTAAATTCTTCACGGAAAAGAGGTGAAAACGGTGGTTTTACGAAGAAAGTTTTAGATATGTTTTGAGTGCGTTACGAACTAAATTGTGCAGTTTGTGTTTAGAGCCTGAAAAACAATCGAAGGAGCAAGTTTTTCTCATCTGCTTGCATTTCCTAGTCACTTCTTGAAGTGATGTGACTGGTGAAAGCGACGAGGGAACGATGAGATGAACAAATGGTTTTGATTTGGAAATAAAAGGCTTTGATATGGAAGGGGAGAGATGTATTTCTTCGTTAAAGATGGAGGAAGCTGAAAGCTGAGGAAGGGAGAGGAAGAAAAGATAGGCTCAGTTATAAGTGATCTACTAAAACAAAACCGTTTGAGGAATTTTCCTTCTTCTTAAGGAAATATGTTTTTCGCTCCACTCCATTCTCTCGCTTTTTTATGCCTCTTAAACTACGCTTTTCCATTGATGATGCGGAAACTACGTAATTCTCAGTTCGTTTTTGCATTTATTTCCCATAAAAATACTTTCCACTATTTTAAACAATTTATTTTCTCTGCAAGCAATTTGTTTTGAATAGCGATTTGATTGTGGAGATAGAAAAGTGCACAGTTAAGCGTGCACAAAAATATGAAATATATAGACACAATGTGGTCGCTAACTTCATGAATTTTCATCAACCGCAGAAAAAAGTGTATTAGAATTCTTCCACGAAAAATATTTATTTAATTTAGTTGATGCTTAGTATAGCGAAAATTGCAAGCGTAATTCACTTAGCACAAACAAATTTGAACATATTTTTTGGCCGTGAGAAGAGGAAAAAACATCGATACAAAAAGAGGCATTGGAACGGCTGCTATCGTATCCTAAGTTGGTGGATTCCGATGCTACCTTGAAGCTCTTCTCAGCTAATCTTGAATTTCACAGCTGCTGGAAAGATATTATGCGTCAAGGTAACCTTTATTCTTCAAGCAGTCGAAATATTCGACCTCCTCCTTTGAATTTAACATATTCGATACAACGGCTTCATTTTTCACTCCTTTCTTTTCAGCTTACACTATTAGACGAGTATATCGAAAATTTACAGATTACATCACTATAAATGGCAAATTAGAGACACTTACTGACGGCTAAGAATTCCGATATGAAGGCAAGCATATTTGTCTAGCTTAACAATTAATACCGCTTAAAACATGGGCAACAAGTGAGGCATACTTTCTTAAGGGTTGAATACCATACAGGATGAGGCAGGTGGTGAGAAAATAGGTCAAAACCTAATAGTATGGTGTCACATACAAATAATTAGACAACATCTGCATTATTGTAACTTCTTTGAATATCACTTACCCGTATCTTCTTCCCACAACTCGACCTTAACATTCTTAACTGACCTCCGATCGCAAGCCAATTGTCCTATGACGGTAATATTCTGCAGACTACCGAAAATTCCAGCGTTTGTAAGTGCCACCAAAGCTGCTAGCAAAAGCAATTTATACATTGCTTCACTGTAATGCAAAATAATATGTGGATTTAATTGGGTAGTAAATGCATTCGTAAGCCAGCAAATAACATGCAATGTGAATTGAGAATCAAACTCTCATATCATAGAAGGAAAAATCTGAAGGACAAACAAGAGAACAACCTATCCAAAAGAATCATCTGGCATTAAAATAGCCTAATATGCAAAATGTTTCATGATATACAGTGATTATTAAGTTTTACGCCACTTATACGATATGATAAGCAATGATAAGAAATATTATCAACAGTGGATAGGGGCCTTCTTTATCACATATGTAAACAGATTGTAGTAGGTGATTGCGTAAGGAGTTACAAGAAACGATGAGATCATAGTAGATTATGACACATCATTCATCGAATTTAGATAGTGATGCCATATTTCATTAATTAGTGTTTGCGAATTTCCCTAAGTTTTCTTTATATTTTGTCATCTCCAAATACATTCCGTTGATGAGCTATGAAAATGCATCTTGAGAAATTTAGTATATCTAATCTCAATTTGAATTCAACTCCCGGTCCCATTTCCGATTTTCAAACAAGGATATGCGTCTTTCCTTGTATTTTGATCGCACTCTGAAGTCGTAGATATCTGCTGAACAAAATCTGAAGCTCATCATTCGAAAGGTTTAGTAAGTAATCTGCAAAGTTGAAGTACTATTGATTTAACCAGGCCATATATCATACAATAAACGTCCCCTGGACTTCTCGGAATACATATTCTTACTGAATGCGAAGCATAGCGTCACATTATTGTTTGACCTTCATTATATGTTTTTGTTGTTATTGTTCATAGAAGACAATAAATCCTTTCCTATGGAAACGTCCAGAAGTCAATTCATGATGGATAGGTTTCATAGTATAATTAATCAAGGTGTTTAGCAGTTTCTTAAGTTGACGAAGCAAATGATTTATTATAACACACTTATATGCTGCCTTTAACACGATTAGCGACTGATAACAAACGAATGCGCAAAGATATTAGGCAAAACGTCAATCGAAGAATAAACTGTAGATGGAACTAGCAACGAGGATGACAATAGAGAGTCAATGTGAGACTGCACGGTTATATTGACGATAGAAACGGCTGGTGACGTTGTCAAAAATGTACAATTTTCGTATTTCATCACAACCGGTTCGATGTGTAACTTTGGAGCATTTAGTGCAAAAAAAATATATACAAAATATTGACGAAGTTTAATGATGAGATAAATGAACACTTCTTATAAAACATTAAAGTTTGTTGAACAACATAAGCAACGTAATGTAAATCGAGGAAAAACTTTATGACACAAAACTTTTTCGTTTGAAGGATGTCACTTTGCGCAAATTGTGTTATCATTCAGGTGTGCATAGGAGGGTGATAACATTAGGTGTATTTAAGTAAATAACTAATGAACTTGTAGTGATAACATCAACTGTATTTAGGCAATTGATATTAATGAAACTGGTGCAGATATAGTCTTCCACTCGTATGCAATATATACTCTTATTGATTTTTATTTTTTTGGGTATATGGAACGCTCCTTACAAACGACGTGTGTAATCCACTATTTCAGAAGGACTACAGCGATGATGTACAGGAAAAAAATCAATAAAATCTTCTTTCTCAGCCTTTGATTCTGTTACAGTTTTCTAAGAATTTGGAGCCGTTGGAACTTAAAATCTGAAAGAAGAGTAGCGCTGTTGCAAGATAAAAGAACTTCCAGGCGGGTATTTCTTATAATCATAAGCAAAAATGTATAGGTAGATTAGTAAAGTTCTATAATCTACCTTAACGTTAAAGCAAACCTAAAGTTTTTCGACGACTTGAAGTGTCAACAAACGACTGTCGACGGTGAAATGTGATTAAAAATTTGTGAGATTGCTGAATGGCATTTAAATCGATCGGAACCATTTCGAGAATTTTACAGCACTGTGAACGCGTTCCCTTATGAAAGATGCGCTCATAAAATGAAAAAAACTCTCATTTACGAGGCATTTTCGTTTGAAGTGCCTATTTAATTGAAGGTAAATGATACTGGCATCAAACGAGGCTTTTAAACACAAAACGCATTCAAATGAATGCTCTCACATAATGCTCGATAAATGTGGAATTCAACAAAGAGTGGAAAGAATAAAAGGGAAAGGATAATGTTAGAATATATCAAGGAAATGATTTCATGGAACAGGAACATGACTTACTTGATTTGGAAGAGTGCAAAAAGTTTACATTAGTTTTGTCAATTTAAAGATTGACACTAAAATGCAGTTCATTGAAGTGATTGCAAAAAAAAAGCCAACTATGTCAAAGATTTTCAAGAATAACACTTCTCGGTCATAAATGGACACTTTCATCGGGTCAGGATGTTTGTGAAATGTAATCTTATTTATGTCACAAAATGCTTTTATTTTCGTATGATAAGCAGATGTTTATTTGAAAAAGTGCCAGAATTCTTGCGATAGCGACCATTTGGGAGTGAAAATTTTGACTACTTCTGTCGCTTCGGGAGTGAGCCGCTTTGTTTCTGTCGTTTTGTTTCACTAAAGATGCCTTATGACTGCTATTATAAAATCATAAGTTATTGTCCCTACAGTGAAGTAATAAACAGTCTGTTTTTAGAATTGAAACGTTTGTAAAATATGAAACACATAAGCAACGCAGTCTTGACAGAAGATTCAATGCCTAATATTGCCAACGAAACATTCAACTGTTTTTATAACTAAGCGTTATGAATATAAAGGGAATTACGTGCAGCTGCAACATAAGGAAATAACTTTATTTTCATATTTAGTTTCCATATTAGAAATGTTATAGTTTAAAACTTTCCGGGATTGTCTCTTCCAAATTTCACAAAATATTGTTCTCAAGATTAGCTTCTTTCTGTGAAATCCAAAAAATCTTTTCCTCATTTTCGTTAACTGGAGAGAGATTCGTGTCCTTCGAAGCAGTATAACGAGCACTGGTTGCCATTGGAGCAGCAGTGTAAACAGACATGGGAAACCTTTTATTCCGGAAGAACATTCGAAGCATTGAAGGAGATAGCTTGTAAAATTCTAAGGGATATATAAATAGGAAATTCAGTAAAAAATTGGACAAACATCACAGGAAAGTCTTTAGAGGTGAAGATTTATGAAATAGTAAATGAATACGTCAAAGGATAGCAATTACTAAACACGATTTTAAACGGGTACTTTTCCTTGCGTTGCCTGGTGAGTACCGAAATTAAACTTTTTGTGAAATAACAATCGTCTTTTCATGTCCATCTTAGTTACTACATTTCGTCTTGCGCTTCTTTGTCGCATTATCCAGTCGTATTTCGCGCATTTCGTATATCTTTCCGACACTCTCCTTGGGAATATTGTATCGATCAGTATAGCTGCACCGCTGTAATATTGCATTTTATACAAAAAAAATTATTTAAAATTAAAAAACGATTCCAAAATTTGAATTAAAAAGTTAACATTTTCTCTACATTTACTATCACCGAAATTCAGATTTAATTTTGGCAGATAACGAGGAACACCTCTAGAATAAGTCGATGATCTGCTTAAGCAATTGAAATGAAAGTTCGTTTCTCATCTACAACAGGGATATTCCAAGCACAACGAGTTAAAAATAGCCGGTAAAATGTGTACAATATTCCTGCGTATGATGGTAATGACGGGATTGTGTGGGAACCCATGGGGTGTGAGATGCATTTACCCATTGTTCTGCCAGAGAGAGGGTCCGTTTTCCCTTCACATCACACGGTCCTGCACTAGTAACTTTGCCGTCATTGTATTTCTGTTTCCCCACCTCCTCCTTCCCCCCTCCTGATCAGGAAAAATTGTTCAGAAAAACATTTACGTATTGAGTGTAGCACAACTCTGCTTTCTTCTCTATACTCATGCCCGTGCGGGAAATGCGAGGCTAGATGGAGGCCCGGAGCACCCGCGGGTTGGATTCTCACGCTGCAAGCTACCCAGCCCCCTCAGAGAAAGTAAGTAAATTCGCACTTCCGAAATGGCATCCACGCTTGAGAACAGTGGCGGAATGCACGCCTCCTAACCTGGGTGCAAGGAAATTGTAGAAAATGAAGTATAAAGCTGCTAATCAATGAGTAGCAGGACAGTATGTATTCCCAAGTCTTATGTCGTACTTTCGAAACTGAAAAATTAGTCGTTTGAGTTCATAATTTGCGCGACAAGCGCATAGCTTAATGAAGAAGTTTTATGATACTCTTATCTGTCATTTTAATGGCTCGTCCGAACACTTCTGACAAGAGATCAATAGAAAATGAATGATTTCAATCAAAGTTGTGTACCAATATCATATACTATTTCTGACTCAGGCACTTAAAACTTATTAAATATTACCTGCACAATCAAATCAGGGCATTGACAACCTTCTTACTAAAAAAAAAGCAATTTTTTTTCCTATAGCAGTCGCAAACATTTCTTCAGAAATTGATAACCAATCACCGTATTTAGGATTCCATTGTCGCAATTATGAGTGATCAGCAGGTATGGTTCAATATTGCGGACTTCACGTGTTTGCCCATAAACCGAAAATCTTCCAATATTGTTCGAATTTGTTGTATTTAATAAATCATCAAAATTTACTGAAATAACCATTAGTAATTGAAATATATTTTCATAACATAAATATAATACAATTACTTTATTTTAAATAGTTTTGAGTTTTTTAGATATTGGCATGAAATAATAATAACAACTGAGAATGAATTCAAATGATGTTCTTAGTTGATGATTGACTGATTTATTGAACAAGTTACTTCCTGAAGCACAAGTTACTTCCTATTACTTCTTGTATTTTGAGAAATAAACTCGTTTTATGTCAGGAAGACAGTTTACATCTAGAAAGAATATAATTGCAACAGTATGCAAAACGATAAGTAAAGGTAGTTTCAATAAATTAATAAGATTTTTCTCAATAGTAATAGAAACAAATATATTCGCCAAAGTTGATTTTGTTCTCCAATTTTCGTTCCATTACTTCAAGTATATTTCGATCCCATTGAGTGATATTAAAATAACGGGTAGAATATGAGAAAGTTTTACTAAATTTCATTACTCTCATGAAAAAAAGTAGATTTGAACGATTCCGCTTGTCAAAGATGTGTATCAAAAGATAAAAGAAAATGCTTATAAGACAAATTACATGTATCGTCCTCCCATAGTTCAACTTTGCCATTTGCGTAATTCCTTGTTCCGCATACGAGTTGTCCTCTCGCTGTAACGTTTTTCATATGTCCGAACAAACAGAATGCGCTACTAGTGAATGACAACAACAGAAGAGCACCTCGTAGAAACATCTAGAAAAAATGTTTAACAATTAACTTTTTTAGAATTTTTCATTACTTCTTTAAGAGTTCGCACAAAAGTATACAATTAAACTTCATATTAAAAAGAAGGAAAGCAAGTTGAAATATGAATGCACTTTTGTCAAACAATTAATATTTATATAACCAAATTACATACTGTTTATGAAAACAACTGTCCACCATAGTGGTGTTAAAGTCAACATTCAGAGACCCCTTAACTTAAAAATACTAATTCACTTGGAATATCTCATAACTATTTATATGTTTAAGGCGTTACTACGAATCACTGACTCTAACAACTCATAATTCTCTCATCGATTAAATTAGATAAATTCTTTGTCAATTAAATTAGTGCCCGATTTGCAAACCAATGTGGCAGAAATTTTTTGATAAGTTCAGAGAAGTTTAGTTATTTAGATAGAATGGTAGAATTGAAATAGTTCCATTCGACTGGTTGACAGACTATAAGATTCGACTGTTCCTATTGAACTTAAGCTGACACAACTATGCTCGTTTCCAATCATTTACGCAGCCAAAGTAAGTGTTCAAGGCAAATTGTTCAGCGTATATGCTGATTAAGGTATAGCGACGAATTCAACCAATGAGCTTAGCACAGTCTTGAGCTAGTGAACCGAAAGCTGATAACAATGGTGAAGTGAGTGAAACAAAGTGGATTGAATACGAGTTCTCCGTGAACAGCTGTTTGATGAAATAAACGCCAATAAATTGCGATATAAATTAGCATCGAAAGCAACTGTGTACAGATGCAGTTTAAAAATATTTTTATCCTTTGATAAGAGCAAAAGTTTTGATTCGAGAAAACATTCTTTAACATTCGATAAGCTTTATTGGAACGAATTTTCTTTTGAAAATCATTTATGAAAATCGAGAAAGTTTAGAAGGAATGAGAATATTACTATGGAGCTTTAAATAAAACTTTAATTAACTTCTTAAATGAGTGGTACTTAAAAATTTCACAGGGAAAAGACATGCGACAGCCAAAAGACCCCCTCCCCGGCAAAAATATTGAACAATTGATAAAAGTAGAGGGGAAAAGAATTCTACGAAAATGTAGGCATACTGTATTATGTGCGTGTAATATCGTTGAGCGAACGTGTGCAATGAGATAAAACCTTCCGTATTCACTTAGAGAATGTATATCATTTCAATAAAATTGCACTTATACAAAAGTGTTGAAAGTAGTTATTGAAATTTTTTAGTAGTTTTCGAAAATAATAGATGTTTGAAAGGGAAAAGAGATTCTTTGAATGTAGTGTTCGCATTATTTTTTTGAACAAGTGAAAACTTGCATGCTATCAATATGCAGAAAAATCATTTGTGTCAATATCAGGCATTCAATATTTCTAGAAATTTTTGATATATTCAAGCTCATCGCATATCTAAGTACAGTATAACCATATATTCATAAATTGCATATATGTGCGGATACTACACTACAACAGTGCACTTTTCCTGCAAAAAATGCACTTTGGCATAGTGATGTCTGCGCGTACTTGTGCATGTGTGTGTGAGACGTATGCATCTGCGTGCATCGGTGTGTATGCGTGCCCGTTTCTGTGTTCATGTAGACGTCTGCATGTGGGTGTATGCATGTGTCTGCGTGCGCACATGTGTATCAGCGTGTGTCTATGCAATTCTCGCACTCAACTTGACTTACAGCTTGTGCCGATTGAAAGTAATTAAGTGGATTTCTGTGATGATTACTTAATACATCGTAATGATATTTGTTGAATCACTTAGACGTTGCTCTTAGTCAAACGATCTGTCAGTGCCCCAGGCATATGCTGTTATCATCTGACGTTCTTGCACAAATATGAAAAATCCCTCGAACTTTTTTTGCAAGCCTCTAATGACGTTGACAGTCACTCATATCGCATGCGTTATGTCTGTCAACGGTTAGCGATGGAATGTAAAAACAGCAACTAGCAGCAAAGGTGTTTATTAAAAGCGACTTCCTATATGAAAAATTGGTAATATGGATATGTGACCACTTTCCATCTCTTTATAATATAGGACATCATCCTTCAATTGTTTTAGAGGAAGGAGGAGGATGCCGGAAACGTTCCCAAAGAGAAACGAAACGTTTGCGGTGAGGATTATTAAGTCACCCTATTGAAATAGAACAGGTGCAATGGAACTTTGAAAGATGCGATTTTAAGAAGAAAACAAAGAAAAGTCAAACTACAAAGATCAGAAAGATGAGAATGAGCTTCCACTGTTGCACAATTAAGCGATCCATTGCGAATTTCTCATATTTTACCATACCTCTCCCCTTCTCCATCTTCCAGCAGCTGCCTTTCTTCTCCCTGAATATGCGCCCATCGGTGGTAACTAGCTTGAGCCAACTGCTGCACATCTTCTAGTCATTAATTAAGGCGAAAAAGCGTTTGTTTTTTATGTAGTGAAATGCTTTTTTTGCACTCTCGTGATAAGCAAGCTATTGGATTTCCAGCAGACATCTATTTCCGCCAAACGATCTAGTTGATAGCTATAGAAAATGCAATATTTCCTGGGGAAAAACGATATGCAACATTATATATATATATATATATATATATATATATATATATGCGATACCCCTCATATCTTGATTTGAAACTTCAGTAACGTTAAACAGGCACAACCTCCGCAGTGTTGTTGTCCACCAAAGAGCTTAACATATTGAGCACTGCAATACTCAGCAAAGCATCATATATACTTTTCTTTTGCAGTGATGAAGATCATCTTTCTATCGGTTTCTCCTCACTTGAAGAAATAAAAAGTAGACAAAATGTGAAATGTCATGTTCGTGCATTATCTGCATGATGATAACATCGTCGAATGCTTCGGTGTAAATAGATTGAGGCAAAAACAATGAAGAGTTCTTTATGGCAATGAAAGACGCATTACTTAAGAAAAAATAAATTCGGTACGAAGTTGACAATATCATGGAATCCGTTCAATGAACTCCTCGAGCAAAATGCACTCAAATATTGTGCAAGTAAGATGGGTGGACTGGTGGCTTATTGGATCGAAAGGGCTAAGATGAATATGCTATTTTCTGGCACGGTGGCGCAAGAGATGGTCCTGCATTGCAATTGAACGTTGACCATTGCCATTTCGTGACCATCATGCAATTTCCACTGTTCGACGGCTGACCAGGCGCCCAGTTTGTATACGTAACGGGATCGCCATTTCCCCAGCGCCATGGTGATGTCGCATTTTCCCGATAAAGCCACGTCATAAAGGGTGTCGCATTTTCGCCGAAGATCTCTAAAATAAATCAAAGTAGGTCATGAATAGAGATAAGCACCAAATTTCGCCCATTTTAGTTGAAGATAAGCCTCATTAAAAGTAAATGTCACATAGCTAAATAATTTTGCCCTAACAAACCATAAAAAGAATTCAATGAAGGGATATCGATCTGTATGATACGGATTGAGAGGAGATGGTAGATGAGGGAATACGATCCACTTCACAGGCTATCGCTGTATACCTGTTCTTATATGCTTCTAGATTATTCGTCCGCACATTTTAAAAGCTGGCATCCGGTTGGCTAGAAATTTCTTAGCATTCTGAGGTGAATTTGCATATTGATCACATTCCACTTAAGTGCGTACCGCTTGATTAGTGGTTCTTAACGGAGGAGAAAAACATTTCGCTTCATAGCATCTAAATGAGTTCATTACATAGCTGAAGCATTCCAAAACTTCTATCTTATTTCACAGCGTTGGAGCGGGAGGGGGGTGAGGGGAGGGGGAATGATGGGAAAGGGAAAGGGATGTGATGCGACAAAAATCACCGGAAAATAACGTCCCCAATCCCAGCATATCGTATTTGCAACGAGGCATACTCGAATGGGATGAAAACTGATTAAAAATTGCTTCAAGTATTAATAAGGAGCTGTTGAAAATTATTCAATATTTGTTCCCATCATTGCAAAGAAAGCATTCTCTGCTTAATCAATTCGCAAATGATTCAATGAGCAGCTCGCTTTTACGCTCAAAAAAACATTGCATCGGAATATACTACAGAAGGCATATGTGGGAGTATTCATTGAAATATTGCAATAGAATTGCGTAAAATGCATTCAGAGTAACTATATGATTTGAGAATGACTAACGTATTGCAAATTAGATTCATTTTGTTATAGTGTAGTATATTCGATGTTGAAATTAAACATGTTTGGATAACATTCAATAAGTTGGATGTTGCTCTTTTACGTCGCGCTATGTTCTTTTGTTGGCATCGGTTTGCGATAAAAAGTTTAATTACCCAAGTTTGAGGTACTGCAATGGATGAACATGTAACAAAGCTGACATAAGTCATAAAAATGAACAAGTAACAGAAATTGGTAGTGCGACGATTATGAACAAGCTGAATAGCTAATCAAGGTTAAGAATAAAGACTCACGGGTGCCACCAAAAATAAACAACTTGTTACTGCTTTTTTTGCGTAGTAACAGAGATCGAAAAAATCATCTGCATTTAAAATGACTAATAATGAAGACAAAAGCTCATAAAAGAATAAGAAACGGTCCCCTACAGATATCGGTTTTCTTTTACAGTTATGCCAACCCTCATTATCACTTTTGTGAATAGGGTGGGCAGTTGGTGGCAATTTCAGATACTTCCCACTTGCCTACAAAATCATAATTTGACACCCAAGATCCACTTCTATTCTCCAGAAGGCTTTTGTCTTTCATCAAAATGTTAACCTTATAAACGGCTTCTCATTTATACATGACACCAATTCGTTATAAACGCGTATATTGTCTAAGAAATTAATCTGTTAATATGTATATGGTTCATTCTTAACTATCTTGATTCACGGTGCCTATTTTTCAACTTATTGCTGCAAATTGCTCATTTCTAGAGATGAGAGGAAGCAAATTTAATAGAAAAATTTCATACGTCTATAGCATGTAATATCATCTTCAGAGTTCAATACAAGCGGCGTCATCTTCTCATATAAACCACAGAAGTATATGCCATCCGAAAGGGTCGACATTGTACTAATCTGAAATAAAAAAATCCCTCCCCACATACAAGTGACGTTTTACAATCAGATTTCCTCAATAACTTCTCAAATATCACATCAGTAGATTTTAATTTGCATTCCCTCTAATTGTCCATGGTTTCTATAACATTTCAAATATGCTATGTATTTGCAGTCGTAGTTTTTCGTTTCGATATTTTCGACGATAATGAGAACAAAATGGGAGTTTCTTGCAATTTTGTGGCACTGAAAGCGAATAAAAATAGTTTGTAATCTTGCATACCATTCGTAGAGATTGTCATGTTCAAGAATATTGAAATAAAAATTTTCTCAGTTTTTGGCCATTCGCTGCTAAATGATCTAGTGAAAATTTGCCAAAATTGATGGAAGTTAAGAATGGCTCAAGCTGAATATTTTAGCTGATTTATAATCTGTTTCAATAAGGTTTGACGCGAATCGATTGAGCATGCAAGAAGATGCGCAACAGGTAGAGTGAACTTATATTAACTGCACAAATAAAGATATGCGGAATTTCGTATTTGTCGGTAGACTTTCATTGGCTTAAGGAATAGACCATTAAAATATATGTAGGTGGGATAGTATCTGCAGTTATTCGGTTGATTGAAATGCGAAGTGAACCAGTCTACCGATTCGTCGAGTGTCAATCAAAGAAAACAATTACCCATTCAGGAATGTAAATACACGCAGACGCAACGTACAGACACAAATACGCACGTGTACAACCGCATAAATGTACAATGAAAATCATTAATGTCATAGTTGGATAATAATGCATATTACAAAGCAGAATAAGAGAAAAAGCTTTAATGACTTACACATCCATAGCACTTTCTAGTCGGTCGACAGTAATATGTATTAGCAGGACATGGCACAAGTTCTAAAAAAAGTTCTTTTTCATGCAAATGATAATGCTTTGTTTTTTGTTCTTTCACAAGAATAAAACAATTTTTGTTAGTCTTTTCAAGGATCACAATGAATAGAAAAACTTGAAAGATCATACGTCCATTCACTAAACAATTAAATAAGAGTAGTACATCAATTAATCTAAAATAATATTTCGACGGAAAGGGGTTAAATTTTCGAAATACATCATTGCATACATTCAAGGGTTTTTATCATTAGACCATTCCATACAGCCTATTGCACTGATTATATTTGTAGCAGTGATAACGTCGTAAAATGATAATCTCCTAATTTAGTGTATATTTATATTCGTTAAGAGTATTTTATACTGAAATAAAAAGAAAACCAAAAAGAGTTTGCGTGCAACGTATACTTAATTTTGTGAACATTATATTGTAAAAATACACAGTAAAACATTCCGCGTTTACAATCTAATCAACTCAACAAAAGCTCTTATACCCTTCTGTCACTTCTTCCCCATTCCCCCTCCCCTCCTAAAGAATTTCCATCGATATAAATTTGCGGCAGAGAATTTTCGTCTTTGGTTATTAAACATTATTTCAACCTATGCCCGGCATGAGTCCAAAGTCACCTATGTTCTTTAATAATTGAAACGTCACAATTCTATTTACTAAAACCGCATATATTTTAACCGGCTTAATTTTTAGCCAAAATTTGCAAACGTTTGAGCATTCAATCCCTTTTCAAGAAATTTTGGATGGTTCAAATTAACAGAAGTTTCTATCAAAACTCTTTAACAGTTAAGATGCATCTTGACAGCTCATCATTTCTCCATAAGGCATGAAATCTGATCAAAATATTTTTGCATACGCTGCCAAACTTCAAATAATTAAGCTCCTCATACGAAGATTACGTTACTGACGTACAATGTGACCGTAATAAAACCCCTTTGAAACCAATAATTTTTCGGATTCCCCATTATCGTCTCTAATCAGTTTCCACATTTGGGCCTTCATCTATCATACTCGGGCACTAGTTCATCACCTTTGGGCGCTCATTTGTGAATATTAATTAGCGAAGAAAGAATAAAGAACTTGCTGAATGAGTCGATGAGCTTCTTGGCGGTCGTCTGAACGAGTTCGGCTGATGTGCATTTGTTGGGAACGACAGTTTTTTTAGTGTCTTTAATGTAAATTTCGCGTATATTAGTGCCATTATTTTCAATGATTTCATGCATAATACAATTGCCTTGCATCAAATATTGAAACGCTATGCACGAGCTTCCTTTAGTGTTACATTCCTGAGCGCATTCAATTGCCGATTGTCTTACGACAGATGTATTGTCGAAGATGTACACTGAGATGTTGTAGAAGTGTGCAAATATGGTCTCCTCTTGAATGCTATCCGAAATGGCACTCAGGAGAATCTGGAAAATCGAAAGTACTATCAATTATATACAATCATTACTTTAATATCGCCTGTAAGCAGTTTTTTCATGCGTTGAGTGGAATACGCATCATACTCCACAATAATGTAAATCTCCTTGCGTAATGCTACGATTTTGAGAGAATATGTAGAATGCAGCATAGCGTAATGGCCTTTTAGCAAACAAGCTATAGAACATCACGGTGATCACAGCATACTATATACTATCTGAGCCAATTTGATAGGACAGTACAGATAGAATAGTATATTCCCCATAGATGTGATATTTGGAAAACATTGGTGTGAGCTTCGATTATATACTGTTGAGACAAATCTTCTTAAATTTCTCAAGACACTTATAATTGTATAACAAAGAAAAGCATTATAACTTACGAAGAGTCGAACAAATGGATGAGATTCTTGCATGATTATTAATATAAAAATTTCGCACAGTGGTGGATTCTTATATTCTGGACTCTTAAGCAATCAACATCACGTGCAGCAATAATTCGTATAGGCAGAGGCAACCAATAAGTTAGCCACATATGTATCCATGGGGCCGATATTGTAGGCAATTGGCGCAATATTTCCTCATGATGGCTTTTATGTAGTCTTATGAAAGGAATATTACTTAAATGAGTATCATATGAACAATTTCAATGAATTTTATGTCCCCAATACTGGCAACAATTCCCTTGATATTATCCTAGACTACATCCATCTTACATAAGAAGCATTTATTCATTCATTTGATTGTTTATTTATTTCTTCATTTTGCTTCTCCCTTGCTGTTCGTCAAATAGCTCTTAATATTCTAAGTAGACCAAATGTACTCTAAGGCGAACAATTGGGCTACTTAGCAACGAGCATCGCAGGAAATCATTGATTCATGAACAAATCGGCTCTCGAAGGATCGCTTGATAAAAAATCGCAAAGAAGCATGCATTACTGCACCATTTGATGTTCATATTAAAGGAATTTGTAACGATAATTTTACCCTTATGGTTAAACCAACTGTATGTTCGAGCACTGAATAGGCGTGCTTCAATGCGAACAAATGCATAATTTTTAGATTATTCGATTGCATATGGAACTTGCAAGAGTAAAAAATATCGATCATCATGCAATGTGCAGTTTTTTTTTTTTTTGTTTATTTGCATATCACTAATAAAATGTCATGTTCAGTTGCAACACGTGATAAAATCAACGATATTTGCGCCTATCATTTATTGCTCAAACATCTCGATACAATTCATATTTAGAAGAGAGATGATGAGGAAGTTTTTTGCAAATAACATCGCGCTATTATGCTGCCGATTTTTCCGCATCACGAACCTCTGAAAGAATTGATTGGCTAGAAATATAGAATAAATAAGCATAGAAATTACATTGGGCATTTAAATAATAAGTTAATTTTGATCCGGCTTTTATACACAGTAAAATGAGAATACCTAAATAGTCATTATCGTTGTTATGCTTGTCTCTATTGCGCCTGTCAGTATTAAAGCGGAAACCATATAGAAATTTGTCCATTTCATTAGCGCTCATTCGGTTCCTAAAGTAGTAATTTGCCTTTTCAAATACACTTGCATCCTCATTGTCAGAGAAGTTGACTGGTCGCTTTGCTGCTAGACCAACCGGACGTAAAAATGAGCTTCGCATATCCGCGGCCCAGCCGATCAATAAACATTCATGGGAATTTATTTCAATGTTTCCGACTGCTGTTCGAATGAAATTCATTTTATTCTCACTTATCTCATGGGGCTAACCAGTATCGCGCGAAAAAATATTCCAAAAACCTGTTAGTTCAGTTTGATTTGTATATTATATCAGAGAGTAGAATGTTAGAGAATGTCTTCAAAAATAAAACGCCAAAAAATCGTTTTTTGTTTCAAAAAACTTCAATTCATTGTTGCCTATATAGCCTAATTTTTATGTTATTTTCTAATTAAGAAGAATCTTATTAGGTTGTTATTTATTGCATTAAAAACTGGATATAACTCATCAAGGAAAACTAGACAAAATCCAGCATTCAAACTTGAACTTAATTCAGCACTTGAAACTGGACATAATTCATTGTGCAAAACTCTGAGCTAAATTCAGCATTTAAAGCCGAGTACAACATAGCACTTAAAATTAGACATAATTTAGCAATTAAAATTGCGCATAATTCATCATTTAAAGTTAGATATAATTCAACGAAAGCATTGAATTTCAAATAGAACGTCAGCAAACGTTTTGATGAAAAAGTTTGATTTAAAACATACCACCCTTTTGTGATGTCTGTGAATGGATATCGTTTGGTGATGCCTCAACGACTTTCTGAATTTCACCCCAATCACTTCGTGCATCTTCTATTGTTGAGTTTCCTCTTTCGTCACATACATTACCTAAAAGTTTTATCGCTGGCAATTTTATTCATAATTCCCTTCCAATCATTTTCATTCGCAAGAAAATAAAATAAGTGATAGCCTAATTTTCCTTATCGCTGTAGATTATCAGCGTTTTCTTGATGAAATAGCTAGAGTATGTGCTGCTAAAGAAATATACATATATATATATATATATATATATATATATATATATATATATATATATATATATATATATGTGAAATTCGAGTTCTGCTCTCTTTCTCTCCGAACACAGTTGCTTCAAGTATTGCTTAAGTGAGTCTAAAAAACATATATATTAATTCTAGAAATTAAACAAACTTGATCCAGGCTATATGTCATTTTTGATGCGTTTTATTGCAAAATATGAGCTACGTATGCCGTATTACGGCACTCGCCGAATTATAAAGCGTATGCCTGATAGCGTTCGCAACCTCTCAAAATTAGTATATGGGGTGGAATTTTATGAACAACGAATTTATGCTGTCTGCATTCTTTGAAAATTAAGTTATATTCGAGGCAATGGGTACCCCATAAATGAGGGAATATGGTGACTGGGAAAGGATTAAAATAAGACTTGCTCGTTACATATCAGAGATTTTATCCGCTCTAAATTTTTCTTTAGTATTTGCGCACTTATATGTAATACAATTTGTAGCCTAGTTCTATTTTTTTTTAGCAATCACGGTAATGTAAGTACGCAAGTCAAATATTGTGCTTGAAATATAAGCCAATGAGTCGCCCAGCAGAAGAGGAACAGATGCTACGTAATTGGTTTTAAAACGGCGGTTAGAATCCTTATGTGACACGCCTATGACTGGATATCATAGCTTCATCATATCTCAGTTTATGGAGAGAGCATAACGAAAGATTAATCGACCACTAAAAGCAGTATTTTCTTACCAGTACAGCTAAATTTATGTGATTCAGACCAGGCGACCTTAGCGATCAAAAGTTGAGCATGTGATGATATGATACGAATAACTAGGATATCAATTGGAACGACGAACTAATAGATGTTTTTAAGAACGGTTCACCTTCAGCAATCGCCTTGAACGCTTTCTTTTCTTCTTCTGTTTTCGGCTTAAATTTTCGCGGTTTTTTCACACTTTTTTCGACTCTTTGTTGAACATCCTGAAAGAATACATTACAATTAATTTTTGTTTTGAAACAATTTCCTTTTTGACATTCAGAAGGAATGGGGAAGGAAACGGAAGAGGAATTGGAAGGTTAAACCGAGGAAGAGGGAATTAAAAACCAGAATAAAGATATACCATTGCTCACAGATATAAATTGCTCGCACAGATTTTCTACTGGTCTAACTAAATTTTTAAATATAGCTTTGAAACGGTTTGGAATTATTTAAAAGCATTTTCCTGTAGACATATTTTTTTACACTAAACTATTGAAGTCTTTATGTGACCACTTCTTGACAATGCTTCCACTGTTTGATCGTCATCGTTCCTTAAAGCGACTCTCGCCTATCTAAACTTGAAAACGTTGAGGCGTTTCACCCTTCAAATATTTAGGAAAAATGCTTATACGTTATTTCTTATTGTTAATTACCTATAAAGACTTAATGCTATGAGCTTGAGAACGTTTGAATTATCGCCTCTCATTTGAACTATCGCTTCAATTTCGATCTTTATATCACTTATAACAATATTTTAAAGGAAAATCAGTATTCTATGAGCGAAAATTTCAAACATTTTATTACAAACATACATCGAATATTTCAAATATTTATTTGTAGACTGAGTGATTAGAGTGAAGAAATTTGTATCGCAACAGACTGCAGAAATATCCTCACTACAAATTTTTGAAGAGTACACTATGAATCCTTCTCGAGCATAATGAATTTATAATGTGTTCATGAATATTTCCTTTCTCACTTCATTATCAAGCCATTTTCATGTCTCCGGAACGTTCATAAATTGAATATTAATAAGCGATATGTTTATTTCGAATTTGAGTAATATTTCAGTGATATCAATAAATAATTTTTGTATTGTGAGATAGGTGACCCAAGGTTGGTCGTAAGACAGGTAATGGAGAGAAGAGGCAAGTCTGGTTCCGATAGTCTCCTCTTATTTCCGTTCTCTAGCTATATTCCATTTCCCATACTAACTAATCCTCATATATTACCAAAAATAAAATCACTCACATTTCTGCTTTGACTCTTTGCACATAAAATCACTATTACGGTAAATATTGCCATTATGCATATCGGAAGAAGAAGCATTGTTGCATATGAAGCAATGAACATTTCTCCTTTCTCGATTGTTTGTGTTGATTTTCTGATACGAATTTTATTTATTTACTGATTGCTAACGATGAATATTAATTGATATTTTATATTCATTGTTATTCGTTTAAATTCACATTTCGTCATATAATAATAACACAATTGGTTTTTGATATGCAACGATTTCTTGGATGAAATAAATATATGGGAAAAAATATTAAAAGAGAGGGGAGGCAAAAAGTGATGACGTCATAGACAAAAAGTCCAGGTGTTCGGTAATATTCGGATTTTTGTCACCCTCTTCCCTCCTACCTTGTTCCTGTCTATCGCCGAAATATGTATGCTTGAGAACTATTACTATTACTCCACTACTTCTTAAACATTAATCGTGTATATCATGAACACTTCGCAATCGTTTAAATACTAGAATTATGATCGTAATATGTATTGCCCTGAAATGGCACAACGTCAAACGACCTACCGTACAAGCAGGCAGTGCAACTAAACAATGAACGCTGAATGGATGTCATCATTTCTTCACAATGGTCATAAACTGATGCATTCCACAAAGACATTTGGCATATTTGAGCTAAATTCAAATTTCATACTGGATTGTCATAAGCTCCTTTTTTTGGCCAGTTTATATCAAAGCAACAATGCGTGTTCGATGTTGCTGTATAAAACGAAAAATTCCTAGGTTTTGCTTGGAATTTAAAAGAAATTTCGCTTCCGTCACATTCCCATTTTATATGTTCATGAACCCATCCTCACATCTAATCACACTTGAGATAGTTTAAGGATCATCAAGATTTGATTACGTATCATCAGATCCAAAGTAGATTCAAAGTTCAATCCTACTTGACTCAAAGATTTGCTCCAATGTTTCCCTATTTTAAAATCCCTTCATATCACCTTTGGCTCATATGAGACGCTTCCCAATTGATTCGCTGAATCCATAAGTTATTGTCATATTAAATCAATAATTGTCAATCAAATAAAAATATCATGGAGGTATACAAGGCATTTATTGATCATAAGGTGCACCTCTAATCCCCTCTTGCATATGTGCAGCGAGCAGTGCCGCTCATTAATTTCGCCCCAGGCGATCGTTTCGAATATCTTTGCGAGAGGATATTCCTCAAGGTTTTGTCTATACCATCAATACTCTTCACTATATTACAATCCTATATTTTAATGACACTTCTTTTAAGGATTTTCTCAAGAAAATCACAGAAAGAAGACCCACGTAATGATTCTTGTAACTTTCCTAGACAGCTGCCTGAATGGTCGTCTTCTAAGTTATTGTTATTACTTAACAGTATTACTGTATGTTGTATTACTGTAAAAATTTGTATTTGTTATACGATACGTTTTTGAATCGAAGAAGTCATTAACAAGAGTATATGGTAAATTATGAGTTTCCTATGCTTATGATTACAAATTTCAACTTAATATGGGAGCTTCTAATCGAGTAATGCATCTCAGTGGAGCATAAATTTTCTCTGGAGGTGAGAGAGAAGCAGGGGGGGGGGGGAGGAGGGGGTGGGGGAAATTCATACTCACGGCATCCTGTATGAATCATCCATCTAAAAATTCCTGCGAATTATGTGTGAATTTCTTAGCCAAAAGCGATAACGAAAATTGGAGATTATTTCCGTTTACAAGAAAAGTTGGGAAATTCATCGGATAACTTAGTGCTTCAAATATGATTTCGCCGCCACAAGTTGTTTGGAACTATAAGTATTAATTCGATTAATAATTATTTCTTCAATAGCAAATATATTTGCAATTCACCTGAAGACTCCAACGAAACGGAGTGATAGAATGGGCAATATAGCTGTAACGAATAAAATAACATAGATTTAACTTTTGTGCTCCTCTTATCTACTAATGGCGAATTTCGCAAAATTTCCCGCTAAAGACTTCATTCAAATTTAACGTCGAAATTGTCATATTTTGTATATTGGTCGTTCATTACATTTTAAGGATTTCTCTGGTTTAAACCCCCAACGGAGTGGGGGTTGGTTGAGGCTGCCCATCCTCGAGGGATTGCTTCTGCTTAACGCGTCGATCACTTAATTGAAGGGGCTTTAATTAGAATTTTTGAGCATTACTGAATTTTTTAGCGTTCTATATCAGTTTTTATGTTTATTACTTTTCATTTATGTTTTGTTGCATATTTATTGATTTATCTATCGCACATGGGAATATACTAAATGAAATGGTACATAGTATGGTAAATAACAGTCTGTATTCTAACGTTAAGCATAAATGGATAGGGGAAACATTCTTCTATAATATTTCGGGTCCAGCTCTTGCCCTTATTTAGCCCATCCCATTCTCGTCGCCCGTTTTGAAAAGGGGTATAAACGCTGAATTTGAATGTTCATCCTCACGGATTGTTATCAGCAAAATTGTCTAATAGAAAGTTTTACCTTTCACTAAACGCATATATTAAATAGCGAATTGAGGGCATCGAAATATGATAATTTATAAACTTCTTTGAGGTGCTTATCGAAATGCAACGTAACGACTCGAAAAAGAAAGCTGCCGATCAGCCGAGAAAACGTCAAACCCCTCTCGGTTCCACGATGACGCCAGATAGAAAGTGAGTCTTTTTAATAATTATTTACACCTTTATTTTTTGAAAATTACGAAAATCGCCTAATGTTGAGATTATTATACTATTCTATCATTGTTATGCGTAATTAAGCATAACCTCGCTATCAATTGACCTCTCGATCATCCCACATCTTGATCAATTCTACGCTGTACAAATAAGAAACTAATAACTTTTTTTATAACTGCTTTGAATTTTATTTCTAGAGTTTATACCTTCCCCTATTTATTTGTCTATATTATAGTTCATTCGTAAGAGGGAAGTTGAATTGAAAATACAGAATTTTGAAAAGCAAAAACGGGTAATTTATAACGGTTTCTTCAATAGATTTTATAATTTTTTTCTGCCTCACTATTATAGAATATCACATTTTATCAGAGCATAATAAAAAATGAAATAGATAAATCTCTATGATGTGACATAATGATGAATTGACTACGATGAGTATGAGGGATTTTCCCTGAGAAACGTCGAATCGTATATTTTTTGGGAGAAAATAATCTATTCTGCGAGCCTAAAATCATTGTAAACTAACTAATATGTCCTATTCAGACCGACCGCTGGACAATTACTTCGTCAATTGCAAAAAGAACAAAACGATCACAATAAACACTTTCAAGAAATGCGTTCCTACTATGAAGCGAAATTGATACGTTTTGATGCTATGCAAGTTAGATATATGTAAGTTTTATTTTTTGGTTTTATTTAATTGTTTTATTATATGAGAGAAATTCCTCTTCAATTCAAATCCAAGCAATAAAATATTTTAAATTATAAGGATACGTTGTACTAGAAAGTAATAGATTCTAGGCCTTAGTAAAGTCCATGTAATTCTAGGATTTATTTGAGTGAAAGTGATAGAATTATAATGCCAATCTCATAATATTTTGTAGTTTTTGTACTTTTTCATCGAAATATAAACTAAGGTTGTTACAGATGTAAATGTGAACTTATCATATTATCAGAAATATATCATATCAGCAAACCATATCGGAGCTTAATTGTTAGAGCAGTTTTGAAGCGAATCACATCTTCCAAGCCTATGGAACAAATTCCTTTATTTTCTTCTCTTTGCTTCGAACTTATGAGCTATCTACAAATCCTGTAGAATATAAGTTTTTTTTTGAGAAACACAGGTATTCATCCAATATTATTAATACCGCCTTCAACAGAAAATTTTAAAAAAAAAGAAACTCATGAGGGGATAGAGAAAAAGTAATGTTGAGGGCATATTGATCAGAATTCGGGTTAAAAATTATATAGAAATTAAGGTAAAAAAGTCCAAATTCAATGCTTCATTGTGATGCGATCTTTACATAAATAAGAATGAACACGACGCGATTGGAAATATGCAGACTTTTAACATTTTTATACATCTCATCCTCGATGCTTGTTTTACATATGAAAGCACCTGTTCCACATTCATAGTAATATTTTTTCTTATTTACACTAAAATGTTTTCAATGTAGTCAATTTTTTTTCTTTTTTTTGGTCATTTTATGAATTTTTTCTTGTTTCAGGGCGGCAAGAGAACATCAAGAAACACTAATTGCTCGTGTAAAGCAACTGGAAAATGATCTCATCGAAATGCGAAATAAAAAAGAACTCGTTGAAGCGGAATTGAATAGGAAAAATTCCAACGGGTAAGTGAATTCAATTTATATTACACGTCGTCGTATTCGGCACCTAATCGTGATCGTTTTCACTCACCCTTAACCATTTAGATGATGAAAGTAAGTTTATTAGGCTTTTTTTTATTTTTATGTGTATTTGCAAATTTACTTTAAAAAAGTGTAATGTGGTGACGTCATGTGTGTTTGTCTGTCTGTCTGTGTGTCTGTCTGTCTGTCTGTTAGTTTTGAATCAGGAACTATTCAACTAAGATAAAGAAAAATTAGCGGTTAAATAAATAATATAGAGCAACTTCACATTCTATTTGCCAAGTTGTAGATATTTAAAGGCGGCAACAATTTGCATGGACTGCGCACTTGTCGATTTTTTTTTTATTTTACATCAATCGGGTCATAAGAAAGCGAATTTTTTATGGAAGATTTGTATGGGAGTCGGGTATCATCTTAAAATATGAAAACATTATTCTACATATTGTACTTTATTATCATCTCATAACTTGTTTGGTCAAATGAAGTGAAATGCAAAAACCCATATTATCATGCTAGCTCCTATGGCTTATTTTTTCATTCATTACTTAGTAAATATATTATTGTATTTTTTTCCACTGTTAAGATTAGTTTGAATAGTTTTTCTTTACTGAGAAATGAGTTCAAAACTTGTAAATAAATTTTTACGTTCATCGATTGTCTTAATAATTAAGTGAACAATCGGCTATTTAAGTTATATTTACCTATGCAAATAAATTTGCGTTACAGTTCCCATTCACTGGTTGGCGTATAGAGGCAGATATTATAGCCATTATTCATGCATAAACTATTACTCTTGCTTCTCTTTTTCTTAGTGATCAAAAACTTTGTTTCAAAATTTCTTTTTTGGAAGCGTGTGGTAATAGTGCACTAGTCAGTAATCGGTTAATGCGGATGATTAATGGTTATTAGAAAAATAGTTTCCACATCCTTCTGGCCTCATGAAATTGTAAACGATTAGGAATGGAGATTGTTCGGCAGTGATTTATCCTTTATGGTTCTAATGTTGTAATTGTTGAGTGATAATATTTAGGCAGTCAATATCGTCAAGTGCTGAAAAATCAGACGAGCCTGTGAATGAATTAGAAGCAACCAAATGTATCGAAAAGGACAAAGAGTAAGTTTATATGTAAAACTTTCCTGGAAACTTAAGAAGGATTGCAACACATACTCATATAATAGGAAGGTCTTCGAAGCATTGAATGAATGGAATATTCCCTGAACTTAAGACCATCCATCTATTCGGAATGATAGAAGATATGGGATTCAGTCTTTCATTTCAGCTCAAAAGGATTTTCACGAAGATTTGGAAATGGAGCCTTGAAAATTTAATCGATGCAACGGGCGATATGTTTTGATCAAAGCTACCTTCTAAAAGGCTTTAAAAATTAGATCGTAGTAAAGCAAAATTGATTTGTTCGTTGTTTTCTCCAATATAAAAAATTGCTTTTTCCCTTTCATTTGAATTTCACTTCAAATCCTTCGATGACCATCGAGGAGCAATTTTTCTTGTTCCCTTGTGCACGTTTTTCAAAGCATTTCCGCAAAAAAAAGCTTCATATAAACTTTATGTGCATTCGGGTTGTTATTTTTGACGTGTCCATTTGTATCATAAGTGAATTGCCTTTAAATGTTTTAAATATCACTCAAATGCACAAGTTTACATTTAATGGATGTGGTTGTAGTTCCCTAATGTATATCCGGCGATACTGTCAAAAACATTAGTCAAGTCTATTTTACCTAAATGCTACTAATTCTTATTGCTGAAGGAATGTAATGAATTATGAGCTAAATAAAGTTTTTTTTTTCTTGTGTGGAATCTTTCATTTAGTGTAGGTAAAGATTTTTTCAACGCTTAATTTTTCTTTTTTTCACAAATTCCTAAAAGTTTCGCATTTTTTTGTCAAGTTTTTCAAGAATATATAATTTTTCCTAGCCAGAAATTCATTTTTTCAGGATGCAGGATGTGAAGGAACGCCTTAAACGTGCCGAGGAAAGTTTAGTGATTGCAAACAAAATGGTTGCGGAAAGAGATGAAACAATTATTGAATTAGGAAAACGCATCAGTTCATTAAAGTGAGTCGCCGGTTACATTTCTATTTGAGTCTAAGGACTTGATTTATTTCTCTGTGAAGTATTGTACTTAGTAAAATTGATTTAACTGATTTGTTATAATTTATATAACTTATATGTTGCAACTTACAAAACTTCCTCTCAGCTTTGCCTCTGAAATGAAGATTGAAAAGGCAAAAATCCTCATAAACTCTTCTCACTGCACTCTTCATCGACGAAAAAGAAAGTTTGCTAGCGTAGGTAATATAGCCAGAAACTTTGTGACATATAATTTGAGTAGCAACGTTGTGGTTGTTCATTTGTTCGATTTCCAATAGCTCTTATTCTTTTTCATCTCCACCTATGCCACCATATAAGAAAAGCATAGAGTTGTGCGAATATGAGTAATAATTATACAAATTGGAGTAGTATGGATAGTATCGTTGATGAAAGAATTCGACATTACATGAATATTTATATCATTGTGAATTATATATGGTAGTTACAATTAATTATGCAATGCATATATAATGATCTCTTTTTAGAATACAATATAATTATGCAGGTAGTTTTCTGATCTCTTTTTTAAAATGCAAGTGGTGGTCACGCAGAAATAGTACCTCAACACTTTCATATATTATGCCATCGTTTAGTCGTGGATGTGTCTGAAACGGTGGCGTGATTCGATCGTGAAGACGTGAACAGTAGAGTTACCTGGGCGTTTTTCATTCTCTGCGATGCTTACTTGTACTGCCTCATTGCTAACATTGTGCATCTGAAAGAGAAGAAATTCCATCAAGAGAAGATTTTTGCACTGGAAGCGAGGTATGGGAGGGTGAGTAGTGAAGGGACTAAGGAGAAATAAGAACCATGCCTTTTTTCTAGACGATTGGCTTGCAAAGCTGTATCCGACAGCGAGCAGGCTGGAAACTCGGAAGCTTGCAAAAAACAGGCATCTGAAGCAAATGGTGATATCAGGTTTGTTGTTGCTGCATCGTTTTTTCTCCCATATTGTGACCGCTTTACTTTTATTTTCTTTCAGAAAAAATGCTAAGAGAAAACTGCACTTATATAAAGCTTTAGTGGATAAATTTCCATATAAACTTACAATGAACTTACAATTAGCCAAGGAGGAGTCAAATCTAAAAGTAAATGGTCAAATGAGATTACATCAAAACAATAGGTTCTCTAATGTGCCTTTTATGGGTTCACTTGTTAATCGTAAGCATAAAGGTGGAAAATCTTTCTGTGCTTGAAATCCTTAGACTCTGAGGTCATGGAAATCAGTCTTTTAGTTGGGTCGATCACGAGTAGACGGCGGGAGAAAGGGAACGGCTAAAGGTGCAGACTCCATTGGGCAAGCATCATATAGAAGTGAAGTCGTCACCTTATTAGTAAATGACTTATTCACTGAATATAAAAATCAATCATGACTTTGTATTATTATGAGACTTCGAATAATCTTTGCCAGTTGTTTTCAATCTTCAGTCAGGATTCAAGTTGGGATTCGGATTCCGAGTTTCTCGATCTTCTTGTCATTATTGATGAGGTCGACGATGAGGATGCTTCGACAGACAACGGAAGTAACAACATCGCAAAGGAAAGCTTCGATCCTACATTGCAATCGAATGGGTAAAATATTTGATGTGAATTTTTAATCGTCTTAAGCATATTTTTAATAGCATCTTTGCTAGCGTTTAGTTACAAGCGATCTTTATTCATCGATGGACACCAAATCCCATCAACTAAATTGTTTTGATTGATTTGCTTTTTTTTTTTTTCATTTTGAACTTTTTTCTTCATTTGTTTCGCTTATTGCATTTCACAATAATCTTTCTTATTCGAGTAGACGATGTTGAATGCAACTTTGTGAATGTATCTATCTGATTATCTATTGTCTGTTTTATTAACGCTTCGAATATACTTGGAATATTCTTTTTTTTAAAGATTCGTCCTATTCCATTTAGAATATTCAATCAAAGTCGAGAGCTCCGCTAATCGTCCAATACTTTCGAATAGTCGAGAGCTTTTTTTTCACTTCATATTCGATTTTATCGCATACAAGCACTAAGCTTTTAGGGACGTCAGTTTCATTTATAAATATTTAAAGGAAAAAAGGCGGAAATTATGCTGAAAATTTTCAACGAGGCAGAAATTTTAAAATATTTCAAATAAAAACAAAATCAGATTTTACTTTCTGCCTACGCTACTGGAACCCGTTTGTTATTTCATTCAGTAATACTACTTCTGAGGTATTATTATGAAGTTCATCCTCATACCACCGCATCTCAGCCAAAATATGTCGGAATGTGTTTTTTTACTGTTACCGCTGGCGTTCCCATACAACTGCACGACATGGTTATTTTTTGTGAGGTCTCAAGTCCTTGCGCATTCCCGATTATCATACTGCACTGCATGTATTAGCTGCATGTTTGATCCATTTCGGATTGCTTTTTGGATAGGCAGCTACAAAACCCACCTTTTGACGAACGACTTGGTGGAGGAGGGGAAGGGGGTGGGGGGCGGCTGATCGTTTGCAGGATGCATCTGCTCGCGTTCGTTCTGTGCATATTTTCGGATCACAACGAACCCTAATGGCTCAACCTTTCAGTCAGGCACGTCTCATAGCCTTTCAAAAACGCAAAAGGACGATTGAACACAAACTGAGCGAGGTTTTTTCGTTAATCGAATCTATGCAGAAGAAGCTGTTGTCTACGAAGTCGGAGTTGAAAGAAAAATTGGCGATCGAATGCGATCTTCGGAAAAGCGTTGCGAAATTACAACTTACTATTGAGAAGCTGAAAGGTATTATATGCTGAGATTTCAGAAAAACTTTCGTTGAAACATTTCAAGCATGAACCGAAATTAGATCTATTTTTGTGTCCACACTGATCAGAAAAATGTATTGTGGCTTATCCTCATAACTGATTTAAAATTGAGCGGCTTGGAGAAAGGAGGAAAGGGGGTTTCATAGGTTAATTGGAACATGAACTTAGAAAACTGTAGTGGATGAAGGGTAAAGAAGTAATGAACGAATTGTAAATCTAATAGAAACCAACATGGTTGTA
Organism: Baylisascaris procyonis; assembly: GCA_037389465.1. Classification (NCBI taxonomy): domain Eukaryota; kingdom Metazoa; phylum Nematoda; class Chromadorea; order Rhabditida; family Ascarididae; genus Baylisascaris; species Baylisascaris procyonis. The sequence continues at coordinate 3,378,268 of JAZARR010000095.1, read as the reverse complement.
ATTCCTATATGAGGGCACTAACTAATGAAAACTGCTGTTTTGACTAATAATCTCGTCTTTCTGACGTTTTAAATTTTTTCTTTTGAACTTCTATTTTTTAGAAACGAACAATAGTCTAAAGAAAAGTTGGAGATAATGAGTTGAACATTTCCTCGGAGAAGGGGAGGGAGAAGAATATTTTGTTTGCAAATGTGGTCGATATAGTATATTTTCCCTTTCATAACCTATAAGATCTATATAATTCACTATCATTTTGAGTTGATATGTATTCAGTGGTAAAACAGGGAAACACGACCTTTCTATTTCATTGAGAAGTTGTTGAGAGCAAAGATAAATATCTTTTGAAGGCATTTGGTGGCTTAGTTCGTTTTATTATTTGTGATGTTTTGATTATTTTTGATATATATTTTTACGATAACTATGCTTGTCTTCTTTGCATTGTACAATTAAAAAGCCTACATAAGAAATAGTTTGTTTATTATAGGAGCAGATTGTATAGAGAAATGCATAGATATTGAATATGACGATAACCCGGGATGATACTAGTTGAAAATACAGAAAATTTGAGCGCAGAGCAGGTGTTTTCATAAAATGCGTGTTTATTAGTTTACCTATCGCCTTCGATTTTCCAGAAAATAACGTCTTCATCCTGGAATCCGGAAAAAACAATTCCATAAAAAAATCAGTGATCGCGTAAAGGTGTAAAATTATGATGAATAAATATTTTAATTCGATTTCCGCTCAGAATTTTCATTTCATTTATTTTCAGAAGAATGTGAGCAACTAAGGGCGACAACAACAGAACGACCGATTTCTGAAGTGATGAAATTAATGGAGCGGTTGCGTGATCTTGAAACAATCTCCGAGAATGCCGTTAAATCCGCCGAATTATCGAATAATGCGTTCATTCGTATGGATCTTCGGAAGAATCAGTATCGGGATATATTTTCATCGTCAATCGATGAAATTGATCAGTTATGCGTTGTTTTAAAGCGATATGTGGATAGCGAACGTTGTGCGCCGGAGCCCGGAGTCAATACAGATATATGTAGGGAAAGGGAAGATCATTTGGAAGTATCATCTCAGATGAGAGGCTCGAAATCAGCGACTGCGTTGCTCGAGTCTACCCAAAAAACCGCTGCTACAACCGATATTCCATTATCTGCAACCTCAAATTATGCTAAGACTCCACCGACTAAACGTATCTGCACCCCTCAAATAGATGGCTGTAAAAGTACCGATTCGTCGTTCCTGTCAGATTGCAGCATTGCAACGCTCGACAGAACATGCTTCATTCAAGCGGTAATGCAGTGTTTATCGTCTATTTTTTGTGTAACAGTGGGAATACACTTGTTTGATTTTTCAACCTTTGCACTACATTGGTAACCAGTTATGTTATCTGCCGATATGCTTTCAATCATCGATATCACAAAATCGGTGATCGGAAATCCATTAATAACTGTTTTCCCCTCCATCTTATTTTCAACGGAAGGCTAGGATGTCCTTTTTCTCGTATATCCTGAAGCGGGTTCTGTATCATATTTTATCCGATTCTTTAACGGAAGAAAATTTTTTCACATTTGCGATGGTGAGCAGAGAAAAGTTTGCTAACTGTAACATCGAAAGACGCACAAGAAGAAGTAATTGAAGGAACAGTATGCATAGTTGTTATATAGAAATTTATGTTGATAAGGGGTTAGTAGAGAAATATGGCAATCACATACTGAAATTATTTATGGCTTATACTTAAGATGAACATTGCACATTTCGAGGGTTTCCTTTAATGAGTTCAAGCATTATAGGACACTTCCATACAACCAGAAGTTTTCAAGAAGCCTCATCAGAAGCAGCGGGTCGTCGCTATCGATTCGGTTGACTCAGGTAAGATGAAAGATTTGTTTGTTTTTTTTTATATTGATGTTGTTATAAATTAGAAAAAGTTGGATTCGGCCATGAAATTTTTTGTTCAGCCGGCATGTTTCATTTATTGCACTCACAAATATATTTAGAAAGTTCTATATTTTGCGAATGGTTGAAGAATTCAACGTGAATAGCACACGCCTCAAATGTTATTCGAAATGTTGAACACCAAGGAGTAGCAAGGTGCTCTGAAGATTTGGGAATGGTATTATCGCAATTGATAGAATAGGAGAGGGTCCAGGAGAAAAAATTATCAACGTTTTCCAGTGTAACTATAAGTAAACATTTTCACAGAGAAATTCCCATAAAGCTTATCGAATTTTTTCGCCAGTATATGCCCGTAGAATGAAAACAAAGGGAAGAGAAAACAATTGTGGGTGAACATTTCACCTTCGAACAAAGCGATCCAGCTGATTGATGTTCGTTTCATGTTATTTCCTTTCAGCAAGTTTATCCAAGCAACGAAATGAAAATCGTGGAGAATGGCTTTCTGCGAAACGATCGCATCAGCGTAACAATTCCTAATTGGGTTGATTTGAAAAGAATTCACTAACATGTCCAGTATTAACTCTACATTGAATACTGAATTATCTTCTGAACACAATTTATGTAATTTAAATTAATTTCAATTGGCTGGTAAAATATAGAAGATTAAGAGAGTAATGAAAAGTGATGATTATGGATTCAAAAAGTTATGATTAGGAAAGTAGGTACACTGTCGTTCACTTTTTTGCTAATGTTTTTTTCTTTTCATCTATTAACCATTCTTTTCTTGCGTCATCACTTCATTTTCTCTCTATGACTATCAGTAATTCTGCGAGTACGGCAAGAAGAAAATATGAATTCCCACTGCTGATGCATTATTCTTTCATTTTTATAGAATTGGAGTATTTTTTGAACGAATTTACTTAAAACATGTTCACCTTACTAATTACAATCATGGGAGTTTTTTTCTGTAGAATTACTAAACAATGCGTCCTTTCCCCGCGATAAACTAATTCATTCATAACATTTTGACTGGTCATTGTAGTATCAGTACTTGAGTATTGTGCGACAGTTGCATCTCTGAGAATAATGCCCGGGAGAGTAAACGCTTGATATAATACGGCAAAAGGGTGATAAAATAATGTTCAAATGCTAAATGCAGTAGCCTAAGGTAGTAGGCATGGACTAACATCTTGGTGGATGCGACATACTGAGGTGGGCATTCGCAAAAGAAGCAATTGTCAACGTGGGAGCCGTATCGGGTTGTGATCTGAGGGCCGCAGATGTCTATTCTATCCATCATAACTTCGATAGCTTTTCCTTCTCATATTATGTCTAGTGGTTTTATAGCTATTGCTTTATTGTCGCCGTAGACGCTATATAGGATTGGTGTTTGGGGATCCGTTATAATATTGAATGTAAGGTTCTATATGAATTATTTAAGTAGCAGCGGCCTGTTTGTATAATGTATTTCAGTTCGTTTTAAATGTTTTATGGAGTTTTATGACTGAACAAGAGGTGATCCTTACTTCCGTCTTATTTGCCGACTATTTTATGTGAGGTATGCAGGAATGAGGATACCTTGGTTATTTGTATTGGTGTAAGTATTGATTATTAGCGTCGTGTAAGTTGTATGTTTTTTCGGTTATAATTGTTCATGCTCACTAAACTACTGCAGAATAGTGGTCCTGTTCGCCTTGCCAACGTTTGTTATATTTGTGGCATCAAAATTGAATTTCAACTAGGAAATGTTCTTGTTGTCTTGTCGGATGGCTTAGGTCGTTCCGTTAATCGCTGGGTCGCCGATGAGACGACATGTAAATAGTCTTACCAATGAGCACCCATCGGTGCGGGGTTTTTGCGGAGGTTAGTTCTGCATACAAGAAGGTAAGCATCCGATGAGATGGTGAAAAGGCAAGAGCGAAGGTGAAAGCCATAAGTCGAAATTGCGTAGATGTTCATCTCGATTGATTGACCTGTACGAATCGACTCGACAGGCAACTGAACGAGAATATTTAGCTGGCTGGCTACCTGGGTTTATATACAAATGAGCGACATATATGGGGGTTTCGAAATTGATGAACAACTGAGGAGTCACCAAATGCATCAGTGTCATCGATGCACCCGTCCACAACCCACATGACGGCAACGTTGTCCTGTGTTCATTTAAAGGGTGCAATGGGAACAGGTTCCGAGAACGAACACAATGTTGGTGGCAAATCCTCTTCGCCTTTAGCACACATCCTGATCCCTCGATTTATTTGTTAAGGTGGCTTTTTATGGTCTCCTCCACGTTAGAAAATGCCCCTTGAGGTTCATCCTTTCCTTCGTTTACTTCCGCTGTTGAAGTCAGTGTCCTTGTGCAAGCCCCACAGCATAAAATCCGCATCCTCATATTTTCCACCTTTTAATGGATTTCACGAAGGATGTCGGTCCATATGAAGTTCCTCTAGAACTCGGGGTTGAAAATTCAAAATCCGACATCCCAAATCACCTCTACATTTTGCTTGGAACGCGTCTCCTTGCGAAGTGTCTTGCCGGGTTGTTATTTGTGAAGCAATTCTTTTCAGAGATTTCTACGCCTATCCCTTAGCTCAAACCCTTTCAGCTGGTATTGGAGCTACTTCACGATGAGCTGCATTATCTCGTTTATTAGGACTCTCTGTTTCCATATATGTTGGTCAAGTGGCTTCTTATAGGACTAACAGGCTGAATGAATATCCTCAAGTCTTTCCTTTGATAAACACTCCAAGCATACCTCGTGAGCAACGTGCCGGTTGAAAGCCGCAACAGCCGTTATCGCTGCTGCAAACACTTTCAAGGCTCAGCACCCCACCAATATCTAGAAGGTAACTAACTACTTTTTTTTCAAAATCTTTCAACTGTGGTGAATAGGCAGCATCACTGTGCTCAACGCCGACTTTTCCTTCACACTTTCACTTGCTTAAACATCATGTGCATCTTCTTTTATCTTGTACTATGTTGCCTTTCCCACAAGGTTCTCAATGAGTAACGTTCTCCTCAGAAGACAAGTCCGTGTTGAACTCGCTCCATATAGCGATCGGCCATACTTCAACAATGGACAGCTTGAATTTTTAGCATGCAGAAGAACGGCATTATATAAACCATTTGTTCGTGCACTATAAGAATGAAATTGATCAGCACAAAAAAGAATCAAATAAGTACGTCCATAAATCGAAAAAGTAGAAAAACGTCATACATTTAAGTGAACGAAAAAAAAAGGTAATAAAGCATTTCTCATAATTAGTGACAGCCGAGTGTCAAAATAATAACGCCATCTGTCAGCAATAATATCAAATGGCCCGCTAAACACTAACGCTATTTGAATAAACAAAAAATATTTGAAATGCAGAGATGCGGACCCACATACACAATGCGTAACTGCCGAATCGTTACTGCTCACTATAAACCCCTTTTGAAGGTTTTATGCTTTAACAACAAACGAGAGTTTACATATTCTGTCTGTATATTCAAGTGTGGGGGAAATGGAGATGTTTAAGCGCGGACGACGTTTCAGGCAACATCTAAACTCCACAAACCCCACCCCTGTTTTCCTCTCCAACGCAAAATCTGATGCGGCTATAAGATATAAACATAAGTAATGTGGCGAGATGCAATATATATATGCGCACTAAGTATTCAGAAATACGAAAAAAATTGCGACAGTAAGCATCATCGCAAATTCATAATGGAACATCCGAAGGGGAATAGGAAGGTTCGCGAACTAGTTCGTCAAGTGCTAGCGCCACCTCGGTCGGCGCTACACCCTTCTTTCCCATCCAGTAAACGCGCCTCACGTTTAGTCGACTTCATCGTTTGAAGTATTTTTTTAAGTTCACGCACAATTCGCTCACTCATTTCTCCGGCATCAGGCTGAAATACACCACAAACTTTATTGCAACTCCTATAAACCGCAATCTGTTAGATGCTTGCGAAGTAATAACTCTTCGATCACCCTACATACAATATCACTTTAAATTCCCTCCATCTCTATGTGCATCAAACACCATCTACAGCATTTAGGAAAGCTGATCGGTGAAACAATTCTCGTAAGTTTCAACGCTGAGTTCGACAAAACATCCCCTCCTTAGGGATATCTTCAGCGCAGCAACAATATATTGATTATTGAAAGCAAAATATGGTTTTCGGTACATATTTAGTATTTCCTCCCAACTGCTGTCCACGCGTTTATTTAAATAGTGGTCACTTCCACTGAATGACCTTCTACATTCAATAACTCACTAACCATCCCAGTGAAAATGAGTTAAAAAATGCGATTCAAGAACGATTAACAAAAGAAAAAAAATTACAAGTAAAAAACTTGTCGTCGTTTTCATTCATAAATAAGGAGAATAACACAAATCAAAAAATACCTTTGCGCTGAGTTTCTCATAAGCAGCCTTCAGCGTTTCTTGTGCATCATTTAGAGCAAGTTGAAGACGAACATTTTCTTTCTTTAATACTGCCGTCTAAAAATTAACAAAATGTGTTCTAAGCACACATTCTGTAAACTCAATATGATCTCAAATTTAACGCTGATGTTGATATATACACTTCATGAGTCCCATTAGAGATACAAACTTATGCCCTTATGCCACTTAAACACTAAACATCAATTCAACTAAAACATCATCCTCGCTCAATTGATAAAAAACGATGGTCAGAAAGAAAAAAAAGAGTGAGACCAATACCTTATATTTTTCTCACCGAGGAAATAAGTTGAAATAAGAAAAAATTCGCTAATATGTGGAAATTTTGCACTTCTCTCGAAATAAAAGAATAGAATTTTGGGGTCTCAATGAATTCATCTCGTCAAAAACGCTCACTGACCCCGATAATACAACGCTACTTCGATGACGCAGGTGTCTAACAGTAGCAATTCATTCCTTCTAGCAACCCCATCGGAAATATCTTTGACTCTTCATAAAGCAAAAGGAAGTACCGATTCGTCATTGGGGTCCACGTTCTCTTTCTGATCTGACTTCGCCTTTTCGTAACGTTCAATGCGATCGCAAAGTTGGGCCAACTGTGAGCGAATCCTTCGCAATCTTTTCAACATTTCTTTTATATCTCCTTCATCCTAAAAAGTAACAGCCTACACAATTCGGCCATAATTATGCAAGCCTTTTTTCTTTGAAGTGGGGAATGGAGGTGAAGTCGCACAATACTGACCGATAAAATGCCGCAATCGAAAAGCGTCCATATAAATCATCGAATCAACATTCTAACATTGCCGAAAAATTACAGCTCGTTTTTTCCCCATTCCCATCCCCATTACAAGTGCCCTAGCAAAGAATTATCTAAACAATAATGGAAATGAAAAATGTATTGCAATTTTATATGTCACGACCCCTCCTTCCCTCCTACGGTCGGCGATACATTTTTCTGATGACTAAAAACCAAAAGACCAAAAGACAAATGGGGTGGATCTAAGGGAAATCGCGTCTTTTCGATATGGCCCTCTTCATCATGAAAAATTGCCTTGAAATTTTTATCCCAAAGAGTAATCTCTAAGAAATTCAAATAATGAAAGAGCCTGCATTAGACAGAAACCAACGTCCCCATAACGAACGGCCTTTGATACAACAGGAAGAGGGGCGTTACCTATATAAATCTTCTGGAGCTAATATAAAAAGCTGTTTACTAGTGGATCTGCATCAACTCATCTTAATTTGAATGTAAGACTTATGCCCACCTTCACAGATTTGTTTGCCTCCACAAGCTTTTTGACTGCTTGAATCACCCAGTTCGATGAACGCAGCATTTCGTTGAAGTCGTCCATATTCAATTCTGTTCCAAATGCTTGCACTGTAATAATATTTAGACACATTTATTTCTACTCCAAAAGCATCATATTCGAAAGGGCCACACTTAGGAATTCTGTGTAATTCTCAAAATCACTTAAACGATTCATTATGGAATTAGAATCTCTTGTCTTTCAAATCTGAATTGGTTGAGTTTGTTTGCCTTAGCAATTCAGTTTATCGAAAACAAAGAATGAATTAGCTCTTGATAGAAATTTACACTGCCATTCTGCAAAAATAATTAAGCCAGCTTTAAGGAGTCGCACTGACGAAAATTGTGCATTCAAATATCTGGATTAATAACAGCTGGGACCCTTGAAATCTTTGAAATGATGTATAAATATCGACGAACTTTTATTGACCAAACAGACTAAGAGCAGTTTTTTTATGAGAAAAGAAAATTAACTGAAGCTTGAATAAAGTTGCTCTCGATGAAAACAGAAAGGAACAGGGTTCTCTAAATCACAAACACGAACGGTGCTTGCACCCATTAAAGAAGCATCAAAGCAAACGAACAATGTCCTTCGTCAAGAAGTTTGAGCAGTTGCGGAGGAGGCACCGATGCAGGTTCCGTGAATTGGCATTCCTTCACCGCCACAACCATCGGCGGCGATGAGCTGAAAAAATGACTACAATACAGTTTATCATTTGAAAGCTTTCCTATACAAGACTCCCACTAAAAATGGCAGGAATCCTGTCCAGGAAAGACGTCAGGGTCATCGAGATCAAATGGAAACCATGTCCACAGACTTCTCGATGTGTCGAATATTTTAATGAGTACTCAAAAGCATCGTCACCACTAGGCCACACATCGAAACAGCAATAAATCCACAATAATAAAAAGTTTCCCTACCATATAAAACGAAATAAACCATTTTCCAACTTTTAAATAGCTTACCTTGCAGCCTTTTGCATTTGTTGTTCGATAATCCTCTCGATACGTTCGTCTTTCGCTCTGATACATTCCTTTAACGAAATGGTTTGCTCGTCGATTTTCTCGTGTATACGAATCAGTTTCGCATACATGTGATCCAAATCCGCTGACGAAAATGAAGACCTCAAAATAGGCTTTCTAACATAGAATTATGGACTTCTTATATTATAACAATATCAAATTACGACCTGCTCCAGGCCTAATAATTATTAAAAAATACTATTTGATGAATAAAAACTGCAACTTATAAAGGTAGATCAATGACTAAATAGCTTTCCCATTCCCCTTACTCACATTAAGTCGAAAATTTCGAAAAGTTAGAAATAAACAAAAGTTGTAAAAAATTACTTGATTGGCTGTTGGGTCTTTTTGTTCCACTTTGCAAGAAATTCGTACATTTTATTCACATAAGACGTATAGTCTTTCAGCTTCTCTTGCATCCGTTCAATATCGATGCCACTTAATAATGTCGTCGTATTGATGTCCTTCATATGAAAAATAGCGAAATTAAACGGCGCATACGCTACAAGCATAGAGATACGAAATCGACAAACGTTAAGCATTAAAATTTTAAAAAATATGTAAAATATGAGTAAATGAGCAATATGTAATGCGTTAATTGTATAAATAGGGTTGGATAAACCCGACTGCTAAGTGGCGCATGTGTGGAAATTAGTATACATTTTTGAGGAAAATTACATCTGGTAACTTAAAACTCGATCTCTATCATTTATTATCACACTGCATCAGATCGATTAAACGTCCAATAATTGCAGTTATCATGAAGGCATTCTTCAAATATTTCTGAAACACAAACGGTTGCCAAGGGGAAAGGAATTCGGTCTTTAGAAGGAGGCTTGCCCAAGACGCAACGGAAACCACGATGTGGAATGGAAGAGGAATGTGAATATTGCTCTACGATTGAATCTCATGATCATAAAATGCAATCAACCACTGGAAAATCACAACTGACCAAATTATCTCAGTAAATAACGCCGAAAAGCCTAAAAGCCACAGCAAATACTTCTTGCAAAAACTTCTCATTTTCAATCGCAACAAGAAATTCAAAAAATTTGATTACTTATAATCAGCGATGAATTGAAAAAAACCAAAAGAAGGAAATCGACTGATGTATAAATGCTCAAGAAGAAAATATAGCTATGATGGTTTAAAAAGGAAACGATGTATCAACTACAACAATAACCTCTACAGAAATAATGAGGCAAACTAACCTATAAATTCACAACCCTAATTGGAATTCACTTTAAACAATAGCTGTGCATTTGCAACTTCCCTAAACCTTTAGCTAAACCTTGTTAACAGACGGCTGCACAAAACTACAAACCGTTTAAGATCCAATCAAAAATGCATTCTAACTCAAATACTTCAACAATTAAAAAACACTTGCATCGCTAATCTCAGATCAATGCGCAAACCATATACATTTGCGTAATTCGGACTTACCACGGTGAAGAATCTATGCTTTGCCGTATTCACATCGGTCATAAGTTCTGACGATACGAAGCCCTCTCGAGCGCTCCTCTTCAGTGGGTCCGCTTCCGCTAATTTTGCACACAATGCAGTGAACTGTAAACAATCATATGATCACCCAATATCAATTGTTCAAAAAGAGGAGCAATCAATGCCTTTCGAATAAAATGATAATAGACTGAAATATGATGTTTTAAGGAAGGCAAAGCACCTCACACAAATTATGCATATAGAACAGCAATTGCATTCTAATTACTTTTCTCAAATGCAAAACTAAAACTGCGGCCTTCGAAGCCTGAAGTAATTGCGTGGGTCTTGAAATCATTCCTCAAATCCACTGAAGCAAGCAGCTTCCTCCCGTATGGTTCGTATGGTTCACCCTTTAAACATCCCCTCTTCACAGTTCTTCCACACAGTAAAAACGATACCTCTTTTGTATCGTGTAAAGCAAGTGCTTGTTCTCGATTTGCCCCATCATCGTTCCCCAAAGCAAAAACTAGCACATGCAAAATCATTGCGCCCCAAATTATGCACTCTGAACCCAATAATCAATGAATGAACATGCTTTGAAAGCCAAAATGCACTTTCGTGGCATTGGATAAATAAAAATTTGGTGCTTGGGTCTTCTGAATTTACGGGGGAGAAGAATGGAGGGTGAGAAAATTTGAGAAGAATGTTCTGTCAAAACTAACCGAGGCTCAGTTCAGTGAAGTCAAGAAACAATAACAGTGGATCATTTCGTAAAACTGCCTTCCCTCCCCCCCCCCCCCACCAACTCCCTCTCCACCTCCAAGCATAAACACCGCGACAGTCTGCAAGTTTACGAATGGGTTCATAATCACCGATTATTTCTTATATCATCATTTTACTAACAAAATCACGTATGAAAAAACGCTTCACAAGTCGACAGAAGCATATTAACAGAGGAGAAAGACAAACAAAAACAGACGTTTTCTCTAAGAGTCGAATTTTCGGTCTCAAGCCTTTTGATATTAGCTTCATGAGCGCCAATTGTCGCAGCGGCAAGTTCACTTTGAGTTCCCTTTGATTTGGCAGAGGCCCGCCTCAACATCACTTCCTCGCAAGCTGTTTTACATTTGTTTGTTTGTTCCTGAAGCACGCTCATCATGGCAATAAAACTGCATCTCCCATATCTTACCTAACGAAATGAGTAAAACCTACAAATGCCTCTCCCAAATCCCAAGATTCAGAAAGTGGAAAAACGAGGAATACGAGGAAAACAGATGACGGCAGAGAAGATTAAGACAGAAATGACAATAGGGCTACGAATCACCTGCCTGTTATTTCATTATCAAACGTTGTTTACCCGTTATTCCCCATTATTGGGATAATTAAATGCAAAGGAGGCGATTATTTCAAGTAAAGGTTTAGTAAGCGCACAATTCATTGCAATTAATCGAAATTCTGCGAGAATTCTCACTTCCTCATGCTTCAAGCATATTATCTCTCACTATTTAATGCGTTAAGAAAAATTTTCCCTCCCGCTCTCACTTCCATATTCGCTTCTTCTTGAACGCTTTCATTGGACTCTCTCCTACTGCCATCAAATGCACTCACACGAAAACCCCACGTATAATACACCATTATTATACCCGGACCCCAAACTACAATTTCTTCCCGACGATATTTTATGTTGCACTATTCCAAAGTATATCAACTGCTAATGCCAACCAGAAGGGCGTTGAGTTCTTCCATTAGTTCGCAACACTTCTCGTCGGCGGCATCGCGGCCACTTTTCGAGGCCTCCAATTGCCCACGGACGCGATCCAGCTCCGCACTCAGTTCGCTCATATAATTGTCCATCCGGGAAACCTTAATTCAAGTTCGTCACGGAAGGGAAGTCCTTATAGAAGCATTTATACACGGTTGTATTATAATAATTCCAGCTACACCTTCAGCTCTCAGTATTTGGTTACAGCAGGTTCTGATCGAAAATTGGGGAATTGAAATCGAAAAGAAAGCACTAGCTATGCTCCAGTTTTGTCTCAATTCCACATGCTCCAGAAATTCATATTTATGGAGAGCAAACTTCAACACAGTCTATTGAAAGAACAAAATGAAATCTGCAATTTATGTAATAATGGTTTTCTACAAGAAATACAACTCAACAACTACAAATATTGTTTTACAGGTTCAATAATGCAAATTGTACAGCATAATGGAGAGTCACTCATGCTGAACAAAATCATCCGAACCATTCGATTGGCCAACTGTCAGGCCAGCATATGTGGTTGAGCAGCTGGATCATATAAGTTCCTATAGCCGTATAAACCTTGCACAGTTTTTAAGGAGGGATCTGGGATCTGTCAAAGAGACAGTGAATGTACTAAGTCAAGAACTATGTTTTCAAAATTCCGACAATGTATAACAACGGCATAGAAAACGTTTCAGATACATAAAACGAGATCATTTTTTTCCAGCATTACTGTAGAAGCAAGCAAAAGAAATAGTGCAGACACAGCAAAAGATATTTCCTATACTAATGATTAGCGCTAATGTATTTCAGAATCAAAATTGCAACGAAATCTGAGTGGAAAAATTCTTCCTTACCGACGGCAGAGATGCACCGGCGATCTGCGTTCCTTCCAACTCAGTTCCTTCAACGCTTTTAATGGCTTCATTGGTGTCACCTCTGATAGACATGATAAGTTCGTTGGCTTTACGCTCCAACACCATCAACTCCTACAATACTTTTATTTTTGATTCATCCAATGGGCTTATCATAAGAAACGCACACCACCAACCACATACCATCAGATTCTTTCTTTCCACCTGAAGATCAAGATCTGAACATAAATTCCTCTGCACACTTAATTAGACTTCATTCTTTTTAATCCTTCCTTCAGTTAGTTTCCAAGCCGCTCAGTGAATATAAAAACCAGCTTACTTTTCAGCCCAGCAACTAGCAACAGCTGTCGATCCTGTCAATTCTAAAAAATCAAAAAATATAAAACATCCGACTTACCATCTTATATAGAGTCCATTCTTTCTCGCGTGAGCGTAACTTCTCGATGGTTCCCTTCAGTTTAGCATTCTCGTTCTAAATTCAAAGTGATTACGTGGCAGCACATCTAGAAGGCATTCCAATCAGAAATATACCATTTCGTTGTATTCCTACTCTCACTGATACTGCAATCCACTTCACTGTTAATCGTTGCAATTTTATTAGATTATAAGGATTGGGTTACCATCTTAACAAAAAAATTTTACTCCAACTGCACTTGCAAGTAGACAACATCGAATATTTAGCTGTCAGCGATATCATCTCTCTAATTCTTTTCTTTGATCATGTTCCATATAAATCGCATTGAAGCACTAACCATAACACTGCTGAGTTCCTCGTCCAAAATACTGCATCTGCGCTCAATATCACCGCGATCACTTTCTATGGCTTCCATCTCTGCATGAATATTATCCAACTTTGCACACAGCTCGTCGATGCAGGTGCTCAATCGCGCTATCTTAAATTCACCTACACCTTACGGAAAAGATCTCCTTGCAATGAGCTATCACAATGCTTCAACAATCATTTTCAGCTTAATTCATTCGAAAAATAAATGATTCCGTAGACTAAAAATCGTCCCAGAAGGAACTTCTATCGTCTAGTCCTAAATGATCTTTCATAAATAATATGGAAGATATACCTAACATCTTCTAAGAAAGCATCGCCCGCTGGAACCTAAACGACCTTCTGAAATTACCCCCTGATCGACCAAGTAATCCATTTGGACCCCCTGATCAACCAAGTAGTCCATTTGGCCGCAATGACGCTCAAGAAAGGAATAAAACCCCTCTATTGTCAAGTTTTTTACCTTTAAAGCATATTGCTGATGCATAACACCTCCAAAACATTGAAGTTTGTAGCTATATAATATCATTCTTCACGGTCTCCTAAAAAATCTTTATGTGTAAAAAAATTGAGGATTTTATATATAAAATTCTGCATGTGATTAAGTTGCGACTTGCACCCGCAATAATGGCCATTAGCGCTCATAAAACTGCTAAATACAGCCTTTAATGCCTATTCATAACACAATAGTAATATGCCAATAAAAAAGCAGAACACGGAAATCAGTACTAAAAATAACCTGTGAAAAGACGTATTTGTTAGGTGTCGAGTCAGCAGAATCATCGGTTGGCTCGTTAGATGTCGATTGAGCTGAATCATCGGCTTGCTTTCCCTTCCACTCAGAAGTTATCTCAATGTGCCCTACATCTTCATTGATCTTAGTGCTCATCGATGTCAGAAGGTCAGTGACCTTACCTTCCAACGTCAGTAATTCCTAGAACTCAAACGCGGTTAGATGCCCTGTTCAACGTACACATCACCTGTAACTAGACAGTTAGTGCGAGTAAATGAAACTTATTGGGTTCAAATTCAAGAGAGAAATGGCTGATTCTTGACTTATGACAATGCTTTACTTGGAGATAGGCCTTCCCAGCGATGACTAGGTTTCAGTGAGATTACTGCATCTGGTCATGGGTTTTAGAAATTTACAACCTTAGTTGGAGGAAGATAGAAGGAAACCAAAGAGCAAGCATCCTGTTAAATCCTCCGAAAGATCTGAACATTGGCAGATAAAGTAAATCGCTTCTGGAAAAGTCACAACAAATATGTATATGATAACCACAAATGCCCATGAATGGTCCAAATGCAATCCTACTTTCCTTCCCTCTCCCTCTTTGTTAGCAATCGTATTAAAGGACACCCCACATCACAAGATGGCAGCCCTCCTTTCAAAGAGCGATCGATGCCAAAGATGGTGGGATCTAAAAGTGGTGAATTTCTGTTGCAGTCTCTAATCTATCAGCCCGCAAAGCCCAAGAACTTCACACAGATTTTGCTGCGAATCGTGCACCAGTAGCACTGCGGAAAACAACTTGCGCTAGAAGGCGTTAGCAAAAGGGCAAAGCAGAATTAAAAAGAAAGCTACTAAACCCTAACAACAAAGTCTTTTCACAACTAATGATAAAAACTACCATAAACGCATCCAACAAAAGTAAAATTGTTGAGATATCTATAAAGGAACTCACTGTCTGACATCGTGTAAGTTCATCCTCACGCGACTTCAATTTGCTCAGGACATCCTCTAGCTCGACATCTTTGGCCTAAAATCGAAACGTTCCCACATCATTGAATTCCGTATAAAACCTAACACATTTTGCGCAAAGTATTATTTAAAAAATACGCTGGAAAAATGAAATTTGCATCGATACTCCCCGATGATCGACCACTGACCACAAGACGAAGATGGCCAATTGGACGAATATTACTAGCTGCGTTACGAAGAGTTGAGGATTTCCCACTAATCTCCCATATTTCACGCACTTTTGTCCTGCATTTGTCCGCTTACTTGTAATGATAGATGTTAATCAATATCCCTCATATAAAATATACAAATCATCCTCTTTTGAATCCACTCTAAACTAGCTTTCCTTTCACTACAATTCAGGAGAATTTCATTGAAAAATGCTTATTCGATTGGTGATGAACACATTGATGAGCTTAGATCCCCTCCACTCTATCCTCCCATTCCCTACTTAATGTGACCTCAATTATCGATTTTTTTTCCTAATGAATCACAGCCTTGCTTTAGAAGAAAGACATAACTTGCTCAGAATAGATAAGTAACCAGCGCTCAAGGAGGAAGGAAGGAAAGGGCCGATCAAATGGGCAGTTCACCAAAAAGAGAGAGGGGATTGTTAAACGACCAAAGAAGTTTGTTCACCAGCACAAAGCAACTTCGATTACCAAGCTTGGCTCATGACCACAATTAGCCTACTCCAAGTTGGGGTGAATCAAAAATGCTTCAGGCTGAGAAAGCTACGCATAATGTTCGTGCTTCAAGCATCAAGTAATTACTTCCCACTTCTGCATGAGTCTATCAAAGAAAATTCGCAACTGTTATATGCTTCAAAGGAATACGGCAAATAATGACAAAAGATAACGAATATCATTCATACTTTAAGATCTTGCTGAGTGACGTTGAGAGTGTTCTCCAACATTCGAATTTCTTCGATCGATTTACGAAGCTCAAGCTCAGCATCTGCACAGCGAGTCTCGAGATCTGCGACCTGTTCATCCAAATCTTTAACTCGATTTGAGTATTCCACTTCATGTGCCGTCATCAAATTCTCCACTTCGCTCAGTTTCCTTTCCAATTCCGCTTTTCGACTCTTTTCCACTAGAAAGAAACTTGCCGTAACTATACCACCTTAGAGCATAGCTTTATCCGTATCAGAAACTAGGCAACCTCCCTCTTCTTTACCTCAAAAGTGATATCCACCCCATTATAGGACTTATCCACTTAAACAGCCGGCTTTCCAACCAATTTATCCGTGTTCGTTTTTACTACTCGCGTTCCCGAATGACTTTACTGCACTAAAATAGTACAGCCAAGACTATTTCAAACAAACAGAATGTAAAAAATTATCTGTACTAAGATCGAAACTTTCTTGGAGTGGATGGGTTGGAAGAAAGGTAAAAAGGCAAAATTGAACAAAAGAGAAAAACGCCAGTAACCCTCATTAACTTTAAAAGAAATATACATGTAGGTAGCGATTTGCATAATCGAACAAATGGAATGTATTACTGAGTCTGGGAAAAAAGATTTAACTAATAGAGGATTCACGAAGACTACTACGAATTTCGGATCCCAAATGGATTCGTCAAGAAAGTCACTGAAGCATGCTTCGTAAAATATCATCATTCCAACCAAACTGTTTCATCTAATTGTCAACAGCCCTTTGCAACCAACCGTCTGGTCGTATAAAACAGAAATTATTCATGATTTATATGCGACTTTCCAATTTTCTAAAACACTGACGTGATGTATAAAGGAAAATGATTCTTTCGGCAAATATCGTAAAGCATCACCAAAAAAGAGCCGCACAGGGATTCCACAGTGGATACCTCCGATCGAAATAAGCAAAGGGAACCGACAGCAGCCACGTGTTCAAGTTAATAGAACAGGTGATGCGAGGGTGGGGTAGGGGGAACAGAGTCGGGTTTATCTCATCCAGATCGATATTTTTTGCTCCTTTTCTAACTCATCCGACCGTTCGGCTCTTTTTCAACGTTCTGCACTTATTCCGATCGTCTATACTCATAGTGTTTAAAAAAAGCGTAGCCGCCCCATGCACCTCCCTTCGCTTTATCCTTATTATTATAATCTGCTAATTTTTTGCTCGTTTATTCCAACTAGCGTTTCGGTTCCATTCCTATAACCAATAACTCCAATTCATGTCACAGCTAACCTTCTCTCAATATCGATTTACATATTTTTCTTGATTGCACCAACAGAGTTTCTTGAAATTGCATTGGCCTCAAAGCTGAATCTTATTTCGATATCTTCATCCAGTTATCACCCATCATTCCTATAAATAAGGCAAAATGTTACCTTCTAAGTTTTCAACGATGATTGATTGCTCCTTCTCCAGTGACGAGATCTTCAATTTCAAAGAACTTGTTTCCTGCTCTCCGGCCGTTATCTTTGTGCGCATATCCATTAATTCCATACGGGCTTCCTCAATCGCCTTCTGTAACCTCGCTTTCTGAAACTTGCAAAGATAACTCATTGGATAAACACTAAACCTGGAAAGCTGGAGGTCATTGGGATTGTTTTCGAACCATTTTTCAGTCGACACCTAATACATGTTTATGAAATTCATCAGCAACGATTGCTTGCGACCACCCTGACGTTTGAACATCAAATCATTTGATTATTTTTCACACATTTTTTCAGCTTTACATTTGCATAGCCCTTCACATGATGATTTCTCGACTGTGCATATGTTCGCACATATGTTTTTGACTGCTTGTCCAGCTCCCTTCGAAAATTACTGAAGCCAGAGCTGACAAACATTGTGGTTACAACTCCCACTATATATGAGACTTCTTAGACAATCTTGCAGAATGGGTTATTAACTCTGGAAGGAGTTACAGCCCAAAGATTAGCACATTTACTTGCATATTAAACCAGTTGTTCCGCATTTTTAAATCAATTGAAACGGAAAGTATTTTTTGCAGAAGACTTCCAGCAGTCATGCCAGATCAACTTAATTATGAATGCTATGCACATTTTGAAATACGGTTCAGTATATACTATATGCATTTTACTATTTGTTGACAATTAGGAAATTGAGTGATGTTATGAGTGGAGTGGCAAAAACATCGCATCTCACCCGCTCCTTTGCAGTATTTTTCAACAGCACAACTGCTCATGAATGAATATTCATAATCGGCAATAACAACAACTTACTGTTAATGACCATAAGAGGCGCAATTTTTTTTTTTTTTTTGAGGTAATAAGATCACTAAAGTCAAAAATGTTCCACATTAGCGTAATGAGGACGACGCTGTATCTGCAAAGATTCGTCTGCCAAACAAATAAACATATCACTATTAAAAATCGGAAAGCGGGCCTTCCTCCTCAAAAAGGTTCCCAAGCATAGCAGCCATCAATGAATGACTCCTATTCTATTCCCATTCCCGTTTCATTTAAAGTAGCTCTCGATACAGCACCTTCAATTTGAGCATATTTTCTTAACGATCGAAAGCTATGACAACAACTCCAAAGGTACGAGAAACTTTTCTCAAACAGAAAACGATGCAAGCCTCCCCATCCTCCGCAGCCGTACCTGACGACCAAACGTAAATAGGCATTTGCAAACATCGACTATTCTAAGCGTCGATCCGAAGCGAATTCAACTCACTATATGTATCTATGAACAAATATGAAGAAAAATAAACCTCCGCATCGCCGACGACGTCGACCGTCAATGTTGATACGTTGATCATTGAAAGTTCGATTGATCTCCCTAACACTTCTTTGAATTCATCTATGCCTCTCTTGGCTTCTACAAAAATCATTCTTTTATAAAGTATCTCTTCAAACTTCAACCATTTCCCTAAATAATCTAGCTGAGGCTAATAAATTACTTATTGAATCGACTGTTATCATTTATCAATTTGACCTCGACACAATCATTCAATCCCCTCAAAAGCAATGTTAAAAGACCATGATTACCGCTTCATTGTTAGATTCAAACGAACCTCAATCCTATGTGCTTCCGATTAACAGTGTGTCATATAAAAGTCTCAGCATTTGAATGCGAGAAGCTTTAAAAAACGTAAATACGACTGTGATCCATAATTTCAACTACCTCAGCTAGTTCTAAATCACCAAATAGCATTCATATGAACTTATCTAGGTTATCGTAAGCATTGTTGTGCATTATTCATACACAACAAATACTTCCTGCAACAAGAAAAAGAGAAAAAAGAATTCGAGACCCATCCGTTACCAAAAAAATATCGATTGAACTTTTTGAATTCCACTGCACCAGATTTTACAGGGGCATTTTGACGGTTTCAAAAAGGGCCGCTTTGTCGAAGAAAAAATCAGCAATTCTTTGAACTCACCTTCAACTCCTTTCAATATCTCATTCGCTTGCAATTCTGACTGATCAAAGTCTAAGCGCATCGCTCGAATTTCTTCTATAAGGCTTCGACCCTTTTCACTGTTGCCAAGCTCGGCCAATAGTGACTGAAAAGTCGTGCAATTATACACATCGACATTAATATTTACTGCAACAGTTATGCAAACATCCCTCCTACTCCACATCCAACATCACTTACTGCCATGAACCACGCAGTACATCGAAAGAAGAATGTTCAGGGATTAGACCAGCACTCGATGGTTCAGATAACGATCACTTACTCACTTACAAAACTTCGGGTAAGCTTAAATTCTATACATCAGAAAGCCGTTAGTCTTCTCGAAAATAACACTACCGTGAACTACAATTACTTCGTTATAGTTGAATTCTACAAAGCTATCAATAAATAATAAAATGTTGAAGTTAACAGGTAAGCTAAACCTTTAACAAGCCATAGTTTACAGCAGAAAACACGAAAAATCAACTGCCACTGATAGTGAATGAGAAAACAAAATTCAATAAGGCCCCCATGAGTCGTAAATAATCTGAAATAGGACGTTTCATGAACTCATTTCATCCATATCGAAGCACATTGAGTGATAACTAATGGGTGGAGCACCTGCAAGAAATCGGCACATCCTCGAAGCTTCTCAAATAGACGACGACAAATTTTATGTAGCATCGGAATCTTTGATCCAACAGCATCCAAATGTTGCACCGCCACTAGTGAGCAATCATAGAGACCGCTCATCGAAGCTATTTCCGACTGAAATATACTCCTTTATTATCCGGTACCATGGTAGCAAATCAATATAACGGCAGCAGCTTAGAAATCAGGAAAGACTGGAGTAACTGAATGCACAATACCCATAATACTTCGACGATGATGTATCTGACACATGCATACTTTGTTATGAAAGAAAAATTCACAATTCCCTCCCCATTCAAATGAGTCGACGAAAAGATGTTCAAACAATATAAACCATCATTTGCAAAATGAGTTGCTATATTTCAGTAAACGAACTAGGATAATCGATCCTCACGATCTTTCTTCATGCCCGCTAAATTCCAAAAAAAAGGAATATGTAAATCTCCCAGCCCTAACCCCCCTCTCACTATCGCGCACCATATGTCTTGGATCAACCAAAACAGCGACATACCCAACCGTGTTCACGTGACAAGAAATTCCATATCCGTCTAGAACGTGAGCATGGCAAACATCAAACAGCTTTTCCAAAAATATACACAAATAAAGCATTTTGAAATCGGTCGCACTCACAGCTCACAGATCCACCAATCAACTTCTTTAATATTGTCCCACTCATCTGGACAACAAAGACTTTTGAAATCATTCAATATTAAACTCACAAAATCAGCGGAGGCCAACGAATTTCTGAACTGCTGTACTTCATGCAAAGAACGATTTTCCGATCTGCACATTTTAGCTGATGAATCGTTGTCGAATGCAGTCATCTTCGCTTCCAACATCGCGCTGAACGATTCACTAGTTCCACCCATTAGCTCAGCTTTTGCGATTGCTTCTGTCGCCTTTGCATTCTACAAAAGCAAATGGCTATCTCACATTCATGCTTTGGCTGTGCCAACAAACCATAAATTAAGGACATTTATGATGTGATGTTTTCAACTTAATAGATACGCCTCAATATCGTCCTTCAAAACGGAAGCACGAATTGTCCACAATTGTGTTCTACGAATGCAAAATGAACATTTCCTAGCCAACCGCATCAACGCACAACTTCCCCAGAAATAAGTAAATCATTTACACCCCCATATTTTTCTCGCGCATCTAAAGCATTAATAAAATTTTATCGCCTCTTGCCTACGGGATGAAGCAATTTTCCATTGAACTGCCCTTCCTAGCTGAACAGACCGATCTCTTTCCTACCACTATTAACTGCTTCTCTCTCTTTTCTAACTTATCACAAACTAAATGACCTCCTTTTGCTTTTTTCTCTCTAAATTCCCAAGAACCTATCAAAGAGCATCAACTTGTGCAAACCAACGACGAATGAAGAATTTTACATCCTATATGTGATATGTAATGATATAAGCCTTCGGAGGAGCTAATAAGCACCACATAGAGCTGCACAAGTATCAAAATCAAATTCATCGACCTGTCACTATTCTGATAAATTTGCAACTCTTTCTTTTCTTTCTTCCCCCTCCAGCCTGCCTCACCTTAACCCTCTAAATCCACGAAACAATTCCTCGTCAAATCGATCATTTATTTTCATACAAGTGCACATAGCCAACTATACTCACTTCTAAACGTAGCCGTTCAGCATCCCATATAGATCCTTCTTCCGCTGAGAACTGATGCACATTGCTCACATCCACGTTATCCGTTGGGGCTTTCTCATCGGCCGTCTCATGATCACCGCACCTCGCATTCTCATCGGTGATATCATCCTATAAATTTGCATCGATAAAAGCAATCATTATTAACACACTTCAATGAAATATTTGTAATATCTTGTTTGTAAATCTTTTCCCACCTAAGAAAATCTTGCATCCTCGCCGCTACACATATTTTAGGAAGCTGCATTAATAAAACAGCAAAACATACGAAAAGGAAACGTAATATAAAACGGTTGTAAGCTAATACACCTTCTCGATAAGTCAACAATCACTGCAAGACTCTCAGAGATGTGCATAAATCTAAAATGGATCACAGAGCTCCTACTGGGAGACGACCAATGAAATCAATTACATGTCCAAACTTATAGGAGGATAAATCGTCTAAAAATAAATGAAAATTCCCATACCAAACAACTTGGTTTAATAATGCAACAATTTGTGCGGAATTCACATGTCGGTTTGAAACGCAACAGCAGGCCCGTTGAGGTCTTTTGTTTCTTACCCATTCACCCCTTCCCCTAGGCGATGAATCCACCTTACAACAAAGCATTCATAGTGTACTGGCTACGCAGATTGCTCCCTGTAAGATCTAGAAATGCACATCCCCGCTTCCCAAACCTGATTTGTTAAGAGATCACAGTCAATTGTCCAAATCGAAATGTTTCCCAATCAAAGGAATTTCAATTTCAAGTCGGACACACTTCATCGAATTTAGGGTCATATGGTAGATAAACGAAGGCCTCAGATACCTCATTATTCATGGTATCCACTTTGGAGTGACTCTAGACATTTTCAGATGGAATAAATGACGTCATTTACACGAACAACAGTGAGATTAATTGTTTCATAGTAACCGGAAACGTTTCATCATTTTGAAATTTTAGGGTTCTTGGACAGCTGTCGATGAGTCGCCATTAATGTGTAATTTGTCACAATCAGATTATCTGAGCAATCAAGCACCGCGCATTTCAAATGTTAACTTTTTCATATATTTCAACTAGCCGCTCAGAGAGATTCCAAGTGCACCAAACAACAAAATTATCTGATGCAAAAAAAAACGAACCAACGCAGATGTAACCTTCTCATCGAGTTTCCTCAACAATGAGTTAATCGCTCTATTGCGTTTATCCAGATCCTTTCTCAATTTTGTTACCTCGTTAGCATGCGACTCCTCATTTAGCAATTTCTCCTGAATTTAGTATTTTCTTCTTAAGAAATATGGTAATACACATCACAAGGAACACATGTAGATAAGCACATAAGCTACAATATCAAATAAGGGGATTGAAAGTTAAGGATAACCTCTCTCTTCCTCTACCTTCTAACTCCCTTCACCGCCTCCTCGTAGAGAAGCGTCAAGACGGAAAATTTGATCGATCAAAGAACAGGTAGGGTGCGGATTCTATGTGAAAACTGATGCTTTCATATGACAGCAAGTTCTTGAAGAACCACCCACTGGTTATGAGATATGGTTGGTTGAAATTTTAAAATTAGACGCTTTCCAATGTGGAGAGATTTGTGGCGAACTTTGGCAGCTTTAAATACCGCTTCAAAAACACAATAAATACAAGCTCTCCGAAAATTTTCACGAACGAGATGGATCACTCCAGAAGATTTCTCCGCACTCACAAATAGCATATATATATATATATATATATATATATATATATATATATATATATATATATATATATATATATATATATATATATATACAGGAAATCTCTGTAAGTACAGAACACAACACGGAACACAGCCATATACATCTTTTATTGTACGTATACCTTTGTATTATTGCAGCCTACATTTGTATAGGTGCTGCTACAGTAACCCAAAAATTATCGTCCAAATAAAAAACAAATTTGTAAATCATACCTCTATGGCTCGTTCATATTCCCTGCGGAGGTTCGACATTTCTTGTTCGACCACAGACCGTATCTCACGTTCTTCCTCCATCTTAATTCTCTGATCTTCCACTTGCCGCTTGAACGCCTCAAGTCTTTGACACAGGTCATCATCCTTTACCTTCATCTCGATCACCGTACCCTTTAGCTCCTCGATTACTCTTAAGGAAATTGCATTAAATTCAAAAATCCAGTGGCAAGGCCAAGTTCTGGAAAAAAGACTACAAATACTTTCAGCCTCTACCCTTTTGAGTTGGCAGACTAGAATACCATAATCGTTACTTACATATCCTCTATTACCTTCAAAACATCGTTGTTCTTATCGCAACAAAACATAAATAAATAAACGAAATAAACAAAGGAATTCCAACTCTGACGCAACAGGTCGTAAAAGTTAAAATTCTCAAAAACATTCCTGAAAACTTAACATCGAATAAACAGCGAAACGTTTGTATTCATTATCCAATATATTGAAGCAAGCAATGATGCCAAGAGAAAATCTCAAATTCTTGGTTTTTTTTGTTTGTTTCGAAAGCAATATTTTTGTTCATATTCACACAGCCATTAACTAATAAATTTCTCAATATTTTCAATGTCATAAATAAGCAGATGATAGGCCACTTTTCATCTTCGATAACACAACTTATCACTAGGTTAAGCCGAATTCCCACTTAAAAACAATGTCAGCCCAAATTCCCCTCTTCTTTATAAAGCCGATGTTCAATTATCTCTTTTTTGTAAAGTCAGGAATGCTTATGTCTGCATGCAAGTCACACATGAATAAGAGCACCACTTAAAAATAAGAAACGACGAGGGGGGGGGGGGAGTGAAATATTCTATACATTATCCCACTTACCTCCCTACTTACCTGCCAACAACTTAGTCTCTCATATCCCTCCCCCTCCCCCCCCCCGTTAACCATCCTTTTTATTCATCGTAATTAAATTCCATTATTAGTTTTGAGAAAAAAACGAACCGATAATCGCAAATATGCAAACGATTTGATGAAATAGGCTAAAAAGGAATCATGAAGAGAAGCATAAAAGCACAGGAAAGCGACGTACTTATCTCTGGTGGATAGAACCGACAAATTGCCGAGTGTGCTATCCGCATTCGCATCCTCCTCAACTCTCTCCTGCATAAGTGCCTCCAGGCGAGCTTTTAGTCGGTTTGTATGTTGCACATTCGAAATCAGCTCATGTCTTTCCTTTAAAATGCATAGATTGCACTACTGAAGTGATAGCTTCAAATACCGTATTACTCTCCGCTACAGTATCGATTTAGGCGCAATAATATCACACTCAGAACCTAATCCATATCATCCGTTGCACAAAGAGATCGATAGCAATAACCAGCAAATCTGGACGCGCCTGCGTCTCCACTCCCCCCCCCTCCTCCCCCAAAACAGGCCGTTCCACTTCAGCATTAGTTAAGTTTAACTTAACTTCATTTGCCTACTCTTTATGAGCACTACCTGTTCTGTTTAGTGGCCGCAGAGGTTCCACAGCCGATTTTAATTATTTTAGCACCATTTATTTGCAATCTTTTCTCTTTTAAATGAGTGGAACTTAATGAAGCTTGCATATCACCCTGAGAGTAACTCATCTTTGCATCTCATTGTTCGAAGGTAAAAATACGAACACTTCCAAAGTCATCATTTCTTTGCTTATCACGCTATCAATTCTCTTTATTTTCTGTTGTGAATGTCAGGAGAGATCTTTACTACAGATTGTTCTCAAATTCATTTCAATTTTAATTCTTCGAAGAAATGAAGTTATTAGAATTGACACAAGAAAAAAAAACTTCGAGAACAACTGAGGTTAAAAACGAGGCAAGTAGAGACAACGGAGGAGGGGATATCCGGTCCTTCATTGCCTACAATGACCAACTTCTCACTTCTGGAACTCCCTCCCACGTCGTTTGTTTCCGTACTCCCCTGCTCACTTTCAAAAACCCTTTTCTGCTTCGTTCGCTATCGAAATCCAAAAATTGTAATTTCTTTTTATCAGATTTCACCGAACTACGTTGCGATGCTGTTCATACAGTTTTCCTGTGCTCAGCACATTCCGATTCTTAGCAGTTTGTGCTTTGATTCTGGGAGAAGGGGAAGCGAGAGACTTAACCTCTCATCTAAACCATGCAGGTAGTAGTTGAACGAGAAACTCTCCAACTTTGCCTCCTTCATCTTTGCTCTTATAATGTTCCTCTCCCCTTTCCTCCACTCCCTATCGACACCTCGTTCATTCGTAAATGTATAGGTATGTAGCATCGAAGAGACAAGAACTAAGAGAAAGCAGAGTAGAGGCGGCATAGTTAGAAAGGGCGTTCTGTAGAACCCTCATATAACCAACAACCTATCACATATGGTAAAGACTGCACATTGCATCTGGACGTACTGTCCTCATTGATAACATTCTCAAAGCAATGAAAAACAGCCAATCAAAGTAAACCTCTAAAAACTGATTGCTGCCTCTATTTATGGGTAAATCAAAGGTTCTAAAATTAGCATCCACCTTAGCCAGCTCTTCACTGAGAGAGTCCCTCTCCTGTGTCGCCTTTTTCCAACGATTGCTCCATTCTTCTCTTTCCTCGGCAAGATTTCTCTTCATATTACCATATTCCACCTTTAGAGCGCGCATTTGTTCCTCAATTTCCATACGACGGGTCTGCTCGTTGAACAGCTTATCCCGACAATCGAGATACTAAAAACATTATCTTAATTAGTTTCTAAGCTTCTACTGTTCTAGCAGCTTCATTCAAATAACGGAAGCATTTCGTAAAACTTCAAATGTCACACATGGGCTTATAAATAGAGAACGCGGTAATTGCGACAACGCAATTTATCA
Source organism: Baylisascaris procyonis (assembly GCA_037389465.1). Taxonomy (NCBI): domain Eukaryota; kingdom Metazoa; phylum Nematoda; class Chromadorea; order Rhabditida; family Ascarididae; genus Baylisascaris; species Baylisascaris procyonis. The sequence continues at coordinate 3,351,522 of JAZARR010000095.1, read as the reverse complement.
ATAGCGACCTCAACTTATCAAGAATCGGTTATCACAACTTCAAGTCACCGCTGTCCGTTTAGCTAAAGTGCATGATAGCCATTTCAACGTTGGAGTCCCAAGTTTCTCCTCGGCCCCTTAACAATAAGTGTAATTATCGATCCTGTAAATAAACTCTCACTAAATGAGTGCTGTTGTTCACAGTGATGGACTGAGTGTGACATCTAGTGGATGAATTTGGTTGGTAGCATAATACTTGCATGCATGAATTAATACATGCGTAGTGAGAATTGCTTTACAGAATTGAGGATAACAGATGCATTATAACTTCTACGATCGCATAAATGAGTTTCCCTTCCACAATCTTCAGACAAGTGGATCTGATAACCTGCACGATCAACACAAATGCGCATCGCTCTCCACCAAGAAAGATATTCCAATTCAACAAAACAACCATCAAAACTATTTACTAAAAGATCTGCACCAATATTACTTCAATCGTTATCTAACCTCCGCAGTGATGTCGTTCCCATTCAAGCCGATGATATTCGGCAACTCACGTCTGAGAATAAAAATTTCTTTCTTCAGTTCGAAATTCTCTTCTTTCAATTTTTTGTTTTCTTGAGTCGCCTCATTCACATCAACGATTCTGTATTTCGGCACCATATCAGCACCTGAAACAATGAGTGCTTCTATGTTTTGAAACTAATAAACTCCTTACATTCGCGAAACACATGCAACAATAGATTAATGTGACCACATCTTTATAACACCAAAAAAAAGATATTAGACTTCTCCATTTCTGTCTACCTATAGTCTTATCTATTAACAAAGATATAAGTGGGTGTATCCTCCTGAAGGCATATATGTGCACATAAGTAAATACGAGACTAAAATGTTCAGTTTAGCTCAAATTTATTTAGAGGGGACTTAGGATACCTTTTATTCTATAAATTGTGAAAGGCTTTTTTAATTGAAACTAAAATCGAACTCATAAAAAGAAGTAAAGACTGCGACGGGGTTAAACTGAAGGACAAATCTGCAGGCAAGCAAGACCAAAAGAAGGATAATTAAGTTCGGCGCGTTTTCCCCAAAACACTTCGGATTTCTGATTGAGGGCCCTACTGTGTTGGCAGATAACTCTCCAAGTATCCGATGAAAGGCCCCGTTAGAACTTCTCTACTCACTAACAATTATCTCATGTTGCAAGACATCAAGTTAATTACTGTTGTTGTCTCCTCTCCTCTATCCCATCACCTTCATCATCCTTCACATTCGTTGAACTGAATGAAATATCCATCTATATCTCCAAACGATGAATAAAATGCCTTACCGAGAGAACAAAAGCGGCGTCGATCCTCCGTATCCTCTCTGCAGATCGGCGTCGCATTCGAGGAACTAATCGCACTGAAATTATCATTGAATCTCTTCAATATATATTATACAATTTTACATTCCTCATTTAAAATTTATCTAATTTTTATTATTTTACCGTCAACAAATTTACAGCTATCATTTAATAGAATCAGCTAAGTGGCGAAGTGCTTAAATGTTGTGCAGGTCTCTATATCGATTCTATTCCCTATAAGCCTCAACAACGAAATTTCAAGTCGGAATTCAATCGTAATGTTTTGCCATTATGCACTCTATATAAAAGGCATCTACCTCTCCATCGAAAATAAATTGAAACAATTATCAAGAAGTATAACATCATTAGCAAAACGTAAACGAGACACGTATTCGTTGTCAACTTCCCAATCTATTTCTCCAGTTAAACCTCTATATCAACACCTCTGAGCAAGTAAAGAATAGTTTTGGCGAGATCATGTCTTGGTACCTAACTCGTTTGCCGATATGCATATTGATAGGCGTCGAATAGAATAATTGCGACCTAACGTTTACTATTCACTTTATTAGCTCTACCTCTTAAAGTTCATCTAATTCACTTTGGACGCCTTGTTCAACACGACATCAATAACGCCTCAATATCGATACTGCCGAAGGTCTCAAGAACGACGAAAATAAGGAAAAATAGTGTGAACTGGGAGAGGAGAGTCTATATTCTTTCGATTTCTCAGTCAGCAGAAAAGAAAGAGCGTATGACCTTTCGCACTAAATACTTTTCTTGTTTTTCTTCCGGTAATAATTTTGTTGAAAACTTCGTTCGCCCTAAATGCGAGTAGTAGGCTGTATAAGGAAGGAGCTGAAAAAGTCGGTTACAACAAGATACGTGTAATAATGAAAACATATTTGTATGAGAGCTGTAAAAACTAAAAAAAAAAAAAAAAAAAAAAAAAAAACATACCCCGCTTGACATATAGTAGAAGGTGAAGATTTAGAACTATCTGCTATATTCGCCACTCGTAACACCTTCTAAATGGAAATGTCTAGCATGAAGCAAAAGCAAGAAAAACTTTTCTAAAGTTTCACATTTCCAATCCCCTTATAACTTTGTATTTAAATGACCTCATAGATCGTCAAATATGTATTCATTACTTAAGAAGATTTAGTGGTATGAGATATTAGGAAATATATATATATATATATTTTTTTTTTTAAATTATGAGATAAGAATATCATCACAGTGATGTTTGAATCAAAAAAAAAAGGAGATGATATTATATAGTAAATATGGTACAACTTGAAAATATTCCACAATAAAAACAACACTATAGCGTCATTGCAGTTAACAATCATCATTAGATGATCATGACGGAAAATTTAATAGTTTATTCAAATTCAAAAATTTTGAAGCAATTTATGAAATCAAACGAGAAAATAAGATATTGATAAAAAGTGGAAGAGAGAATAATATGCAGAAAGATTATGAGAGCATTTATTTTCACCTCTCCGGAAATAAACAAAATGCTTTTTTTTTTTAAATTGTCACTTCTAAAACCACTCCAACTGTTACGTGCTAAGGAATCCTGACCATACGTAGCGTACGATGAAATATCCGACCGCCAATAAAGCTGACTAGTAATCTTAGAGTTATGTATATGGGTTGACTGCTTCACACCTACCCATCGTCTATAAATGAATGGATTAATCGAAAAAAGTCTCTGGATTTTATAGGAATTCTTCATCAAATTATTGTGGAAATCCAGGAGAAAACAAACCTCAGCCACATGCTTCTGAAGCATTTCCTTGACCTCGGCTGTCAGTGACTCTTGGGAAGCGTCTTGATCGGCTTCCGACAATTCCATCACACTTTGTCGTACTTCTCCCATCGTTTGCTAAAACCTCCTGATATCCTTCTATAAGATGAATAAAATCATAATCAAAAACGATAAGATATGTTAGATCTTTGACGTACATATGATTCAAGTTCGGTCTTCAAGTAAACTTTCCATTCCCATTGAATTTTAGTAGCATTGCATGATTTATCGGCTATTGTGAAGCTTCACTGCAACAATTTGCCCTCAAATTTACTGAAAAATCCCGTCTATTGGCGCTCAGATCCTAGAAAGCCTTTGGCGTCTGAGAATGGCACGATATATGCTTTTTGGAACTTTATCGGCCACGCTGATCGACCAATAAATACCACTGAACAACGCCTCTTAACATGTTATCCTACAGAGCGCATCCATCACGCATGTCACACCTTGCCGTGGGAGATTTGTTGGCGTTTGAGCTGGAACGAGCAGGCGGACAGACAGACAGACAGACGCACAGACAGAAAGCAGACGAACAGACAGACAAACAAACAAACAAACAGCTGCAAAAATACACAAACAAGACGGATAACATTAGCACATATTTTGTGAAAATATGAAGCAAACGAATAAGAACCCCGAAAGGCACAAACAAGTGTCTTCACCGGTTCGTTCGTCAATCTGTTCCCGTTGTCTGAAGTAGAAAAACATTTTTGTCGATAAAAAAGCATCGACTGATAGCCTTCAGCCCTCAATTCTGCCTTCTCTTCGTTAAGAAAACGAATATTTGAACAACAGCAATCCATATTAATTAGAAATGTACAACGAACATAACCTCAATACCTCTATTAATTAAAACCACAATTAAAAAGCGGAAAGACGGCTGGCATGAACGATACCAATACCTCCCCAGCGCGAATAGAAACAACCACTCTCCAACTTGATTCTTTAAGAACTGTTTCAGAGACAACCAAGACACTGCTTAAGCATCAACGCCACCAATGAGAAACGTAAAAAATTTTTGAATTTCGAATTTTAGCGCGCAAATTTCGATTACGCGGAATATTTCATCCGCTTTGTGTGCCTCATTGTTTCATATCTTATATCTTTTGGTGTTGGAGGTTATAAACGCGGGTTATGAAAATAGGTGGGGAATAACCTTTTAGTTAATGCCAAGGTGGATTCCGCGATATTTCTGATGAATATCTAAGAAGCCGTGTTCAAATCTTTATGCAACATCCCTCAACCATGCAAAGTAATTTGCTCGCCGATTGGTCATTTACCTCATGATGTCGGTTATAGTGGAAACGATCAAACAGTACTTGTTATACAAAGTGTACACCCAAACCCCGCACAACATCTATTTTCATGATGGTTTAGTTTGTGGCTTCTATCGTTCATCCTTCCACCGCCGAACGGTACAGATTTACCGAACCTAATATTTCGCATTTCATTCAAGTTCTTCAAGAGGTGAGTGCAAAATACCACATTTGTGACATCTACCTCTATTTTCGTGACAACCAAACATCATTAAGCTACTTTCGCGGGTTTTCTATACGAGTTCCAAGTGAACCGCAAACAGTGCATACCTTCACTCATGGAAATTTTCATCGTGAAAATGACCACAAAGAGGTGAAAGAATTCAAGTTGCTTGACGAAGTCGAAGTTTGTTGTTCGAACGCTGAATTCGAACTGTTCGAATTGATGAAACAACAAGCAGTGTAATTCAATTAACGTTTAAATTTAATGAGTAAAATTAAACAGTCCAAAATTTTCTCCGTATTATTTTTGAAATTTACAATGCGGTAGAGCAGGTTGACGATGAGAAAATGCGAATTTTTGGCCTCATCGGCGAGTCATCTTCAAATAAACAACATTAATTTCTTGATTGATGCGTTTATATGAAGTTTGGTGTATATGGAATTTTATATTAACGGGGGCGATATAAATATGAAGATTGCCAAAACCTTATTACCCGATGTGTAGCAGGATGTGTTTTTTAACCTCTAGAATGATGTGCTTTCTTAGTCTGTGTTTTATATAATGGTGGCATAAATTAGCCTCAATTTATTTTCTGATTGAAAATCTTATTTTTTATCATTAATTTGAGTAGGAAAATTTATGCATAATTATTTACGTAATACTATTTTCGAAAATCATATGATGCATACAGTAGAGAACTTGAGCAATCTACAATGCTGAAGTGGTGAGATTGGGTAAATTTCGGTTTTGAGAAGGCAAACAGGCTGTAATATAGGTGTATGAGCGAATGTAGGTGCAATATCTTTTGCATAAATCGTAGTAATTTACAAACTATAATGCTGAGGTGTAACCCTCTAAAGTTTTATAGCTACGGAACACCCGTAATAATGAGGGTTATGCGAATTCTGATTCAATTCAGTTAGGTCGATTGCTTAGAGTTTAAATATTAACTTTCTTTGCTTATCACTCGGGAAAAATATAAAATCAACTTAAACTTCAGATGTTTTACAATCAAACCTTATATTTTATTGGGATGAATTCATGTGACAAACATCAATAGAGAACATCAGGCAGCGTTATCAAGAAACAGGTGGAATTCCATAAGTTCGTTCTCGACCTTTATAGGAAACGCTCCTCAGGACCGTAAAGATATATGAAGATGGATGTCCATTAACAAGACGCAATAAAGTAACATGCGATATGATCATTAACAACAGTCCCTAAACATTTGTATTGTTTGGTATATCTGAATTCAAAGTGTAACATCCTATATTATGCAAACATAAGTAGAAATGCGCAGTAGGCATGTTGTGCTGTATGTGTTTGTACTCTTTGAAATATTCTCACTCAAATCGAATTTCTGTAAAAATATTTAGAAATAATGAGGTGAAATCTGACATGATGCTTTCCTACAAAGGCTACTGCATCCATTTATCTTAAGATCCACCAACCGATCATACACCTGTGCATTTAATGTTTTGCTTTTATAGTGCAATTTAATGACTCATATATTTGCATATCGTAATAATGACGTCATATTTAAATTCTGCAAGTTTATAAAAAATGAAACAATTCAAAAAGGGAAAGAATTTTGATCCGAGAGTCGATGTCAAGTGGATTTGAGCGGCTATAATGAGGGTGATGTTCATAATATTTCACTGCTGCGGCTTTCAAGCTTCAGAATTAGAACTAGCGGATGTTTTCATAAATGTTTATAACATTTATAATTCGCATACAAAAAATTCCACTCAGCTTTAATCCATAGATTATTTTATATGTGTGAGTCTTTGAGAAAACTCGCTAGAGCAGATAAATAGAAATTAGTTGCATGGCGTCATTGACTGTTTAGAGGCATCCATATGCTTCTTTTCCTTCTAGGGTCACGGAATCGTAAGGGTGGAAGATGGGGTAGAGGAAGGGAGGGGGAGGGAAATAGAGGGGATGCATCTGCACTTAAATTTCAAGGTACCTTTACCACCATTCTCCTCTCCTTTGCAACTGCATTATTGAATTTACGACCAAAATATACTCAGCCATTTGTACCTTAATCACTCAGGAATCTTCTGAATACTTTATAAAGAAACCATATTTATTTAACTCGATCGACTGATAGACAAAATGGACACATTCTCGGACTATAGTAACAAGTGTTTATCCTCTCATCAGACAATCACCCAAATACTATAGTGAGAGATAGCAGGGGTGTATAACGAAAAGTGAAAGCTAAATCTCATATTTCTTTACGTTTTCTTCAATGAGCGGCGAAGTGGCTTAATGTGTTCTTTAACAGTTTTAATTTTGGTATTAAAAAATTACCCCCCCCCTTCTTGTCTTGCCTCAATCTACCTGTCCTTTCTAATAAGGAATGCACTAAAGTTAAACTAGAGGGTTGCGAATTGGAAGTTGTGTTTTGGCTAAAATAGACGATTATCTATAAAACCGTTATCAATAGTGTTCCGATAGTATTTTCATCTGCAAATTGTCACAAAAAGTGCCATATTTGTGTGGGACATGTTGTTCTTTCATTTGTTGATAGTTGAAGAGTCCATAACGATAAGCATCAATCGACTTCATAATATATTATTCTTATTTCATATTTTCCCTATTTTACCTTATCGTTAACAATATTTTATTTCATCGGAATTAAATAATCAAGCACCAATTCAATTATTTCGATCAATTAATTTCAGATTCAATCGTGTTAGTCAAATATTGATCATTTTTAAGTTCTCTACTCTATTTTGATTTTGTTAACAATTTTTCTTCTTGTTCACTATCGTTTATTCAGACGAATATTTGTTTCATAATTTACCTATTCTTCCTCCTCTTGTACTTCATTTTCTTTCCCATTTGTTCTTTTATCTTGGTAATCCAATATATATTTATCCTCTCCATTTTTATTTATTACATTTATATTTCTTTGTGCCTATATCCTGTCTATCCACTTTCAAGTCGTTTTATTTTATCCTCTACAATCTATTTTTCAGATGAATGAAATTAGCAATGAAATTCTTCATTTTTATTCCACCTCTCAACAATGCTCATTGATATTAATCTCTTTATTGCTTCTTCAAAATCTTTCAACTGCATTTTTTCTTTTTTAGATGAAATGTGAATTGGCTTTTTCCGTAACCTACTTTCCACTACTGCCTAGTGAAAACGACGTCACTTTTGCATAATTTATCGATTTCTGCCGAAGTCATTAGCTTGCATTTATAAAATGCAGTATTATACTGCACAAATATCTGAAAGTTTTTTGTTGAAGCACTTTTTGCTAAATTTCGAAACTTAACAAACAAATTATTTTGGAAAATTAGCAGCGAATTAAGTTAGGCGATTTCCTCTCAAGTGTTTATTTAAAAATTTCATTATAAATTAATATTGTTAAATATGGAGTATTATCAGTATGTCGTACAATTTTATAGACGCATCCCAATGAAATGTGAAAAAATGTGTGCACAGCATATTTTATTTTTGCCTAAAAAATAGAAATTTTTCCTGTTTTCTCGAGAAAATAAGAAAGATTTTCTATTTTCACTGCATTGACCACCCTTTTGATGATGGGTGTGTGTGTGTGCGTTTGTGTGTGAAGTTTTGTAAAGGTGGTCAACAATTAGATTATAAATGATAGCAGTCTATCCCCAAAGATTCGTGAACAAACAATAGAAATGAACAAAACAAGAAAAATTACTGTTAACAAATTGGCCTACATCCCTGTTGTTCGTTGTCGAGTGAACTGCGGCTCGCTTTCCGCTGTCTGTCTTGGTCAGTTCCGAATTAACGTGTGGCGTTCCTGATCCACCGTCACTTTGTCTCCTTTGCCCACTGGCGTTGATCCAACCATGATCACCGCTGGAGTCGACGCTCCTGACCACTGAACTCCCGTCTGCGACCAGCCTAGTTGTCGCGCTACTCCAAATATTGACGCTTTCCGCTCGCCAATGATCACCTTTGGTTCCGTCAGTTACCCAAGAACATACTTCACGTTGAGGTGGTTTGCCCTCTAATACCAACGTCAGATTCTGTTAGTGCAACCGACTTGTGCACCTTTCCACTGCTTTGTGTACCACGCCTCAAACTTGGGTAATTGAACCCTTATTCGCATTTAAACAGTCAAAACGCGACGAAGAAACACTTAATTATCAAAAACGCACGTAACGTGATGAAGGAAAGCGTGATGCACAAAACTCATGCATAATTATCGGAGATAATAACGCGCAATTACTGGGCCCGAACATAATGCGACATTGGGCACAAGTATACCACTACACGACAGGGAACACATATATACAAGCGTAGACACCGAAGTCGCAACACCAATCCGCGTCACTCACTATATAACAGTCCGAAACTTTGGGGTTTTGCTTACATAGCCTTCTTGTTGACACCTGCTGATAATTATCGCCCGCCTCTTTTTTGTGCGGTGATTGACCCGAAAAGTCGTCTGTACGCTAATTTGGAGTGTATAACAACTTTTATGATGTGTTTATTAGCAACTTAGCGTCTTTATGCGCTTGTTGAAGACAAAGCGCTCCCATGCCGTCTTTATGCCACTCACACGTGAGCAATGATTATTCATTTGTGCTAATTCGCTGCTCATAACAACTTTTGTGATGTGTTTATGGTGACTTTGTGGTATCATGCGCCCCTTTGAAGACAAAACGCGGAGAGTTGCTCTTTGTGCCATTTGTGGCGCTCGCTTCCCTTTTTTCTGCATAACATATCTCACAGTCAACAACCTCAACTTTTGTTTGCCTTGTTTTTCTCATCACTTTCTCACTTCTGCAAAACTAATTTTTGCAGCTTTAATCAACTTTCAATTTATTTAATCATACGCACTCATTCATTCGCGCGTAGGCGCGACATTCACATAAAAATAAGAAAAATAAGGAAAAATCATATTCTCAACGTGCTTTAGAGAATTCCTTTTAAAAATGTTTGCAAAGAATTTGCCCACATCATCGACGAGACTCAAACTTATATTTCTCGATAAAATCTGAGAAAATTCAAGTTCGCATTAATTCCAACTCAAAAGTTTTCTCCCATTGCTTTATAATTTTCCAATATAAATTGAAAAAAGACAAATTGAAGCAGACTAAATCTTAAAGAATCGCTAATGTTTTAAAGAAACAAGTATAAAAGCTCTAGAAAATAAATCCCTCTAAATATACATAATAAATGAATGAACTTAGTAAAATATTTTGGTCTAGTTCCATCTGGAATATGCTAATTTTGATGAAAATTAGCATTTAGTTTTCGAAACGATTGCATAGATTTTAGTGATATCCTTCATTTGCATTTAATCTTTCAAATGCGAAATATTAGTGCAAATGCTTAAGCTGCGCAAACTGCGGTTTTTCATCATATAATGGAGATCGCTTTGTCTCGAAAAAAAAAAATTCACTGAAAGGATTATCGACGTGCTTCACGTAATGCATTTTAAAGAAATATTAAAAAAGCCTTGCAATTTCTTTAGAATATATCATGTAAAGCTTTGTAAGTTGTTTCGAATGCTAATGAAGAAGTATCTCTTTGTAAATTTATCTGTGCAAAAAATTTCTCGCTCGATCCTCGTCGGCCCATTCGCGTTATTGCCAGCCGGTGGGCGTTGCGCAATCGATTTTGCAAGTGATGTGTGCGACATGTGAGTGAGCGCAAGAAATTGCCGAGCAGCCAATAGCGGACCATATGTGCCACTCTGTCTCGATGTTCCCCTCTGCATACATAGTGACAGATCTCATTAAGTACGACCAACCGATGAGTGTGACATCATCTGAACAAAAGAGGCCAATAATGCTCGGGCATGATACAATTTCTTTCTGTCGTTCATGTGATATTCTTACCTCATTTCGAATCATTGAATCGTATATTAATTTGCATATAATTGTTTAATTTTTAAAATGTTAATTTCGACTCACTATTAATGTTATGAAATCGTTTTTCGTATCAGCAATTGGATGGAATATTTTTGGTCGAAAAAAACAAATTGTAATGCGATATCATTGCTGATGATTGATTGCGAATTTTTATAAGCTATAATTTTCAACTAGTCTACCGGCTATATTTCATCTCAATTTTATAGAATTTTCTTTTTCTATCTCTTCCTTTCTGCCTCCTTCTTTTTCTCTCTTTCTTTCTTTCATTTATCAGTTGAGGCGTGCTGAAGGATGGAAGCTTACGAACACATTCGGTAAGCTTAACGTCTTCTTCGCCTGAACGATAATCGCTAGAAAGTTTTTGTATGAGTTTCTTCAAATAATGCATGATGCCCCACGTTTCGTAACTAGTTTTATAAATGAGCAAATTCGCATCGATATTTGCGAATTTTCGTGTTTCGCATGCGAAATGGCACGTTATATGATACGATGTTTAGATTAGGACTGCTTGTAATATGTTCCGAAATTTGTAAGGAATGAATTTAACTGTGAAAACAGAATGGAGGCTCTTGAAGGGCCAAGTTTTTTCGTTTATATTAGTGGAACGCATTATTACAACTTTTAATTTTTTTTTTAGATGAAGGTTCTCATATCATCTTTATTACTTGAACACATGCTATGTATATAAAAATTTCCTAAAGTTCTTGATAGATTCAAATTATTGCATATATATTAGATGGAACAAAGGTAACCGCTGACAGTGACTTTGGAAACTAACTCCAAATTTGCTTCACAAAATTCTTTTATGAATAAGTAAAAAAATTTTAATCAAAAAAAAAAGAAAAGTTTCTTTGAAAAATTTTATTCCAAATAGTTCACCCCGTTGGTTCAGCTTTTCTCTGCATTCTCTAATTCGAAATTTCATTTTCGTTTAGAGCTTTTTGAAAGATAATATCAGTGCTTTTTTCGCATGAAAATTACCTCTGATTATATAAAGATAATATTCGTTATCACTCAGTAATTGTATCAATATTTGCCTATTTACGTTTATGCTTTCTCGATCACCTATCACTTCTATGCTCATGCAAAGAAATTTGAAGTTTCCAGAAATTTGGAGCGTACATTTCAGTCATATAATTTACCACTTGAAAAATTCTCACAAGATAAAAATTTTAAGATTAACCTAAACGTACTAAAAAAAATTGATATTTGTTTGAGATACCCATGAAAAAATGCATAGGCACAACCTTTGCATTCCACACAAACTGTTAATCTCGTGCTCTATTTTCCTCTTCCGTAGGCCGTACACTATTCTTTATGGGCTTTTTATACGTTCTGATGTAGTCAAATCGCTTCATTTGACCGATTAAATGGTACTCAAATTCGTTTCGCCAATATCAGGATGCAATTACATCCTTAAAAAGTTGAAATGCATCTAATTATGGAATATGCGTCAGTGTTCGAGTTGTTCTTTGAACATTTATACCAATCAAACATCATCACTTCTATTAGCTACTGCGTTTTATATGCTTGGCAAATTTCTATTACAGGGGCATATTATGACGTCACTCTGCATATACTTATATCTGCCTATCTGTCTACAAGTTTAATACGGTTTTTCACCTTGATGCACAGATTTTCAAAGGAATTTTTAGGCTTCTAGAAGTGAAAAATGTATATACATTTTATATTAATCGAAACATAAAAAACGCACTTTTTTCTAGAGATACTTACGGACAGTCGTATTATTTGAAATATGAGGGCAGTATTTCGAAAATTTTACAGTTTATTGGTGGCGTCTGAAATTAATTATTCAGGCGAGGGGGGGGTGGATTGTGGGGGAGGGGAACTATAAGCGTTATAAGTGCAATCTATCAGTGTCTGTTAATATGACTGCCAAGTTTTATAGATTGCGATAGGAAATTCGAAAAATTTGTTTAACGTTTAAATTTAAAATTTGTTTAAAATTTGTATAACGGCAATATAAGCCCCCTTTTCCTAATATTTGCCGATGTGCTATTACATAAAGTCGGATGTTGAAATATTTCAAAAAATTTGAAATTAAATCGGAAAATGACGAAAACTTTTTCTGTGCTAAACGAATTGGTATATTGACAAGCTAATAATGATAACAAATGGTTTCTTATAATGTTAATTGATGCCAAAATATTGAATAAATTAGCCCATAGTCATGGATTCTCCATTCATTAACAACGTCATCAACACATCCCCAGTGTAGAGCTGATATTTCTGGAATATAGAAAAATAGTTTTGAATTCAATGAAAAATGAGGACGAATTTAAGTTGGAAAGAACTCCCACATATATATCGCTAAGTCTATTTTGTTTGAGGGTGATGTGAAACATTCGTTGAATGTCGCTGAAGTATTCAGTGATTGATGCTAATAGAGTAAGCACGAAAGGTTTTTGTATGACCAACCGGCTGCACCGACATGCAGCATCGAAAAATTTTTCGAATGGGCAGTCACAAAATAGCGATATAGTCGAGTGATAAAATCAAGTCAAATTCATTTACAATAAACGCATGACTATTAAATGAAAGAATTATATCGCCGATCAAAGAACATGAGTTCATTTCCCAAAAATTATACATTTAAATTCACTTAAGTAACGTAAATGAAGAAGTTCTTTGCTGTATGCATCTATGATATATATATTGACAACCGATTCGCAGCTTTTAGAAATACAATTTTTCAAATACGAGTAGGAAAAATGTCGGTATAATTTATAGCATTGTAAACATTGTAAACTGTAAAGGTTTATAAATTATTTGCTTTAAAATTCACGTATTAGCTAATCGAAAATAACAATTTCCGATGCTCTTTTGTGTTCACATTGTTGTCTCAATTTATTTCCATGATGAAATAGTATCAAATCGGTCCAGCTACCATTAGATATCTTATCCGCCGAATTTCATATCTAAGAATATTTCGTTTAGTGACGCATCCACGTTTCATCCATGTTCAGAAAGATATCATCGATGAAACAGCAGGCAAAAAAAAAAAATAAATTTACATATTTATAAGTTCTTAATGTTCATTTAATTATGGGTCTTTTCCAACTGGTTGTCATTATTAGTCAACCTCACCGTTACATCTAATAATAGCATCATCGTTTAAAAATCGATTTCCACATCATATGGAGTCGTTGGCATAATAGTTTATATTTTTTGGTAGCTGTAGAGGTGTTAGATCACTTAAAATATTTCGGAGAGCGGGGGGGGGGGGGAGGGAAGGGTGGGGAACGTTTTGCACATTTCTATTTTTAACTCGGAAAATTTCTTAATGGGATCGGCGAACTGCGAGAGCGCATACTGTGCCAGGTCCTTGAGGTGACAAACGGGACAGATTGCATTTATTTGCACACTTCTGCTTGAAATTTCCTGTCTAATTGTAATATTGGATGATTGCTAATTAAATGCGTGACTGTTATCTGACGTGCACAAACGACATAGACGCACAGACGCACAGATGCATAGCTGCTTGTTGTTTCTACTTTGAAAAACTTTGCGTGTAAAATTTAGTTGTCATTTGTTATTCATACTAGGATTCAATTGAAAAGTAGTTTTTTTACGATCATTTAACTCACTGTGTTATAGAAATACAGTTAAGTAACGCATAACTGACTACATGTTATGTAATCCCGAATACATAGCACATTTTTGTGTTATATCTAATCGGATGATAGATTTTCTTAAATCATTATCTCGTTTGTTTGCATTATCGAAGTGCAAGTTGATCTGATCCCGCCATTAACTTTCTATATGAGATGGATAGAAAGCAAATTAGACAAATCCCCCAAAGGGAGTAATGTTCTCAATTAAAGGCCGGCCGTCGTTCAGTTGCTTTAATGCCAATTACGAATAGTCTGATTTGGTAAATGCAATTTGCAACATTCATGCCCTCAACAAATGTCACATCCATGCATCCAAAAAAAAAAGACTCTCAGCAAACGTTTGCTGCGCAATACAGCTCTGATGGAACTTTAAATTTACAAATGTTTAATATAATATATGTTTAATATAATATATTATATTAAACAAAATATGTTTATATATTAAACATAAAATATGTTGAATATAATATATTCGTCATGACAAATGTTTCTTATATGCGGTTTAAAATTTAGAGATAAACTAAAGAAAAACGACCTTTTTAGCAAGATGATAATAAATTGAAATACAAGTGGATTGATAAGGAGAGCATTTTGTTCTAATGAGTTTAGTTAGTTTTGAAGAAGTTGAATGAGGCATTCTAATTTCGATTGTATGCTCAAATATTCTATTATTTTAGTGGTATTAGAGAATACATTATTTTTACAAATTTTGTATTTTAGAGAAAGCCAATTTATTGAAATTGTTTTGCAGATAGTTTCATTCCTAGTAAAATTTCAATTTTAAAGTTTCGAAAGAACAAAACAATCGGAAAAGTTGATTATTTGATATTGATTATTGATTATTGATTATTTGATAACAAAGGTATTGATTATTTTAAATACCCATTTTGTGAATTTCATTCGAATCGATGCATTTCATATCGAGATTAAACTATACGAAGAGACGAATAGATAATATGTCCCCTATTATATAGTCTTTGTGAAGTTAGAAAAGTATTAACTTAGCTGATTGCCGCTTTATTAAAGATAGTCTATCTAAACCTAAAATTCGTTCATTATTTATCACTTTTTCTAAGGTTGTTACGTTGGCTTGATGTAGTGAAGTTTCAAAATTTTACCAAAATGTAATACGAGAAGGATTAGGATGAACTTAGGCTGCAGATGACTGGTTCTTTGCGTATAAAATGGTTTGTAAGATTCCCAATGAGCCATGTAATAATTTGTCGGATATGCTGCCTGCAAATTATTACTTATGCATATATTTGTTTATTTGATTATTTGGTTATTTATCAGTTAATTTCAATGTCCTCGTATGGGAAAGAATGTAAAAAGTACGCAAACAGCAAGAAAGAGCAAATTTTCGCAAAGCAACTGTGGAGGCACATAGACATTCAATACGTAAAAGCAACAATTATATGTAGAAAGAATCAATTCAGGCACAGTTTGAAATATGAAGGAATGAATGCATAAATAATATTCTGCAGGAATGAAATTCAATACTCGTTGCAACAAGGGATCGGAAATAATGCAAAATAACCTTTTATTTTATTGTCTCATTTTAATCGTAAATGAATGAAAACATCTTTCCCATCGATTCACCAATTGAAACGATTTCTTTCGCCACGTCAATATGGCTCATTTATTCACCATTCAAGCTGTATTCTGCAACATTTTCTATGAAAATTTCTATTTTTAAGCTTGCTTGTACATTTCATTCTCCACTCGTCATCATTATTTGTGAAGATTTCGTCGACTGATACTATTCGCAGCGATTGTTTTTTTTTCTTTTTTTTAATAGTATGAACGACGTTTTTAAACACTGAACTATTTCATTTACTATTGAAAAACAATTCATTTTCAGCCTACCAGTAAGCTTAAGTGATCACTGGTGATTGCGAGGATATACGGCCGACATTCAAGAGAGCAGATTGTTGAATAATCGAAATTCAAATCGAAAAACAATGTCATTGCTACAAGAATCTTTCCAGATGCTCAGTGACAAACAGAGCATGCGTCTATTTAATGTGATGCTTGCTAGTTCACAAGCTTTCGGTAGGTTTTTATATTACGCTTTCGATAAGCTTCTTAGCTTCTATATGGATGCTATTAAGTATTACAGTGGAAAGCGGAAAATCCATCCAAAAAGTAAAATTTTATAAAAACCTTCGGGGGCTAAAAGTTTACTGCTGAATCGGAGATGAAGCTATACAGAAGACACTTATTCGCTTATTTCTATTGCATGATTATGTGTATCTGTGAAAGATGCAGAGATTTTCAGGATTGAAGGAGATTAGCAGTACAATGAGCACTTTTTTGCATGCGTCTTGATAAGACGGCTGTTTTCCATTTTCTTACCCACTACATCTACAAAGAGAATTAAAAATTGCGGTACCTTAGGTGGCATAATGAAGTCAGGTAGATTCAAGAGAGGTTGCCTCGATTGAAGGAAGAAATTCAAACCCAACTGGTTATCGCCGCCATGTGCCAAGAGAAATGGATCGATAATGCGAAAGTTGCAAGTGTTTTGTATGACAGCCACAAAACAGCAGTGATGCCGGTTGCCGAGATATAAGTTTGCATAATGAAGATTCTTGTTAAGGATATTCTTAAAGACCTCTTATGACGTTTTGATGCACAGTTATGGTTGTATTGTTACATGAGATCCGTAATTTTGCATTGCAAAAGGTGATTTTTCAATGAGTAAAAAAGCAAAAAAGCAGATTGTTATAATGACGGCGTGTGCGAGAAAATAGTTATTGTGATAGATGTAAAGACTTTTGTGGTTTTGTTTCTTTATAACTTCGTTGTCCACTCCTCTTCCGGAATCAACTGCATAATTTCAATAATACAAGCAGCTGTCATTAATCTATATTTCAACAGATGGCTTAGTATGTAACGTATAGAGCAGTTGTCTTTTATTTCGAAAGGATTCCTCAAGAAAATGAATGCCCTAAAGACAGACATTTATTTCTAAATACAATTTTTATGAGCTTTTTGTCGAATGCCCATAAAATGTTATTAAGATTAGCAAAAGCTATCTTCTCAGAATGCAGCTGTCACGAAATACCAACATTTGCGTGTTGAGCTTTTAGGGGCGAACGTATTGACGCAAGTGAAAATTATTTAGCAGCTGTCACGTATTGATCTGCTCTTCGAAGCATGCAACAATGTAGTAACATTACATTGCGCATTTGCATGAAATATGATCGCTTGCGCATTCGGGCACAACAAGTTGAATCAACCATTGCAAATGAATGTGTTAAGAATTATCAATTTTATCAGCAGAACGGCTTTGTTTTAAAGCCGTTAATTTTATGCTAATTGCCTTAGTTCCTTCCTCAGCTGAAAAGCTATTGCATCAGTATAGAATATATACTGAGTCCAATTCTTATTTTTTGAAGCGATTCCCTGATAGATGTATTATTTGAGTCGAGTGCTATCTTTTTTCGTTTTGATGCAAATTGTGCCAATAAAGATTTCAAGCATAAAACGGATAAGAAATATCTGAGGCGAATGCAGACATTTTACTTATTAATAATGGCTCAAAATTTACTATAGAAACTTCATTAATGTATATTAAAAAATTTTTTGTGTCTACAGAAGTAAAAAAAAAAATGCAAAAGAGAAATGAAAATGGACCATAAATTCATATCGGTAGAAAAATATATAGCAGATATGTGAAGTGGTATTTTAATAGCGTTGTATTGAGCATTTTATTACCTCGCGGTTATTTTTTTCGCCATCGAATAATGCATTATTTCAAAAAAAGCATCGAAAAATTTCCCCAAGGGGAAACTAAAAACTCTTTCAGGCTCGCCTTATCACCCCTTTATCAAGTTTAAAGGAAATCATCATTGGAATAAGCATATGTTCTTAATAATAAAAAAATCAACTAAGCGCCCATAATTTGATCGGAATTTTTCATTGGTGGACAAATTTATGACATTCATAAGAATTCAGTCGCAGTTATCGTTTTGCCTACATCTTACCGATACGCTGTTTACTTCATGAAGAAAACTTATATGCTTCTATATCTCTGAGGTCTAAGGAAGAAATTAAAATAGGAGAGCGGGGATTCATTTTCAAGGTGCTTCAATTAATTTTTGCAGATTTTTTAGATAAAAGTCCCATTGTTCAGGTGGTATAGCTGTATTTCTGGTTGCTGTATGGATGGGTGGATATGAAGATGGATTTGCATGGAGTGATGATCCAGAAAGACAATTCCATTACCATCCAACATTCATGACGATGGGTCTCATATTTCTTTATGGCGAAGGTTGTTATTTAGTCTTTTTTTTTTATCACGCCGCATTGGCTGCATTATTCCATTATTCAATACAACGGACATTTGTTTGACAAAATATATGATATATTAGAACAAACAATGCACATAAATAAATTGCTTTTTTGAGTCGAATATTTTTCGAATTGAAATGAATACGAATTTAAGATACTGATATTGATGAAATTTTGATTAAGTATGGCCATAAACCCTGAATTCTCCTTTTTTTTGACATAAGTAATCAATTTTATTTATTAAAGTGAATATTTGTGATATAAATACGGTAGGCAGTCGCCAAATTTATTAACTCTGAAGAACTTTTATTAGACTTCTAATCCATTATTCAATTACTAATGGCATTCTCATAATCTGCGATCAATTCATTGATTGTTCGAATTATTTATACGTCATATCATCTGCCCGCAATTGATAAGAATTAATGGTACCGATAATGAATGTTATCGAATTGACATATACTTGAGTAAATAAATAAGTAATAAATCATTCATTTATTCAAGTATATATCAATGGCTAAGGCGTATATTTGACTTATATACCCAAGAACAGGTTGCATATATAGTCTTTGGGGTATATTTTTGATGAATTGCAGCACTTTTGGTCTATCGTGTATTCCGAAATGAACGCAAACGCTTCTCGAAGCTTTTGCATTTGACATTGCATACGATGGTTCTCGTATTTATGATCATCGCATTGAAAGCCGTTTGGGATTCACATGACTATCATCGAAAAGATGGTGAACTCGATCCTATACCCAATCTATACTCATTCCATTCGTGGGTGGGCATCACTGTCGTTACCACCTATTGTATTCAGGTAGTCCGACTATTTAGCTGTTTTCAATTTATGCTAATTTATGCTAATTTATTTATGCGTATTTTTAATGTTACAGAACGAATGCTTCTATTTTTTATGAATAGGACAAATAAGTATGAACGTTTTATATTAATTTATGAAACTATTTCTTTTATTGTATGCACAAAATTCGCATGAATCATAAAAATTTATGATTGTACAATAATATGTTGAAAAACAATTGGCATTTCTGCAGTCCAAAGTTAGCAAAGAGTGCATAAGTCGGCTATGCGGTAAAGAATATATCATTATATCAATGGTTGCTTCATAGGTGATAGAAAATTATAATTGTTTAGTTTCTGATTTTCTTATATATTTCCGCTTTTCAAAATTTATATCCAAATGAAACGATAGAAGTTGAAATATATATATATATATATATATATGTATATATATATATATATATATATATATAAAGTCATACTAACTGAAATGAACAAAAATTACTCATTTATATTTGCAGTATGTGAGCGGTTTTACGACATTCTTCTTCCCAGGCTTAAGCATTCCGATGCGTCAATTTGTGATGCCTTTTCATCAAGCATTCGGTCTTGGCATCTTTTGCCTCGTTGCTGTTGCCGCGAGTATGGGAATATCAGAACGTGCTGCTTGGCATCATACGTATGCTTCATTGAATTTTCAATAAACAATTACTAAAATATTTGAAATATCAAACGGCTTGACAATTTCTTTAATATATTAGAGATTCATATTTGTTATTTAATATTTCATTTGTCAATATTTTTCTTTCTCATTGACTTAAAAAAGAATAATTAGAATTTGCACGCAATCATAATGTGAAACGCACCCTTCCGATATGTTGAAGTGAGCGATGTTGAGTGATTTTATTAGTTTTTGTTCGTTATGTTGTGTATCGTTCATTGGTCATTATGTATTGAAGACATGGGCGATATTTTATCGAAGAAAAAAACTTCGCAAAAAGAAAGAGTTAGAATCTAAAAATTCGAAGAGCAGCATCAATTCAAAATTCAATCATTTGCTTCTCTGGTGAGAGCACTTATACATTAACCAGCCTACTGGGTTTAATTATGTAAGCCGAACCTTAAATGAGGATTGTGACTTCGAATAAAGTTACCACATTTAATGGTAAAATTCTTTCTGGAAACAGTTATTTTGAAGAAGGCGCTGTTCAGATGCTGGACTCAAGGTAAAGAACTATGTGGAGAGCAAGCGATTAGTAATCTGCTTGGTCTTTCGATCCTGATGTATTGTGGTTCGGTAGTGATCATCGTACTGAATCCACGTTGGCGTCGTCGACCACTTCCCGAGGAGGAATCCCTCCATCAACTGACTAGCACCGACTGAACACTTCAGCTGGCAGTGAATATATGAAAGATCGCGCACCAGGAAGAACACAAGATCATGCTGAAGTTGTTTACGGGAATCGAATAGCGTTAGAAGGAATCCCCTTGTTGTGAAGGTGTTGTTTAAAAAGATAGGTTTGAAGCATGAATTAGCGATTCGTCGAAGAAGATTCTGGCTTCGGCAATATTGATCGGTTTAATTCTAATGAAAAAAGTGGTTGAAACAAATTCTCGAAGGTCACCTGATCAATTTCAATCAATCAATAAATTTAATTCCTTTTAAATTGCATTCGTAAAGTTATTTTCATGAAGTTTTCTAACGTAGGTAGCCAACTGTAATGTTTTTATTCGAATTCGACTCATCGTTTATTCGTTGGACACCTTAAAGCGTTTCAAAATAGATTTTCGAATTGGACGACTGAAAGATATTGGCATCGATTCCACCTACTTAGAGGTAACTCGATGCCTTCAATGTCATCCATCTTTGGAGAAAATTTTGAAGTAAATATGCTCTGAAAAAACTTCAGTTTCGTATTTTTTTTTTTCAAATGATCCATTACAAATGGCGTTTCTTAAGATAGTTTTTACCTTTACCTTTACTTTTAGTATAATTAAAACTTTTTTAAACCAAAGTTCTTCAACTTTATTATCTGTCTTATAATCTTGAATATTTCTTTCCTTTCATGTTACCGGTATATGGTATATTCTTTCACTTGTTCTTTATCTTTCAACAGCTTATCTTGTTGAATCCCATCCATGTTGTTGATGAATCCCCGTCTTTTTTTCTGCAGATTTTCGTTCATTTCCGAGTGGCTGTTAAAATATTTCCGTTAAATTTCATGCTACGGCTAATGTATGCATATTTGAGATTATTTCTGGATATTTTCTGGTGTTATAACGCTTTCTTTTATGACTGCTACTTGTATACTTCATAAAATCACAATTGTTCTATTGCAAAATTTAATTATTGGTTCAAGTTGCTAGTGGATATTTTAAAAATCTATTGGTAAAATACACATTTTACTAAAATACGAACGAGTAAGGCGAAGATTCGATCTTTGTCCAATCCTTTTTAATCCCCTCCCCCCATTCATCAATGCCATTTTCACAAACATTTCGCCACTTATTGTGCAAAATGATCAATGTTCTTAATCTAATATGCTTTTGGGGTTTTAATTGACGTATTCAATACGCTTGATGATGAAAGGTATGGATTTTTTGAATATATATATTTGAAGGTATTTTCACAAAAAGGTATTTTTTCCCTTTTCACAAAAGGCAAAATATGTTTTTTTTAGAAATTTAATTGTCGTTAAGTTTCAAGGGATTTTGTCATTTAATTTCCTGTAACTGTATTTCGATATTCAATATATCATTTAATACGGAAGTAATTCGTTCCATGTCATAGAGAATTTATGGGAAAAACGATCTTGAAATGATGTAGGAATAAATATATGAGTGGTTTGCTTGATCTTTTATTATAGGGTGAATATCGGAAATGCTATTCTTAACAGGGTAGGCAAAGATAGGCGAATGAGAGGACCGATTTTACGATATTTCAACAGTAAGTGGAGATTGTTCGCAGTAGAGATTGTTCAAAAAAAAAAAAATAGATGAGGTTAGTGGAGATAGTTTAGGCTTGTCAACCCTCAGCGCTTCTTCACCCTTCTCCACCTAAGACTTTTCTCTAGCTACTGGGAAATATCCCATCACTCGAACTGTTCAAGCGATGGATTAAGAACTTTTGTGATTAACTTTGCACTAATGGCTGTGTTTTTTACGGTTTCAAAGATTTGCTGAAGTTCTTTTTGATAGTATTTATTAAACAGTTTTTTTTAAATTACTGTTCGATGTTGAAAATGAGAATATTTTTTTGATATTATCTGCATTTATTCGTTTTTATAGATTCTTTTCATTTATTGGTCTTCCTTCTTAATGTTTTCGATATTTCTATCAAGAAAAAAAAAACTATGTGATAACTGTACTATGCTTCCAACTTCCGTTTCATTTATGTTAGATTAATTGAATAGTATTTTTTGATACAACGGAAATGCAAATTCTGATTCTGGGGCAACCTCATATTATCCTCACTTCTTTAATGGAAGCCCACCGATCGCTTGGAAGTACTGTAATCGTTCTCCTTTCTCTCACATTATTCCTTTCTCTGGATGAGGCATTGCTTTCTCAATGTATCCGTCCTAGTGGAAGCTTTAACGGCTGCTAGATCTTGTTTCGACATTATGGGGATAATTGTGGATAAAATATATTTACTATATTATTTGGAGAAGAGCTTAACGATAAACGTCACATAGTTTTCATCTGGTCATAAAAAATATGCACATATATATGTGAGGTCACATTTTGAAATACATCCAAAAGTTTACTAAAAATGTCAACAAATAAAAGTAATTTCAATTATAACTATGATTCGTTCTCTTTTGAAAAATGTTCGTTGTGTGATTTTTCCACTATGAATAATTTTATAATCAAATCATTCATAAAATTTATTTCATTCTTTTGTCTATACTGTTCTTGTACCCTTTCCTGTTATTTAACAATCGTCAGATTATTCTATTATATAATAATATGCGTTATCTAATATGACAATGATATGAAGTATGCGTTTTGTTCAGTAAATCAACGAAATCACCCTTTCCCTGACGATAGCATTTGATCTCAAATGAATGTGCTATTTTTTTGTATTGATGATACGGTGAAACTGGTATGAATTCTATTCAGAATCAATGTTCTATTTGTGTTTCGTTCTGTTTGTCTTCTATCATGTGAATCATTGTGTCCTTTGGTATCCTATAAACTGTTCTATTCTTTGAAAGCAGTGTTTTCCTGCGAAATAATTGACTCATCAATGGTGGGTACATAACTCGCTAAATAAATGGACAAATTTGGTACAGTGATAAGGGAACCACCAAGAGGCAGGCAGAACAATAAAATTTCAAAGATTTTAATTGTATGTTTCATTTAAAAAAGAAAGAGGGTTCTCTGATGAAAAAATTAGGCAAGGAAATTCTATGCTACTCCAAGTTTCTGAAAAATTGCATGAAAAGATATAGTGTGCGTGTTGATCTTCTTCGAGTTAACAAATTTGCTTTATTGATTGAGTTTTAGCTAATTGGCTGAAATTCTGAAAAAAAAAAACCTGCTGGATTGTGAAAACGAAACGGTAGATAGCGAAAATGAACTGCTAGATTGCTAAAATGAAATGCTGGATTGTGGAAAAGAACTACTGCAATCGAGTCAAAAAAATCTATATTCAGCTGTTTATTGTGACAATTTTTTTTTATTGTATCAGAAATCATAAAATACCTCCGCTTTACACGAAAAAGTTGACCTCATCTTAAATAATATCAAAAAAATTCAATTTCAAATCATCGTGTCACATGTCGGTTTCTACTGCAAAAAACCCTACCCCCTTTCCTTTCCTTCATTCTACGTCGATGCATTAAAAAAATATAGAAGAACGTATCAGAAGTGTTTAGGTAACATATTTTGCTCTAACGTCTTGCGTTCGGCTCACCTGATCAATCCAACTTCTTAAATTATCATCAAAAAATAAAGTATCATAGAAATTTTTTTCAGTGATCTGAAAGGCGTTAAGCGAAAATTGAAGGATTTAAAATGTGAGCACTTTTATTGGCACTTCAAAATATTTTTTACACACCTGAAAGTTAATGAATCGAACATAAAGTATGGTAAAGATGAATATTCTATAATGCACATTACAGTTACCAAGTTTAGTGATGCCTATGTGGAAACTATAGGGCATGCAGACAGACACGCATAACGCATACAGGTGTTCACATACATATGCATATTAACCTTAGCTGTATGACGTTGCCATATCCCATTCGTAAGTACATCTTTGCAAATGCATAAAATTGATCTGTTGTAGTTTTGTAGTTTAATTCTTGCAACTGGCGACTGTTTGTTTTTTTTACACTGATTTCGTTTTCTTTGTTTTTGTGAAGCCGGAAATTTTTTCCTCTTGAATACAAGATGAATTAACCTGTCATTTGGCTCATTTACCTTATACTTGTTTTCTTTCATTTAACAAAAACATTGGTATATTGTTGAGACAATAAATGTTTCCATCCGCATCATTTCCCCCATGCAGTAACAAAATCATTCCGATATAACCTGTAATTATCAATAATTTCAGATTTATGCCAAAAATTCACGTAGAAATAGTTTGTAATTACGATCATTATCGATTAATGGTGAAAACATCTCCCAAAGAAATTGTTTCCTTCATCATATATCACTGAATAACTTCGAATCCACATTGAACATTTAATTTTTTCATTCATTACTTCTATGAAGCAAAAAAAAAAAAAACAAGCAAAATCGATGAAATTCATTTAACCAGAAATCACTATTGATCGAAAAAAATCAAAAAAAAAAAATTTCTGAGCTAAAATCCCACTTCATATAAATTTTTGCATAATCCACTTACGGCAACCATCTCTCTAATGCAAAGAACAGGCTGCCTGAAAAACTGAACGTTCTAGATGTTGCATATTGCAATACAAATCAAAGATCAAAGTCTTTCTATACAGATTCTTGTATTCTTTGCAAAACCGAAAAAATTCGCAGGATGTGGCACTCCAATTTGGCATTATTTAACGATTAATGGCTAAGAAACTATTTACACTTGCACAAATACCATGCTGCTAAGACGACTATGCATGAATTCTCACTTTCTCTTTGATTAGTATTGCAATGCAATCCCTACATCTAGAACATTCAGTTTTTCAGGCAATCCGCTCTCTGCAATCAGGCGATATCATAATTGCGACATTAAAAGATTTGCACGAAGTGGGATTCGAACCCACGCATCCACACGGATACCAGAACGCCCGCCGCGAATACTCTCGCGAAGTTTGCACTTGAGTCTGGCGCCTTAGACCACTCGGCCATCCGTGCGCCAAGCGTTGAGTTAAAACGCCATGTTCACACTCGATCATAGAAAAAAAATTTTCAAATACTAATTTATGCACATTTGAGATATCTACTATATGAGTGAATGCATGTGGTGTAGAGGTAAAGGGCAGCATATTGGAAAGGTTATGCTTGGATATGCGGGCAAAAAAAGAGAGCAAAAAGAGTTGTGTCATTGACAGCTGACCGCGCTCAACCATTCATTAGAAGTACACTGCACTGAATAAGTAAAAACTTCGAATACATCATTACTGCTAATAGGAAACAAAGTATACTCGTTAATAAGAAATGACTGAGGATTTAATAAACCATGAAAAAGCCATTTCGACAATAACGCTCTCATGTTTAAGCCATTCATATTCTTAACGGCTCATAAATCGAAATTGAATGGCAAATGCATAAAAAGGTTGAAGCGCTGTCTAGCCAATCATGTCATTGCCCCTTTAAGTTCTAAACAAAAGCGTACCAACCACATCAATCATCCGCAGCTGCTGACATAATCTAAGCCAGCCACAATGGTACTGCGGTCTCCAAATGATGCATAGGAAGTATAGTGGCTCTGCACTTTTGCTTACATCATACTCGCTTCAGGCCAAGCGTTGAATTATCTACATCATCATCGCCACAGATGGTTCAAAGCAAGATGGGCAGTGTTGGTGTATTTGCAATGGCGAACGGGTTCGCCAAGTGGAGAAAAGAGACAGCGAAAGACCGTTCTTATGACTCTTTGCTGGCAATGCGTTCATCGACTGCAGCAATGGAAGTGGAAATTCAACCTTTAAGCTTCCATAGAAAATTCAGTTGAATTTTATTCGCCAAAATTCTGTTTCGACACTTTTCGATTTTCTCGGTTGCAGCCGAAACTCTTTCACTGCACGTCTTTGGTCAGTAATTGACTATAATTTTGGAATGCATTCTATTGGGAAAGTTTCCTTTCAATGGAATGCCTTCAACATATTTTTCAGAAGTAGATTTTGAAAGACATCCAAATTTAATATGTATTCGACTTCAGTCGGTTGCAAACCAACGTCGTCAATCGCTTGCCATCACTACATCAAGAGGTGTAACTGAATGAATCTTTTGGCTTACACTGACATTTTTTCTTTAAAGCTTTCTTCATAATAGCCGTTTTTATGGTACTTGGAGACTGATAAGCTCTTCGATAATAGGTATGACGAGAAATGGACCGGAAATAGTGGGGGTTAAATCGGAAAAGTGGGAAGATATGAAGTGAGGGGGTTGAATCTAAGATGTATTTCGGAATAATGCTCACTTCTCAGATTGCATTACAAAATACAAGATCTCCGACATACGCAAGTTGACGACAACCTCTGACAATTCTATCATCCAGATGCACGGCACTAATCGATAGCACAGCCCTGAGTTAATCCAGTCGGTAGCACCTGTTGAAAGATCACTGAGGCGCCAGAGGGTTCGGAGCATTCTGTTGGAACGAAACAGCGCCGTTACTACTAATTACTGTTCATTTTTTCCCTTACTCTCAAGTTGGACTCGAAGACGAACGTTGCGGGGAACAAGAGCGACAGACTTTTCAACGTGATTGAGTCTGCTAAATGATTGATCGTTTGGACGGGTTAGACGATAATCCACAGCTAAACCATGAGGTCACTGTAACTCTGAAATCATGACAGATTCTATTTTGGCAATTGAATACTAATGAGTATAGTGAGAGTAGCCAATCTAATGCGTCAGCTGTTTCCAGTACATCGATGTCAACGTTCTTTTCAAGTTTCTCCTTAAACCCACTTAGAAAAGCAAGCGGATTATTAGAACTACTTTTGCTAGCATTACTGCTGCTTCACTAGATTAGCAGTAATTTTAGCGAAACTAGTAGCTCCAATAACAGTGGCACTAGCGGTGTCGTTAGTGATAGGGTATCAATACTACAAACGATGAAATACCGTTACTATAAGTGATAGTAGCTAATAGTAGTAATACTGAATAGCTGATTTTAGGTAGTGGTAGTGGCTGGTAGCAATAGCCATTAGTAGCAGACAGCTGTAGTAGCTAGCAATGGTTGGTGGCATCAGTAGCTAGTAGTGCTAGCTAGTAATAGTAGTACTACTGCTGCTAACATTACTAACTACTTCGGCTACCGCTGCCACCAATACTTTTAAATTAGTACTCCCACCACCTCTAGCAGCAGTACCGATACTGCCATTACTGCTGGTAGCGCTACTGCGACTACTATTTCTAGTACCACTAGTAACTTCCACTAGTACTTCCGGCGCTACATATTTCTTCCTCTGCTCGTACTACCATTGACCACTACTGCTACTGTTAGTACTAATAATGTTACTGCTGCTAGTGCTATTATTGCTATCGCTACTCTATAACAAAATGAGCAGAAAAGCAGAATGGTTAACTTATTGACTTGTTGACATGCTCTGCAGATACCTCAAAATGAACGTTCCTTGCAAGTGGTGATGCCATCACATAAGATAAAATGAGCTCTTAACTTAATTTTTTCCATTGCACGTTAATTCGGCTTTTCATCGATACTGCCAACATAAAGAATAAAACTTTCATATATATATATATATATATATATATATATATATATATATATATATATATATATATATATATATATATATATATATATATATATATATATATATATATATATATATATATATATATATATATATATATATATAGTGTTTTTGATGACCAATGAAAACTTGTCAGCAGACGGGACGAACCCGCGACCTCTCGCTTGCCGGGCGAGTGCTCTACCACTGAGCATATATATATATATATATATATATATATATATATATATATATATATATATATATATATATATATATATATATATATATATATATATATATATATATATATATATATATATATATATATATATAATCCTTTTTGGGATATTAAAATGCTTGCTGCGAATATAGTATATGAAACAGCTTTGCTGGATCCTGGTTTGTGCTTTGTGTCGACTGTGTTTCCGCAGCTGTTTTCCGCTCCTCTGAGTGTCAACATACTTATCTGCTGAAAAGCCTGTCCAATTAAATATCTAAAAACTACATCCATGAATTATTCGTGACATGGCAGTATATTAAGCGTTTATGAGTTGCATATAAAGTCATTAAAAACGAGCATTGTTGAAATTGTGACAAACCTTTTGAAGTGTTCTCCTCTATAAGGATTTCTCACCAGCAATCATCCAAACAGCAGCTATGTAAACGTTTGGCAAGTGCCATTTTCACAAATTCACCCAAATAGTCGACATTCATATCTGCCAGGATCGAGCAACGAAAACATCGAATCATCATTATCTCTTCGTTCCATTTGCAGTAATAGTTTCGCTTCCCTTTTCTCTGATTCTTACTAGGATGGAATCTTTTAAGTTGATGGCTTCATGGTGGTAATAAAATTTTGTTTAAGCAAGTCCATAGTGACAACTCTTTATTTACTCGTTTGAGCCTCTGACTTAGCAGGTCCTCTACCACAGGAAAGTATACCTTTTTAAATGTATTTTTCACTAAAATCATTTTTTATTCTTTAATTTCGAGAACCATTAAGCCGTTATTGAAAAGAAACCTAAACAGAAGAGTTTTTGCAAGAGAAAATTTCAACCACACGTTCAAATTTCTGAAATAAACTAAAGTTTACTTTGTTCAGGCAAATATTTGAGACGAGTTTCATATACCTTAACTTATTTAATTAGTTATATATGATGTCAGGTAGCATGCAACTGCAAGCATCATTTATCATCTTACCAGAGTGGTAGAAATGTGATCAATGTTGTATGCAGATTTCTTCACTTAGAAATTTCGATCTCCTCGAGGAAGTTAGCGTGCCAGTAGGAAATGTCGTATATTCAATGCTACAGAATATTACAGTAAGTAGAGTAGTGCGCCAATAGAGACAACTGTATTCCCCTTGTCTGACCTAACTGTTCCATAAGTCGCAAAAAATTCATAATAACGCATAATAATCGTCTAACATTTTGTTTGGCTCTACCACTCTGGTAAGTCCAATAGAATCTCATATCTTGTTCGGTGCAAAATGCGAATCTAACCAATGCAAAATGCATGAAAAATTTTCTCTTCATTTAAATAAACCAATGAATTTATTTGCACACTTAAAAGTAACGCGTAATATAGACAGCAGAAGGTGTAGGAGCGAAATAAGAGAAAAGGAGAAAGGAAAAACGAGTCTATAAACAAAGATGAAATTGAACAATATGTTATAACCCAGAAACCAACATTTTTACTTGGCACTTTGTATTCATAAAAGCAGCAAGATAAGTGAAAACATGCAAAAACCACAATAAAATTTAGGGGAGTGGGTGGAGTGAAATGTTCGGTGCCCTTATTTGAGATACGGAACCGAATAGATCTAGTGCTAGAGAGCGATGTGATTTTCTTTTAAAAAATCTATAATAATTTCGGTTTGACGTTATACGATCGGAACAATAACGGAAAAGGAATTAGTTAAGGAGAAAAATTTCGGTTTGACGTTATACGATCGGAAAAATAACGGAAAAGGAATTAGTTAAGGAGAAAAATTTCGGTTTGACGTTATACGATCGGAACAATAACGGAAAAGGAATTAGTTAAGGAGAAATCAACATCGAGACAATTGCCTGCGTTCATCCGTTGCTCTGCAATATAAACCCTTTATTCTTCTAATAATCGAGAAGAAAGGCTCAAGTAACATTTATTCGAGCTCATGGATTTCGGTGAGGATGGTTTGGAATAGTTCTTGCAGATAGAGCAAGATCGGCAACATCGAGATAAACTGGGACAAGATACGTTTATAACTTATTCTGAAGAATATATCTAATATTATCTCATCTCATAGTATACATTATACTCATTAAACTTCATAACTCCGGCTTTATTGGTTCCCAACATAACTCCGGCTTTTTTGGTTCCCAACTTGAAACTACTGGGCGATCGGACAGACAGACACACGCAGACACATACGTACATACATTCAGACATGACGTCACCAAAATGTGCTTTTACAAAGCTAATTTACAAAAGCTCGTTACGATTTATTATAGAAGAGTAATTAGTTGCGCTGCAGTACGACAGCCGTAAACTTTAATTGAAATTTCCGTCATTTTGAAGCAAATTGCATTAGGCACTTTTGACAGTGTATTTTTTTTTTCAGATGTTACGGACGTTCTATTTGGCCGTTGTGATAGCATTTCCACATTTCCACATCAGTTTAGCCCAGTGCATAAATGGGGGCCAACTAGTGGCCACAGGTTGCACAGTCGCATCACAGTGTACATCGTACACGAATCAACCCGTCAAATGCACTAATGGATTCTGCTGCACTATACCTTCTGGTGCAAGGTGCAGTAATGGCGGTACAGCAGTCGCATTAGGATGTACAAATTCGGCTCAATGCACATCATATAGTAAACAACCAGTCACATGTCTGAGTGGGACATGCTGCACTCTACCGTCCAGTCTTACCTGTTCTAACGGAGGTACCGTTGTGGCTACAGGATGTTCGAATTCGCAACAATGTGCGCCCTATACATCCCAGGCTGTTATGTGTTTGAGTGGAAACTGTTGCACGGTAAGGTTCAACTTTAGCGTTTGCATATTCAAAATGTGGGCCTAAAAAGCGTATACCATTATGAATGCGGTATTGTAGGTAATCCTGCTTTAGCTAAAATCATTGATGAATGGAATTACCAAGTTATTTTTATGGAATGTATATGATAGACTATAAATGATTTGCTTTATCAAGTATCCGTTAACGATCTGTGAATTTCGAATTCAGAATTCTTTTCTTGAATGGTCCAGTAAATGCCTTTGTGAATTGGAAAAAGCAAACATTTCATAAATCACTAGAGAGTTTATCAAATTGACATCTAATGTGGAGAAAGTATATTGCAGAAACGTATGCCGATCCGGGAAATAAATTCTTTTGGAGAGTTTTCTCTGAAGGTGATTGAATCAATCACCTATTGAATCAATCACCTATTGAATCAATCACCTATTGAATCAATCACCTATTGAATCAATCACCTATTGAATCAATCACCAAACAATAAGTTCTTAAGAGGCCTCTTGGACTATAAAAAAAAAATGAATGGAGCAGAAAATTTTTGGAAGTGATGCGAGTTAGGCGTTAGTTTTGAACCTTATAGCAAGTCTTATTTGAGCTGCAATAGATCAACTTTATATAGATGGGGTTTATCGATATTACTAGTGGTACATGGCTTTATATTTGCTATCAGCACGTTTCACTAGAACTATGGAGGCATTGAAACGTTTTTAGGATTCAATTCTAGAGTTGAAGGAATATTTCCATTATTTGATTTGCTTCATAATTGCAAGAATGTTGTCCGAAGAAAAATTTTTATTCTTTAATAATGTTATAAATGAAACGTTAATATTTATCTGATAGTATTGATAAAAACGAATGATAAATTCTGGCAAAGTTTATTCCCACATTAGTAACGTTCTAGTAAATGATAGATGTTTAATTATTTATTGGTTAAGGTTCCACAACGATGTCCGAATGGTAAAGCACCTGTCGCTGTGGGTTGTGCGAATGCACTACAATGTGTACCATTGGCGAACGGCTGTCCGGTCACATGTATTAACAATATTTGTTGTACTATATAATTCGAGATTATTACAATTCTACTCATTTCTATGATTTCCTTGAAGAGATGACTATCTTTATTACTATCCATATTTATAATAAACAACAGCAATAAACATATCATTCGACAAAATTGTTTTAATAGATGATAGGAATAATCGCACTGCTATATGCATTTGATAAAGAGTTTACAACACTCGACTCTAATATGACTTCTCTTAGCAATGAAATATTCTACCACTCACTAATAATACAAAAGTCGTTTACATATCTCGATGAGCAGCTCTCAACTCTTGTGGAACCCTTGCTATGAGGTATAATATTTAAACATAAAGCTTACATTTGTGATTATCGATGTAGACATAGGAAGGAAGCGGAAAAGCTTAACGTGATGCATCTTTTGCTTGCGTAAGCCGTGCTGATATCGCTCATTCTTCAGGCGAGAAAGAAAAGAGATCTAGTTGAAAGAAAGAAGAAAAATTTTAATTTCAATATTTCGTTAGGGAGGTCAGCGCCTTCCCATCGACGACCATTTACGGTACATAAAGAACAGCCATTAAGGGTTCGGAATTAAAGTCGCGTAAAGAATACCAAAAATCACTTAAAGCAATACCAACATAGGGACAGAATGCTAACGATAAAAACGATTTGTATTCCATCTAATGAGGTATGGATGAATTTGAGGAAACAGATTGGGATCGCCTGCAATACTATACTAATTGCTAGCGGCTTGCAATTTCTGTCTTATGGGTCGCCCTCAAAAAATACCCAAGATAATTGTACTGCAGCGGGAAAAGTAAATTGATAAGTGGAAGATGGATGCAAAATTGGATCCAGAGAATATGCAAAAATAAACGTTCCTTAGGTTTTGTGAATATTTTAAATACTTATGCAAGGTCATCTCGGTGATTGATGTTAAGCGTTGAGAATAGCATTTTCATCATGAGCTCAAAAAGAAAAATTTAATTGCGCTTTTCAAACATTCTTACAATCAACCTTATCTAAATCATCAATAGACGACCACGTATTCAAGCAGTGATCACTTGAATGTGCACAGAAATTTGTATACAGTTACGGCAATCGGAATTTCATTTTAAGCTAGGTGTCTAGCAAAAAAAAAAAAGAATATTTTGTACAGGATCAGCCAAATACTAATGCTAACGAAATTTAAAATATCGATATATGGCTGCATACATTGCACTATTTTTTGGCACTTCATGAGATCGACCTAATCTGTTCAGCTGAACTACAAACGCGTAAACCTTAGCAGTCACCTTGACGTGCCATCCCCCACTTGTATGATATAATCGTGGCTTAATCACTAACGCACAATGTGTTGTGTTAATAAGCTTCTTATTCCACCCACATTTCCGGTTTTTCCACTCATTTACTATTTTATCGGAAAAAAACAAAGAGTTGTTTAATGAGAAAAAAATTTATTTACAACTCATATATAATCCGATCAGTAACACATTGGCGATCGACATTTTATTTTCATTAAATAATAAAAAAACGACTGATAATTTATTCATTTCCGCAATTTGATGTGCGCATGAAAATAGTGCCTATCATATGCACCGGAAGTGATTATTGATGACGCAATAATTCCAATTAATACTATTTCTTATTCATCGATAAAGCTATAAAAGACACGTTTGAAATAATGCATCGTGCTATACCACCAACATTGAGGAATACTTCTGAAATCTTATTTGCATATTTGCTATTCATATTTGCATACTCTTATAATACGAGTAATGAATTTTGGATTCACT
The DNA here is from genome assembly GCA_037389465.1 of Baylisascaris procyonis. Classification (NCBI taxonomy): domain Eukaryota; kingdom Metazoa; phylum Nematoda; class Chromadorea; order Rhabditida; family Ascarididae; genus Baylisascaris; species Baylisascaris procyonis. The sequence goes on along the minus strand of JAZARR010000095.1, from coordinate 3,317,569 downwards.
CACTAACTACTGTTTTGGAATTCATCTCGCACGATGTTTCGCGACTAGATGACATTGTTTACTAATGCAGCCGATTACTTCCGGCTTCATTTCTGTTATTAGTAGTATTGTTAAGCTACACCCCGTTATCAAACGTTTCGAAGGCAGGAATCTTTATACGAGAGGAAGCTTTCTGGCGTCTGATGAACCGGAAGTAGCGATAAAAGATTCTAAAAGCAATTCGATAAACAGATTCGTAGAGTGGCGTGACTTTGCCAATATGCACAGTGCTGATAAGCATTCGTTTCTGATATGTTATATCGATTATTACGCAATTTCAAATAAATAAAGTCGTACAAAATCTTTTCAAGTGCATATATATATATATATATATATATATATATATATATATATATATATATATATATATATATATATATATCCCACAGCGATAGCCTGTTGAAAGTAAACTCTTTCGTAGCTTATCTCTCTGCGTTAGACGCGTTTTTTCAAAACTTGAATGGATATGAAACACTGTTAGGACAATATATAAAGAAAAATATCTAAATTCAGGCAGAGTATGCTTGTACTGATAATTGCTATTGTTGTGCTTCAATATTCCTCCGTATTGACGCAGTGTCCAAATGGAGCACAACTGGTCGCTAAAGGCTGCACAACATCATCGCAATGCGCATGTTATACCGACCAGACGGTGACGTGCATTAAGGGCGCTTGTTGCACAGCTTCAACCAGCTGTGAGAACGGTGGTAATGTGATTGCTCTAGGATGTTCAAGTTCGCAACAATGTATAGCCTATACCAATAAACCAGTGACCTGCTTGAATGGAAAGTGCTGCACAATGCCAGCTTCAACCTGCACAAATGGAGGCAAAGCGGTCGCGACAGGATGCACCAGTTCTGCACAATGTACGCCGTATACTTCAGAGCCTGTGACATGCCTTGGCTCCACCTGCTGCACCATTCCATCAAAATGCAGCAATGGTGGTCAACTAGTGGCACAAGGCTGTTCAAGTGCCGGACAGTGCTTATCATACACGAAGGACCCGGTTACATGCTTAGCTGGAGCATGTTGCACAATCCCACTACCAAGTTTAAGCTGCCCAAATGGTGGTACAGCAGTGGCCACTGGATGCACCACTGCAGATCAGTGTGCCGCCTACACTAAGCAACCCGTCACCTGTGTGAACTCAACCTGCTGTACAGTTTTCCCGAGCTGCAGTAACGGAGGCAAGGTGGTAGCTGTCGGATGCGCCAACTCGCAACAATGCGTGTCCTACACAAAGGATCCAGTCACTTGTCTTAGTGGAAATTGTTGCACAGTTAGTGCTACCTTAGGCGCTTTCAAATACAACAGTTTAGAAATTGTTTCTTACCAAATAGATTAATGCACTGATGTTATGGAGTTGAAGACGTTGAAAGTCTAATTAGAGTCTTAAACCGCCATAGCTTTCTTTCCGGCCTATCCTCCAAAAATATTTGAAAAGAGTAAGGCTGCTTGCTATTCATAAATTTCAAATCCATGCTTAGGTTTGCTTTAAATTTCGATGAATTGGCGTATGAAAGAATCAAAACTGTTTGCGCTGATCTATACAGTAACTCTTCTATTGATTGGAACTTCTATCAGTCCATCATATCTCCTTAAATTGCTTGCGATAGTGGTTTCATCGAGAACACTTTCATACTTTAGCACTTCAAGACTTCTTGAAAAGGTGAAAACACATAGAAAATCCTCAAATACTGAAGAAACTAAGCAAACTTCGTAGAATTCTTGAGCGAAATAACCGTTCCATCCCCCATCACTCCAATTCCCACCTCCTCTACTTTTCAACACATATATTTTATTATTAACAACCATTGTGGCGCTTATTTTCAGATTCCGGACAGATGTCCGAACGGAGGCAACCTAATCGCAGTCGGCTGTCAGAATGCGCAACAGTGTATTCCCTTCGCCAACGGATGCAAAGTAGCTTGTCTCAGCGGTCTTTGCTGCAGTGTTTAATAATTAATTTGCATTCTGTCGTGATTTCACCAAGAATAATACATAAACGTTTTGGTTGCAATGCGTAAAAACAGCAATTGCTTCAGCATACAATATAAAACACTCGATCTACCCATGCTCCCTCTCCTAATCCTCGGATTCTCTCTGAGCTCCGCTTCGCAAAGCCAGAATCCTAAAAATAGTAATGTGTGTTCGGAGGCCTTCTGCAAGTACAACCTGGCGGTCGTGTGAATTCGACTTCTCTCTCCGATATTTTCCTCCAACCAGTGCTGATCTATCGTTGGATAAGCCATCCATCATTGCCTAGGACGTCTCAAATAACAACATTAATCACAAAACATTTGGGCCAGTATTGGGTAGCGTACAGGAGGAACTCATCGTCCTCCTCATGTAGATAGAAACTGCCCATCGGAACATGCCCATTCGGACCTGCACACTAACAGAATGTTCACATAACACAAAAAGAGTTGGGGCACTGCTTTATTTGGTGTTATTTCATGGCATCGTGAAGGAGGGAGACGAATAAGGAGGAACTTCCAGTTGTTCAATGTTATCTTTGTTAATGTTCTTGTTAGTATGTTGCGTATCATGTCGAATCGTACATCAGTCGGTAGATTGGCTTGCATCCACGCTGAGGAATGAGTATACGATTCCCTGCGAGTAGACGACCGCAACCAAAAACGCCAACTGATAAATATGTGTCATCTGAAAGAGCATCAGCTTTTCAGGAAGCGGACTAAAAGTATAGGTAATAGTACATAACATTTAGATGTACACTTTGCGCATACACCATAATCGTACACATCTCACTTGCCATTATCACCGTACTGCTGTTATGTCCACGTTTACTGGTTTTCCTATTTAGCCGATCACCTGGCCCCACATCTCCTTCAACCTCAGTACGTTTTGGAAGAGCATTTAATTCCTGCTAGTATGCGACCAGTGAGTGAATGAAACGCATTTGAGGACGAAAAACACATGCGAATCGCATACCGCCTCGCCATTGCCCTTCTTGAGGTACACCTGCAGGACGACGTATCCGACGGCAGTGTATAGAAGAGCAAGGAGCAGAAACCCTGCTGAAAGTCCCGTCGCGATACCGATTGCCAAGTCAGCCGCCAACGCACCACCGAGCGTGACGGCCATCAACTTCATGCGATCACTGAATTTTAAGTAAATAATCAAGACTTGGTAGGCCAAAAGCCATCAGGAAAAGTAGTAGTACAAGGCAGCCACCGGTTGCCCAGCAAAAAACGGTGACCAGGAAACACCGACTGTATGGCCTATCAAAATGGTAACCAGTCTGCTAAAGGAAGGACAGCATCAGAAATAAAATATGTCCTTAGACCCACTGAACTTTCTACTGATGAATTCACTTTGTATAAAATCCCACCCGACTAAGATAACATATTTTTCCCCCACCCTACTTTACGAAGAAAATTGGATATGAGAGACTTACTTCCCGATAAAGGAAGCGCCAGCCTGTGAGCCAATGCCAATTGCGTATGCAGTGAGTGAGGCCGGCGGTGGCAGACCGGGTATGACACGCTGGCAGAATAGAAACCCATTCAACGCTCCCTGCAAATTATCTCTCTTCAGGACTTTTTTATGTTGCTGTTTGGTTATTCCTGACTGCAAGATAGTGATCTAACGATCCAGTGACAAAGTTAAGATAAGGTGAAGGGAAAACCCTAAATCCTGAAGATGAAGACTCGAGCCCACCTCAGCGATGGCGATTCCCAGAAGGCAATGACGACGATAAATATCCAATTCCTTCGCTTCACCCTCTGCGGATCCAGTGAAGTAGTAGAAGGCCAGAGCTGGTAGCACGGCATAAGCTGCGAGCGTCGCATAAAACCCGCTGATAAACAGCGACAGTACTGGAGCTAGTGCGTATTTGGTGACAATGAATCCCACGGTCATACCGGACAGCATGATACCGGTCCAAACAAACGTCGCTGTCATTTTAGCATTGTCAATGCCGGAAAGTGCCGACTGGTCTTGCAAAGTCGAAATCAGCTCCTCTTTTCGCTGATTTATCACCGGTTGCAGCTGGTTCAACTCCTGTTGGTACTGTTGTGCCTAAAATATTCCCGATTGCAGAAAACAAAATGCAAAGAATGCTTTACTGCCACATGTGTACTACTCCCACATTACAGCAGCGACGTTGTCTATCGGACGCTCAGGTGTGCCCCAGTAGTCACACTTAATCTTGAAAAATGTAAGGTCACGATCAAGAACTAACATAAGAGTTCATGAGAAGAGGCATAACGATGATCTTTAAGCATCAGTAGGCAACATTCAGTAGAATATGTGGAATATGGTAGGAGCACTTCCACAACGTGTACAAAATGAGTGTAAGGAATATGCTAAAAGGAGAAACTAGCTAAGCTCTGTAATCGCACATTCCATCAAACCCTAACAAAGCCAAACTGTGAGTATTCAGAATAGAAATTAAAATACACAATTTCGATGATTGGTTGGCCCGATGACTATGTTGGCATAATCACGAGCAACCGGTCGAAAGGCCATTGAATATGGAAATGAACCAGCATAGGCGTTCATTCGTTGACCGATAGACAAGTAACAACTTATTTTGTAAATAGCAAGTAGATGTTGATTTATGTTCCCGATTTACGCAGATTTTATTTATAATTTGACAAGTCCTATTCATGTGCCTGGTTTAGACTGTGCGACCTTATATAATTTGTATTCTGGTCATGCCATGTTCTTACAAATGTCGTTTGTCAAGACGAAGTGGTCGCGGGCATATTTCCTGTGGAAAGGATTCAACTGTGGACGATTTATTCGATCGCCCTCCTACTTAATGTCGGCAAAACTAACCTTCGCAGAGAGCGTGTCGCCCAATGTCAACGTCTGCTTCTTGAGCTCCTCGAATTCATCCTTGTACTGGTTAGCGAGTTGCATCACCGGCTCAATAGTAGCCATTTCGAAAACACGAGTTCGGCAAAAGCGACCGCTTCGGAAAAACCAACTGCTTCAGCGGCTGAGTGGCGAAACAATGAGATCAAGGATACCTTGCTCGATTTTATACTAGAAGTTTTGTGGCGAAATTTGCATACGTCTAGTTGCAGTTTAAAAGCTGATTTGCATATATGAAATAGGTTTGATTTGCGACATTTATAATTACTTAAATATAGACTTTAAAGGAGAGTTTAAACTTCGCGGACTTTTGACCACTGGCTGAATTAAGGCTACGGAGAATATTCAAAAGTAATTCCCACTAAGGTAACGCCTCACTATTGGAAACAATTGCAGGGTACTGGTTATTGCTGCTCTCTCAGATCACCGGCTTTGGCGAACGTTCGAAAATTTGCATATGTATAAATGGCGTTTTCACTTCTTATGGACGTTTGCCGAGTGATTAGCAAATTTGATTAAAAATTTGTTTAAAACGAAGCTATAAAAGCTGCCGAGTAGTCGAATCGCCATTCGGTTTAGTTTTCAGTTGTGTTGCGGTGCAGTCGGTTAAGAGGGACTAAGGTGCAAGATGGGTGACAGCAGTACCGCGAAGCAGATGAATGTCGTGATTCCCATGGAGGAGGGTGAACCGCTTGGTGCAGTACCAAACGATAAGCTCATTGTCGTTAAGGTTCAAGCGGGAACACTCGCAGAGGGAAAGCTTATGGTACGGCATAGCTTCGCTTGCTTATGTCTATCTGTATTCTTCCTTGATGAACAAATCGAGTGGTAAATGGCAGATGCTGTGGTGCCAGATGCTTTAGCTGTGGATAGCCTTGCTTCGGTGCGAGTGATTTCTGTGTTCGATTTCGTCTCAAGCGCCACCGTCGAAATGTCTAGATATGGTGCACAATTAAACCGCTTGTTGACGTGGCATCACTCTTGGGGAAGAGGGAGTAGAGCAAAGGAGGAGTGCGGGTACAGTTTGTTTTGCGCTTTGAAAACGAGTTGATTGATGAGGCATCCTGTCATGAATTTTGCAATGGAACATCGAAATTTGTGCTGAGTGCATGTATTATCGATAGATAGTATGAGGCTGAGATAGTGTCGTTGCAACTGCTGCTTTATGATCTTATTTGCCACTAGTGGTATAAAAGAAGTGGCCATTAGTGAAATTCACATCTGGCGCAGTTAAGCAGTTATTAGATTGAGAAGAATTCTTAACCGTTTGCACTATTAGTTTACATTTCTATCTACTCTTTAGCGACTGACCAAATAGAAGGTGAAGGTGAATAGTCTTTATTTCTCTTTTAATAACACTCAGTCCAATATTTGCAAGTAAAACCTCTTTTCAAAAAATTCACAATGAAGATTTTGCTCCCAAGTTGTTGCTCTTAATTATCATTATATAATTACTGAAATTATTCTCTCAAAACTTTATATGCCGATCTTTGAAATTTTTTATAAGAAACCGATGTTCTGCAGGTAGGCGATCAGATACTGAAGGTGAATGATCAAGCGATTCACGACACGAATCACTTTTTTCAACTACTACGTTACGCACCTCCGGCAGCTAATCTACTTATCGTTCGTGACGAGAAAAGAGCCGAGGAACTGGCTGCACGTGTGAACATCCCTGCTGAACGGGCCAAGTACATCACCCGTCGTGATGGATTCTGCTACCTGGTTAGTAGACGATATTCGTAGGCATCTAGTCAAAGAAAACCCGTGTTGAAAGATGGTGGGCAGGTAAACAGGTCAAGAATAGGAAAAGGGGGTGGGAGGGAGGAGGGAGGTTTCCAGAGTCTCCAACTGTTTACATATTTCGTAAACTAGTTCCATGCACGTGAAAAGACAACGCTTGAGACACATACTTACGTTTTATGCATGTTGATGTAGTATTTGCTCGTGCCCCCGATTTCTCACAGTAGTCAAATTTCCTCACTTTCCTTCCTCCCTATTCGACCAGCTTGAAAAATATTGGTATACCAACCGATGGAGGCTATTAGTGACAATCAGGTAACTGAGGTATTTGAGCGAAAATGGCGCGACAAACTCTGACTGATTTGAAGCTTTCAGATGATGCGAATTGACTGGAAGCCGGGTGGCCCGAAGTTGGGTCTCGGAATCAAACACTACCAGAATCGTGTCCTCGTTTCGCGCTGTGATCCCAATTCACTCGCGTCGCAGCAACTCCAAATCGGTGACCACATGATCGATATTGATGGAACACCAGTCACCGATAAGGATGTCTGCAGACAGCTACTACTGAAGAGTTTGCAGAAGCAGCGGTTCGTCACTTCGGTGATTGAAAGACCGGACACTATGGAGGCTAAACATTGGGTGCAATCGGCTCTTGCCGCCTCTGCAGCGCAAGCACCATCGGTAGCCATGAACAGTGATGTACGTGAAATCGCCGCAAGGGAACGTGCCAAACTAAAGAACAACCCAGCTCAGGTGAGCTATCTCTTACTTGTCTTCTAAAAATGCATGTATTTAATTTCAAACCTCCAAAATGTATCGGATGTGTTGTTCAGGTCGCCTGAAATTCAACGTCAACAACCCATGAATTTTGTGTATAATGCTCTTGGAGGGTTCTTATTGAACGTCCTGGTTCTATTCTTGTGTAATGAATATTGATTTTCAGCCAAAGAAAGGTATATTGGGAAAATCGACAGGTGCTAGACGTGTCAATATCATGGACAGCAAGCATGACGAATTTGTGATTGCAAGTGATAACGAGGGCAAGAATCTGCGTCATGTGCGCAAGTGAATGCTGTGATAATAACAGACGCTTCAACGAATATACAATTTCTCAATAAAGAAATTAGCCTCATGCCATTTAACACCCCCCACTGGTGACGCTTGTATAACACCCTTGAAGATAGTGAGGTGCGCTTGCTAGGTGTGAGCACTTATGATCAGTAGAACTGTACTGTTTAGGAAATAAACGATTTTTGCTTTATTCTTGCAACTACGTGATTTCATTGACACCTGACTGTTCCCCTTGGAAATTTAATTCAGAAAGTGATGATACGGCGTATGAAAAATTGATGCAGGACACAGGCGCACAGTCGCCACATGGAACACATGCAATCATCGTAGATAATCAATGAGCGATTTTCCTATGTGAGTGTGGAATATGTGATAATCCTCAATACCATATGACTTGGCCAAAGGCCTAGGGTAGCCAAGAAATTTGATAGTGGGCGAAAAGCAAAAGGAATAGACAGCGAGAGTTGCTTGAGGATTCTGATCACATGTGATCGGCAGATGCAACCGCATAAACTCGCGTAAACATCAACGATTCCCGTCCATCTTCACCGTAATGCCAAATGATAATCATTGTTTTGTTTAATTGTCATATTGTCTCGTAATTCGTGAAAACGGCAACGCTAAATAAACAGAATTTGTAAAACAGCCTTTAGCATAATTAAGGAGCGATGTGATTTCTCAATAGCTTAGCCAATAAGCATTGGCTGCACCGTATTTTGTTCGAAATATAGATTACTTGATGGAGTATCCAAAAATTAATAGTAGAGACGTCAACTTTAATATGATAACTAAATTGCTTTTTGCGAATATTGCGCATTTTTCCTAGAATATCCTATTCTAGTAGTACTTCCGCTAATAGTTTCTCTCTCAGTCGTGTACGACAACTTGTAACTTCCATCATTAGCATATGCGTTGAGCAATCTTGTCAGATAATTTGATAAAGAAGAATTCGAGAGGAATTGACGCATTCGTTCAGAGAGTAATAGCCGTTTTGGATATGAAGATTCTAAAGTTTTAGTTTAACAAAATCGAATCTTGCGGCCATTCACAAAGATCTCCTATAGGTGTGGGGTCGTCAACTGATGATCTAATAACAAAACGTGGTACATCAGTAAAGAAATCGTAATTTAATACAACTCTTTATCATTCCGACACTTGATGCATTGCCTTATAAGTATCCCGATGAAGGTTCCCTCAATCCTTTAAATGTATAAGCTCCTTTGCTTTGAGCTGTGGGAAATGCGACTGTAGATGCGAAGTAAGCATTTTATTGATGTTTCAACAAGAGGAATCATATAAAAGATCTCTTGTGCTCTAATATCTTCAAAATTCATCGACAATACGAAAACAACGCACTTCATCGCACAAGATAAATGCGATAGAATCTGAAGCTCCTATGCAATGCATCAAAATCGTCTCAGACACCCTAAAATAGAACTCTTTAGTTTAAAGACGAAGTACAGTTATATTCTTTTAGAAGCAAGGGAAACAAATAAAAATAATGACCTTATTTTAAATAAACCGATCACTATAGAATCGCAAAGTTCATAATAATCTATGGAGGGGAGTGGAAGAGCAAAACTTGCATGACATGCGTCTTTGCAAAAATAGTGTTAATTTGTTGATATAGAGGAATAGCGGCTTACCTTTCCAATATTAGATTAAAGCGGCTTCGGATACGAGCGTTGAGTTCTCTCTGTTCGTATCGCTGATGGAGCGCAATCATGATAATATGCTTCTAAAATAGGTTTGCATAATAAAACCGAATAAAAATCTTTGCTTAAGAGAACGAATGATTCGCTTATAATTGATGAACTTCCAAAGATACTTCATAAAAATATTAATTTTCAAAAATAAAAATAAATAAAACAGATTAGTGGTAGTTGAAACTCTTTCATGTTAATCTCTCATAAAATATTCGAACCTCAACCCTTTGGTAATGATCAAGACTTTCGCCACTTGACTATGCGTCAGCGCAACTTGCATTATTATTAACTAACCGCTGCCTATTTTTCCCTTTTCAGTTTCGCTCTGAGTGGACATCGAATGCAGTATATCCGTACCCATATTATCAACCAAACTATTCCATTGTTCGATGCCATCTCCTTTCGATTGTTTTCCGTCTTTGTAATTCGTTTGTTTGCTGCTAGGTAATTTGGTCGCCCCACTCGAATGCTTATTCGACACCCTGATGGCTTCCTCAGGAAATAGATTCCTATAGCGATTTGTCGACTGCCCTGGACGTTTTGTTTCTAATTGATATTGACCAATGCTTGCTTGCAGTATTTTTGATTTTCCTCTTCCAAAATTTGACTGTTTAGAGCGTATCGCTGCAAAATGATTCGAATCAATTGCCGCCGCTTCAAATAACCGAACAACTAAGATATAGAGATGTTTCATGATTCCTCTACCTAATCTACATTGGTTTAAGAATGGGATAGAAATATATAAGACGGAATCAAAGCATGCGCACAACGGAATATATCTACCTATGGATCCGAAATAAAAAAACCAATTTCTGACGAGGACGCACTAAATGGAATTATTTAAGGCAGACAGACTAGAAAAGAATCGCTCTTTCCTAAAAAAAAACGCTTAAATAACTTATATAACTTGCAAGATAACCCGGGCTTATGAAAAATTTGCACTAATGAAATGAATAAAATCAACAGTGCGTAGTATAACATTTTGATTAGGAAAATGGTCATTTCTCAGAGAACGTTTATCGCTCGACAATTCGAACGTGTTCGCTGTCTATAATCGAATCTGATAGATTTTATGAAACGATCACTAAATATTCCATAATTCCCACTCCGATTGCAAGCATCATGGCGACAGCACAAAGTTGTCAACTGATATATAGAAAACTTATTTAGACTGCTTTACTGGAAGCATCAAATTCAATGTAAAGAGCGAACATTTTTGGCTACTCAAATGACTAAAGATTTGCCTTTTTTATCCATTCCGGCAGAAAATTTCTCTGCGAAGCTTTTCTGATATGCTTCACAATAAATATTGACCTTGTTAAAGCTGAGCCCTGTTGATAACGTCGAGGTGATAAGTTGTTTTATATATTTAACCATTTTGGTTTCTGTGCTCTGATTGGATGATGGGGCAATTCCTATCTACTGAGTGCGTGAAATGTTTTATTCGCCTGAAATGGATTAAGCAATACATTTGAATTAGACGGGTACTAACAAAACTTGGAAACACACGAGCGATTGACTGCCCGCAATGCACCTCAACCTCTTCAGGTTGTGCAGACGTCAGTCTCTTGCATGTTGAGACTTCGTTTTAAATGGCTATTGATAGGAGTTAAAAACCTACAATGATCGCTTCCCCAATCGCTAAGAATGTCGTCCATTGTTTTATATTCATGTCGACCTGCACGACTTCCTCTTGCTATTTGCATCTTAAAACTCATTCAACAATAACGGTAATAATATGAGTATGATAAGTATAAACAGTGATTCGAAAGAAATAAATGATGCTGCAACCAGTATGAAAATATTCGATTAAATTTGATTTCGTTTCCAGTGGAATTTACATCACACTATAGAATTATTGTTTTTATTGTATTTCCAAATGTTACAATAGTGAATGAATATAACGCGAAGAATAAATAAAACAGCCGGTCATCACTGATAATTCTGTAATCTTCATAAAGAAAATAATTTCTTCAGTTGTTGCCTTCATTATAAAATTGAAGAAATCACCTCTTTTTCTCCCATGACAAACCTCCTCGGTCGAACTTTTCGATCGATTTCATTGGCTGTCGATCGAGACTCACGGTCACGCAACTGATCGGTGGGGCGTGTAGGCTCCCGTGGGAGTTGCTCACCTGCAAATCTAACAGTTGCACTCATATATGAGAGTGAAACTTTCTAATTTGAGGGCATCAGTGGATGTTTTTCCTTTCATGTTCCCCGAGTAACGTGATGGATTGATTTTGAGTATCTACCAAGTCGATACACCTAAAAGAATCAATTTTTGCATTTGAAAACAACCTGCACTTGATTAAGAGATTGACATATACACATACAGAAATATGCGCACACAGACGCACAGAAAGACAAGGTGCTACTTACCATTGTGCAGATCGTTAAGTTAAGAAAACAAATGTTTAGAATTAAAAAAGTCTATATAATGACTTACTTGATTCCCACGGTTGATTAGTATTATCGAAATGATCGATCGATGGGCTTATCGGATTTCTCTTTTTTCCACTTTTTATGAAATCATCATACGCGGTTGATGTTTGCAAATCTCGCCTCTCATATCGACGAGCTTTCCCCTCATCTCTTCCTTCGCTCTTTAAACGGTGCTTAGACTTGCCTTTTCCATCTATTATAAGATCCACATTTGAGTACCTTCGTTTCGGATTAAATGAAGAACAACTTTTTTGGTGGATAATGAGCTTTAAAATGTTTGCTGTCTTAGATCAATTTAGCTCTCTGAGTCGATAGTGTGGACTTATTCGCGAGTTCAATGAGCTTAAAACATCGATTCTGCATAATTGTTCCAAGAAAAATTGTAGTGCTTAGGTCAATATTGGGCCACTGAATCGTGAACAGGTTTTTATAAGGGAAAGCAAATGAGTGCAAACGATCAAATTAACTACTGAATGGAATCGCGATGAGAATAGTGTGAATGCTGCAACATTGAATATTGGGGTGGAACACGTTTCAATTTTTTTTTTTTTATTATGGGGAGTCAAGAGTGCATCTCGTATTTACAACGAAAGAATAATGTTTTTGCTTCTACTTCTTGCGACGAGCATTGATAGCAACGGAATTTGTATCAAATATCAGCATTGCATAAAAAAGATATATATCGATCTCCTTTCTACCAATCTTACCTCTATGATATTTCCGACGTTCCCTATCGAAATCATCTTTGAACTCAGCGACATCCGGTGCGTACAGTTTTTTATGAAGAGAACGACGTCTGCCTCTAAACCAAAATTGCATATTGTGAAAGCCGTAAGCGTTAATATGGTTCAGGGAAATGGAAAGCCGGAAACGATATGATGCAAATTTGTGAGCATTCATAGGATTTAAAGTGACTTTTCTTTTCCTTGTGTCCGTAGCAATAGCAATAAATTATTAAATGTATGAAGTAGCCCCTCATGAATAGAAGACGTTGTTCGAATATTTTTCGATTGTTTCTTTCCTGTAAAAGTTTCCAATGCATTTACGGTGAATATTGATTCATGTGTATCCTATGTGCGCATCAACTTGTGCAGGTTTGCCATTCTGTGCGAACCTATTGCTAATTTCATGAAATTAATATACTACAGTATTGCTGAATATAACCCCAGTGCTGGTTATATGAATAATTCTAGCCGACAGCTGCACTCACGCTAAGATGAGTAACAAAAATGCGAAAATGGAAAAAAAATGGTGGAAAAATATTGACGTGACGTGCGGTTTTGCACTAATGAACCTGATGTCAATAAATGAACAAATTCTAAGAGATTCGAACATTTGGTATTATGTATGAATATAGGCAATTTTCGATCCTTTTCATTAGATGTGTTAAGATGTTTGCTCTGAACGGTTCGCTTAAACAGACGTACAAATAGATGAACAGAGGTGAATCTTTGTGGGTAGTGCAGTGCGAAGTGGCGAAAATGGTGCCATAATCTGCTGTGACTGGGTGATGGTTTAAGACGGGGGTTCAAGCTTGATCGGGTATCATCGACCCCAACGCGATGCACTGCTCTGATGTATTTTTTGGGCATAATAAAAATTTTGCTTGTTTTCGGCACATAAATATAATAAAGATTGTTGCTACTGTGAAGAATTCTGAAAGGTAGGAATAAAACTTGATGTTCAATCACTCAGATAAAAGTAATATCGAGAGGGCAGCTATTAATCTGTCGACAAGAAGATCACATAAACGATCAACGACAAAAATTAAGCACTCACAAAGAGTCTCGGCGTTTGCGATTCGCCTGAAACACGAGAATTACTTACCAAACAACTTTACTAACTAAATGGTAAGGCTAATGGTGCAATTAAGGAAGTGAATGAATGTAACGATATGACACAACTGTCTATGGCGAATCTTATGCTCATATCAGAGATTGCGATGAAGACATTGTGTGCACCAGTTCGGTTTACTTGCGACTATTCGTTGCCGTCTTACCGCGTCTACCTCCGAACAATTCCCAATGTTTAAGGATGTTTCCTCGTGAGTATCTCCCATAGTCAGTTACTTCCGATTTCATAGCGAAGTACAAATTCTCTCAAAAACTTACAGCCTTCTCATTTCTTCTCGATCATTTACAAGTTGACCACAACGGGCTATTCATATTACAAAGATGTTTTTACACTAGAAAATTCTTATTCATGTTCTTCTATTGCTTCATATTCGCATCGCAGGATGAGATTATCGAAAGAGAATCTGCGTGAAGGAAATAGGAGCTTTTGCTTTATCGACATGGAAGCAGTGTTAATATAAACGAATATCTCAACACTGTTTCTTTCACTTCTTGTACTGTTAGCTATACCTTAGTGTACTAGTAATTCTCAATCATTCTTTTCCAATGGGAGAGAATAAAGTCTCAAATGGTTATAATACATGGAACATATTCTGAAGGAAAATGAGAGCTTGGCAGTATATTATATTTGAAAAACATGAGTTCGAGCTGGTCGGTTCCACTAGTCGATAGGGTTCCACCGATCTCAGAAATCGATATTTAGAATTGGGACAAGCCTAAAGAAAGGCTAAATTTATTTCAACGAAGGAAAACATAGAATATATGAAAGCTCATAGGCACCTGTTTTTCAACATCCTCAAACATCGAACTTTTAACTGCCGCTTGATTATTTCTCGTATTGCGCTCCATCTTGCCATCTTCATCTCGATGCTTTTTATGCTTCGCATGTTCATTGTATGATAGAGTGTCTCTTTGTGCCGCACCCATCTTCGACCTTATATGCTTCACATTTCCATTCTCGTAATCCTTTGCCTTCAAAGGTTTCGTCTTTGTTTTCGTTCTTTTCCTCTGAATATAGGATTTTGCTTTATCTATGAAATAATGCGCTAATTAATTAAATAGCTAGCATCGATGAATTCATCTCGATAATATACTAAAGAAATATTTCAACAGTGATGACCCATTCGTCTCCTGATTTTCTTTTATTATCCCTAAATGTGGTACCTTATTGCAACAGCAGAATGTTTGCACCTGATAAATGGGCAGTTGAAATATAACGATCAACTCCCTGTTCAACGTGCCACTTTGAAGGTCCTCTTAAGGTTTGTGGGCTGAAATTCTTATAGCTGAGACCACCACGGCCAAACTGAAAATCGAAAGGCACCAGCCTATTTTCGCTTCCGTCAGGCTTATTTACCCATTTCGTAGTTAGTAACAACAAAGCTGACATTTACATCCTGAAACCTGCTTTTCAATTAAGATTTTTGAGTTATAACATCGGCCATAACCAACATCTAGAGTTTTGTATGGTTATACGCGGCGCCCATCCCCTCGCTAAGATAAAATGATGCATTTTGAGCTGAAATTCATGTGAAACAGTTCTTTAATCAAAACACATTTGACGATGATCTGAGGTATGAGTGAAATGTTCACCCATAATGGTCTTGAGTTCATTATCCTGAGTGTATGACTTTTCAGGTTTGTCATGCCTCTTCCTCCCACCCCCTCCCTCCTCTAATATATGTGAGGCAGGAAATAGAATATTTAAAACACTGCATAAAATCTTTAAAATATTTCGATCGAAACAATAATAACATTTTGCGTTTTCGTTCTTCTACTGGTCTTTCGTGGAGGTTCATTTAATTCAATCTTGTAATCGCCATCTCTCTTTCGGTCCTCCCTCGCCATTATCAGACCACCCGTCTCAGTAGAATCTTTCTTGTCATCCGTAGTTGTCGGTAACTGTTCAGTTTTTGTCTTCGAAAGATTCTTTCCTTGTTCTTCACCATCTTCGCCATTCACCATACCACCATTTTCCTTAGAGTCTTCTCCTTCCTTCTTATGTTTAGTGTGTTCCAATTTTGCTCGCTTATTTCTTGTGCACGATATCGATAATAATATTGATGGGCATATCATTAATGCAATATTGATAAGAACGAATAAATATAAGTGAATATCCCCTTCAGCAATAATATTTGCCCATTGATCGCCTAAAAATGTTGCGATAAAAATGACTTCAATATTCAAAATTGGTAATCGAAATTCTCGACGATAGGTTCAGAAATTTCCTTTCATGCCGATCAAATGAAATGTCAAATCTTCTTTTTCACCGCAAAATTGTGCCATTTATGAGGTGTAGAAAAACAAATTGTACCAGCTAGATGGCACTTTCCTCCACATAGCTTTCGAGCTGTAATTATAAGTTTATTCTCGAAAAATATTTATTCACTTGACTGATTGAAAATTGATGGATCACCATCCGTCTCTACACTTGGTCCTAGATACAATCATGCAATGTTGTTTCATCATGCTATGCAAGTAAAACCAGACGGTATGATAGCATGCATGACTGTGAAGAAAAAGGGGCAGTTAGAGCTCAATCCCAAGTTCAGAAGGTTCCAGTCAGCCAATACTCACCCTAACCTTGACTTTCAGTGATGAGCAAGTGATGGGAGAAACCTCAACCCAAGCAGTAATTAAGAAGTGAAAAAGCAAAAATCCGTTGAAAGTTACCGAAGCAATCGAAAAGTAGTTCGATACCAATGAAAGCAAACATCGTTCTCCGATATCGTTGTCTTTTCCTCACAAGAACAGGCAATGGATCTATATCCGACCACCCAATAACTATAAAAACTTATCGAATGGTTTATTGCTTGAAGACGGAGCGACACGAAGCTGCAGTTGAACTTTTGAAAGCAGCATATGGAAATTTTGCATAAATTTTGCAAGAAGTACACGGTTCAGGATAGGGTGACACTTTTGCATCTCTGCGTTTTTTAATGCCCCTATGCTAATTTCTGCAAAGGCGGATTGAGTTGTCAGCACATGTGTTAGTGTGTACGCATTTGTGTGTTGGAGGAGGAGGGATTGGATGTGGGTATGTGTCTGTGTTCGTACATGTCTTTCTGGCCATCCGCTGCTTCCGTAAAACCAATAATAACAACAGTGAAGATGAATTTTATTCACTGAATCCACAATACAAAATGATCTCTAGAATGCAGTATCGCCTTCGCTCTTCCTGTTCCGTATGAGTCGTAAATGGATCTCGATGAACAAAGATACCACAGAATCAACGGTTCCATATTGCTCTATAAACGCTCACCTCGGCCTAAAGAACTCATTCGAACGAGGGTTTATACAGTAGGTTACTCAAGCAACAGAACGCGTTATCAGGCGTTTCGGCAGTGTTTTTGGATAGTTGGACAACTGGCTGGCCTAATGAACCATTGACCATTTATCGGCTATTTACTATTCTTTGCAGGTGTTATCAGTTTTTCCCTTTTTTTTTTCATGGGGAGTTCTATATTGACGGACAAAATTTCTGGAACATGGAGTTTCTTCTTATTATCTCACAGTTTTCATTTGATTGCACTCAATTACTCTGGCCTTCTACTTTCCAGACATATTAGTAGGAATTCTCTCAATAATTCAAAAGAGACTTTATTAAATTAAAAAAGAAACGCATATCGAGCTAGAACCCTGAAACGCTATTCCATTCATTATATTTGATGTGAAAGTGAACTCGAAATTCGAAGCTTTTAGTTAACGTCGTTCTTCGTTCGTTTGACCACTTGAGATATTTGAGGATTTCTTACGAGAAACTCTTCACAATTATAAGTGCTATTACTCCACTTGAAAAACTGAATTAGCAACATCTCTCGTTAATAATGATGTTGCGGAACTCGGCATTCGGCTACTTTGCATATCAGTTATTTCTGCTTTTGAAGAAACTATGGGATCTTCATTAGTTTAGGTTATATCGCAAATTTTTTGGGGCATATATCGTAGTGGGGATTTTCGAAAGCATAAGACGAATTTAGCAAAAAATGACAGTATGAGAGGAAATTTAGTGAAATTTATGAGATAGGATCTCATCATAAAATATTAAGCATCGGTTAGAAACTCTCGTAAGATGTCGAATGAATAGAGCAGATGCATATGATCGCAGCATGTGCATAAATTACGATGATATTTTCGCAATTCTCTCATTTCGCATCTTTTAGCTCCTATCGGAAGTCTCACTTCGTCAGTTTTTTACTTAAATTGTATATCTTCGTCTAACTGCGAGAATTCTGCTTCGCTTAAAAAGCTATGGAAATCATCGTTGTTGATCATTAGCTTAGGCTACTTTCCTGGTAGCATTTCCAATTTTCAAAAAAGATTTTCTTTGTTGAAATGATTTTTCAATATTCGAAATCACTTCGAATTATCAGATCTGCGATTTTCGCATATGATGAAATGAATTTGTGGATATAGATTCGCACTTGACATCCCATCATTTATTCAGGATGCAATATATGTGACCAGTCGATACTGCAGTATTCGGGAGTCTATGATATTTATAACGAATATGTACAGCTCATTTTATTGTCGTAATTTTCATTTATGCAGAATTGTACAAAAAAGCGTTTATTTGTGCCCATCGATGGCATTCACTGTGCCAGTGGTACAGATGGAGAATGAAGTTTTGCAGTGGTGCAAGTAGATGATTGCAAGTTATAAGAGAAATTTTCTGTGAAGCAGTCAACTGGAAAGGTAAAAACAATTGCAGATACGATTATAGACAAAGAAATACGTGTGAATCTCTCAGCTCTCCTCATCGATATGGAACGTTTTTCGGTTGAACTTGATGTTCACCGAAGCTATGGAAAGAAGCTGTGAATTTTTGAGTTAGTTTTCTCACGCTTGACGAGTGCATGATGCTTAGCGATATAGCCTCGCATTCTCTGATTTATCTCTCGTGTTATGAAGTTTCACTGCAAGAAGTATATATTCCTTAGAGAATTTGGCGCTATAGAATCCGACATGAATCGCAGATTTATTAGTGAGTCTTAATCCATCTTTCAAGCATCCTTAAATCCTATAAATTACTCTTTGATATTATTACAAGTTTTGTTGCATAACTTGCCAAAGAAACTTTCATATTTCGTGATCGATTGATGATGTGAACTAAGTGCCATAGATTTCATATAGTCCCTCAAATACCCCTAACATATATGCGTAACTTTTTAGCAGTTTTATGAAATGTAATATATCCGCCACCATTCAAATAATTATCATTTTTATAATGCGCTATATAAAGATTGCATAAATTAATATAAACATTACTTGGAAATATATAAGCGGTACAAAATTGATATGTTTTACATAAAGAACCATATAAAATTCATTTTCATGAAAATAATCTCATAAACGATATGAGACAACTTAGCAATTAAATGCCTGAAGTGCAATCATATTTCGTTGGTAAAGCGTTTGCGACGGTAAAACATCTTCATCAACGTCATTAATGTTTCCTTCATTTTGCATTTGCCAACGATGGCAATTCTCGTATTCAGCAATGATTCGATGAAAATAGCTTCTGAGCTAAGTAGACCGGAAGAAACGTTCAGTGTGCATTATTCACCACTCCCCAATGAGCAATTTTCATCCTCTCTATACCTTAATTGAATCCTATAGCCGCTATTCGATCGGCTATAAACCGATAAAGTGCTCCTATTAGGAGTTGTTTCGCATTATATTACATATCTCCTTCTCTCTCCTTTTCTTGGATAAAGCTGAGGTTTAAAATATATGGAGAGCTAAAAATGGTCTTTTTAGAGGAAAGTGAAGAAACAGATATAAAAACGTTTAGAATAATGACTTTGTAAATACTAGAATGATGCGGAAAGTGTAGAATCCAAGTCCAAGCATACTAACGCAAACATATGGCGATAGAAACGCTTTCTTAAGAAAGCTTCATTTCTTATTCGGGTGATAATCTGATCCTATATGTCAGTTCTTGTTCCATCTTCGGCTAGAAAGAAATTCATTTTTGAAATGCATTGTTCCTTAACTTCGCTATTTTAGCGCACGATTCTCACTAAGATTATTATGTAAAACAATTGTCATTTTGTCTATGCTGTCTAGTATGACAATGATTTTAGATTATTCTCGCATACTTAATATTTGTTCCACTAAATAAGCACTTCTACATATAATGATCTGTGCTAATCTTGCAAATGCAACATCTAGTTCCTCGTTAATAACTATGAAATTTGAATAATAGCGCTGAAATTTGCAAAGGTGTTCTTTTTTGCAAATTTGCAAAAAAAACCCAAAATTTGCATAAATCTCCTCCCTCTTTCCTCCCTCGCAGTTTTCTCATAGAGTGCCTCCGTCGATACAACGATGCTTACAACTTACTTGATTAACTTATTAATCACGCTACCATGATTAACTTACTTCACTTATATTAATTATCGCTACTAAGTGATCATTAAGAGATGAGAACCTCGAACTATTGAATCTAGATGTCACGACAACAAATGCCTTTTATCAGATAATCTCGAAATCGAAACAATATTTCATCGGATTTGGACGTGAAGACCTTATTTGAGTCTTATTGGAGCAAATCCATCCATGAGTTTTCACTGTCTTCAGTTATTGAGATATGAAATTTATAGGTCATTATTTTCTATAACTTTATAATATTCACCTTTTCAATGAGACTAGTATGCGCAATAATGGAACATGCAAATAGATGAGTAAATGATGGGACGTTGCCATAACGAATTGTCACTGCTATGTGTTTTTACAAATTTGCATCGAAGATTGGATTCGAGTGTCTAGTCAATTTAATAGAAAATATAAACGGTCGTTGATTTTAACTACCTTAACGATCGATGGGGCCGCTCCCACGAGACAATTCCTTCACGATTATGGGCCTCATAACCTTCGGCGTGAAGCGACTGTTTTTGTTTTGCGTGTTCGGTTTGTAAGGTTATATGTGCACAGAATCACTTTATCCAGTCGCTGATTCGGTGCATGAAGTACACGCAGCGGATATATTTGAGCACGGATGAAAACATGCGTGCTATAAATAGATGCGTTTTTTTGCTCACTTTCCCATTGCGTACATAAATCTAGCAAGCACACATGCACATAATAATTCCAAATCACTCGGTGGATATATCTGAAGTTTAGCCAAGGCCTTAAGATTTCCACCGCAGACATCCAGAATAAATAAAGTAATTCTGTTGTGGCCACTTATTTATTAGTCACTTTTTTGTTAAACTCTTATTATTTTCTTCAAGAAAGTATATTACTCTTTACTAGCGTCATAGTGTTTCGCATAATTGTCACATTAATTTCTCGGAAATCAACAGGAATGAAAAAATGGGCCAATTCGTCTAACCAATGGCTAGCGTTAAGAGATCCGATGCGATAATTTATCTCGAAAATGAGGGAAATTACAAAAGATACCTGATAAAATTTTCATTTATTCACAACATTGATATCTATTGCTCTCCTCCTTCTTATCACTTTCACTTCATGAACCAGGAATAGCGAAGCCCTTCTTTTCTCTTCAAAGAAATTTCCTCCCAATAAGTCGATTTTCTTCTGAGCATTTCCAAAGAGTTATCAATGACTCAAAAAGAGCAAAAATATTACAAGTTATGAAGTTTTAACTAGTGGAAAGCATGGGCACCCCCGAGAAAGCTATAAGGCTATAGACGAAGAATATAGAAATAAGCATCGAGAGCGGCAAATGCACTTTTCTCTATATTCGCTACTCACCATTACTTATTATTTTGTGCATTGTTTTGTGACGACGACGAGCACTCTCACTTGCCTTTCACTCATTCAACGGATGCATCCATTCATTTAGCATCTCCATTTGAAACGTCGCTGATGCCTCATTCTTTATCTATGGCCTTCTTTTCTTTGTTGACTAGTTGAGGACTCTATTATGTGTAGGAATCCTTACCCCTCCTATAACTCCTCCCTCACTTTCCTATTAAACAACTTTGCATCAATGTATTTAGTAAATTCATCAAAAATGCAACAATATTTCTTTTAGTGCATCTTTTTCAGCGCAATGAACCACTCTTTTATTCGCATCGCGCCTATTTCCATTAGAAGAAATTAGAGTATTGATCATGCATTTATTTATTTGCAAATGTGCTCAAATTTTATTGCCGCTTAGCTCTTTTGTGAGAAAACGCAAACTAACGAAACTCATTGCTTGTAATTCATACGATCATTTAAAAATCGAAACAGAAAAATTCACCGAATACTTCGAATCAACTTATCATTGAAATATAAAGTACTCTCAAAATAGTTATAGAAAGTTACTACTCACTGCACAAAAAGGAATAAATGACCAAAAAATATCGTTTATTTGTGAGTAGGCATATCAATGCATTGAAATAAAGGAGACAAACGAAATTAAGGAAACCGCCCTTCATAGGTGGAAAAATTATAAACATAAGTGTGCCACTGCATCGTACTTTTCATATATCTCGATGGGTATCACATATTTATATGATAGAGAAATATCATGAAATGAATCTTCACCGTTTCAACTGTGCTATTCTCATTTAGTATTGACTTCATCTTTTTACACCAATTGCAGCATTATTTATTTATTTATTTACTCATTTATTTATTTGTTTATTTATTTATTTATTTATTTATTTATTTATTTGTTAATTTATTTATTTATATATTTCGTTATTTACTTATGAACCTTCTTTATTGACCTTATTCCAAAGCTCAAAGTTAACTATCTATACGCAGAGCGTTGCGTTGATGTGAGGGCACTCTATTTAATAAACTGAATTTCGAAAAAGTGCTCTAAATATTGCTAAGAATGTTTGTGTATGTTGAATATTCCGAAAATATCAATGCGCTAGCGAATATCAACGAGTTTAATATCGCTTCAAATAAAGCATTCATTTGGTTTTCATGCACTCATAATGCTTGATGAATGCGATTCTATGAATGCAAATTCATAATGCATAAAGCATTTCCTAAACGAAATCACTTTCTCTATAACACACTCAATTTGGGAATGTGCACTTACATTATAACACATTATTGTGCAATAATGTAATTCAATTCGAATGATACTCGATTTAATGCATATACAACATATCGTATTTCTTTTGAATTGAAGTCCAATTTCTCATTTCGCGCAAAATTTATTAAGTGGGAATTTGTGTTGCGTGCAACTTTCAATTCAAAGATTTCCACCTTAGAATCGTTTCTCTTGCATTAGACAACGGTTCGAATCTAGTTGTTCAAAAAGGAATAACCCACTCAACAAAAACAACAACAAAAAGTGATAAATTCTTTAACTCTCATAATGTTTAACTAATGACAGCTGAAAGGAAAATTTCTCCTCCGATATGAGAATGGCTCAGCAAAACGTTTTTTCTTGAAAAATTAGTAGAAGAATTTAGGAAGAAAAAGTTGCAAGAAATGCATTTTATTAGTAAACTTAATCTTTTCAATAAAAATTTATGTCATCTTATTTATTTCCATCAAACAAATCCGCGAATATATTTTACATCTAATTCGAGAGATTTCTAATTTTAAATATATATTAAAATTGCCCTTCAGGTGATAACATTTGAAAAAAAAGGTTGATAGGGACTTTTTAATGCATAGAAAATCGTAAATCTTGTGAATTATGTTATGACTATACAAATTGAAGTAGAAATGTTGGCAGAAGATTTGCAATAATTGTGTATTACTTGATTGTTGAACCTAATTTTTTAAATGCTTTACTATAGATTGCATTGCTACGAAACCATACTATTCCCCTAATAAAATGAGTTTTCAAAGATTCATCTGAAAGATGATGTAAGCGTTTTCTTTTGCGATCGACCATTTTCATCTGTAGCGATATTCGAGGATGCAGGATTGGCAATTTCTACAGCAATACGTTGCGACAGGACAAAAAAATCTCCTAACAAACACGAGACTTTGAAATCTTTTCGGCTTGGTACTCTCTTTTATTTTCCCTGAACATGTTTAATGATCACTAATGTTTAGATAGGATTGCATTCCTTGTGTGGGAATTTCTATGAACATTTCTCATATCTTAATGTTGCTTACAATGAAACAGAGTTAAATGGAAATATAAACTATGTGATTTTTACGATTTTCAATTCCTTCAATACCGAAGAGGGAAGGAGTAATGTTACCAGCTGGGAGGGGAGGGGAGGAGGATATTAGGTGGACTTTAAGCTAAGCTTATTAGTTTTGCGGTGTTCAGAGTTGCCATTATAGTAATGGGAAAACGCATCGACGCAATGCATTGCTGCTTTAGTTGACGCTTATTGCACTCAATATTAGCGCACTTGTGCGTGCTGCGAGGGATTCGACAGGAAATAAGCCAAATAGTTGTGCCGATGTATGCGACAATGCGCGTTTTAGAAACGTATTCCTTGCCTTAGTGCGATGTGCCTCTCCTCTTCTTTGTCGATTACACACAACCTTCTCATTGTCCGGCAATAAGAGTCCTATTTAGGCTAAGGCGTTTAAGCCCGTTAATACCCATCATAATGCTAATGCTAGTGTTAGATCTAACAATGAAAGGTCTTATAATCGCGTTTTTCTTTTGTTGTCTTCAGAGTAAAGCACATCTTCACCGCACATATGATAAATATGTATGCTCTATTTGCGTATATTTTTTTTTGCTATGCTTAACATTCGGCTATGACTTTTGTTTTTCGATAATCATTCCAGCCAATCAGGGGAATATTGATAAACTCCTTTAAAGCAATGATCTGTTTAAACTTCCATATTGCAGTTGCAACTAGTAAGCTGAGCACGTCGAACTTCAGGATAAGGTTCGAGCCTCATATAACCTCATATAATAGCACCACACCATCTGGACGCCTTCGATGAACAATCTACCCTCCAAACTCTATCGATCGGTCACCTACTAGGTGGCTTTAATTAGAGAGGATCTCGCAAATGTCTACCAGTTACTGTAAATGCACAGGTTCGATTGCTTCCCTTACTCATTAACACTTGATGAGGACTTGATGTAAACCTAAGGACGCTATACAACACAACGAAGCAATCGGCCATTACAGTTATCATTACCGCTGCAGCAATGCCGTTTAATGCATCATATGTGAAAGTACCCCACTACCTCGGCTTTTATATGCTGAGTGATTCGTTTGTTTCTTCAATTTTATGCTAATGAAGTGTTGCTATGATATCTCCTTATTCACATATCAGTCGCAGGCAACCAATGAAGTATTATAAATACTAAGAGATTTCATATCCACTCATCTATTTACACTAAGTAAGGGATGGAGAGAGAATGCAAGAAACGATGGAGAAGGGATGTGAAAACTTTGAAAAAAAATGCGATAACATTTTCCCTGTTTTCTATTCTAATAATCGACTGATTCTTCCACTCATTTATTTTTCTCGAATTATATAAAATTGCTTCAATTTTTAACTGTCATCTAATATGGCTTATAATAGGAGAATAAAAGAGTCATAGAATCATATTATAACTTTGTAGTATTACCTAATTAATGTGGAGATTTTTATGACTGGAACGATAAATGGATTTTGACGAGAGTATATGAGACGAGAAGTGTTGTGCCTAAAGCATAAGATTGAAAAATTCGTTGTTGCTAAGCAAGACAATAACAACGATTATTAGTAGTAATGCGAAGCAATGAGGATATTTACTTGACGAATCATTCATAAGCACAATTCTGACTAATAAGTATATCCTCAGTGAAATTTGCTTGTTTATTTAAAATATATCCGCTTGCTTTTTCATTTGTTGCCTAGTTTCGTATAATTTTTTTTTTTCTGCGAAAATTGCAATCTTGAACCGATTGCAGCTATTTTTTTCGATTCTCATCCATCACTGCATAAATGCCTCATAATAAAAAAATTGTCACGCCGAGAAGTTCAAGCTATTTCTGAATATTCACCGACATTTTTGATCACCATAAAAGAAATAAGAATTAAATTTTATTATATTCTGCTTATTTACTTAGAGGAGTCAAGCGAGAGAGTTTCGGTGCTTACGGTCTTTGAGAAGGAGAGGCGTTATACTTAACATGTAAGCTTAAGTACTCTTTCTTTAGCTCATTTACATTTGCATCGTCAGCAGTATTGCCTTTATTCCAGTCAATAAAACGAAACATTTCATATTTAGCTATAAGCCTTTTCGAGGAGAGTTTCTATTCAAGAAGGGGCTTTCTACTCGAGAGGGTTTCCATTCATATGAGGCGGGTAGAGGTTGTATTCAATCAGATACGATCATCTCGTTTGCCATTTTTTGCACATATAAAATAGCATTAAGCGAAAACTTCAATTCTTAAAAGATGAAACTTCGTTTTAATGCAAAATTTTATGCATACTTTTTTAAAATTTTCAAAAACTGCAAAAATAACTAATATTTTCCACTGTAATATAAGTCTTTCTATACGCTTTCCTCACTGCTTGTTCGAACAAAATTTGCATTCCATAGCAACGTTAGATGCATTTCAAACATATCTACAACACATCACATTCCAAACACTATTGAAATGGTTATATTAACACATTTCTTTTGTTACGTAACGCAATTCTTTAGCTTAGTTGTTTTCCTTTCAGGCTATTTTCGTACATGAATGTCGTATAATTTCGAATTTCAAAACCACTATACCGAAAAGGAAATTTTCTTTCAGCCGCATAAAAACGTTGATTAAACAGCGAATTATTGATGGATTACATTTGTATAGCCTTATGACGTCATATATTCATAAATATTTTCAACAATACGATCACATATGCTAATGGAGAAACAATTGGATTGTATTACAAAAACAATTCGTGACGTCATTATATTTTTATTGATTTTATTTGGTTTTTCGATAATATTAGTCAATGCTGATGATTATCCTTGGACGTATGACAACGATCTCTTCGGTGGTATGCTTAATTTTTTTTCTTTCATATATACGAGCATAACCTTATAGAAATTATTCTGACAGTAATATAAATAGCATTAAGTATTTTACTAATACTTAAGAAAACATCATTGGAAAAGAGGCTATTGTGTAAACTTAATTTTACATTTCTACACGTTCCAAATTTCTCACTAAAATAACGGAACTACTGTTATTCTATGCTAGTCTTTTTTATTACCACCTTTTATGCAACAACTGCATTATGCCTTTTTGTGTGATCATTTATTCGGTCATTTAGTCATTCCCATTAGTGGTCACTGGTAATTTATTTTCATAGTAAACTGGAGTTCAATTGGTTGAATTACTAATAATTGCTCTACCGACTGAAGTCATGCATTTGGCAAGATCTCATATAGTGACCCATCGATGGCAAAAAAAATTTGCATACTTCGTAGAATAACAATCAATCAGTCATTCAGCTAGTCTTTTCTTGTTTTCGGTGGCTCATACTTGAAATCTCTACTTTCGCAAGTTTTCACTATTCAAAGGTATATTATTCGCAAATGAGAATATACATTTTTTTCGCAAACGAAAATTTATGATTGTTTGAGAAAGTTGAATTTTTAAAAGATTGGTGCTGGTTGTGATTTCATTTATGCAATAAAATTCTCGTAATTTTCAAGCAGTAAAAATTAAACGTTTCCTTTGTGTTTTGCGAAATTCACTTTAACTTTAAATTTTCTACGCATATAATTCCTCAGATAAGTTCACATATTGTTAAGAAACTCCCTTTCTCCATATAAAAAAAAAAAAAAAACTCATTATGATCTCGCAAAGAAGTACTTTATTTGCATATGAGTGAATATTTCATCGCAATAATGGACGTCTGATCGAGAAATGCTATCGATATTAGTAATATTTAAATCATACGTTGAAGATTGAATTTTTATACTGCAAATGCTAGTTAATCGCAGGAAGATTATCAAGTGCAGCACCTATCGGAATGTTCGATGATTTAGTGTAGACATCCTGGAATGTTGCATTAGAGATTTTCAAATAAAATTCCAGAAAAAAAACATGCATCAATTCACTAAATTATCATAGAATATCTCCTATTCAATTCGAATTACTATTTTTTTTTTCAAAATTTCACTCGTTACGCTCTACACCTATTGCTTCAATCAAATGGATATTATATTGTAATATAAGTTCTGTCGAAATTATGGATAAAATTTTCTGCTTATTGTTAGTCATTTCCTCTAATGACTGAAGAAAATCACTTATTTTGAATCGACTGAATTTATTCCATCGTAGAAGCATTATTTGTTGTGTTTCAGGTCCAGACTTCTGGGGTTTGGTCGATAAAAAATGGCAAATGTGCTCGAAAGGCAAGATGCAATCTCCAATAAACATCGATCCATCTACTTTATTATATGACCCTAATTTGAGTCCAATTCATGTGGACAAATCAACTGTAAGTTAATGATACACTCAAGTTTTAAAAACTGGAGTTTCTTCTCCTCTCCAATCTTTCTGGGTTTGAGTTTTGAATGATATTTTAAAATCGCGTCATACTCACCTTTTTTCTTGTCTTCTAATGGTATAAAAGACGAATCAGTTTTATTTAGACCAATTTATTTTTGGAAGTTTCGATGGGATATCGCTGGGATTTTTATGTTGTATATCGCGTAAGCTCGAATATAACTCTACCTCACCTCAGTAAACTTGCAAAACATTTCGTAGTAGTTATGGTTGAGAATGGATTGCTAATATAAAAAAAAAAAATTGTGTTGTCATCTCTGAGGAATGCAATCTAACGTTTGCTCATAATAATTATTAATTATTAGTCGCAATAAAATATATCGCTTACAGAATGATAGCGTTTCTCATTTTCTTACGCTTCGAAAGAGTGATCATATATTGGATTATATTTTCATAAGCGATTTTCTCTTCGGAAAAACATCATATATTATTGTTTTCTAACTTATCGTCTTATATACTGCTTGAAATTATTTGCATTTATTATTTTATAAACGATTTTGCCAATTCATACAAAGATATTCGGTCGAGACAACATTAAACGCATTGAGAGCAAAATAGAAACAAAGAGCAAAAATTATGTATATCACATTTCGCATATATCAATGTAACTTCACTCATATTGTTGCATAAATCCCTTTGAGAGTGTTTGTGAATAGCGTCATATTATAATAGCCCTAAAGTGCAATAGATGAGCGACGAGGGAATATGGTGGTCTATGAATGTCAAATATTCGATAGGCAATAACAAATAATGAAAATTTGAATTTTACGATCACATAAATAAGCATATTTTTTCAGCTTCTTTTCATAATCGTTTCCTTCTAAATCGTTCTGTATCCTCTTCCTTTTTATATACCTCTCTCCACTAATCGATCAACAGATGCCTAGCATCGTTGACGTCGTCATTGCTTGCAGTGCGCCAATTTGCGACGATATAAAACTGGTGCTTATCTATATTGCTGATAAGAAATGAGATAAGAGAAGGGAAATCAACTTAGGAACATTTAAGGTTGCATCCGAGCTTATCAACATTGGCCAGATGCCAAGAGTGAGAATTATTAATTCCTCTCGTTGGCGTAGTGTTAATGTGTCTGGAGGACCTCTAAATCCATATAGGTATCGTATGCAAAGGATGGATATTCACTTTCCACGCGGAACACTTTTTGGTTCTGAACATTCTATAGATTCAAAAAAGTTCCCTATGGAGGTAATCGTTTCTTTTTTTCTTATCTTACAAATCATACATCGTGGAATTGTTGCAAAATTTCAGGTCGCACCAAAATTTCGATTTTCAGTTTGCTCAGTTTTCATATTTTCAGGCTATTACAGCTTGACAGTGACATTTGTTCGAAATAAATATGGGATCATGCTAGATGGCCTTTGCAGATGACTTGGAATTTAATACTGGGATGTAAAGATATTCTGGAGTGGCTCAGTGATAGAACATTGGCCATACGATTTATATGCAGCGAATTCATAGACAATTTTGCGCATGAAAACTTCCTGTTTATCAATTTAATTAAATCTCTTACAACGGTCATCCTCTCAGTCTTTGAACCACACAGTCCTTTAGGGCTGAAAATAAAATTAAAGTTTTGTGGAAATGGGGCATTAACTTAAATCATCCGCCCTTATCTCCTTCTTACTTCTACGTAGAAATTTTTGTTTTTGTGTGATCTACGCAAGAAAAAAAAACTGCCCAATTTGCATTATGTCTGTGGTGCTTGCGAATGTTTCTATGTTCGCCGTTCGGTTTTTTATGATCATCTTCTACGGTGGGCAGGGCTAGGCGGAGACGGGAACGGGAAGGAGGAGAAGATTGGTATTGTGATACCTATGCAAGATGGTTGGCGCTGAAGTTGATACACTCATAAGAAGTCGGCAGTACCGGAACAAAAAACAAGGATAATGATGAATGGAGGCGCAAGTGTCCTGTCGCTGGTTGGTTATTGATTGTGGAGAGGAAAGACAATGCAACCATTCAGCGTCATTCTGTTAGAGTGCTCTGCACATTTATGAGAAAAGCCTTTCGCAGTGAACAGATACCACTTCCACTCTCCCCATCTTACATATCGGTTGCACATTTTTAGGATTATTCCCCAATTTTCTTTCATTAATATAAGCTCTGCTTAGGTGTATGAAAGCTGATATGATATATGACATATTGAATTCTCTCTTCTGGTTCAAATACCTTTTTTAATTAAGGATTGTCGATATTTCTAAATGAGACAGATATTGAAAATGTTTCACGATGGATCAGATAGTATAGCGTTCGGCCGTTAATTTGAGCATCACTGGTTCGAGTTATTCATATGGATGGAATGTTTGCTTGTTGATTCAAACATATTTTTCAGACACTACTTGAAGCTGCTTTTCGATTTCAGATTCAGATGATTGCCTTCAACAGTGACTTATACCGTAATTTTTCGAATGCAGTTGCATCACCGCACGGCATCGCTGCTTTATCGCTGCTCGTTCAGGTGAACATCCGCTAACGTCTTTTAAATTACGTCTTCGAATACTCACTCACTGCACATCTACACATATCCGCTGTGCAAATGCAAATATACTGCAAATTGCATTTAAATTGCGTGCTTATGCAATTATGAAAAACGTCGCATCGAGGGCACCCAGAAAGATTTCGAGCACCGCAATGTGAAATGCAATTTGCAATGCAAGTCCTTCCATGAAGCAGCTTCACCCACAGTGAAATATGAGCAATGTTATATCCACAGCCGTCGAGTATTTACAGTAAGAGATGTGCTGTATTGCCTATTGCGCAAAATACATATGGTGATTGTCGGCTGTTGAATCTGCAGTATTTGCACAATATTTGCAGTATTATCAGCGTTGTTCACGATGTAATGTGCAACGTTGTACATGATGCAATTGTGCAGCATTGTCCACACTGTAAAATATGCAATTCTGCAGGTCATGAAAACTTATAATGCTGTCCATAATGCGACATATGGAATACTGCTAATAGGCAGAATCATATTTCAATTAATACTTATGCAGCTTTTGTGCAATAGGCAGTAACGAATCCTTTTAGTGCAATAATTCGATAGAGTTCAACGGTGAAGAAGCTACTTTGAGGGAAAAAGGTGCTGAAACTAGAACTAATTACCAGGTCAACTCCTATTGACAAAAATAACTGAGTTATCTTGAAGTGCTCACTTCTACTATCTCAAATCGAACTTTGAGAAAAGTTGTCGTATGTTGTCTCCATTGTTCAGCCAACGATGAAGACAATATACGCCAGAAGAGTGAAAGGGATTTCCGTATATTTGAATATGTGACAAGGATAGGAACAGTGATGCAATTGCTATTGGCGAACATGAGGTGACAAAAGCTAATAACACTTCTAGGCCCAATTGTTGAATAACCGATGTTGTTCACAAGAAAAGACAGTGTACTTGCATATGGGCTTCTTAAAAACCTGACAAGTGAGAGAAATTACTCTAATTAAGATGCTGAATAAATCGCCCACTTACAGATCGGTAAAAAGACCAATGAAGAGCTACTGAAGATGACAATCGGTACTACAAGTATACGATTTAAAAGTAATTTTTATTATTCTTACAAAATAATAACAGTTAACATTTGGATTTGTTTAGTTAATGCATACATTAGCACGATTTTATGCGTCACGCAAGGAAATCGTAGTTTATGTGGATCCCCACAGAAATCGCTGTTACACTAAAGAGATAAGCCGCATCTAAATCTGGCTATATCTTGATGCCATACTATGGCATTCCATCCTGTTACAACGTCCGAAACTACTCGTCAAAATTTCTTTGACTGATATTGCTTACTTGTTTGCTTGTTTACCTCTTCACTTATTTAGTTCTTGCATGCAGGAGGGCAGATTTACCTTCGTGCATGCAAGTGATCTGCTTTGTGATCTGCTTCTGGGGCTAAAAATTTGCCTATTTAATTAAGACATATTTATGTTTCGATTATAATAAAGAAACACCGATATAGTCGAAATATAAGGCTCCGCTCTACTAATAAAAAATATCGACGCTGACAAAGTAGTAAAATAATAAGTAGAAATTTTAAATTGATAATACTATCAAAGAATCATAATAGTTGAAAAAGATTCCAAACGGAAGCATCATTTAATTTTTCAGGGAAAAGAGTTGAGCTCTTAGATCTAAAGCCATGGAAAATGTTGCCTCATAAAGCTGATTATATTACATATGAAGGATCGATGACTTCACCAGGTTGTCATGAAACGGTCACCTGGATTATTATCAATCATCCGATATTTATTACTCCAGAAGATGTAAGTTACTATAAATTCCTCAATATCAATTAGCAGCTACCTATACGATTTAGAAAAATGCGAAATGAAAAAGAAATCGATTAACTTAAAAAAAAATCGGTTAACTTTTCTGTGTAATCGTTTTATACTCCTCTTATATACTACTTATGTAAAGATTCTCCGTACTTAAAGGGGGAGGGGGAGGCAAATAAACAAATAAATCTGATCAAGCGTGCCCAATGTAAAGTCACACGCTATAAAAGCAAAGCATTTACACACTTTTCATATGCCAGCTTGCTAAGCTAATTTGCGTAAATATTCGAGAAATTGTTGCCAGTCCGACAGCTGATTAAGTGATCAACCATATTAAACTTTAAATAAACATGCAAATGCCTAGCGCCCAGCATACATCCACCATTCCTCCGTCCCCTCTCTCCCCTTTTCCAGACCAGCAGGCATGCATTATTAGATTTGCTAAGCCTGGGCCCAAGTGGCTAGAAGAATTCTAGTTTCTCAAAGAAAAACTGCATGGGAATTCATGTTTCAAGTTCAGCCGGAGGACAAACAGATGAATCGAAATACAGATAGTTTGCTATTGCAGCTGGACTCATGGTCACAACTTCAACAGACTACAACAGAGGAAGTTGAACCGAGGTATATCGGGCCCAACTTCAGAACACTACAAGATCCACATGGACGAATCGTAAGGACTAATATAAGGCATCGTTTCAAGGCAAGTGTTTCCAATATTTCCATGTATATGCCTTTAATGAAAAAAAGGAATAATATGATACGTAGAATCTGTTACTTTCAGATTCGATCACAACTACCTGTTATCTTATAAAGCATTCAATCCATAAATGTGCTGCATTTACTCCACTCACGCTTGTTGAAAAGCATTCATCTGTTACTACTAATGATTTAATTGCGCTTCGTTACAAAATGAAAAAAGACAATTGCTTACCTGTGTTTATAGTGTAAATATCAGCTTTATAGACTTTGGGATTGTAACCCTTTCTGTGATTATTCCAGAAATTTGAAGTGTTAAAAATTTCAGGAAAATGATGCAGAATGTAAGAAACGACTCAGTGACACGTGGTATAGATCAAATCCAAATCGAACCGAAGCACATCCCAAGCCAAAGATTATTCATCGTCGACGTCACCACAGCAAACATCCTATCAAAGATGAATTGTTATAGTCGTTTATTCTGCGTGATTTTGTATATAAATATTCGCTTTTGGATAAAGTCGATCTGAGAACTTATTTGTCCTCATAATATCTATCTTTTTCTCAGTTATTACTTATAAGTCAATGGGCAATCTGGCACAAGCTAGATACAACTGAGAGGTTCAGTACATTGGTTTTGAAAATCTGGGACAATCTGGTTTAAGCCAAGTACACTATGTCACTTTTGAATTGTTATTCTGGACAACCTATATGAAGTTTCTCGTGGTCATCATGATTTTTTTAAATTGTCATCTTTTTCTATTCCAAACATTGGTAGCAAACAGCGTGTGGTTACCCCTTTTGACTCACCTGAAGTACACATAAATATCTCCACTAAATTCTGGCAAATTGCGCTTCTTGGAATTTTCGTTGACGAAAACTTGTGGTGAGGAACTCAAACATCTATACTGCTAAGTTGGCAATGCCTTGAACAGTGCAGAATGGATAACACAATCGAAATTGGCCAATCTTTCAAATAGTAATTTGGATTTGCATGATTGCATTAATGAATAACTAAATGCCTGGAAAATATGAGCAGGGGAGGATTGTTCACCGATGACTGCCGATTCACCGGAATATGCCAAGCGCTTTCCAGGAATACAGCGTTTGCATCATGCATATATATGCATGCATATATGTGTGGCCAATATTTACTGCACTTATGAGTGTTATTTTTAAATGATTTATCAACCACTGCAAAGCCGAGGTGGCTCAGTGTGTGCAGCCTCGGACCGGTAGACGGAAGAACATAAGACCGAGTGCATGAAATCGGCTTTTACTCGCCAACAAACAACTAGTGCGCATAACTGTACAGGCGGGGAGCAGTGCACGAAACAAAAGCTTTCAATTATTAGCAAGGCAATAACAACTTGCATTAATCGCTAATAACTTGTTAGAAAGCCAATCAATAAAGTAAGTGAATATAGCAATGGATTGATTTTCGTTCATTATTGTTCGCAAAGTGCATAAAATTAAATACATAAGCTCGCCAGTTAAATACCTTAAATAAGATCATTAAAGCAATGAGCAACAACATATTCGTTTCATATAGCGAAATAGGATTGTGCACATACGCATCAACCCATAAAACACAGCCGGCTGTGCATATCGCCCTAGAAAATTTCGGCGTAAACTGTTTGTTTATCTATTCGCAATTAGAATATTGCGTAAAACCAAACATTTGAAACGAGTTTAATTCAGATATATACAAAACCTGCTGCGTTTTCCTGATTAATAATAACATACAACGAAAATAAATTTGCGAAGCAAACTATGAGCTACACGTGTTATTCATTTGAAAAAAAATTCGGTGCTTCATAGAATATGTAACAAGTAATAAGCAATGGAATCAGTGAAAATTCTGAAGGAATAAATAGGCTATGGGCAGTATAAAATTTATCTGTTAGAATGAATAAATCAGGGGCAATATGAGATAAATTCACTTGGAATCAATGATATATTTCGATTAAAAAAACTAAAGTGAAATCTGGTCTGTTTGTTTATTTCTCGCAGGATTCTTGGTTACTGCAATTGCTTAAAGCGATCATTAAAGGTAATCTTAGAGAAGTTGGACAGAACTCTTGTTGCTGCTCGAAAGCTGGAATCTCTGAATTATCGCAATATTTAACAATAAAGGTTAGAAATATGCAGACATGACAGAACAGTTGCAAGAACAGTTACTGTGGCATAGATAAGAGATTGATCCGTTTTTGCAACAAACATCGAGCAACTATAAAGCACCAATGGCGCCTTATCGATTATCTGGAAAACACATCTGATGTTATCACAGACGGATATAGTCAACTCAAGTTTTTGTCGTCGTACAAAATGGAAGCACCCTATTAAAATAGAGGAGTACAATGGAACAGCATCATCTATCGCCTGTTTCTGAACAGAATGTGTTTTCCTAGTTGTCAATCTCATACAAGTTTGCACTAAATGTCGGAGTTATGGGTTATTTTAGGTTAAGGGCTGCGCGCGGAACGGTTCTCTACAGCCGAACAGTTCAAATCGATCGAGTTACTGCTATGCTTGATGTATTTTCGTGAGTCGATTCGAAAAATACCCAACGAAGTGGATAGATTCGAATTTTCGAGATCGGATCGTTGCACTGTCAACGGTCGATGACGTGAGAGAGACGGCGATACACCACGATCAGCTGATGCTCTTTCAGTGCTCCTACTTGCCTTATGCTTTATTTGTTTGTCGTTAAGTGATTTTCTGGATCCGAGAACTGAATCATCGTGAGATTCCTGATTGATATTTTTATTCGTTGCAACACTGGAGGACTCCATCGGATTTTGATGCGCAAAGGTCGACGTTGTTGGTACGTTATTTAAATCAAGCGCTATTGCATTTCTTAACGAATCGGTATCAAAATATCTGCAAAATAGACCATTGCAGAAAGAAATATAAACGGTAAAATAAAAGTTCTAATATAGTTGTAATTTCAATAATTTGGCGAAAATGTTTTCACCGGTCCCTTCACGATAGCGTTCTTTGCGCTTTTTGTAGATGTTGCATCAAACCGTTTTTACTGATTTGCTTGTTGCAACGAAGGTTACCTCGCGTTAATTTTGCTCCAAGCTATTCCTTTTGTGCGTTTATTACAACTTCCTGGTATAAAGCGCCTCACGGCGACATATTCTCTGCGCTCAAGTACTCATGTCTGTCTGTATATGTGTGCATGTTTAATTGTCTGTCGGTCTCACCGTTTCAGCTCGCTAGCCGCAAAGGTTGTAGCCACGAAATGCGACGGTTTCAATCGACATCGTATGCCGACTTCCTAAAGCCAACTACTGCTACTAATAAACATTAAATCTATAGGCTACTGACTTTTGCATCTTTCATGACTTTTGTAAGTCAGTTCTGATGTTGTTGGGAGTTTCTAAAAATGAAGCACTTCTGATTATCCAAAGTTTTCATTCCATGCTTACCGCCACATGTATTGAGAATTCGTTCGTGTATTTTTGTTATGCAAGTATTGAAATGATCCATAATCCCCGTAAATTTATCTATATGTATACATTTATTCTTTCATTGCTCAGTCAGCTTCCTAAAAAATAACAACAACAGCATCACACCTTTGGTTTTTGAACAACGTGTGAGCAATTGGTTTGTTGGACACAATTCAGAATGCGCCCATTGTTCCAGTTTTTTTGCAGGTATTTCCGCTTATGTATTAAGTGCGACGCTGATATATTTAACTTACTAATTTTATGTGAAAAAAGTTTCAAATAATTCCAGGTGGAACCAATGAATTGCTAAAAAGGGAGAAAACTGGAGGCAGAAAGAAACATACCTGCTCTCGTCTTCAATGATTGAAGAATCTACTTGTGAAGGACGTGAATCATCGGCACAAACTCCCAAAGATTCATGCGCAGAATAGTATTGTGATGTACTCATATCTCTGGATAGTTCGTCAGGATCCACAGGCATATGGCGATTATTGATTCCTTCTTCGAAGATACCTTCATAGTCAGTCAATTGCAGCATTTCTGTTGGCGTATTAAGGTTGTCATAGCTGTAAAGTTATTCAATTAGTTTTTTGCAAACACCGGTTTCGATAGGATTCGGAACAAATTGATGCAAACATCAACTGATAATAAAAGATTCTACGCATAAAACTTTTAAAAGTCACATTTACATCAATTTTTAGGAACCCTTGTCTGACTTTACTAATATTCGGATTCACACGATTTCAAATATCCGTTCACTGGCTGCTAAAAATGTCTTAACTTGGATTCTTAA
Organism: Baylisascaris procyonis; assembly: GCA_037389465.1. NCBI lineage: Eukaryota > Metazoa > Nematoda > Chromadorea > Rhabditida > Ascarididae > Baylisascaris > Baylisascaris procyonis. The sequence goes on along the minus strand of JAZARR010000095.1, from coordinate 3,280,225 downwards.
CAGTAAGTTTAAAACTTAAAAAGAAATTATTCAACCGTGTGAGCATGTTTTTATTTGCTTTGGCAAATCTGCAGATTTGCATTCGCAAAGCGCTATAGGAAATTTCATGTCCGCGCCATGTTATGAACGTCTCACTAATAGTTTCAACACTGGATCCACTGGAGCCAAGATTCGAATCGTTGGAGTCGAGACTTACGAAATTTGTTAGATTTAATACGCACCACAGACTGACTTTCCACATCGTCTTAACTTATTCAAAACGCCGTCGTCAAGAACTAACTGAAGCAGTTCAAGAACTATTCGAAAAATACTAGAAGCAATCGTGACAGAAGCAATAATGTTCAATAGCTCTCACTTTGAGAAACACCGCAGCTGTTCATCGTTCTCTGCTCTAACTCTTTCAAATACGCGTCTCTGCACCACTGGTCTGAAAAGAAATTATATCATTCGGTCTTGTTTCATAAACGCAGTAATGGTAAGATGTGTGGGCATTTTCAACTGAGTTCTTACAGCAACCTTGTAACTTAGAAAGAAATTATCCAGCCGCATAAGAACTACGGTATAAGGGGCGGGAGGAGGGGAGGAGGAGGGGGAAGGGGAGGCGACTAAACTACCAAGTTTTTTGAACTGGGCATTAGTTTTCAGAAGGGGCTCACTTTTTTAAGCATACTTTTCGACAGAATGCACTTTTCAATGAAGCAATGAAAATTGAGAAAAAATTTTAGGAAAATTTTGAAAATTTTCCAGAATAGTTTTTCAAAAATTTTAAAACAATTTTTCTTGGCTTACATAAGACTACTGCTACAGAACTATCGCGACATTAGTTGAGGACTCAATTTTCTTCTTAATTAATCTCCCGAATGGACGGTTAATTCAATCCGATGAGACTTCCAACCCCACTAACAATCGTTCGTTAACACAACCTCGATGATAAGCATAAAGTGAAATTGCAAAGTAATGATTTTCGGGTATGTCAGATACTATTCAGGCATCTATCATACATTTCTATCCCATCGCTTTCAGCCACGAATCACAAACACTTCGTCAGTGGAAAAAATGACATATGCTTGAGAGTGGAAAGCCTGTGCGACTCTCACTCTCTTCTAAACGTTTATTAATTTCTCTAACTTACCGAATATGAAAATACCATATTGAGCTTAGATATGTAGATTTCCACCGTCAACATTCGACAGAAACAATAAAAGCGACACTGTGCAAGAGTAGCACATAATTTCCAGTCTGACCTTAAATGCACAAGCCTTTTGAACCTTCCGATCAACTTAATAAACAAGAACTTTCCGCTCAACCAAATAGGTAGAAACCTCCTCGCTGGAACGTTTTTGCTCGATATAAAACAGCTGAATTTACCGTCGAATTACCAGATTACGTATATAATTATACATTTTGCTCCTAAACGAAAATAATCTCACGTCATTTCGTTATCAACGCCAACAGTGACATTGGCGCTGGAAGCACGTCGAATTCGCTCGCACATATCAATGCTAGCATCCGTCTGTGAATCACTCAACAGATCGGTATCATCACTTGATGTGGCACCCGATGATGAGCACCTCTTGATGTTCCGTCGACCCGACAATCGTTTAGTGAGTTTACGATCCAGAACACACTTGAACGGCTCAGAGTGAATCGTGATCGGCTGACATAGCCAACGATGTTCTCGTACTTCGACCAAATCTGCACGACGTTCTGGTGTCACTGCCAAACATCGCCGAATTAGATGCTCACAGTCTGAACAGATATCCTAATCATTAGTGAGGAAAATTTGGTTAGCTTATTTAAATTAATTCTACTCATAAAATTTCAATGAAACAATAATTTTGAAATTATGTCATAGAAATTTAAGGAATAAAGAATTGAACTGAAATTGGCGGGATTGTGGAAAATCTCATTGTTGTTGCCAAGCATATCTCATCGTTTTTATTTGAAAACAATTAAAATTTTAGGAAGATTTCCGGTCAGTTTCATGAAGGAATTCTTTAAAACAACCCGCGATGGGAGTTGTGAAAAAAAAAAAGAAAATATCCCTACCTTGGGAAAGTTTTTTAGGTATTGCCAGTCGTCCCAGACAAATTTGAATCTCATTTCGGAATGGAAGGGATCCGGTTACAATAACATATAAAACTATCCCTAACGACCAAACGGTTGCTTCAAGTGGCATATAAACGACCCTTTTAAACCATTCTGGTGGGCAATATGATCGTGTTCCTGCAAAATATTAGCATAGTCAACATTTCCGCTGTGAATGACATTTTGAATAGATCAACGACAATTAAGAAATAAATCGCTAATTCAAAACTATTCACCAGGTAAATTGGAAGACACCTTATGTATTGTTGCGTATTACTGGTAGTGGTTGAATAACTAAAACTTGAATATATCAGGTTTGATGAAAATGCAGCTTTTTGAATATATAGGTGACACAGCGTAGATAGTAATGTGTAGGCTTGAATTATGTGATCTATCCCTCATCTAAAGTACCCATCCTGGAGCTTATTTCTCACAAAAGATCCATCTTTTCTGAGCACATATCGTTTGGAAAATGGACTCACGCATGCTGTAATATTTCACAGATATCATTGGGCTTTCGATGAGCATTGCTCAACTAAAAGCGGAGTTAGAAATCGTGTTTGAACTTGTTTCCTTAATGCGATAATTAAGCGCTTTAGCACTTTCGCTATGGAAGTTTTCAATGATTTAAGGACGAATAAGGAATAAATTACTAAATAAGACGTAATCCGAATGAACTGGCTTCTACTAGGAAAATTGGAGGAGTTCATTACATATTGTTAAACATCACCAATAATTACTGAATAATTGGATATTGTATTTCAGCACTTATTGCGCAAAAAAGCGACAACCTTGAAATTCTTTCGCATCTGTTTTTGATATGAGAGTAGCTGCGCCAAAATCAACAAGAATCACCTCACCAGTACGCATATTAATAATAATGTTCTCATCCTGAAATGATTATTGATAAGGTATGCAAAAATTCTGGATGAAACCTATTGGACGAAACTCTGGATGGAACTAAGTTGTTTCTAAATGGTACAAGAACTGAGAAAGAAATACACGGTAAAACCCTGAAATTCGATGTTTCACTTCAAGTTATGACAATTACCACAAAGCAAACATTTATCTCAAGTTATCATTTCCATGAAGTAAACGTTTCCATTTAAGTAATGATTGTTGCAATCAATTAAACAATCGTTTCAAAGTAGTGCTACTTCCTTTCATCTTTATATGCCAACAAATCTTGCAAAACATCACCTTTCAGAGCATTAAATGCAAACTAACTCCTAGATAAGCGGTTTTTTCACTAGCAAATAAACTGCCTTCTCCACCAGCATACAACTTTTTTTTTAATGCTTGCAGCTATATTATTCTGAAATGATTGAAAACCATTTCATTATGATATTAAATGTCAAAGAAATTCAACATATAAGTGTTAGAGATTTTTCAGAGGAATTCTTTCTATTATTAAATTTTACAATAATGAGTCGAAATGGAACTTCATTTGAAACTTCGTTCTAAAGATATACAATAATGATTCGAAATTGAACTTCATTTGAAACTTCGTTCTAAAGATATACAATAATGATTCGAAATTGAACTTCATTTGAAACTTCGTTCTAAAGATATACAATAATGAGTCGAAATGGAACTTCATTTGAAACTTTGTTCTAAAGATATACAATAATGATTCGAAATGGAACTTCATTTGAAACTTCGTTCTAAAGATACTATAAACGCAAAAGGAACTAGTCGATTAATCAGTAAAATGTTGATTTTCTTTTCAATCGCAGAATTATTTCACTTCCTGAGAATAGATGTTGCGGTTGAATCTCGTTACAGACAAACGGGTTTTGAATCGCCGATCCTCTTTTTTAGCGTTTCAGACGCAAAAAAAAAAACGAATCAAAAAACGCAAAAACTTGCTGTACCACAGTTTAGCTCGTTACCGTAAGCGGGCATAAGAATTACAGTAGGTGGCTTCCTTCACTCATATGCAACATTTTCCAATCGTCATTACGATAACGTAATCTTTATTCACTCATCTTTAATTTGATGTTTGCGTCTTTCATCCTTATAACAATTATTCATTAACCTAAACAATTTGTTACTTAAAAACGTTGGCTTTTCGTTTATATTTTCTAGTATTGTTTATTCGAAGCAAATCAACAGGTAGTGAGTTGCTGGCAAAGAAAGAGAGAGGAAGTGCAGAGAAAGAAAAGAAGAGAGAGGAAAAGAGAAAAAGATAAAAAACCAACCTTAATATCTCGATGCAAAACGCCGTGATCAGCGTATAAAGAACACACAGTGTTGACAATCTGTACAAATATAGAGCGTGCAATTTTCTCGTCGAGACCGCCATATATCGAAATCAAATCAAATAAATCCATGAACTCATCGGGTCGTTCCATTACGATCATGAAACCCTTCGAGCTGTAAATATCTACTCTACATCAATAATACTAAAATTCATTTGGCACTAAATTTTATTGAGTTCATTCATGGAGAGGCGTACTCTATGGCCCAGCATGCATGTTCCATTATTTAATTCTGCCTAGATTGATGCTCCATTACTTCTTGCTGCTTGCTGCATGATCGATTATAAGTTCGCTTTGATTAGCCTACCCCCTCTGTCTTATATAGTCACTTCGTCCAACACCCTCATTAGGATGAGAACAATGGATTAAGGGATTAAGTGCTGAGTTCCTCTTTATCGTACAATGGTAAGTCCATTATTCAGCATTCGACGGGCACAAAACGAGTCTAAACTCTGATTTTCACGCAACTATGTTGAACCTACGCCTATATTGAACGTATGAACCTGAAACTGCTGGTATTAGAAGAGCGGTTCAAACATGTGGAATAATATTAAAACATCAAACCTCAAAAAAAAAATTTAATGTGATCGATGCAACACATTTCAGAAGAAAGGGAATAAGCCATTAACCAATACCGGCAAGAAGATTATACATCGTTGGATGAAGTTAAGGAAGTTGAGGTTTATATTATGAAGGAAAAGAAAGCTAAGATGCTCTCATCTTCTTTTTCACTGTCCGAGAGCTGTGCAGATTAAAATTATGTTCCATAAGAAAACAAGAATGTGACTAATCCAAAAATAATTCCTGCGCAATGGGCAAGTAAATGAAGAATATACCGAATTCTTCGATGGTTTTATTATTATAGTCATCGAAGAGTTCTCTGTGCTCATCATTAAAATGGATAAATTTAGCACTAAGATCGAACTTGAGCGACAGGTGAGCAACTCGTCTGAAATTTCAGACTGAGAGTGTGGAATCCGCGCAGACAACAGCAATTTCTTGCTTTTTGAGAAAATATTGGGATGGAAGTAGGTAACATGTTTTATAAATAAGAAAGACGAGGCAAAAAGAGACCTGAAAAAGCCCAGCAGGAAAAGTGGGAGGGGAGAGGGAATTTAAGGGAGATCAAAAAGCGAAATATACTTCATCTTGACGAATAATGCCGACGACACTCCTTAGAAACATAAAAGTAATGAATCCGTTCTAAAAAGGTAGCGATTAACGTTACGGTAGGCGGAAACTTAAGCAGAGAGACACTTCCCATTGGCTAGATGACAAAGAAAGAATGATAAAAAATTATTGATATAAGTTTGTAGGCGATATTCGTTACAACAATCTCATATATTGGAAGTGAACTACCCTATGTGAATATGATCTCAAAAATCAGGCAATCGGTAAAAACTGCAACGATAATAAGACTGAGAATGTAATACACTTTGAGTAGAGATAATAAGAGAAGAAAAGAAAAGTAAAGTGGAATGTAAATTATCGGACGAATTTTTGTGAACTAAACAAGGCGATCAAATAGAAGATGTGCGAAAACTATTGCCAGAAATATCTGAATAGAATGAAGCATCATACTGCAATCACTTGGAATAGAAATAAATCTAGGGCGAGAACTTTATACTAGTTTGAAAAGAAAAATAAGCGTAGAGTCACTGTTGCGAAAGTTATTGACAAACACTTAATAATAAATTTTCGTTTATTCCAGGTGGCACTTTATCGATGTTCAAAGAGCGGTCGGCATTAAATCTCCCACTCTCGTTGACTGTCGTCTTCCTTCTTTTAAGTCCCTTTGCATAAACATCTCAACATTATCTTTCTCGATTTTAGCGTTGCATCTAATATTTGTATCTATATTTATTCATTTATTTGTCTCTTGTTTATTCGTTTGTTTGTTTCTACATCTCATATTGCGTCTTCTATTAGCTATAGAAATATATATATATATATATATATATATATATATATATATATATATATATATATATATATATATATATATATATATATATATATATATATATATATATATATATATATAAGAAAGTTCAAATAAAGGCTTTTGAAGTCGTTTGCCATCGGAAGTTATTAACTACACTAGAGTGGAAGGTCTAGTTCTGTCGGCTGTTCATTGGATAGATTAGATTTATCTACGATCAGACTCTGCAAATAAGAATTAGGAGTAGTTACTATCCAAATTGGTGTGGCATGCCTCAGGGAGTATGTTGGGCCCAATTTTGTTTATCGAATAAATAAACGATGTTTTGGACAATATGGAAAGTAGTGTCAGGCTCTGTGGGGACGACTTTAAAACTCACCAGCAACTGAATGATCCTGCCCATAATCTCCAAACTGTGCAAAAAGATCCCGAATATTTCCATGGAAATGGTCAGATTTGTGACTACCCAATGTTTCCCATGAATCTTGCACTATGTGCGGTAACTAGCAAAACAACGAGTGCGACTTGCAGATGATACGTGATAATAACTTTCATTCAAGGGTGCATTATCCGTAACTCTTGCCACGGATGTCTCGAATATTCCATAAAGCTTTCATTAGATACTGGCAGTCTACTCTGGAATACTACACTCACCGTATAATCTTCTTATTTCGTTTCTGATTATATACTGCTTGCAGATGTCTAAAAGCGTTTTATTCCTACTACCCCCTCTGAAACTATCTCGGCCCTTGTCAACCCGTTATGTTGCTAGGCTGCAAATATTTGACTTGGAGTCGGTGGAATGTCGCACTCTTAGACCCGATCTGGTCCTCACTTTCAATAATAAAGAGTGATTTTTCTGATAGCCGCTCTCCATAGTCTCCAAACGGTTCCGAAAACGTATAGTGCATGAGTTTCAGATAAGCCAGGAAGATGTACACTTTAAATAATACTTTGAATAGGATTCATTACCGATTAGTGCGCATATGAAATATTACTGTTGAAAATATCTCAAGATTTGATAACACTTAAGGCTTCTTGAGACCCTTAAATCACTTTGATCTTCACCTAAATCGTTTCGCAAACAACATCTTTCAAACGCTTCCATCGCTTATACTTTTAAGACGATCGTTTTTTGCATTCTTTTTTATGCTTTACGTTTCGATTTTTTTTTTTGCACAATCTGTACTCTAGCCATCGAACGCGCATTTATACTCTTTTCTTTTTCTGCAGCATATATCCGACTTTTATGGCCCTTTATTATTGTTTTTTTCAATATGAAAGCTTGAATGATACACAGATAAGCAAACTAAAACAAAAAAAAACCAACTTTGCAAACCAATCAATAAGCCGCACAACTCCAGGTGTTCCACGACACATTTCCAGCAGGCATATTTCCGTGGGTACAAGCTGTTTGCATGTCTATAATAAAATCGTTGAAATTTTTTATGAAGACATATCTCATTGAATCGTTATTAATTTGAGGCGTATTTATTTAGTTTTTTTTTGAAAAAGAAAGGTTTTTCAATAAAAAATTCTAGGAAGCAAAGATTGATGATAATAAATTCAAAATGAATAAGAAATAAAAATTTCGTTTCTTTTTTCCACGAATTTCAACTTGTTGAGGTATAAAGTTTACATTTTTACTTTCATTTTCCAAACCCACATTCATATCACCATATCATATCAATTTTCATAATCAATATGAGAGTCTCTTATCTAACTGCAAAATGATTTCAACTCGAAAGGTATTGCAACTTGAAATGTGAAATTTGATGGGTCCAGTCTAAAATGTAAATTACATTAAGATCAATTTTCAGCTAAATCCATCAATGTCTATCATATAATATTACTCTAAGCGCTTCATTATTAGTTATTGGCCATCCACCAAACTAACTTCTATGATAGGGTAGATTGTAAAAGCGCTTTTTGTAGAAGCTATCTGTCTCAATTTTCCACCGTTTTGCATTCTAAACAAAATGTTGGCAATAGTGGTTGCTTTAGTAATCCATTCAACGCATTAAAAAAGCATTCTCATCGGTTAGACGTCACATATGAAATGCAATACGCTCATGAGACGGCATACTATTTACGTCATTGCATTCATATTTTTATAGTTTTTTTTTGAATGACAAGTGCGGAAGGATGTCAAAGAAACCAACAAGATATGCGCTTTTTGCTTCACATTCGCCTGACCAATTGCTTTTTATAAAATGGCAATAAAAAATAAAATATGAAGGATAATCCGTTTAATTAAGTAAACGCTTTTCTATCAACTACAATCAGCAATCTATAAGGAAAAAATTAACTGATACGAACGCGCATACAAAGCTTCACAAAAGATTGAGTTTTTATAATCCGATCAGCATGAAGTGAAAGTCTAACAGTACAAAATGGATGAAAGCCTTTCAGCAGTTTTAAGGGCTTATAATTCCTATCGAAATCGCAATGTGAATTGTGTGATATCAGATAACATTACGGTAGATATTATCTACGCTATAGTTTTGGCTTCTATAGCCCCATCTCTCGCCTCCCTTTTTTCAGCACAAATAATTGGCCCAATCTCATTTACCAAACCTTCAAAATACATGAGAAGTTAAGTGTATTGAAATATTTCTTTCAGATCTGTAAACTTTTCGTAGAGATATGTTAAATTTATTAGAACGTATTGGCTACATTTCATTTCTTGCCTCATGAATGCTCAAATTTTGTTTGAATAGTTTGTGACTTTTATAAAGCGATCTTTTTTTTTTGTTCGAATATGATATATTTTTTTTGATTAAAAAGGAAAGCTGCATATTTCAATGTTTATAGAAAATAAAACATGAGAAAATCACTTAAATTTTTAAATAAATTTGACTTTAAAAATACTTTTTTTTCTATTCTAGAGTTACCTTTTTGATAAGAAATTTATTCCAATAAAAGACTTTTCTAATTGCGTTAACGATCTCAGTAATATATCAGCAGCTATTACAACCACTAATGAATTATATTCGTTGCAATTATATAAAGAGAAAATATTGCCCCGTTAAAACGTAATCAATTATAGATCCTCATTTTGTTTTGCCTAATTCCCATGTTCCTCTTCGTTGTTAAGATTTTTATTTATCATTAGAATCGTTTTCCTCAACATCAACATTACCTCATAAAGACTTGACTAATGACCAAACGGTTGAACCACTGTCAAGACTCATTAATGACCACCTGAAACTAATCATCTCCCGGGTGGGTGATTACTGAAAAAAAAAAAACAAGACTGTGAAATAATAAATCTTATGATTTACTGTTGCTGCGTTTTTATACTAGCAGACATATCCAACATCTTGGGAGAGGGAATCGATATATTCGGGTCACAGCTTACTCATATCCGCAAAAAAAAGTTGAAAAGAAAGTGGGGAAAGAAAGGAAGGAGGACAGAGGCATACGAGGAAAATATATATTAAATATATAGTTGCATGTTTTGCAGCTGCGGTCACTAACTCTTGAATGAGAAATGGTGCACCTATAAAATTATGTGAACTCCTCGAAGATATTCTTCCCGTGGAGAGGAAAAAAACTAGAAGCATAAAAAGCACTCTTTTTTTCGTTTTCGGATTCTTCATTCTATGGATTGATAAGAACTTATCGCATCTATAGATTGAAAAAAGAAGAGGTATGAAATAGAAATATAAAGAAAAGAAAAGAAGAAGAAATATAGAATATTATAAAGAATTTTCAAATAAAAGCTAACATAAAGGGATCAAATATTCTTAAGGGGCGAAAATTTTATGAATTTTCAAATGTTCGATATGCGAACATATTTATTGCTTTGAACAATAACGATTTTCTCTTTCAACACTATTTTTCCACAAAAAAAGTTAATTTCATTTTCTCGCCTGTTATCGTTCCAACTCGCTTACCCACTAATGACATATTGTCAATTTTTATGCAACCTTTTCTCAATCTTCAACTTCAACGATCGTTTTTTTATTCTTCTCGACGAAGAGGAAAAATAGACGAACTAAAAGCTTGAAGCTAAAGCTTTCATCAAATTTTCTACTTATACTTTCATCCCTGCAAAACATTTCATTGGAATAAGATAAATATCTTCAGTAGTTGTACTTGAAATATCTACTTTTATGATCAAAAGCAGCTCTTAATACAACTTCCTCTACCTCTTTCCCTTCCCCCCCCCCCCCACCATCGTAAAATAAAAGCGAACCGTTGGAAATAGATCATATCTTGCAGCCATGAGACTGTGTTTCAAAGGCAACGCTAAAACGAATATAAAAGGAAATTGTGATTGAATGGCGGATCACTTTTCAGATTCATTTGAAGTATTCATCAATTGATGGCTCACATATGAGAGCGAAAATTAATAATACGAGGAAAAAATTAGAACGAAAGTGTTCGTTGATTATTTATAGTCTTGAATAGAAAAGTATTAGCGTGATGACATGTAATTTAGGTTTGAATGGAATAAATCCCCACACACTCCCATCGCCCCCTCCAGATCCTGGCGTCTTCTCATTTAGGCATATTTCATCTCCCCTTTTTCATACTTCAATTCATCGCTGTTCCTTCCTCTGTCGTTTCATGCTTGTGTTTCAGCTAAATCATGAGTAAAAATATCAAATAATTAAAATCTAATTTAAAAACATCGCGATATATTTTATCACAAGAACCTATCCAATAAGCGGAAATTAAAAAAACAACTCAAAAAAGTGATAAAAAAATGCGAAAAATGCTTGCCGTAGTCCAGTCTCTAACGTGACGATGCTCAACGAATTTAACGGCAACTGGTGCACCATCTTCGTTTCGTTCGGCTTTATAGACAATACCAAAACCACCGCGTCCTATTTCCTCCGAAATCGAATATTGTTTACGGAAGTTTTTTGAACCGTGAGCTTCAAAACATACATCTATGATCATATTTGATTTTATCTGCGTAAAACCTCTTATATCAGACTCTGATTTGTTGCTGTCTATTGAAATCTTATCTTATCAGATCACGACTTCAGTTACGGTAGATTGCCCAAGATTGTAGCATCTTATTCCAAATTTAGACTCTCTTTTTATGAAATAAAACAATCAATATTCTTTAAAGCATAAATCATATCCGAAAATCATATAGAGCAGCATATAGCGCTAAAATCTGCTGACAAATTGAATGCCGAGGTAAATGCATTTTATTTGAGAGTTAATAATTTCCTTTTTAGTATATTTAAGAACAACGTTTACATGTAGCACTTATTTAAACGACATTATAAATTGAGTTTTCATAGAATTGTGGAAATTATGGAAAAAAAAAGAAAGAAATTCTCTCATAGAATTCTTCACAAAGGAAAAAAAGAGTGTAGCAATGGAGGAACGCAATTTAGAATACTTTATTCCGAGAAAATAATCAAAATTATACAGCGTCTGTTGATCAATCTAATCGTCAAAATCCTCATCAGCAGTAAGTAGTCCAATCGATAATTTATTACTTCATCCGACAATATTCAATAGTAATAGAGTAACGAACCTTTATCATGAAGGAAGTTGACATTATATGTTATACATAACGTGAGATCCTGAATCTTTCGACGTATCATGGACAGCGTTTTGCGAATCGTGATTACGATATGCTTCTGAATCGTGCAACGTCAAAAATCTGCTCCTTAGGAGTCCTAAACCAACTGCAACGACCATCTCGTTAACACTTGCCACATTCACCACCGCAGTAGTTCGACGACGTCAGCAACAACCTACCTATCACGCCATTGCGATATTTATTCATTGCACTTAGGCAAGCAACATCAACGAAAAAAACAAACAAGGCAGATATCATTGGCATAGTTGATGGGACGAAGACGAATGTTGTCGTCTTCTTTCAAGATCTCATCGGAAATAGCGAATTTTCCCTCACATCTACTATTCCATTCTTCTCCCTCCAAAAGTCCCACCTGAATAAGCCAATGTTGTGAGACGCCTTTCTCGGAAACCTTAGATAAATCTGCAGAAATTAAAAGTGTCAAAATTTAAATAGGCTTAAGAAGAAGCAAGTGATTTTTTTTTAAACCTTTCTATCTTGAAGTAAAATATGAAAAGCTCAAAGCTGATCTATATTCGACCTTATAAAAAACGAGTTCATTTCTGAAGTATTAGAAAAATTCATAAAGTGAGATTCCTCGCTAGAGAAACATCCCACTAAAGAAGAAAAAAAAATTATCTGAGATTTCGCCTAATCAACTCCGAAAGTGAAGTTCCACTTAAATCCACCTTAGCAGTTGTTGTCATCTCATTATGTCATAAAAGAAAATTTCCCAAAAAATTCCAATCTATTGCATTCCACTTCGTCAAAATCATCCATATTTTTTGAAGCGCAGTTTGTTTCATTCATTGCAGCATTCCAACAGGCAACCGATGGCACAATATCAACTCAAATCAAAAAACTAAAGCTGTCAGCTTTATGTGTAATGCGCACTACATGACATCCTTAATATTGTCTTTGTCATCGCTCTGTTATGTCGTTTGCAAAGTGTATATTTATGCAAAAGAATTTGTTTCATATTAAGCATGCCATTTCCAAAAACATTTCACTTCCCATCCTCTCTCCTAGCCCCTTTCAATTTTGATATCTGCATATTCACTTTATCGGGTTTATAAGGCAATAAAGCATATGTGTATCATGCTGCATGATGATGAACAGTAGAAAGTGAACAGTAGAAAAGAAAAACCAACATGAATCATTGAGGAATATCTTTTTAGAAGTGAATCGAAGGTTGATGCATGGATGCGAAGCCTGCTTTATTTGCTATGTATGAGTCAGTATGAGTGGTATTATGTGCACGAAAATTCGAGATGCAAATTTGAAAATTTTTTATCAAAGGGCGCAAAATCGGTAAGAAAATTAGATCACAAGAATGAGGCGATAGATATTAACATGACTTCAGTTAAGACGATTTAAAGTCTCAAATAAGCGATTTTATTTTCGCTTAAAGTCTCGCTTAGTTTTTGAAAGTAAACAGCGCAATTTCAGTTAAATTCAAACTGTCAGTCACATATTTCAACATCGAGATGACACTTGACGAAGAAGATAAAGCAAAATTTTAAATGCAATGACAGACAAGATGAGATGTTGACGATTTATATGAAATCGCTTTCATAACCATCTTCAGCAAAGAAAAAAAAAAGACTAGAAGATATCCTTCCGCTCAAATATCTTCCATCAAATATTCGAATTGTCGATTGATTTATTTAGTAGTGGTGATATAGTTTTATAGAGTGATGGGGATATTGAATTTCATAAATGTCTGATGGATTGTCCAAATAGTGCATCTCCATAAGTCTGCAAGCTTATTAATTCTCCTTCACAAAAACAAAACATCGAAAGAATAAAGAAGAATTAAGAAATTATATGTTCCCTCTGTGAAAAAAAAAAAAATAAAAATCTGTTTCATGACGACAAGATCAGAGTAGCTTATATCAATGCTTTCGATGACAACGAAAAACCGACGCAAACAACCCTCATTGATCAATCGGTTGAGTATTTTTTCGCCTTCCTCCAAAACCGGAACGCTCAATAACACCATTCAAAATTTTCATCTCCCTTATCTTAATATGACTCTAAAAAGCTGATAAAGAATAATAATTTCTGCCGAGTGTGGGAGGGGACGGGAACCTATTTCAGCGTTCTAACTAAGATTGAGACATTTTGGATCAGTCGAATAATACAAATTGCATTTGCGATTACTCAATCATGACGCCAAAAAAGTGGGACAATGCATTTTGCATTGAAGTGAAATGTTGTTTTATCATAGAAGGAAAGACATTATCTTCAGAAGTTTTAAAAAATTTAAATCACAAGTGGATAGTAAATCATAGGCTCTTTTTTACTGGAAAAATTCCATTCAAAAAAAATAATCCAGCAGATAGATAGAAACTGAAGTGCAGCAATACATTTTATCAGAAGCGATTAAAGAAAATGCACACATATTTTAAAATTCCCTCTGCAATCTGAAATTATATGAGAGTCATTTTCGGCTCTAGGATATTTCAGGCAAATATTATATATGGGATTAATGCTAGATGCAAAATAAATATTACAAATATACGTTTTTTTAAACGAAATAAAAATATTAAATGCTCATGCAATGATCAAATTCGATTACGTATCCTGTCAATGTCCGTGCATCACTTATTCAATGATGTAGATTGGGCTACAGTTTACGACTAATAGCAAATGATAATATCAAAAGTTGTAAAAATTGATAAGCTTAACAACTGGAGTATGAGAGTGCAATTAAATAGAGTAAAGCGTAGGGAGTTATCTTCTACAAAAAATTCTCATGCTCTTTTCTGCTAAATTTCTGATGTTTTTGATATTTAAAATCTTCTGAAACCAAAAATTTCGAATCCCGACTTTTTTAGAATTGTTGAGAACACTGATATGCCTAAGCTTCAATGTAGAAATTTCGAATATATTAGCATTTTTTGTTAGAATTTTTTTTTGTTTCTGATAATTGAATAATTTAGAAAGAGTAAATAATTTGTTGTAAAGCAATAATAAAGTTAAACCCATTCATATGATCAATCAAAAGCTTCATTTGCCAAGCTTTCCTTCGTTAAATCATTATTCAACGTGTGGATTTAGTTGGCTCGCCAGCTGACGGCTATAAAATCGAGGTGTGCAATAATTGAGAGAATTTATTTCATCTCAAAAGAAAAATCTCTTCAAAAATGTTGAGAAAAGATTTATGCTTGAGTCCTCTCAAATTCCTTTGACTTTTTTTTGAGTTGATCAACAAATTTTTCGTTCAAATCTGGATTCGGATAGTAAAATTTCATCCACTACCCTCCAAATAAAAACCATGACAATCTGTATAGTTACAGCAGCATAAGCAATAGTGAGAGCTAGTTAAGTAAAATTATTGACTCAGAATCCTGTGAAATAGTATTACGTTGATATCAACACAGTTGTATGGTGCTACTATGCAGTAATTACTATACTATTATATGAAAAGTTGGCAGATATCCAATCTTCATGGATATCAATATCAAATAAGCTGTAAAGTTCGGATTAGGTTTTCTTTTCCACCGATAAAAGTAAAGTGACGAGAGACGGGTGTCAGTTGTGGTTTCAAAGCACAAAATGTTTTCTTCGTCAGCAGGAAACACTTGCAAGCAGCTGCTTTTCGCTTGATGTCCCTCTCATTGCGATTGAATCTTTTAACACATCTTGCTAAGATCACGCTCTATATTACTTCTTTTAGGTATCAAATTACCTTAATTAATAAAATCAATCGTTCTTTTATTCAAAAGAAAAAGATATGTTGCTATGTGGTTTAGGAACTTCTTGAAACTTATTTCTGAAACTTATGAAACAAATTCGATCTATTTGGATTTATTTTTAAGAAAGTTTCCTATGTGAAAAATTTGATTCCAATTTGAAATTTAGATAAAGTAGTTACAAATATAAGAGTGTTGAATTGTTACGCATTTAAATAACAAAACTTGAGATGTTTTGCAACGAATGCAATGAGATCAGTGAGTTTCAATAATTTTATTAATCATTTTACTCGAAAAAGTTTTTTGAATGCAAAATTTGAAAAGCATTGGCGCAAATAAAAGAAAATATGGACTTCTGAAAAAAATAAAATTGAAATACTCAATTTCATTCCGATTTTGATCTTCATAGATTTTAATTTCATGAATTCGTAGAAAGAAATTTCATAGATTTTGAAATAAAATTCAGTTGCACGAAATTTAATATAGTTTGAAATGGTTAAAAATTACGAAAGCGATAATAATATAAAAGGATGAATATGCGTAAACAGCATATAGAAAATGCAGTACAAAAGATGAGAGGTGAGGGGGTGCGGGGAGGGAGGGAAGAGATGTCACGCTGTTGAAATACGGAAAAGAGGAAGCAATGACCATTCCACCGTCAAGCACTTCATATGAATATAAAGTAATTAGAAATAAGCGACTGGAAGTAATATATCAACATAAAGTTATTCAAAATATTGTGGAAATTCAATCTTTTATGAAAGATTTTAATAAAGCTGAATGTAAGCAAAAGTAAACAGCGATGAAACCTTGAAACTATTGAAAATTAGTGCCGAAATAATTTTTAATGATGAATTGACGTGCAGTTCATGCTAACATTGATCAGGATGTGCTACTTTGTTTCAAATAAAGACCCATGGGGTTATATTCGCAGTATTGTGCCATGTCTTCAACACCAACCGTTATAAATTTATCCAGAAAAGTGGAATGGAGAGCAAGTTTTAGGGGATTATTTCATTCACGCTAATATAACCAATACTTTAAAAACGTCTTAATCGATTCAGTTGCAATTATATTTATATATGGAACCTATGAACTAAATAAACGAGTTAACTATTTCGTTGTCTCCTCAACAGTTTCTTTGTTCCATAAGTAAAAAGTCAATAGAAAATGTCGAATAATAAAAAGCCAAATAGAAGTTAGTGTCGAATAATCAAATTCACTCGTAAAATAGTGTTGTATTGCTGAGAAAATATTAATGTCTTGTATTTCAAAGTTGTATATCCATTACTGTTTTATGTGACTGTTTAGCAGTAATATCCGTTTATTCGGATATAATCTTTTTGCAGTGATAATCTGTATTGCTGGTTATGCATCAACGAGTTAATCATGAAGCGCTCTTCGATGTAATTCTAAAGATGCATCAACAAAAAATTTGCACTAATCTCTCTACAAATTAGCTATTCGACGAGGAAGTTTTGAGTTAATTACGAATGTTTGATTATACATTTCACAAGAAATAAAAAACACACGTATTCTATGATATGTTATTACTTAATACGATGTATTGATAATCTCTGAATGAGAATATGAGAATATATAATGACATATAAAATGAAGAATGCAAACGAAATCAGCCCAAATATTTCTTTGACATACGATATGCCTTCAATTATTGCAATTCCCAAAGAGCTTATTATCTCATAAAAATATTTTTCACTATTTTTCTTTAATCCAAAATTGATTCAAATAAAGGAGGAAAAAGTCCAAAAACAGCAACGAACAAGCCGTATTGTTTATAAAAGAAAAGAAAGGGATCAGATGGGATTGCAAGTTACTAATAAAGGATCCTGGATACTAGGAACTTGCATTAAAACAACTCTTCCAGAAAAGCAATAGCAGTAAAAATTTGAATAAAAAATTTCGAACCTAATGAAATCAAATTAGAAAATACTAAAGCAAAGTTGATGCAACCATATATTCTACAAATGTTTAGCTCAGCAAATATATATAGTGATTTATCGGTCGATAATATTGATAGATTCATAATAACGTTTCTAGTAATCTGCTATCAACTATATCGATTACCGCCGTCTTTTTTGATAAGCTTTAATGCAGACGAGAAAAGTCGAGGATGTCAGGCAACGGAATGTGAATCTAAAGCAAAATGAGAGCTGAAGTTGGATCCGAGAAGTTTGATGCATTCAGAAGTGCACTCAGATTTGAAATTACATCATAAGAGAACACTGCTCCGCCTTTGTCGGCGACCAATGCAAACATAACGATCTACTCTCGACAAAAAAACCGCTACGATGGATGGACCTACCGCATACTTCAGATCATTTCTATTCTCAACAGTGGACTTTTCGTGGAAAAAAAAACTTAAATCAGCGAATGGCGCAAAGGTGAGCATGCAATCTATATTACGTATATATTACCTGAATAAACAATGGAATTTTCTGCACAAAGATAATTTTAAAGTTATTGGATGTTTGATTCGAATATTTAAATATTTGCGAAAATATAAATATTTGAAATTAATTAACATGATCTAGATTAAAGAAATAGTATACCACATAAAATATTGCAATTGGCAATTTTCCTCTGGCAGCATATATGCAAATCAGCAACTAAAAGCAGCCGATAAACTCCTTAACAAACAGCAGATCATTTGATCGGCCTCCACTTTGCCACCAATCAATCATCGTTATAGTTGTTTCACTTTTCTGCGCTTTCACTGCATCGAATCACCAAAACGAAATGGCCATCTTGAGTCTGCGGTCACTTATATAGAAATTCGCGCCTGTTTGTCTGCCTGTCTGTCCGTCCGCTCAAATGTCGTGTATTTTCATCTCGATAGTCACTGAATTCGGAGAAGCGCTATAATAGCGCGTATAATGATACCATAGAATGAATACATGTGTACCACAGCTGAAATTGATCCATCCTCTATCGACTTTGCAGAGGTTGGAGGGACTAAAGGATATCCAACAATTTACAAGCATTTTCAAAAGAACGAATTTTCAATTTCTATCGATCAATCTTTGTCGGGGTTCGGATCGGGCAAAGCATCGATGTAAACATTTTATTATTCATCGACAGTTCATGCAGCTAGTTGGTCTGAAAAGCGGAATTCCAAAAGCGCTTATTTCGATTGTCAACTTTTTGACAACGTTTTTACCATAACACTACAATATTTACAGGAATAGTCGATGCACAGTCGAGCCAATGCTCACCCTTGAAACCAGCATTTATAATAATTTATTCAAAAGCGTTGACGCTTGTTCACTTCACCAAGCAATACAGGTGGAAATTTCCTCAAAACTTGCTGACGAAAAGAAAATCAACTAACCTTATATTCACTCAGCAGTAAATTCAACAACACATTTTTGCTAAACACTTGATGTCGTTAAGGTTAAGTAAACGACTTTTTTTTATTTGATTACGAATGGAAACACTCTTAGCAAAGGTGGGCTCGAATCTGTGATCTTCAACCTTCCAAGCAGCGCTTCAAAGGGTTGAGCTACTTCGAATGTTTCCGTTCGTCCCCATTTGTTGCTCAGGTTCAATCAATGCAATTGCGCATACGATCCAAAAGACATGATGAGCGCATCACGCCACAACCGGTATATGCATATACGGTCAACGCCTTGTGACGAAGCTAACTACATACATATTATAAAAGTCTCAATATTAGCAATTCGGTTAGAATATCTGCTTAGAAGACGGAATTTTATGGATTTCTGATGCAGAATAAAATTGCCTTTATCATTTAAACATTTAAGTAATCTTATCATGTGATGTCAGCGTTATTTTCTTATCAAACATTTCAATAATAGTCAATCTTTTGTGTAGCACAAGTCTCGAAAGAACGAATATCAGCTAATAGCACCTAGATATACTCTAGCTTCAATAATATATTAAATTTTCTCTTAAATTTCTATACGCTTAAAATTTCTCAAGAATTTGCATATGTTCCTCTGCATATCCGTTTATTCAGCTAACTTACATAATGAATCCGCCGTACTCAATCGCTTAAATGATTCACTTTGCTTGAGTAATTTGCATACTAATTAGCATTCAGCTATTTGTGTTATTCGTTTCATTGCCATATGAGACGAAATTGTAGTACGCATGAAGTTCCATAAAAATTTACATGCATCTTTAATCAGAATGCAACTTTGGTCGTTGATCGTTTCAGAATAAGTTCGCTTTAAAAAATATATTTCAATAATCAGTTCAAGTTTTTTGCAGCTCTTTCATCGCCCCCCCCCCCCTCCCCTCTCCACCACTTCCTATGCCTTTCCTCTCGTTGCATAAAAGCAAAACATTTATGGTCTTTGAACGTCGCATATCAAAGAGTGTTAGCATTTTCATGAGAATGTTACCTTTTTTTCAGTTTGTCCTTGGAAAGTAAAAAACAATAAATGACACAAAGCTAAACGACAATAATATGTGGATATCTAGGTATGAGATATTATTTTATGCTATGCAACCTTTCACGAACAAACTGGCACCTCTCTTTGAGAAAATTTTTTTTGGAATAAGGAAAAATTTCATGGCATTATTATATGAGGAATATTTTCATTTATTTATTCATTTATTTAAATGGTGAATGACGTTAAAAGAACAGAGAAATATGCAAAATGAGGAATTTGCAGAAATATAACACTTCGACCAGCACAATTAGTACAATCATAATCACTAAATGAATTATTAAACCTTACTTTGCAGAAGCAATTCAGCAGTTTATTATTGCTGCTAAACAGTTGAACTTTTTTTTTGCTAACGACTCGTACATTTAAAATCAGAACTTCATATAAAAGAAGTTTGTACAAAAAAAAAGTTGCAAAAAGACTTTCCTTCATACTGAAGATATGAAAAATCAAGTCATGGAAATAAATGATGCGACCACGTTTCTTACAATTATTTCTTTAAAAGAATACCTCCATTATACGTGAATATTGTTTACTCATCTTAAATTAAGTTCGTACCTATTCATATCTTCAAACCATTTGAAAATGTAAGAAATTCTTGGGCATGGGTGCATATGGATAGTATAGTACAAATGACGATAGCTTGAGTTGAAACTTTCGATCTGAACGCTTTAGAATCAGGCGGATAATACGGATAAGGAGATATAAGGGACGCCCCTCTCCTTCGGCAATATAGGATAGTATGCGTCTGAAATAGGCAAAATTCCGCTGCATCATACGGATATGATGAAATCAGTAAATGTGCTGAAAGCAGCGAAATGATAAACAAGAACAACAAGATTTTTTGGCTAATCATTAGGGCTTTACCAATAGAATAATTAAGAAAATGGTGGCGGTGAAAATTTTATAGCCAAAAGCATCTAAAATAAGTTAATCGATGTGTCGAAATGCTGGAAAAAATGAGTGAAGTCGAAAGTGAAAAGTGCAAAGAAGAAAAGCGATTTTCCACAGCAACGCCTTCCCAGGTTCACAATCACCTGCAGTCAATTAATTAGCCGTATGAAGAGTATGTGTGTGTGCGTGTGTATGTGTGTGCCATAAGACTACTCGAGGTATGACCTTTAAATCACGTAATATCCATAAATAAAACGCCCTCTTATGTACAAATACACCTCCACATTCAAGCCGTTATTCTAGAAAGTATACTTACTTATTTTACTTCAGTAGAATCATCTAATGATATCAATAAGTTAATCTCTGCAAAGATTTTGGCTTAGCGAAAGATTTTTCCTATGTTAGAACAAAAACAACTATACTGTTATATCGGTATTTTTCTTACAAAAAAATGAGTTCACTATTTTACTATGGATTCAAGCATAAATATCAAGTCTTCGACATTTCCGAACTGTCAAACAGCAGCAGTGGCCAACCACATAATTTTTTGCAAAAATTCTGTCTATATTTTTATATTACTAATGCTATTTTTTTACTCATTTATATTACTAATGCTCTGTATATGTATTAAAAACATAGATGAGGGGCAACTTCGATATATCGAAATGGTTGAATATATTAGAATGCCTCATTTACGATACAATAAAGTACGCTTTATTTGCAGAAAAATTGTAAGTGTTCGACAGCTGCATATCATCTCATATACTACTAAAATTCTTTCGAAAATAGCAGCAGCAGCAGTATATATATATATATATATATATACTTCAACGAAATGAAAACATTTTGCTCGAGAGAAGAAGAGTGATGAAGTAAAGAACTGCATGAGATATGGTGAAATTAGCCCATCCATTAAGGATGCACAGAATATAAGGAAGGAAAATAGAATGAGAATGGATAACTTTTTTAGATATATAACGATTAATGATACATAAGCAGTTAATACGATGTAATATTTGCTTAATTCTTATGATATGATAAAGAAAAAGTTAAGAATATATTTGTGTGCTATTTAATGATATAGTAAGCTAAATGGTAAACAAAATTTCTAGTGATTCATAAGTGATGGATAAGGCTGAATTGCAGTAAGAGAGGAATGCAAAAGATGCTCATATTCAGTAACTCTACTATAACGATAAGCAATTATGTAGGCTTTTGTAATGAGTGACCGAATGAAAAAAAATAACCTAAATCTCTGAAAGATTCTCAAAAACATTCTAATGAAAAGTATTTCAGACCAATTGAAAATTCTTTTGAGAGAATAGGCAAAAAATGCAATGAATTCTTTTCTCGCAATAAGCTTTTTCTTTAAGCAACGAATATAACTATAATCTCTAAAAGAGGATGTTAGCGATTTTCACATGAAATTTGCATATTCAAATGCGTATATTACTTGCAAGAAATATTCGTTCGCATATTGCATCTGGCTCTAAGAAGATTATAAAGTATAAACAGGTAGTATGAGTTCCATCAATTTCCATATATCAATATTTTTACATAATTTAGCACATTTTCAAATAATAAATTTAAAAAAAAAAATCTTACATCTCATTTGCATAATCTTACTAGAAAATGAAGTCATTTAAAGAGTTGGAACACCACTAAGTTGCTTCTGCACTTATGTCCGCTTATACAATGCTCTAGAAGCAAATCATCTGACGAAGAAACGTTACAAATGATGTCATATTTTTATGCTTAGCATCATCACTCTCTTTCACAAGAAGCCTATGATTCAGCATAAAGTTTACTCTGTTAGTTAAATGGCCTCATAATGAGGCAAAAAAACAGATTTATTTGTCCTAGCCCACCCATTTGATATCAGATAAGCTACAAGCTTATCAATGTTATCAACAGAAATCATTACATTATTATATTCGTCAACAAAAGCATTCAAAAAGCTGATAAAATTCTAAAAAAACCCACCAAACTTGGAAAGCAGATCAACAAATCATTATTACTCATCATTTACCAAAAAGTTTCCCTATAAAAATGCACAAAAAAATCGAACAAAGTGAGTGGGTTTATCGTTACAAGCGTTTAGCATTGCTCATCCCATAACGATTCATCCTTCTGACCGAGGTACCACCTATTCATCGCTCTGGCCAGTTGTTGGCATAAATGCAGAAGTGTAAGTTTTTTAAAGCAGTGATGTTCATTGAGTGAATGTTTTCGCTAAATCAGCAGCTTTTAGTGCTATTGAAATTGACAACATTTGACAGCGAAACGCAACACTCTTACGACAAAAAAATGCATCACGTTATGCTTTCGAGATTTTAGTACGAAAACCACTGAGGCACTTCGGTGGAGATCGAACTCTTACTTCGAGTTCAAGTCATTGCTACTACTCGGAACGTGAATGAGATTAGTTAACTTTAAGGGCAAACATAAATTTCACACTAGTATTGAATTTATCTTTGAGGATAACTTTTAGGGCACATTTATCTTTCACAGCAAATATTTATCCACTTTTCTTAGTTCTTCACCTTTAACTTTCACGTCTCATAATGATCATGACAACGATCTAGGCGATCAAGAGTAATGCACATCACATGCAAGAAAATCCTAGATAGAGAGAAAAAAAAACTGTGAGAATGTTGGAAAACTAAAACTCCCCATTGTTATCAGTGAAAGAGGAAAACGGCTGTCTATAGCTGTTTGTGCCAGCCTTCATTTCACCTCAACGCATTGTTATCTCTGTCGTTATCTTCCACTGCTTAGAAATACAACCTCATTCCAATAAACTATTTAATCGCTCGAATGTGCTCCTGGCACTTGAACTGTGAACATCCGATCAACCACTCCTTGTTCACTGAACAATAAAAATTGCCATTATTTTCGCAACATGCATGATTCCTAAAGTTGAGAGTATCATACACTTAAAAAGATATTTACATCTATATTTAATTATATGAACAGATGGCTGTCCCTAAAATAAGCATCTGCAAATAAGCACTTATGAAGAATGTTTATAAAGAAAAATTTATGGAAATTCTTAACATTTAGCTAAACGAAATGTGATTGCCGACATAAGCTTAAAAGGGCGAGTGCAACGACAAAAAAGAACGAAAAGCGATTAGTGATAAGATAGATTGCCTTTGGAAGAGCGACATTCGTCGACGAAGTGAGCGTCACAATTCGTGAATAGTCAAAAACTTCAATGTCGGATTTTGCATCCATTCTCGAACATTTCTTACTGACTACACAATTATATCGAAAAATTTTTGCAGTCGTCAATATGTGCAGTTAAGTAACTTATCATTTGAATAGAAATATATTTTCATCTTTTTGAAATCGAAGGAAATTCCCCAAGAAATTTAAAAAAAAAAATCCCTAAAATTATACTGAATTTTTTCCGCTTCATAATCAGATATGGTAAAAAGACGAGATTACAAAAAATTTAAAAATTGAAACGGCTAAAGAACTTTGAAGAAGAAACCGTGAAGAATATTAACATAACAATAAATGTAAATTTAAAGCAAAAATTTAAAAGATTTAAATTTCATTAGTTATATGGAGGATTTATCGGTTGCAATTTGAAGAGTGTATATTAATTTCATAAGGAAAAATATCTTCTTTCTTTTTTTACGAACTCACTAAAAATTTCATCAAAAAATTTTTTTTCGGAAATTGCTCAATTTTAGGGTTGAATAAAAAGTAGAACAAATAAATATTACTTACACACTACAACATTAACTCTAGAAAGAAAATAATTTAGAAGATTTTATAAGAAAATAGTATTAAATATAGGTAATGAAACTAGAAGCATAAACTTCTTCTTTCAAATAAAGCATTATTAATTTTATTAGCGAAAATGTTGAGCATTTAGAAAGCGGCATCTTTGGCGCTTTTAAATGATTACCTGTAAATATCACTTATAAAATACTTTCAAATATAATTTTTTTAACTAGTAAAAAGTTAATTGCGCTAAACGACAAAAATTTGTTTATTTAAAAACTAATTAAGTACTTCTTTGATTCATTAAATTCAGTTGCTCATTAGCAATAAATCCTAAGCGTATGAACTTTATTTATTTATTTACTTATTCGCTAACCTATTTATTTATTTATTTATTTATTTATCTTTCATTTATATTCATCTAGATGAGAAAAAAAATTTATTCACAATGAGAAATAAACTGGTCATTCAGATCATCCATTAAAAAATTAACCACGGACACACATCTGGGGTAGCCGATCGTTAGTAACTGACCTGAAATTTAAAAAAAAAAAATCAAATTGCATCTTTTAAAAGAGGGAATAGACACCAAATATCGGTTTGGAATAAAATTCGCTAATTATTTTGCATAATCGATGCGTTAATCAAATCGCTAGAATCAGATATTCAAATCCTATGAAGGTGAGATATTCGCATAAATATTTGTATATTATATAACGGCAAATTCGTAAAACTGAACCCTTATGAATTATTTTCAAGCAGAATAAATGAAAAAAAAAAAAAAATATCAATGCTATCATGAATTTCTTCCTTCATATAAGTGAGTTTCTAATGCAAGCCCAATTGCTCTATATAATGCCTCATCATTGTAAAGCATCAAGAGAAACGGAAAAAATAACTCTTCATCGCTATAATTTATCAAATGCTTAAATGTTATAAGAAAGATTCCCATTCGCTATACAAAGCATTGCATATAATGCTAGCATTTAGAATACTAACGATAACATAGAAAAAAAAAAAACTCGAATAGAAAAATAATGAAATAGAAGATGAATTAGTGGAAGAGAAAATGCAAAATCGATCAAAGAAAAAAAAGGAATGGGAATAAAAAAGTCCTAAAATATGAATTTTACAAGTAATAAATAAAGCATAGAAACGCTCACTTTTTCAATGGAAGCTATTATAAAAAAATTTTTTTTTTGCTGGGAAAATATTTTTAGTTGATATCGTTTAATCGACCAATTTTCATTAGAAAATTTTTATTATCAGCATGACTTTTTTATTCACTGAACAATTTTTAAAATAATCGATGAGAGACGTACAAGGTCTAAGTACCGAATTATAAAGTGAATAAAACAAGATAAAATGTAAGGTAAAAGAAAATATATAAAATAAAACATGTAGGCATATTGAATAAGAAAAGAGTGCATAGAGCACATAAAAATGAACGAAGCAGATTTTCATTAAAACTAATTCATAATTCTATAAACATTTACTAAACGCAGACGACTTATGAGAACAGACGAAAATATTTTTTTTCCATCAACAACAAATTGCAATAATTTATTGTAGACTTGAATAAATCTACAGTAGAACGACCCTATTAACAACTCTAACAGCCCTATTATTATATGGTTTGTCATTCTTTCATGACATTTAGTCAACCAATTCGCTTAATCGATTGAAATGCAAAGAAAAAAAAATTGCATTGTCCAAGCATCGTTACTATACTTTTTTCAACGATGATTATATTAAATCGCTTTATTCAGTGCTAAAAATCACTCATTCCAGCCGATTATTTTTACTGCAATTTCTTTATTTCAACTTAAGATTTTTGACAACAATTGTTGAGCACATAGAAAATGAAAGAAGTGAAAATAAAAATCGACGAATTCATTATTTACATAAAAATTTCTATTCATACTTCATTATTTTTTTTCTAAGGTTTCTTCTCGATTAATAAACAAATTTTTTTTTATAGTTTCTGAATTTCAAACATTGACGTGCACCTTTATTTAATTTTCTCTTTTTTTGGTGCAGTCTCTATTGTCTATTTCATAAGTTGTTCACATAAAACAAAATGCACATTTTAGGTTCCCGAAGTAAATTGCTTATCAGAATCAATAAAAGAGATGAGTTTATTGTATAGATATCAATATTATAAACTAGCAATAGACACATATTTATTCCTTAAAATAGACGAATGAAATTTTTTCAGCCTTTAATATGTAGTTGTCTTTTTCTCATCTCAAGTTGAGGAACTTCCAGATGTTTCGCAGATGTCTTTAAAATTCCAGACGTTTATATTTCAAAATTTTCACTGCTGGCAATCTTATAGTCAAATTATTTAAAATAACAACAATGTGTTAAATTGTAACTAAATTACTAAACAAAAGAATTGGATTATTAATGAATAATTAGATGGGTGGAAAATATTAATAAATTTAAATTTTATTTCATATTCTTCTAATTTAGCGATGATTTGTTTCGTGTAGATTATTTTGATTGATAGACTTTAAGATATCTGAGGGTGAATCTTTAAGGTTTTTATTTTACTACATATATTTTGCATAAATAATTGCAATTATGTTATCATAAAGAAAGAGCTTTTCCTCAGAAAAAAAATTTAGATGAATAATTAATTATTTCATATAAAAAGGAAAGATTCTATAGAAAATACTTCCTTTACAGGTATTTATGAGGAAAATTAATTTTTGCATTATCGTTTATGAGGTTTTCAACGCTAACAAAATGAAAATTTATTTAATAAAATATTGTCATTTAATGCATCCAAATGATTTTTATTGAAACGATAATGGAGGCAAATATAAAAATGCAAATTAACTCTAATAGAAAATACGCGTATTTGAGTAATTAGCTTCTTTTATGAGACAATACTAAAAATAATAATTTGGATAAGAATGCATTCATTGGTTGGTTTACAAGTAAAGTAAATGAGCAGCTAAATGAGCTAAAAAATTTAGAAAAAAACTTCGGTTTTCTGTTCAAACTTGCTTTTGCGAGTGAATTTTTCTGCTCAAAAAAAATGTTCGTTTCAAAATCTTCTAAATAAAACGGATTTTCCAATTTTCTTTGAATTTCAAATATGCATTTTTATTTAAGAAGATTTTCTATTCAAACATAATTTTCTAATTCCTCAACGTTTCCAGAGATGACTCTTGTATTCACGGGTGAGGGGGGAGAGGGGCTGCTCTATTCAGTCAACACGATAAGCGCACAAATAGTGATTTCTAATGTGAATGCTATCTCTTGTCATCAAGAAGAGTTTCTTAGAAAGTGCACCAAAATATCCGTTTAGATTTTGATCTTATTCCAGCTTATCATATCATATCAAACGTGGCATATCAAAACTTGCAATATCATCACATATATTAGTGATAAATTTCAATAAAAGCACTAAAACTTTTACAAAGCATCAATAACATACTCAAATACACAGTAAAATATACAAATTTCTCAGCGTTAGGATGTTAAACCAAAGCGCATAATCTTTGAACTTTCGACTAATCAAAAATGTTTTAGTTCCCTTTGAAAAGTAATTTGCATATTTCTTTGCGTAAAAACACATCAAACCTCTTCGTAAAGGCAATCGAATTGAACTCTCTATCTCGATATTTCAATAAATCAATAAATCAATAAATCAATTAATCAATAAATCAAAAAACAATCAATTGACATATTAATCAACTAACTGATAGATCAGAATTTATAGGAAATATTTCGAAGTGAAATAATTGAATCAATGTATAACTATAGAAATAAAGAAATATTATAACGCTAACAAAGTACACTGATATAATATTGCGATTGTTACAATTAAAAAATGATGAATTGCGAACACTTCAACGTTTCCAATTGAAGAAAGATAAACAATAAGAATTAAAGCATATCTCTGAATGTTAAATGAAATGACGGTGTAAACATACAACAATGTCAATCGAGGTGTCACGATATTCCCCTTTGAGCAAGCGCTATTCAACAATTCGAGTGCATATACGGATTAAACAGACAATAATCCTGCACGTGGGCAATATATCCCTCATGTAAATATGGATAATATATCAGACATTGTTGCTCATATTATTTATATAAATATAGATATAAATGAATGAATAAATAAATAAATAAATAAACATATATATATATATATATATATATATATATATATATATATATATATATATATATATATATATATATATATATATATGAGCACTGTCATTTTATAAGCCAGGTGAAGCCCGCTATCGAAAAAAACACGAAAACTTTCATCCATAATAAAAAACGGTATCCGACCGAAGATTGCCCTTTAGGCAAGGCTCAAATGAAGAAGTTTATTAGACAATTTTTATAGGCTTCCTTCTTGATAAAACAAAACCATCATGAGCAGAAATACAGATACCTATATAAATAAGGAAGAGAGGTGGGCGTCATAATAATGTGATTATGGGAAAATGTGTAAGAGCGATGACTTGAAAGCGGAAACAAATGCATCAAATAAGCAAACATGCGACAAGAATAATAAACTACAAAAAATTGTTGAATATATTATGTTAACTACTGGAGAACTGCCAAAACCCGAGGCATTAAACAATGCAATTCGTTGCCTTATTGAATTTATGTTAAGTAATGATGTCCGACTAGTAATTTATCGTCTTTAGGATAAAAGTGAAATATGTTTGTGACGTATTGCCGAGTTGAATTCCCACATTTAGCATTATAATTTATAACCATCGCTCCATTCTCTACTCCGAGTAATTTACTACCCTTCATTTCCCGCACCGCTCCCCCCTACCCCCACCTCTAAACTTTTCTATTCCACATTTTTTGAATACGTAAACTTTTCATTAAAACTAAAATTAAAATTCAATTCGTTCAGCAAATTGAGAAGCTTTTTGAGAGACCATTTGAAGACATCAATTATTCAAATTATAAACATAAAAGAATGAAAAGCAATAAAAGCAATAAACTTAGCAATAAATAGAGGCACTGAAAATAAATCGCCGGAAAATTGAGGCAACAAAAATGAAAATTGGAAATATTAAAAATTCATTCAGAAAAGATTTATTTTTAAGTTCATTTAAAAAAAAAAAAGAAAATGGGGCAAACGCTGCAAAAAATATAATCCAATATTCTCACACGAATTATCCTTTATAATTCAGTTATATAATTTTAGAAGGATAGTGTCTTATGCAATCCTTTTAAATTCTCTTTCATGAATTCTGTGTTACTTTACCTTTAATAAATGCTATTTCATAGTTCCGTTGATTTATTTATTATAATGTGCTTCCCATGGGAAAAGTTTTGTTGCCGCGCCCGATTGTTGATTCACCACTGAAACGTTTTGTGGTCAACCTGCTATCGTTTCTTGATTTTATCACTTTATCAGCAAATGAATAAATAATGTGCGCAATCTTAATTTCACAAGCAAAATAAAGAACACTCAAAACATAAGATCGAATAAAAGAAAAGTAAAGTTTACAATCACGATGATCAAAAAGCCAACGTCAACTAAACAGAAACTCATCGATTTTCCGAAGTTCGAAATATTTAAAGCAAATAGTGATCGCAAATTTATTCGGTTAGAAATGAGATAATTCAAAATGCGATAAGCATTAAGTAGCATCGCGTACAGCGAAGACAATAAAGGCAAATTATAAGTAAGTGAGTATCTGTGTGTAAGAGAATACAATATCCGATCTCCTCTCCTCCAGACAGTACTGTAACTAAGCGAATACGATAACTCATCTTCCAGAAAGCATTGTTTTGATGTGTAACTAACTGAATTACTTGAAGACACAACAAAAAATAGGGAGAGAAAGAAAATTGTTGGGAAAAACGAGAACAAAAGATCAAACTTTGGTCATTCGTTTCTGAAAATATTATCCTCGAATATCAACTGTTTTCAGCACTTTTTCATTCTCTTTTCTTTTCTCTTTTAATGCTCTGTAAAGAGTGCACATTTGTCAACAAATCTGATCACTTGAAAATAGATCGAAAGAAAATGACAAACCAAATCTTGAAATAAGGCGAAAAAAATTTCCGTTGTTTATAAAATTCAAATATGTTAGGAGAATTTTGCATAAGCATGTTCCTTTAAACATGTTATACCCGTTTAACGCACCAATGTACTATTTTCTAAAATGATATATTTGCGAAAAAATATCTCTATATGGTAACATAAAAATTCGATGTATAACAAATGCTTCATCGGTGAATTTCTTTGAATAGAAAGAGGAAATATTTGCCAATAGATATCACAGAAATATCAACTTATGCTTACGTTAATCCACGACGATCACAAAACAGTATATTTATTATTCGATAGAAAAGGACGTGAAGCAGCCGCTACTAGAATTCAGTTCCTTCCCCCCAACCACCCCCCCCCCTTCGCAAAATGATAAATAATAATAGTCATCACAGAAAAATATTGTGGAAATTGTTGCAGTAGTTTTTCGAAACAAACAACTACATTTATTAAAATCGAGTATTGGCATGTCATTGATAAGACTGAGTAAATTTCTGCTAATATGTTTTTTTTTTTGCGAATCATTCAAAAGTGCACCGCCATTTCCTTTTTTTTTCATTTCTTTTCTTCCTTGCTAAAAGGATCGTTCCATCTCCCCTCCTCTCTTCACGCTCAAACAACTCAATATATGCTTTCAATTTGGTACAATTATTTTTTGCTATTGATTCATAAGAAAATCTATAAGCTATTTAGTGGAATGAGTTTTGCATTCATTCAAATTCCCAATGCGCAAATAAACATTTTTGCTCATTTTCTCTTGAATTGTACAATTCTTGCATTCTCCATTCATTTTAGTTTTGTCCTGATATAAGCAATTGCTTATATCAGGACAAAACTAAATTGATATAAGCAATTTGTATATACGTTTATGAATAGATTTAATATTAAAAATTTGCAGTTTAAATAATATTGCATATAAAAGATGTGAAAAAATATAGCGCTGGCTATATTGGCTGATAGCTAAAGTTGAAGCTGTTATTAAGCTTAAGAATTGATTATACTTAATGTATATAGCATATAAGTTGTCGATACAAACGTCTATCTTCTTATAATAATTAAGAGATCACTTTTTCTTTTGTTATTCCAATAATTAATTTAATATTCATATTTGCATATCAAATTACCACAAAAAAAGACGTTCATCGTCAATTACAATCACTTTGCACTATTGCATATTGAGGGCATCCAACTGCAAGATCTTTGATACAGATAGACGGTTCCATAATATTGGGTAAAGTTTTGCGATTGCAGTTGCAATATTTCCTTACAAGGGGAAATAGAAGCAAAGTACATTTGGCAATCACAGCAGTAATATAATGGTTCGCCCACTCATCGAAGACGATGGGTGAATACAGCCAAATTGCGAATGCTATTGCAGCGTTGTGCAAATGATTTTGCTTTAAATTACGTAAGCGGTCAATGGCTCTGGAAAGAGTCGTTGCGGTTTAAAATAAGCTCCGGCTCATGCTAATCCGCTATTGCAACTCATTTGTCACTCGTAAGGGTAATTTAAAGTTTGGACTTAAGTGTTTCATGAATGAGTGAATTCCATAACGCCTTCCGCAATACGTTATTGTGGCTTAAAGGTCAATCACTCGTAAAAAAAAGTTGCTCTAAATCCATGCGATGTCCATTCGCCTATTGATTTATCCGCTGGCTATTTATTGACATACGAATTAGCTTTCAAATAAGTCAGTAATTTTATCATCTCATCAACCATATTGATAAAATGCGGGCACTCAAACATTTGATTCAAATCCTTGCTTGTAGGGAGAGGAAGTCAATGGCCTGTTCAGGCAAGTGTCTGTGATCCGCCAAGTATCATGCAAAAGGAAAAATCCACGATCAAAAGATCACGGATCCGCCAATCTCATAGCCAAAAGACTATGGATTTACACTTCTCTGTGATCTTCTGTGGCCATATTTATTCTAATTTACACTTATGGATCGATGATTTCAAAAATGAATCAAATAAACTAACAGGAAAAGTGCCAATGTTGTATATCTTTGCATGTGCGATTCTATAGGAGGAAGATCCAAATGGAAGTTTGCATTTCGGAGGCACTAAATAAATTATGCCAAAATCAAGACGATCAAACACGAAGATATTGCAGGGTACATAATGATACTGAGCAATCTGGCCATCACCATTTGTTAAAGAAATCCAGCAAGTAGAAAAATGGACTAAATAGTTGTCAGGATTTAAGTTTCTCGCATTTTATTGATCTGGTATATTAGTTTCATAATTTATTTTCAAAAAAATTAAAAATTTATAAAAATATCGCTTTTTCAAATCATTCAGTTATTCCTATAAATTATTCCACAAATGATTCTTTTTTTTTTCTGCAAATCAAAACGACAGAAGAATATTGCAATTTTTGATCATTTTCAATGGTAAATAACTTCTTTTGAAGTTCATCGATCTAGTTGAAAGTTGAAATCGGATGTACTCGTACGTATGTACATTGCTTGTTGCAATGTTTTAGCTTTAATAGTTGTTGCAGCGGAATTGTTAGGCAGGGAGAAGCACACAGACACACACAGACAGACAGACAGACAAGTAAACGCAAACAAATAAACAGACAAAAACTGCTTCTGCATAAGTTAATATGAGCGCATAAAAGTAAATATTTTCACGTCGATGAATTTTTGCAGAAATTAATTCAGCCAAGTTTTTTTTTTTCTTTGTATTTTGCATAAACATTGCAAGACAATTGTTTTCCATTATATTTTATTTCGTTTTATTTCAATATTGATTTATTTCTGCTTTATTCTTTTTAACGATTAGCAAGTTTTTAGGATTTTTTTATCGTTTTACCTTATGAAATACCTTATTCTTTACATTAGATTTACCACAAAAATTCGTACGATTTATTGATTTATCCCTTCAGTAGTTATTTATCATCTCTTTGAGGATTTTATCATTTACATGGGAGTTGGACAACGTGAACAGGAAGAGTATCAACGGATACCAATCCACTGATAGCAGTGATAAGTGATTAGAATTTGCTAAGTTTGTTTTAAGCGCTGATTTCATCACCTTGCAGAAAAATATAGAAATGCATGAATTTCATAAATGACATTCAGAAGTGTTCATCATTGATAATGTTACCTAATTTTTTTTGCCGATACGACCACAAAAACGGATTCTAAAAAGAGAGAAAGATAAAACAACCGAATGTATCTAATTCTCAACATAAATGGCTTATGTGTGACTAATTAAACTTTGAAAAGTGAGAACGGTGCTAATAACTTCTAAATAACCCTGAATTTAAACCTAAAATATCAATTGAACCTGAAATTAAATATAAATTGAATCCAAATTAAGCAATACGCATGAATAAAAATAACTGAAGCGGAAAATACTGACACTGCAGCTTTCAGAATTATAGTAGTTGTGAAGAAAAAATTATTTCGCTTATCATTCGGTTGTTTTCGTCCTGTATTCAACGATAATACCATCGATTGAGAGTAGAGGGATGAGGGGATGGGGGGATGGAGTACGAAGTGAAGCCGGAAAAGATCAAAAATTGAGGGAACGCTCCTCATTCGTAAGACAACAACGAAAACTAGAGAGATTAGATGTGATCGACAAAGTGCATCATTGCCATCAAATGGAAGACACTTCTTACGTCAGCACTCAACCAACGTCCATTGCTTCAAGCCCACATTTCGGCACTCGCCGAAAGAAGAGAAAAAAAATATAAGCGAAACTTCTCAGAAATCCAATTCGTCTTTCAAATACATCGATTATTTTTTTCTCAGTATTTTTTTAAAATAAATTTATCAACGATATAAGAATCATTTTCAAGAAGAATTCAGAGGAAAATTTCGTTTTTTTTTTAATTTCATTTCAGTTTATATATACGAAAATCAATTATGAATCTAAATTTCATAAATATGACCGATTAGTTACTTCTTTCAAATGAACATTTGTAAACGAGCTAGAATTTCTGCGTTGTTTTTTTAATTTTTTCCTTATCGCTCAATTCTATAGCTCATTTTTTATAAAACAATTTCATTGATGCATGTCGGATCGGGCTAACAAATACGATGGGCAAAAAAACCGAAAGACGAAAGATATCTAGCTTTTGCTTTTGACAACATCACATAGTGATACGGGTCCTTTTCAGCATGTCTATCGTGAAGCCACAGTTGAATAAAAGAGTGAAGAAAAATCAATTTTTTTTGAATTAATTCGTCTGTTCCCAACTCGACTTCCATATTGCCAACTTGGCCTCATAAATCCAAAAATCGACCACTGTAGCCCATAAGAGGACATATTTCACAGGTTCTTAGAAGAAAAAGAATATTAAACATATATATATATATATATATATATATATATATATATATATATATATATATATATATATATAATATTTAATATATATATATATATATATATATATATATATAATTTATATATATATATATATATATATATATATTATATATATATATATATATATATATATATATATAAGCCTACCATAATTTGAAACACTTATATAATTTCAGGAGAACTATCTAGTTGAAAAATATTACTAGTTGTCATTAGCAACAAAGCAGAAAATAGAAAATGCTAACAATGGAAAACAAAGAAAGAAACGGAAATGAAAAACGAACAAAATATGAAAGCGAAAAAACATGGAAACACTAAAAATAGAAAAGTAAAGAAAATAATGAAGTTAAAATACAGAGAAAATAGTGAAAATGAAGAACAACATTAAGAACAATATCACTGCATATACACTAAAAACTATTTGCAAATATAACAATAATTTTAGAAACATATGATCTATAATGATTTTTGTTGCTTTCTTCCATATATATTTCTTGAAGGTAAATATTTATTTTATTCCACAATTATTTCTTTTCTATTCCATTCTTGTTTGATTGTTCTTTTTCTGTTCTATTTTCTTATTGACACAATAGGTTGATTGTTTTCTAACATCGAATGGAATCAATAGATTTAGTGCGTCACTTATTGACGTAAGCAATGGTTACACATTCACCAATAATCTGCAAAAACCATTGCAACGAAACACTTTTTCTTTTGACATTTCCTTACAGGTAATCTTCTATGAACCAGTCATTCCCTATTGTATTTTTGAAGAGTCATTTATAGATTTTCTATGAGATAGTTGGTATTGAAAAGAAAAACAATTTTCAAGTGCTGCTAAAAACATCGAACAATCATCAAAGATATTAACTGACTAGATATATTGCACGAAGACGGAATATAGGTATACAATCCCATTTATAGCAATATAGACTCAATTTATAACGATATAGGACTCCATTTAAAGCGATTTAAGGGAGTATGAGACCCATAATTGACAATAAACAAAGCTTTTTTTTTGGAGAAGATTATTTATGGGCTTTTGATTCGTTTAAAATATGAGAAGTGCATTATGAAATATATTATTTTTCGATAATGAATTCTAACCGCATTTTTTACTCTCGTTGATGGTTTGATCAATGGGATTGCCTAAAGCGCGTATTGTGCTAGCTTTCCTGGTGCGTTTTTCATTTCTTTAAACGGCACTCTTTCAGGTTTATAGTGGAGTCTTTTTTAAACGAGGAATTGTTTCAGGAATACTTAATGAAAGTATTCGAAAAATCGAAAAAGAATATTGAAAGGAGAAGCAATATAAGAGGTTGTTGTGGAATTCATTAGTGTCATCATGCATTCATTGTTCCCTTCTTGAAGTACCAAATAAAATTGCCACCCACAATGATACTTGAAAAGCATTTCGCATATTTTTGCATTAACCGAAAATGCCTCATTGATACATTCTTCGATAATCTTGCCGTTAAGATTGCTCAGCTTATCACCTTCGTCCCCACTTTAACCCCCAAATTAACTCTTTTCTAGCACTCACCCTTCCATCCATCTGGCACTCCTCCGCCTTATACCTGAATTTTACTTCTTCCCTAGCATAAAAAATCAGCCATAATTTTCTTTAGCGTAAAAAATCTTGATCACTTTCGGTAGTCTAGTTTCTATCTACGAAAAAGTACCACGAAAAATGTGTTACTTCGAAGACTATCACTCAGATTTCCTGAAAAAAATTTTTTAGCATTGAGCAGTCAGTCAATAATTTAATTTTTAATGGAATTTTCATCGATAAAAGTAAGAAAATAAGCTTTAAAAGTTGGATTAAAAAATGTATCTTTGAATGGAAAATTTTTATGAAAGCTTTCAAGCGTTCAATCTTTCTCGAAGCTTATTGGTTTAAAACTTGTGCATATTTTTTGATTATAAAATTCTGCTGATTTTTTCACATCTTCGCTTTTTTTGGCAAGCAGCTTGCGGCAACGCCATATTTCTGTGCAATAGGTATCTATTCGGCAGTTTCCACGCATTATCTGCCTAAGGTGAAGATGCGAATTTTGATGCGTGCTATGTGCGCTCATCATAGATCGCCTTCTATACTTTCTCCTATTTCGCTCATCAATTGCGTGAAGAGTTATAGTATTTAAAGATATCTAAAAAAATTTACATCCATTTTATATCAGTCGGATTTCCATTTTATGCGTATCCGGTGATTAAAAAAAATGCATCTTTATAGATTTGTAAAAGTATTTGGAGCAGCTGAAATATGAAAGGATTATATCACACGCTTCATTGTTTTTAGATAACTTATGAAGCCTTAATAAAGATAACCCGTAAAGGCTACTGGTCAAGTGGACGAATTGGTCTATTATGCTAATTGCTATGCTTGTCTATATAAGTTGCAATATATATGATCCACTCAGAGGATCTTATTTTAGATTTAAATAACATCTAATATTATCGAATAATTCATCTAATGAGTAAATAAGTGCAAGTGAACGACTAGATGCTTCAAAGTTCTATTTGCTTTTATTTTGCGGTCAAGGGTTGTATTTGAAAACGAGGGGGAGGGAGCTCTATTCAAGTGGGATCTGATAACGATTTGTCACCACTATGAACGACGATTCGAATTATAAGACAAACGGGTGGATATAACAGCGCAACTGACAGTAAAGGATGATGAAAATATTGAAGAATATAACACAAAGATATTCACTGCAAATATTCTTGCTATATATGACAGTGCAATGCAGTGGAAAGGACAAAAGAATATTGTTCGCATAAAATGCTTCAAAAAGTGCATATGCAATGCGAAATAAGTTTTTCATCATATTCAAATGCAACTGCACATTTAATAAATGAGGAATTTCATATGCATCTATCAACCGAAATGGTTGGCAATTAGAAGAAAGGTCACGGGTGACAAATGAACCTTAGAATAGCTAGCAGTTAGAATAAAGGTCAGGTGGTAGATGAAACATATAAAAAAGAGGTCATCTAAAGGTCACGATCGATAAATAAAGAAATGATTAGCAAATTGAAGTTTAATACACAATCGATAAAGAAGCATTTAAATTGTCGGGAATAAAGTATTACGAGGAATAAAAAAATACTGAAATCGCAAATACGCTAGCGTGACGTTGAAATAAACGACAAAAACAGAGGCGAAAAGGATAAAGCGCAACGTAAAGAAGGAGTAACCACGCATAAAAGAGCGTGCATTGGTCAGCTTACAGTAACATTGATATAGAAACTCATTGGGGCTTTATTTTGAAGCGAACCGAGCCAATAAAACAATAATATCTTTTGGTTATTTATTAGAAAACTTCATCATTTTTGCAAATTTTGCAATTTATGATTCTATGAATTCATTAGAAAACAAAGAAAGTAAAGAGGAAATAAATGTAGAGGTGGCGCACATGGCGGCATACGCGCTAAATACATGACATCCCGTCAAACATATAGGACATATTGCCTTATATATAAGACATATTGCCTTATATCTTCTCCCATTTATAAGAGCGATACAATTGGACATGAAGCACTTCCCTCATCAATGTTCCATTTATGCCTTTTGTCTCATATAATTCAGAAATTCGTTATATGACTTTCTGTGGGATCTTTGAGACTTTTTTCGTTGAACGTTGATATGGTCAACAAAATTTCTCACCACAATAACTTTTGAGATTTTAGTTATTTTGAGATTTGCGTTCGTATGACGAATTTCTCGTTGAAAGATATTTTCGAAAATCTAATATCATTGGCAATGCATAAAAGTTGTTTGAAATACGATCACCTGAAAAAATTTTCATCGTATTAGCAAATAAACAGAAAGGATGGTTGGGAGGAAAGGAAATGGAGGGGGGATGGGGTCAAAGGATAACAAATGGCTATACCTGCCTATATGTTGTTCGAGTGACAAACGGGACCGATTCAGTCGAAAGCTCTTGCTTTTGAAGTGTCATACCACAAGTTAAGGTTCGATGATTTTTTACTGAAAATGCCTCTTTCAAGTGGCATATGTGATGAGATATCATGCGAATCTTCATGCGGATTTAATGATTTGCGAAAGCACTCAGAATCGGAAAGGACCTTCATTAGCTATAAACTTGTCGAGAACTGAAGTCGAACTTAAAGCCTCAGCTCGAGTTTTGCCCGTTTAGCGAAAAAAAATTCAGCATCGAAAAAAAAATCATTGTTTATAGAAGAAACACATGTTGATGGTAATGCCTCCTTCACATGATATCGCAATGCATATATATCTATCCTAGAAGAAGCATTAATAAATAAATGCAAAATGCGGATAGCAAGTGCTGAACAAACTTATGGAAAAAGAAATTGAAAAGAAAAGAACGCAAATACATCTCAATTGTCAGTATCGCTGAAATATCTAAAGATTATGGATCGACCTGAGCCCAATAACATAGAGTTTAAATACTTCCGATTATAAACTGTGATTGATGCCCTATGAACATCGTTCGAGAGTTTTGCAACGTCACTGCTAAAATAATACTTTCTAATTTCCGTTCAATTGCAGCCTATTTCCTCTTCAACGTTCATTATAGAGATCTTGAATATTTCTCTCAGTCAACGTCGATCAACCACACTATGATCTTGTAACATTCCACTAAATCCATATCTCTTTGAATTCCAAGGCTATCACATCGATCAGAGAGGGTCTTTCCTCATGAGGCACATTTAAACTTTAGGGCCGTTTCTTTGTGAAGTGTCATAGCATAAACTCTCTCATTTTTACACATTTAACAGTATAAAGATGGTAGATATGTGGTTTAACCATATTGAAATCCAGAGGGAACAATTACGTTCAGCAAGTTCATCAGAAATGATGTGAAATTTGTTTCAAATTATATTATTGGTTTTGAGGATTTAAAGCTATTCAAGTTCAGACAAGTTCATGACCTAAAAATGTTCAAGTTTAGATAAGTTCAGGACCTAAAGATGTCCAGATCAAAATGTGTTCAAAAAAGACTTAAAATAGTTTATAAATAAAGATATTATTGGACCGGAGAACTATAGATCCCTACCCTCTCATAAGCGATAGATAAAAAAGTGAGTAAAAGCAATGAAAATTCATCCTTCAACTAGATTATAAAAATCCCATCGACAAATCGCTAGCATAATTTCAAAAATCTTTCTAAGCCAATCTATGTTAACTTAACGTTTTATTTCAGAAACATTGACTGAATATTAATTTGCATCCAATAGCAATAGTAAAACTTGGATAGTTCACACTCATCGGGCTGCGAAATTCCCTTCTATAAAAATAAAAAACTTTATCTTAAAAACTTTTTAAAAAAATTTCATCACTTTGCAGCCCATATTTAGCAGCCAATATCTCCTTATTATATAGGACTCGAACACATCGATGATTAGAAATTAAAATACATTCCAAAGATGTGAAATTATATGACAATAAAAAGAAGTGGACAATTTGAGAACGTTAAAATGTTATCCACCAATATAGAAAGGCGAAAAAATTGTGGATCGATATAAAGTGTGAAATTTGATTTGTGGAGAAAGCGTTGAATAGCACATCGGAGGCTTGGATTTCCTATTTCTGGCACAAAACAACGCAATCATCAACGTTAGAGACGAAAAAAACGTTTTTTTTTCTTTGATTGCAAAGACTATGTTCGAGAATGCTTCAAGTCTAATATATCGCTTTTTTTTCTGCTTATAGATGAAGCATAAATGGAGAGGAATATAAAGATAAAAAAGAGAAATGTGAGAAAGAAACCGAAACAAACGAAGAAAATCAATGAAAGTAAATCT
Organism: Baylisascaris procyonis; assembly: GCA_037389465.1. Classification (NCBI taxonomy): domain Eukaryota; kingdom Metazoa; phylum Nematoda; class Chromadorea; order Rhabditida; family Ascarididae; genus Baylisascaris; species Baylisascaris procyonis. Next base: position 3,239,436 of record JAZARR010000095.1, on the reverse strand, counting down.
TTCTTTTTCCCAATTAGAAAAGCCTCTTCAATAGTTTCAAGGGAAAAATACTTGGCAATCCAAGCTCCATCATTTCAAGAATGTTTTACGCATATTTGAAAATCTTCGTTTGCGAAGTGCACCACGCCGATACCATGTCTGTGTGTTGGTATGTACGTGCCGGTCCGTCGCCTGTCTGTCCGGTACTTTCAACTTGAGGGTCATGCGCGAAGATATTCCAGTGACTGATATAAAGCACAAGTTGATCCATGAAATTACGTTATCCAGCATTAGATCAGCTTTTCATTTTGCATCGATGCAAAATGGCATCATTGCGCATGTTTACAAACTATATAACCCACAACATTAACCGATCAGATGAAGACAATGTAAAAAGCGCATATCGTGCCAGCTTCCTGGCTTATTCCCGCGCTTATTTCAGGCGTTAATTTTAATTACCGATGCTTTTTTAATGATTGTTATCTATTTGAAAACTTTTTCGATGCTCTTTAAATGCATATTACGATAAAAATTGATCTACCATAGAAACTTTTATAGAATCACTGCGCGATCCACTTCCAAAACCTTCGAATAGGAAAGAGAGGGATGAAACTGAGAGGAGAGGGAGGGTATCACGGTACAACTTACTATTAAAAAACAAATTAATAATGCGCTATAGTAAAACATTAGACCGCAACTTATCAAAGATATGCTGCCGTTCCCCAAAGCTTATCAATTAATCTTTTATCACTTTACAATCACACCTTTAAACTGTTATCGTCCACCACTTGTATGAGAGAAGAGAAGCACACTACCTAGATCTTACCTGACAGTAAATGCGTAATATAAGCCCAGGGGCTCACAAAATATTAAAAATTCTACTTCATATTGTGATGGATGGAATCATATTTGACTTGCAAAAAAGGATAGCGAATTTTCAATTTGTTTCTATGAAATATTTATTAATTTTACGGAATAAATATTTCTCCTTATTAGATAAACTTCTATAGAGTTAATAATATGAATCATGTTGAAATAATGTACACTTCGAATCATCAATATTTTTATTGCTTATTTGTTACTCAATAAATATTCGATATTTAGTAATTAATATGTTAAGGCAAATTTAACAGCACAAAAATACATTAATATTACAAGATGAAATAATATTATAGACTATCAAAAACAATAAAAATATTCAAATAATAAAAGAGTGCCGAGGAAGACCCCTTGAGGTATGTAGGATTAGATTATTAGACCAGATAAGAACCCCTTACTACTGCAATTTTAGTTAAGTAAGATATGCACGCATTTGATGCACTAATATGAGGAAAAATGGAGAGGGAGAGAGAGGGAAAGAGAGGAAGGGATTAAGTAAGATCCGCATACCAAATGCGCAATATGTCAGCAATATAGGTGAAGCTTCAGAGAGTACAACTGCCGTCATTTTATTTTATTGAGGATAGTGGCCGCCCCCTTGCTTTTAGCCTATTCCTTGAACCGAATATGCAAACATTTTCAATCTTCTTCAAATTCATATCCACAAAAAATATACAGCAGCACAAAAAATTGATGAAATTAAATTAGACGCTAGGCTACGAAACTTTATAAAAACGATTTCAAACTTCGTTGCTAACATTTGAATCTTTCAACAATAAATTTGCAAAGAAATTCTACAATTCAGCATATATATATATATATATATATAAAGTTATGCCTGTGCCCGTATTCGTCTCTTCATCTGTCTGTTCGGTGCTTTGGAGTCGCGGATTAAAGAACCTTAAACTAAGAAATTTGATTACATAATGGACCAGGTATAGCAACTTCAAATTAAGCCATCGATTTCTTCAATAACTACTCAATACGCATAAATATTTATGTGTATTTTATATGTTTTGCATCCGGTCAGAATCGTCGAGTCAGAATTCATGCAGAATTTATGGCTGAAAATATATGCAAATTTTCAAGCACCACATTCCAATATTCATAACTGCTTTCGAAATCGTCTAATCAATATAAAGTCGATCACTCTATCGGTCAACAATACAGTGCAAAAATATCATTTGCACAGTGTTATTTTATGCCCAAAAAATTTCTTAACTGTAGTTTCAACGAAGTCCGAGCTGAAATCATCAGACAAACAGAAAGACATGCACAGACACATGCACAAACAAACAGACAGACAGATTGTCTAACTAGCGTTGTAACTTCATACTCACAAAGTGTATAACAATGACTAAATGCTGTTGGTAAAACTTCAATGAACAACAAGAAAATATACAAAAGAAAAAATGAATAAAATAAAAAAATCACAAAATTAAAGGCAATTTTAACATAAAGAAATTCAAGAGCACAATGACAACAAATATTTCATCAATTCTGATAAAATATTCGTAACTTTTATTAAGTGGAAGTATTTTTTTAAAAAAAGGTAATTTATAAATAAAACCGATAAAATCTCTCAAATGATTCGTCGGAATACAGCTCCCGTTGATGTAACACCACTTTTACCACCAAATGTTATCGAATTAGCTGATGCAATTTCAGTTTCGAGATATAATCCTGTACATTCAAATTGTTCTTTTAACTCTTCCCTGAAAATATCGGAGAATTAACGCATAAAAAATTTGCGAAAAATTCATGAATTCGCATTTTTCTTTATAAGATTGACAGCACTCAATGATAAGGCAAAAGCTCACTGAGGAATAAGTATTGCCAACACTGAGAAATAAAGAATAGAGAAATAAGTACTGATGATTGTTTCAAAAAATTTTGCTAATTTCCTGGTCGATTCCCCCTCTTTCCATCCTCCTATCTTAGCACTCCCACCAGCTCATCTCCTGAGTGGGCAATATCTCCTCTCTCCTCATATCTGTAAGTGAATGCTGCTTGCTAAAAATAAAAAAGAATGCCGTTCGAAGCTTTCGTAATTATTCATTTCTATCCGGCTCAATCGCCAACAAGTATAGTCAATTCCACACTTTGCACTAGAGTCATAAAGGCAGCCATTGAAAGCTATTTATGGCTCCTACAACGCTGACTATAGCAGACCTTTCTACTTTATACTATACTTTAATATTGCCGGGATTAGCGGTTTGAAAACGCCGAATGTATAGTGTGGAACAAGTATGCGCAAATGCCTCTTTTCAAAGAGGGTTATTAAACCTCGAAATCTGTCATTACCGGGATGTATGACCCTACGAATCTCCCTATATTTAAGGAGATCGCTGAGTATTTTATATTAACACAATACCCACCTGAAGCATTACTTGAGTTCATAAAATCCACCTAAAGTGCCAACTAAAGTTATAAAACTCACCTGAAGCTATAAAAGTTGATATTTCCCTTTGTGCTAATTCTTTATTTTTCATATTCTTTATCGCTTAGTTGCAGTGTTAAGTGCTCATCTATTTTGTACTATGAATTTGCTAATGTTTTCCTCATCTTTCGGTTTTTATGCCCTTTTCTACTTTTTTTTATTCATTTCCTCTCTCACTATTTTTAAATACGGGTAAAGAAGAGTACACTTCACCGTGTGCAAAATAAATGATTAACAATCAAAAATGAGTGTAGATGTCAGAGAAGGATCAAAAAATCGAATAGATACAATGATGTCATAATTCAAAAATATGTGAGCACGGAAGAACCGAAAATAGTACTTTCAACCCCCCTTCCCCCCCAGAAAAAAAAAACCGTATAATGATACTGACTAGGAAGAACACAGAAATCCTTCAAAAATGTACGGGAAGCCGAAGTGGGAGATCTTTGGGTGGCGATGATACTGCAGCTCCAAAAAGACCGATAGGAAAGGGAAAGATCTCGGATAGGATGCCTGATCCTGGCATAATGAAGAATTGTTCCGAAATCGAAGGAAATTTAATTTAAAAAGAGAATAAAAGTGAATAAAAATAGCTCACTTTGTAAAATTGCATGAGAAGATGATGAAAAGGCCATTGATCGTGGTAATATTAAGGATAAAATTACGATAACATGAAAGACGACGTTCCTTTTGCGAGGATAAACTCATCGCATCCCATGTACCTTTATCCATTACAATATCATAGCGATCTGTTAGCGTGTTATCCTCTAATAAATCAACCACCTGAATATATGGGCATTTTATTATAATATTCTTTGTTTTAAAATTAAATCAAGCATCTTATTTGTCTACTTATTTCTTTTATAAGCTCAGGAACTTGCAGTCCTTGCAGCATAATAAAATAAGGATAGAGAAAAGGAAAGAGGAAGAGAGAAGGAAATAAAGAGAGAAGGAGAGAAACAGACGAGAGAGAGGGAGCTCAATATATAAGCATTAAAAAAAAGAAGCCTTTTACTGAATAGGTAGAAATCCAAACGAGAGACAAACAAAAAATATAAAAATCCAGTCTGTCCTGATTCCTAAGCGAGGATAACGGTTGATGTCTATGAGTTTAACGATGCGCACACTTCCATTATTGCAGCACACCTCTTGTTATGTTACAGAGATCACAAGACGAGGGAAAAATGAATCTTCAGATGTATTACACTCAAATAAGTGAGTAAAATCAGGAATTTACATTAGCTTCATGCCACAAACGCAAAAAGCACAAACTTGGAAATTAATTGATGGCATATCTGTATTCGCTGCTTCTCGTTCAGCAATACTTTTCGCCAACCGAATTGCGTCCTCACAATAGTCAACACCAGTCAGATCCGTGAACTTTAACCTACGCTGCAAAATTATCAAACTTTCGTAATAATGAGTAAAGAAATGGCTATAAATCCATAACGTGACTTCCGTAAAGGTCTTTCCAGGTATAGAGAAACAAGAATTGGCCGGTTATTTCTAGTTATTCCTAGTTATGCATGAAGAAAAATATTGTGAAGGTTTCTCCAGATATAGAGGAGAAAAGTGAACAAGGCAACTACTGTAAAGGTACCCGTGAGTGTTGAAAAATCGGCAGGTAAATGTGACAGCCATAAAGATGCTTCTGTAAATAAAGGGTCAAAAAGTAAGTGACGGTATTATTTTCAAGGTGTGCCTAGATCTGAAAGACCGAGAAATGGATGGGGAACTGCAAAGGTTTCTCTATATATTGGAGATAATTTGAGTGAGGGAGATCGAAAACCACCTCAAAAGAATCGTTCCCTTCCTTTTACCGATATAAATTCATAAAGCAACAAACCAAATGTCTTAGCATTGATCCATTACCGCATCCGAGATCAATTATGCGTGAATCTTTGCGTAGACCCGCATCCAGAAAATATCGAATAGCACGATTTTCAGCCGATCGACCAAACCAAATTTCACCTTCATCTCCAATATCCACATAATTTTCCAACTCTACCTTATAGCGTTCCTCCCAGCTGAAATAATCACTCTCAATAAAAGAAACTACTCAAAAATAAACACATCTCTCCTCTTATAATCTAACGGCATTGATCGGTGATCACTTATTTTAGTTAATTCACTGAGAAAAAAATTTTTTTAACAGTAGTAAAACAATCAAAATATAGGTTATATTAAAACGGTCTATCGGAAGAGCAATCTAGAAAACCTGTACAGCTTGCAATACCTATACATTTCCTGATCTAGGTGATTTGCATTTGCCTGACCTGTAATATAAATTCATAACCACCTCGATAATCTGAAACATTTTCACCGATCTGAAATATAGACACCTTGTATTTGCTGTCATTTCGTATACAAACTGGAGATTATATAGGTAAAGGTAGATCTGTATTATTCAAATATATCAATTGCGAACAAGTATAAAACACCATCAATTCCGATGGAAATAACATCTTCGAGACTATTCATCGATATTTCAACTTCCGGTACAGATCAATGATAAAGAGAGACGATGGAAACCAACTATTCCTTTGTTCCAAGTACAGATTCAAGTTGTTCATCGGTATCCGAATGACTTGCTCCCATTTCCAGTTCACAGTTGACGTGTTCTTGATCGATGGTCACCTCTTGCTGGTAAAATATTGATAATTTCTTTCTCTAAAAAAAAAGTCAAAAATTCACTAAAATTCAGGGAAATTTTTAAATTAATTTCTTGATGACTTAATCGTATATCTCGTATTATGACATAAGGAATGCAAAATAAACGAACGCTTATAGAGCAAGAAGATAGACCACTTAAACTTTTTACTCATATCACAACGTCTCATGAGAGAGGACTCAAAATCAAAGAACGTAAAAAAATAGGACATCTACTTAACACCTCAATAGCAATTCTATTTTCATCGATTTTGTGCATCGAAATTTACTAAAAACACATGTTCACATTTCATTTAATACAGGTAATGCTTACATCATCCATTTACACTTAGATTTAATTAAATGATACCTCATCATGTTGGCTCATTTATCCCCCTTAAAACAATAATTGCCGTCCACATAGTAAACAACCAACATAGATCGTTATTAAAGCGACATTATTATTGCATATGTATTAGTATTACTTCACGTGATATTACATCTGCCTCAGACTATATACGTCACTAACAAACGATGATGACTTGCATGGTCATGTCTCGTTGAGATGGGGTCGGTGTCCCATTCTCTTTGCCCCGGTATAGGGTTAACAAACTGAGTGCGCAGTTATTCAAATAAGAAAGAGTACGATTATTGACTCCGGAGCGCTGAAATACTGGGGACGCATTTGTTTGAAAGACAAAATAAAAAGTTTGCCTTTTAAAAATGTGAGGCGTCTTTGTTAGGACGTTAAAATGTAAAGTTATTGCCAATGCAGCATTACAACTTGAGGATGTGGAGAAGGACGACCTGCACACTCGGTTCATGGATTCCTCTAGCATGCGGCAGGGCAACGGGTTCCCCGATCTTGTAGACAAATGCCCGCAGATTCCCTCTCCGTGGCCACACCGACCACTTGACCATGCTGTGAGGGGGAACGCCTTCTTTCCAACTTATTACCTTAGCGATACTCATCTGTAAAATTTCGAAGCTAATTAACCTAATATTCTACTGCAAAAAGGGAACGATAAAAGTGGTTGAATACTGAGGACTACATGTATTTAACCATTTCCATTGCTTTTTAGCTGCAGTAAATGCTTCTCGAGTTAAACGACGAATGATGTACTCAAATATTGAGACAAATCCCGAATTAATAGTGTATCCGAAGCTTTCATCGAAAACCTGTTCTTTGCTTGTTCCTCTATTTCTAGAAGGTAGAAGGACGTCAGGGGAGGGCGCAAGCAGGAAATTAGGACTATGGGAGAAGATATGGTCTTCAGTTTAGATGCAGAAACTGAAGAATGCTTGACGTATTACCTGGCAATTCACAAACCAAGGTAAGCATGGTACGTGTATATAGATGGTACATGTATGATTATATGAGGCTAACAAATTAAGTTCAAATCCTTCGTCAACAACCTGCCCTTCCTGATTTACTTGCATACCATGTTATTTTTACTCATCGGTGATTTGGGTTTTAGTTGCTTCAGATGACTTTCCTGTAATGTTTTGCTCGTTGATTTATCCCTTTCATTCAATACCTGTGCATTATAAGAAGGGAAGAAAGTGAGAGAGGGGACTACCTGCTACACTTGATTATCGTTGGATCACATTTCCCACTTCGTAGCAGATGCCTCCTTTTTCTCCCTACCTCATCCTTCGAGTGTGATTACATGTGGTCGCACCGTCTTTTCCGTTCGGATATGACTCAGCCAAAATGTCCCCTGTATGCCCTGGTGGAGATAGGGGCCACACACAAACCTGGCTCCCTTCCCCTACCTGCGCCCTCGCTTCCACCTCTCTCCTCGCTTTTGGGTTTGCGCAATCATTAGTGCATTACTTGATTTCGCCACCGATTTTCACGTAAACTTTCAACTAGGCGGGTTTGAGGTTATTTGAAGCTTGTTTTGATATAGTTTTTATTAATACAACAAGAGCGGAGAGTTTTTTTTTTAGAGAGAGGGGAGTAGAAAAATAGATAGATCATCTTTAACAAAGGAAACCTTTTTGCAGTTCAACCATATTCGTACAAAAATGCACTTTCCGCCGCAGTGATATATAGACCTCGATGATATGATGTCAATGGACATTTGCCATCGAATTCCATGCATAAATTTGTGCACCAATTATTAATTATTTCGCTTTATTGTTGCTTTTACTTTGTATTAGTAAATGTTGCCGTTGTTGTTTCGTGGTCACTTCCGGTATCGAACCATAACCGGACACATTTTCTTGTTAGATTTTTGCCTTGTATTCGTTGTTACGTTTTCGCATGAGGATTATATCTTTCTAATGGAACCGTTTACAGATATTTTGGCAACAAATATGGCTATGGATAAAATTATTAAGCCTGAAGAACAAGAGTATATCTCACCGTTGATCTCATTCAGTGACTTCAAAGAGGTGATCTTCCAATTCCTACTCTCATATTATGGTTTTCATTAAGTAGACCATTAATAATGCCTCAGGGCTAAAATTCTCCTATTGATCACCCTTATATTCTCGCCCTCTTTTATTGTGTAAATAGAAGATTCCCCTTCCCCCATATCCGTATCTAGAATGATAACGATCCTATGGGTGCATGGTATCAGTAGTTACAAGTGTAAACGTTAACGATGGGAAATCATCAAATGTCACCTATGAATGTCATATTCAAATTCCCAAAATATTTCATTAATGATTCGATCCGAATTAGTTATGTTGCTTATATTTCTCTGTCCCCCCCCCCCCTGCCCTCTGCATCCTAACCCAGTGGATTTTTGTTTGTATATTTGACAGTTATGGAATAATTCTTACTTTTTTACTCTATCCGTAAATGGCCACAGAAATTAATCTGCTTTAAACTCAGATAATTTATCTATAAATCTATTGAATATTCAAAATTTGCAGAAAGCATTATCGGCACGTGATAGTTTTCGTAATACATTAAAATTACCGCCACCACGTGCTTTCCGATATCCCGACGATATCCCAGAGAAACCTCCACATATGAATGGAAAATTGGGTGCTGCATTCGATAAACCATTGGAACGTGATGATGAGAAACGAATTCAAGGAATTGTTGAGCTTGGTATACCTATTGATGAGGCGAAGACCATACTTGCTTCTCTCAGGTGAGATGATTTATTCAAGAAGGTAGATCCCTTGAAAGTTTTGCTTTGGATTATTTGTCATTGCTTTTTGGATTAGCAATCACGGATTTTACTGGTGGTCTAATATGCGGTAGTGGGACGCTTTGCAATGAAACATGAAACAGTGTTTTACTTTACTTAATTGAATTTTGATTATAGTTTCATTATTTAATATTATTGTCACATTTTAATAATAATAGGCACATTTTATTCGCATCTTTCATGTTTCCGAAAAAATTATGAAAATTGTCCTAAACCAGAGAAAATCGATCGGTCATTTCCTTCGCAGTTAGCAATGAAACTTTGCTTTTCTTCGTAAGAAACAAAAGAATCATGAAAATTTTGAAAATTTTCCAATAAATCAGACTCTCAAAATCGAGAATATGCAAGATGAATTCATATATTTGGATGCAATCCAAATTTTATTTTTAATTTAGAGGATTGGCATTGGTGAATGCAAATTTTATCTTAAGTGACATGATTGATTCAGGATGGCGGAAGATCTAGCAGAAAAGAGCAAACGTGATGTATTTTTTCGTCGAAAAGTCGAAGCAGATGATTTACCCGCTGTGACGCGTTTGGAAACTCTAAAGTAATTATTATTGTTTCACTATTCCCAAAAGGCTCAGTAGATCAAAACGCCTAAGGGTTTAATGGAGAGAAATATTCAGTTCAGTGGAGGAAAATATTTAATTTAGATAATTTATGCAAAATGTTAATTTCTCTAGTATGAGATCTGATCTTGTCGAATATTCGGTAACCAACATTCACAATAGAATATTAAATAAAATTTGATAGTTGTGAGCAATATGTTCGATGTTCTGATTGAAATCGACTTGGCATTGCATCAACTGATCAACGTTGGCAATAACAATTTGTTGAAAAAATATATGATGATGAGGAGTGAAATAATATAAAATTGCCAACTTTGTGTTAGATTGATGGTTATTGACCATTTCCAAACATATAATATCTATGTCGATTTTTGACAGACGCAGTTAACATAGCGTAGCTTATATCCACTAAACTATTTGTTGACGTGTGATCCGATATCCTCACTCATATCCCCTTGAATTTCCCTCATTTTTACGGAAACCTTTCTGTCGATTTGTTTGGTGAATATGGGATAATCATTAATGATGTAAATGTGAATCCGTTGGCGGGTGAGGGGGGAATGAGGGTATTTGGAGGAAGCGAGACATGGAGAGGGGAGGAGGAGTTGGGGTGATTGGTTGGCAACTTTTGTTGATTCGATTCATAAAGAATAACTCAGATATAATCGCAATTGACCTAATTTGAACCGTAATTTTCAAAAGACCTTCATCAAACTGTGTTTTGCCCACGTCGACGTTTTTACGAGATGTTTATTCAGTTCTGCTTAACCGATTGATTTTGTATTGTTATATTTGATGAGAATAGAATTTTTTTCTTTTACATGAACTATTAAAGATTTATTTTTTTCTTCAAATAAAAATTATTTTAAGTTTAAGTTTTCATCCTTTCCATGCAATCATTTCCATTCTTTTACACACTAATATTTATATTATTTATCACTTCTTTATATCGCCTAATCAGTATAACATCCGGGAATATGGCGATATTTTCAGGATTCGCGGAAAGATTCTCGAGAAGTTCAAGCCGTTGAAGAAACCATTCAAGAGAACAAACGATATTGCGTAGGTTTTAATTAAATTGAGTTCTACTGACGTTTGTTATTTCTTATTTATTTGACCAATTCATACCAATAGTTTTTTTTTCATTTGATGTGGATGCTTTATCTAGTAATCCAGAAACTATTAAAGCTTTCAGCCCAATATTGAAATACAGACCCGCTTGGAGAAGGAGAGAGGAATGTAGGTATGACATTGTTCGTTTGAGTCATAATAAGTTGCAGAGTAGCAAAGCTAAGTTAAGAGACACTTTGACAAAAAGTTCGAGCCAGTTCACCAGTTTTAGTACTTTTGTGATTAAATTGAGCTCAGTAGCCAGTTTACGGCTTCATTTTACATTCTTATGCATGAACTAACCTTGCCTATCCGTAATTCTTTAATGAGCTGTATAAATGCTCCGAAATTGTCATTCTTTAAGTTTGTGCAACGTACTGTTTGGATCATATCGTAATCGATACTATGGATACCGTACTTACCCGAATATAACCCCTCGAATTCAGATTATCTATTTATCGTGATTATCAACGAGGGGTTCTTATTCAGAGGGATATCTGTTCCGATTAATGTGGCTTATTTTCTAGTAGTTTTGCTATTGTCGTATTAGTTATATGGGTTTCTCAGGTTTGGCTTATTGAGTCACCTTTTTTTTTTAAATCTTCTATCCTTCAAATTTCGGTTACCGAACAAATTTTTACGTAAAATATATCGATAAAAAGTATGTTAATGTTATTTTACTAAACTCAAATGGATATTTGCAGTGCGGACGAGAAGACATTGCAACATCGCAGTAAAATACAACATTTGGCATTTGAAACAACGAGGAGACTCAAATATACGAATTTTTTTGAAAATGTTTGTTTATTGCATTATTGTTTTGTCCATTCGAGTTATAACACTGTTCGATAGTATTGAAATAAAGGTAATCAAAAAGAAGCTCGGCATCCGAGAGTGAGTATCTAATTTATTTGCAGAATAAAACTCTGTCATTTTCTTGTGATCTTCATGAGGATTTGAAGTGCTTTATTTTTTTTATTTATTTATTTATTTATTTATTTATTTATTTATTTATTTTTGCTTTCATCTATCCAATAATCTGTTGAAATGCATTAGTCTATGCTTGGTCTATGCGGCTGAAAGATCTAAACTGTTAGGTGGTGCTAAAGATGATACAGATGGATGAAAGACATTCTCTTGTAAAGATTCTAGTAAATTTTTTAGCCATAAATAGGTATCATTGAATGATGCGATTATAGGATATGTACCATACTCGAATCCCGGAAACTGTTGAGCCAGCGACAATCAACGACATCGTTGTGACGTTGGTTATTTGTAAACCGTATAATCATGTCCCACAACCACACGAAAGGAGAGCACTTCGGGTAATTCTTTTTTTTTTTGCCTTGTTTTGCTGGAGTAGGCTTGTCGGTCGATGACTCTATAGGATATAGATGAAAGGTGGCTGAGGTTCTAGCAACAGTTATAGTCAACCGCACTTCGCATCTTTGGGTATGTCAGCAGCAGTGTTTAATATTCACGTTCCAAAAAATTGATTCCATTTATAAGCACTAGTCATAACCGCTCAATGTCGTCTAGAATTTAGGATTTCCCGGATTGTGCTTTTTGGCTTCACAAAAGTTCCCTTCAGATCTTGTTTTTTATTTTTTATTTTATCAATGATAGTTGAAATAATTTTTATTTAAATCACCAAGTAGATAGGCATTCTATCCGAGATGAAGGTTTATTTGCAGCATCTATTATTGTTTAGATCAAACCGTACTGGAGATTTCGCTTGAGGGGTGCAACGACTCTTATTGAAGTGCATTCGTTATTCAAATGTTCTGCTGACTATGGTGCAACTATGGATGTGGTTGAGATGATTCCAAAATTGACCGATTTAAACAAGGTTCCTTCGATTTATTTGTTTTTGATCCGATTTTTTAAAGGGATTTTATGGTCGATTTCTTTTCCTTTTCGAGTAGTAGTGACCTTTACTGCCCGAGGGTAAAATTTTTGAATTGATTGGAATGAGGTGGAAGGAAAACGCTAATGTGTCACTATGTAGTAAAAGATTAAAACCTACGAGAAATCGGTAGGAATGACTTGCTGGTCGGTTGCTTATGCTGTATGTAGTAAATGTTAAGGCATTTTTGAGAACTCGCTAACGATTTTTTTGAATTACTTGCTTTAACTGTATATTGAGCACATTTATGCTTATGCTCAGAATGGTGTAATTCTAAAAAGTCATTTTGTGTGAAAGTTTTCTCTCGGGTGGTAACAAGGGCATCCATCTGCAATGGAGGGGAAATAGAAAAAAAGGAGACAGGAGAGAGGGAGAAATAATCCTTTCAGAGACTAAGATTTATAAGTGAAGAATTTATGAAAAAGTGGTAAGCCATAGTTTAGAATTTCGTAGCTTAAGGGCAAGAGAAAATACATCAATGAAAATTCATTAAGCATTCTTTCTTTTCTTGATAACAATTTAAGAGCTTTTATGGTAGGAGATAATATAGTGTCTAATTTTGCTTTTCTTCTCTACATACAAACATCGTCTTTTATTTAATGTAATAATTGTAATTGCACTGGAAGCATTTCGAGTTTTCTGTATGAATGGAAAGTCACTCATCTAAGGAATTCAAATTTCAGTTCAAGTATCCGTCGTCGTTTATGTTCATTCATGATACTTTCTATGTACCACAGCATTTCTACGTATCGGAGCATGCACTTTCGCAATTGGATACGTCAAAAATGACACCAATGATCGATATCTCGTTGTATGTTGAATTCACTCAATCGATTTTATTTCACCTTTACTTCGATTTTTTAATTAATGTATTTTTGATTTTCAAGTTCCTCATCTTTTTTCATAAGCGTTTCATCGATCTCGAATATTGCAGTGACTATCGTCCATGGGTTATAGTCTGAGGAATACGGTAGCTGCCTGAATGGTTTTATTGATTCACACGGCTGTTCACATGTTTTATTTTAGTAAAAATGCGTTACGGAAGTCTAATCAGTCCATCTTTGTCTGATTTATGCATGCATCTGTCTGTCTGCTTGTTGAGTAGTTTGAACAGACAGCGAGAACTACAGAGGTAGCAATCCGTCACTGTAGTACGTCGTAGGTAGATATCGCATCACAATTTTTGTTCGAATCGGCCGTTTGATTCCTGAATTTTTGCCACCAAAAGGTGCCGTAAAACTTGCATATGTAAATTTTAGGGCCAGATGGTGCGGGCTAGAGCAAAGTTTTTTCATCAAGGACTATTAAAGCCAGTTTTGACCGAGTAGGACAGCACATTTTAGGCGTATATTCGGTGCATTTTTTGAATATTTTTGCAAGAGTTTCTTAACTCTAAAACACGCTTCCTCATTTATTTATTTCAACGCTTGTTAAATCGCTTCTTTCGAAAAAGCAGATTTAAGCAGTTAATATATTAAATTGGTTGGCGTGGAAGACGGGAATTGTGCGTCAGGAAAACGATAGGATCTGAATAGGAACACCTATGATAAGCTCCGAATCGGTTGTGTTGCCAATGTGCGTAATGGACAATGGATGGATAGTTTGCTTGGTGACAGTCACTTAATTTGCCCGTGATGTTTGGTGCTGTTTTTGACATAACGTCGGTAGAGAGGAGATCATTTACTTTTTGTGGACAGTACGACGATTGATTCGTAGCAATCAGCTGATGTGCTTTGATTGGCAATACGTTGCTACGAATGGTGGTAGTTGGAGGGCAGCTTATTTTATCGTCCGGCCGTTTTTCACTATCAGCAGGAATATGTTGTTTCTGAGCTGGATTGTGGTGCTTTTTCAAATTTTTCTTTACATATTTTAATATTGAATTAGATCATGATAACATATGTGATGTGGTTCGAGTTATTCCTTATTTCAGACCAATAAGAAAATGGATGGAGAAGAAGAAAGATCAATTTGGTCCCGTGCAAATGAAGGATATTATTGGTATAAAGGTATGTTTTTATGAGACAATTTCGAAGAGCATTCAATATAGAAGTTAATGTATTTTTAGAGTAACTCTTATTTTTGTTGTTACTGGCATGAGGTCTTGCCTATCAAAGTCGTTGCAAATCTATAGTGACAGGTTAACATTTTGAAAAAGCCGTTTATTTTGAGGGGCCATAAACAGTGCATCACTTATCATTCATTTATTCTAATCGGACTGCGTGACTTTACGATTGTGCGAATTTTTTTCTTTTTATTGAACTGGTAAGAAGTCAGATAACCATAAATAAAGATCCTTTTCGACATATGTCCTCTTCTTTTCTTCGTTTAGGGCTGCTAGTTGTTGCCATGGTCTTTATTTAATGTCGTACGGTAGTATATAGAACAATAACGAGTCATAAATGTTCATCCTACCATGTATTTAATTGCAATGTGAACATCTGTATCAGTGTACAATACCCAAGTGCTTAGGTATTTGTATTGTTATATGGGATGATGCGTTTACAGGTGGAAGATTTGGTGTGTAGGCTTGGATATCCGTATGTATATGTGCATCAAGGCAGTTGCGAACATGTGTTCTATTTCACGGACTTGCGTCTTATGGATGCCCAGGATTACCCATTGTCGTTCCCTCAGATGCTCTCTGATACGAGTTTTGAACATAATTGCAAAGTTTGTCGACGACATACTGCACAGTAAGACTATTTTTAAATTATTTTAGGAAAAGCATAGTTCGCCTTCCACTTAGAAGTACTGTAGCTAATTCTTTATTACCGTGAATACTGTTCTAAGTCGTGGTAGATTCTTAGACCGGCTGTTTGGATTCTACATTAGTTTTTTTATCGTTTCAGAATCTTAAAATGCAGATATTTTTAGGCTTCTGGAGCTAATTGCTCTGTCTTCTACAAGAGCACCAACCCATTCCCCATTCTTCCCTTAAATCGCCTTTCTCTTAAAATCCTTGTTTTAGCTACGCTTTTGTTTAATATTGAGAAGAAAGCTGTAGTAATAAGAAGACGCAGCAATGTGATAAAATTAGGGATGTTATACAGAGGAGGGCTCCAGTGTGTAATATAAGGTGTGGCAGTTGCATACTTTAAATTTGTATGTGAAGAAGTGAGGGGAGTGGAAGCTAACTGTATGGTTTAAAGGAAGCGAAAAGGAGAGGAAGAGGGTGGAAGCTAGTTGTATGGTTTAAAGGAAGCGAAGAGGAGGGGAAGGGGGGGGGTATTGGTTCAACCGTTAGTAGTCTCCTGCCGTTTCAAGAAGACAGTCTCATTTCATGTGTCGAAATTGTATTAGCTAAATTCATTGCATCATTAGTGCTAATGTTGGCTGTTGTTATTGAAGTGAAGTAATACGGAAGTGAATATTGGATTTACTTAGAGTTTCTTCATTTAAAAGTACAGTAAGACGTTTAGAATTATTCAAGTAACCGAAAATTATGTGTACATATTTTTACAGATGGATCGTTGAGGGAGACGAAATGCCCGCAGATCCGGTACATATGTGTGAGGCATGTTTCACCAGCTATCACTTCGTCTATCAACATCGCCGTGATCTGAAATCAAGAGCACATCCTTATGTTGATCCATCTTGTTTGCAACTTTAGTACTTCAAATATATCTTTATCTTGTGCCTTCTCGTGAAGTTCGAAAAGGAAATCCTCTCAAGAAACGTATTCACCGAACATCACTTGTAAAAAGTTTCACTCATTATCGAACAGTTTTGTCATTTCATTGTATATTTTTATTGTTTCTGCACTTCCGTATTTCATTTATTGTTTTTTATCAGTGCTTTGCGGTGAAATTTTGCACAAATAAGCGTTTTTTCGATTGCTAACGAATAGATAAGCTGAAAATGGCGAACTTCAAAGTAGAATTTCTTAATCTCACTAGAAGTATTTCGAGTTCCAGAAAAGAAAAAATCTTTCGTTTCTGATTTCAGTTGTTGAATTTGCTTTGTTTATATGAATAGGTTTGATTCTTTTTTATCTTTACTTGGACAACATTTGATGAAACTAATTTTTGCACAAAATTTATGAAAGAAAAATGCTCGAATTTTTATGTTTTTTGTTGATTTTTTAATAATTTCTTGAGAATTTGTCACTTTGACGTGCTGCTACTAATGCCCTCATTTTCTTCCGTACTGAGGAGTTTCGAATTGCAGGAACCATCCTTCAAGTTTTGAGGTCTGCGGGAATTGCATTATGAACGGTTAATTGTGCGTGATAGTAACATCCATCCCATTGACAGATGCTTCACAATATTACCTTCCTCCTGTAGTCGGCGGTAGTGTGATGCGGGTTCTTCGACCTCCGAAGGGGCTCCGTCATGGAGCAGTCCCTTGGCTTTCATATCACAATCTCCGCCCGGAAAAAGTCGCTCCCCGCCAGGGTCTTTCAAGAATGTTCTAATGTGATGAGGAATTCACACTCCGCGACGGAACCTTCTTGCAGGGCAATGCCCAAACTCTTGTGTTGGCGGCTTGTTGAAGGCTGTCATGCATTAGATATGTGTTGTTTTCTGTGTTTTTTTTTTGGTTACAGCGTCACATTGATTCAAGCTGAGCTTTACGCTATTTTTCACTTTATCGATTTACATATGTAAATTTCACTTTATCGATTTACATATGTAATTGAAGTTTTGATTCATTGTGAAAGAGGGATGATGCTGAACATTATTCTGCGAGAATTTTGGTGTTTTTCTTCATCAGACTACTCTTTATAATCGCTTCGAGGGGCCTTCTATTCAAAGAGGGGGGGGGAGGGGGGGGAATGTATTCAAGCAAATACGGTACTTCTGTTTTAACAAAGGTTTGTGAATTATTGTTTTATTTGATTAAATGGCATTGATCAGTTGGTATAAGTTAATTAATACCTCGAGGGATAATGAATATAATATATGGGAGTATGCAAAATCATCAAACGCTTTCATGAATATTCAAAATAAAGTAATGGAATAATGAAGCGTTCTCCACAGAAAGTCCCGAGTCACCTTACCATCCTCGTGCTACTGGGAGAGTGATCGTTGGCATTTAAAACACTGGTGGGCAGCGGCGCGGTGTTTGAAGAAATACCACCCTCGCAGTGTGATGGTTGCGGAGCTCCTGTACTCTATCGACGAGATTGACCGTGGCAGAGATGCCGCCAACGAGCACAAATTTTTCGTTGCCACCAAGTGTGGGCAAAACGAGTGATGTGTCGGTGCACATCGGGCCTAGTGGATCATTGCAAAATATGATTTGAAAATAAAAAGTGGAATAGAGGATCTTTAAATACTTGATCGAACTATGAATAAACTGAAATTTCAAAAAGGATGGATGAGAAGGAGGATGGGATGTAGATACATAGAATTCTTTCTATATTGAGTTAATAAAATTACATTGCAACATGTAATAGAGGTCTTTCTGCAAAACTTACAAATGTGATGAATAAAATAGGAATTTAAAAAAAAACCCTAAATGAATGACCCGTTGATTTGTTCATGTACCATTTCGTCCAAATATTCGCTAAACATGTAAATCCTCAACATCGAACTTTTTCCTTCATAAATAGTCAGTACGTTATCACGCTAAATTCTATTCGATCCATTTCTATTTTCTTTTAAACTTTGTACTTCCGCATAATTCGATGAGAAAATCCGACTTTTGCTCATCGAGTGTTCACAAATTAGGTTCGTCAGTTTTATTATCTTAAAGGAGTTCCGCGCAGTAATTGTAACTCGCAGCAAATAAATATTTACGCGACAGGACGGATCTGTATTTGAAAAAAATACTTGGGGGGAGGGGGGGGAGAGAGACGGGCGCATAATGCAAGAAAATTGGCAAGGAGACATCTGTCCGGCAGCTTTCATTTTCATAAATCAAATTGGCATTTTTCAGAATTCAATGTGGGACGACAGGTTTGATGTGCGCCAGCACGAGGGGGGGGGGGGGAGTGAGTGGGCCAACTTTCGAGGTGAGAAATGGTTTATTTTCAAAAACGGAGCTTTATGATGTTCGTGACTAATGCTAGCATTCATGCTTCTGAGCAATTCTTGGGAACTCCAGGAGCAATACGATCGAATCATGAACGGGATTATAGGATGGGTTCAACTTGCTGCATTTGACTATCACCGGAAGGGATTCACTCGCTCTCTGTCTTCCAGCCATTTTTCTCTCTCCATCTGTCGTTTTAGATTTCGGCGACCGTGTTCTTTTTTTGAAATGCCCCAAATGTATCGGTCTGTTGCATATTTCGGTATTTTTGCATAATTTCTGGCAATGTTCCAGAATTTTTATCGGAAACATCAGGCCTGTATCTTTTCAACGCTCATACTCATGCTTATAATATTGCCGCTGTCTTTTTCTCTGTTTCTACATGCTCTCCTATTATGGGTGAATCAATCCTCCAAACCATTTGAATTTATTCGCGCGTGTTCCAATTTTGAAAATAACTAAACAGAGGCGTTGTTTGCTACGTAAGCCATTACTTTCCGGTGGCATTCATTCGTCGAGTAGTAAGGCAGTAAACGTTTATGTTATCTTTAGTGGGTTGGTTGCGTTTCTTGTTCCCAACCTCATGCTATTCGGAAGTTGCAGTGTAGAGGTTCATGAAGTTCGAGCTGCTGAGTTAAGGTAGCGCACTAAGATTGAGGATTGAGTATTGAATGTTGAGGTTTTGATATTTTGAATAGCGCGGTTGAAATCGTTGACTTGAATAGCTTTCGCGACTTATGCAGGCGCGCCGATGTTTTACTGCAGGAAGTTTGAGTCAATTTGTTCAAATCGCAATGCGCGATGACCTGAAGTTCGGACTCATATGTCAATTTTGTCACCAACTGTTGGCCTAACTTATCTTCAGTGAGGCCCGAAAATGTGTTCTGTTCTGAGACCCGAAAAGATCTGTTGCTAGTATAGAAGACTTGGTTGGTTTCCTCCTTGTAAGTCATGAACAGTCTTCTAGCCATTTTTCTCGATACAACTAAAAATATTTGCATTTGCATTGATTAATACGGAAGTATTTGGAGATTCTTGCAAGTATAAAAAGTACTACTGGGTTCTTCAGGACGTTTCAGTGACTCAACTAGCATTGGCAAGCAAAGATTCCGAGAGGCTTCTATAATTGAACGATTTTAAGGAAGTACTAGTCGTCAGTCTCGATCAAAAATGCAAGACACCAGCCAAAGTGAGTTGACATTCTAAAGTTGTTTTCCATTTCCTCTCAGAGTGAGCTGAATAAATGTTTGCCATTTATTGAATATTTTCTCTGTCAGTTGAATTTCATGTGCTGAATGAGATGATCTGATTTTTTTCACTTTGGTCATATCCATAAAGAAAATTGTGCGAAGGCATTCTTAATATTATAACTTTTATCCTCGAATCCTAAAATTCCGCACTTCAAAGTGATTTATTCAGATAAGCAATACCTTATTATCCATCTCTGTAACCTATTTAACCGAGTGCAGCTAAAGTTTGCCCGAATTCCTTCCTGTATCCTCTCAGCCTAAGTCTTAATTTTCTTACTTACTGGAAGAACAAATCAGTAACAGATAGCTATTCTACTGCGCTCTTAACATCCACGCTGATGTCGTTCTTCGTCTAAATTCAAAGAATTTAGTTTATTTACCTATTTCAGGAATGTTTTTGAGGCAAGTTTCCAGGTGTGAACTAGGAGAATATCAGAAACTTACTGATCTGTTATAAATGAGTATACCCGTCTAGCAGGTTTGTTTAGGCTATCGGAAATGAAATCGGCAGCATAATTTTCTGGCAGTGCGCATTGTCTTTGAGATTTCAAGTCAAGTTTTGATGTTTTAACTCCAAATTGTGGGTTCCATCAAATAAGGTTCTTACTAATATCCTTTATGTCAGCATCTAAATAATTTTTTAATATCCGTAAAACCAATCGATTTGTTTCCGGCAACGGATTCCATCGAAAGAGTCCATTAAAAGTTTTTAACTCATCATATGAATATCTGTGGAATTGGCCAAGTCATAGAATTTTGCTTGAAATCGAAGTATGAAAATATACATTGCAGAGCCTTCATCGGAGTCATTGATGGCAAGAAAAGTGGAAAAAGAAGAGCTTGAGGAGAAGGTTGATGGTACTCTGCTGGATCTTTTGGAACAACGAACTGGATTCCCTAAACTTATTGCCGAATATGTTACTGCAACCAATTGTGCAACAGAACGAGCAATGGTTGTTTATTTCTTTCATTTATTTATTTGTTTATTTATTTATTTGTTTATTTATTCTTTTATTTTCATGAAAACCTTCTCAGGAACATTATAAATGTTAAATCTACGGTTCCGCCAATTGCACTGAAGTTGATTGATACATATTTTTCATGCACACTTCACACCAATTCGCTTAACCACTGTGTTTTATCATGTTTTTTTCTTGGGAAAATCTCGTTTCCCACTTACTGATTTTTAATTTCTACTTCACGAAACCTTTTTTTTGGATGGAATAGTGTTTATGTGTTCAGTGGCTCATGTAGTAATTGCAAATTTAGCTGAAGTATTTTATTAATTAATTTATTTATTTCAATCAACAGAGCATTCATTATGAATAATTGTCTCTTCATATCGCTTCCACCTGCCCTGACCCAATGCCTCTCTGCTCCAGCGGTCTTTAGGGCGGCCTTCACTTATAGCAGGTCGATCGCATGAAGGTTAGAGCATAGGCTTATCTCCCGCCCGTCGGATGGTGACAAGCCGACCCACCGTTGTTCCTCTTATGACTGTCGGGACTTATTCCACCGCCCTTGTCCCCGATGAAGGTGCTGGGTGGGTGGATTGGTTGAGCGGAGCCAATAAGTCCGATCGAAGCTCACTTACAACCGACCGCGCACTTTACAATGCAAAATGTATTTAATAGTTGAGATAAATGTTAAAGCGTTGTGAATGTCTCCAGCTTATGCAAATTTGCTTGTTTGTGTTTATTCTATTCTACAGAGCGTTATGAGTTTATTGAACTTATACGCTTGACCTTATAATTTCCTTTCTATAAAGAGCTCATCTAGGTTGAGTTCATTTCGATCCTGTCTTCTTTAAGTTTGTTTCTATCATTCTTTGAGAGTCTAATAAAAGCGGCGATTGTTGACGAGAATTGAACTTCAATATAGAGTAATATTCTTTTACATTGATCGCTTTAGATATTAGCGAAGTGTTGCATTTGTGAGTGAATTTTGCTAAGGGCATCGCGCTTGTTCTCTTCGCTTTGTTTCGGGTCGCAACATTTCGCCTTTCACACCCTTACTCAAACTTTTTTTCTTGCTTCTTGTTCTTTCTATTGTTAATACAAGGGTAATCAGTTGATACATATTCCAGAATGAATGTGAGGTCGTTGCCCGTACATATCGTCCTCCTTCTGTGGATTTTGATCGACTTGCAAATGATGTCAGAGAGGCGCTCAACGATAAGCGAAAGGCGGAAAAATGTAAAGCTCGGCTCAATGAAGTCAGTGTTCCTTTGGTTCATTGGTCTACTTTGATAGAATACCAGAGAGTTTGCTTTTTAATACAAATTTCCTATGACATAAATGTTAACACCTGAGGATAGATCAAGGAGAATATGGTTTCATTTACTAGCAGAATATGTATGCAACGGCAGCTAATGCTTCAAAGAATTCCATCGTCTTGTTCTGCATAGTTCAGCTAATAAACAAATCTTTACATGAAAACACAGCGTGACTATGCCATGCCATTTGCGCCGTAGCGCAGAGTCAGCACTGATATCATGCCCGATGATAAAATATAGCATATTGCTTAAAGATAATTGAAAGCGATCTAAGCTTAATATCTTCTAAGTCTACTAATGCTTTATTATTTTATTTACTTGTCAATGGCGAATAGCTGAAAGTAAGTATATATGTTTTTATTTTGAATTAGATCATTTAGGTTGTTTTTGTTGCGTTTTGTTAGCTCTCCCAATATCTCTTTGATAAATCACTTGCAAACATGTGGTCGTGATCTCTCCAAAATTACATTTGAAGGAACACTTAACATTCGAATATCTACTGATTATCAGTTTTTCTTATGAACAACTTATTAACATTTACCAGTTGCTGAAAGCGTTCAATCAAATTACCTAAACACTTCTTTCTCGGCTATATTCTCGCAATTCTTTCTCGATTTTTCACCAGAGCATTTTATATTCTAATTTTTTGTTTCGATTTGAATTAATTATGCTCTTGGAGAAAAGGATATTTTTCTGTGATACAAAATATGCATTCTTTGGATAGGCAACAGCATGCTTATTTTCGACGGCTGCAAATAACTGCACCTACTTGGTACAAAATTCCCCCACAAGCGAGGAAAAATGGCTTAATTGAATAATCCTGTCGTATTTGAGGATTACGATTGTTACCAAATAGTGATTTAATTAATACCATTCTTTTTTTCTTTCAGTTGAAGCAGCTAATCGAAACTGCTAAAGAACGAGAGTCTTTACTACGTGAGGCAATACAATCGGGTCGTTACGTACCTCTGTAATTTGGATTAGCTGTTTATGGTGCAATCCACATACACTTCTTCTTGGATATTATTGTAATTGTATGTATATTTGAGTTCGCATGATATATTAGTCTCACTTATGTTACCTACTTCATGTATTTATTCACTCGGGTAGATTTTACCCAAAACTCGTTCAATTTTTGATGTTGTAGAGACGAACTGTGCGGTTCTCTGTCTAATCACTTTTTGTTGTTGAACTTCTTTGAACGCCATTCCTCGATCGCTTCGAACAGTCGAAATTTTCCGTCACTGCACTCTATTTGATTTTCCATACGTTTTTGTTGTTGAAGTAGTATGCACAACAAAAGTTTTAAGAGAAAGGGTCCTAGCAATGAAAACAGTACTGAATTTGTGCTGTTTTAAATATTTAGCTATTTCGGACTCGAGTCTCTTCTTTGTGTTTCATTGGATATACTTCAGGATTCAATTCCGTCGTTAGTCGTCCTCTACATGGAGGAGGTGGAGAGAGGATCTTCGTTTGATATATGGAATTGGATGTTGTTCATTTCGAATCATGTAGTCGCATTGCAAGGGCCATTCTATTCATCAGTCACTTTCGTCTATAGTCAAGACAAGTAGGCATATGAGTTTTATATGCATGCGCAGCAGTTTGATTAATCCTGTACTTCGCCCGACAGATGATTATCCCTCAGCCTGCTATATAGGACGAACATTTTTCAGAGAATTAAGTAATTGTAGCAGTGGATTTTCAGGATAATAAATGCTGGAATTAAACCCTTGGCACGCAACTCGATTTCTATAGTTTCTTGTGATGAAGCAATCTTTTGGCACTCACCTTTAACCCATCATTTCAAATTTACCTATGCAACATTTTTGAACGATATGTGAATGTTGTTGTGTGTACATTGCATGTATGCGGATATCTTCTTGAAACTATCATAAGACTGTCATCATTCGCATGTATTTTAAAAGCAAATAAATTTTTATAAAGTGCTTCTCTCTATCGTTTGATTTCGAAGTCACCGTTTCAATGATGAAAGTTGTGGAGAGGCGGGAAGGGAGGAGTTGATCGTAGAATTGGAGTTATGGTTTGGAACCTTATGAAAGTGTGAAAATGGGCGTCCAGTCTTAGTCGTTTTCGAAGGTAAGCTGAAAGGAAGCTACGGCGATTTCGACCCATTTTTGTTATTGAAAAGCGGAAGCTTCCTTTTGTATATATTGGCGCAGACTTTAATAAGACGAGGCTTTATGGCCGCTCCCAATGCAAGGACAAGGCCCGCACGCTTACCGCAATTGCTGGTTTAAGAACTGAGAAAGTTTATGATCCTTTGGAAAATGTAGTGGTCGTTTAGGTCAACAAATTTTGCAGTTTCAAATTCGCGCCTTTTGCCTGATTATAAGGCACATGCGGCGCTTTTTTCGATCGATCATTGGTCTTCAGTTTGTGCACCGCACACGTTGCATGCGCAGGAAATCGGCGTTTTGTGTGGGGTAGATCTTGTGCTTCACATAATAGCCATAGGGAGAAAGTGTAGCCGATCCTGTGAGTTCCTGATAGAAGAACTCCGGAAGCGTCAGGTTGTCGTTTTTTCTCCTTTGCATCTGAAAAAAGGGATTCTTTATTTTTCATCTGCAAATATCTATGTTTCACCATTGTGTTCTTGTGCTTTTATTTAGTGCTCAGATGAATATTTATTTGCAGGTATTTGTAATGACAAGTGGCAATTATAAGGGAAAGTAGTGGAAACTGTAATGGTAATTGTAGTGGAAAGTGACAAGTGGGATTGATCATTGGCTATATAATTTCGACGTATATGCGAGTAGGATTATGCGTGACGATTGAAAACTTCCGGCTTCCAGCTAATGCGCATCGCAAAGTTTAGGCAGATTGAAATTCTTTTGTATCATAGTTTATTCGTTTTTGTGATATTCGATGATATTTTAAGGACTAGCCGATGTGTTTTCCCATTTACTAGCAGTAGGATTTATATTGATTGATTTTTTCTATGCAGATATGTTCACTATTTGTATTTTAGTTTCTGTTTAATTTGCAATTCTAGGATCAGATTTGTTTGTCGCTTTTGGATGATTCATGAAATGTTGTGTATTGCTAATTCTATTATGTGATCGCCGTTTATTAGATCTCGCCAAGTAATAATTGCACTAATTTTTGAAATATTCTAGTTGGGACATACCTTCAGACTTACAAATCAATCAATATGTCTGGAGGAGGCAAAGATCGTATTGCGGTGTTCCCATCTCGAATGTATGTTGTTTTATTATTACATTGAAATTTTTAGGCAAATCTTTCCGTATAATTCATAGATAAATAACTATTATTCTTTATTATCATCGAATATGAACTCTGAAATGATTAAATTTGAATATTTGAGTGACTTGAAGGTTATTAACCAGTGGAGAAGATGGTGGTGAATTTTGTTAATAATACAGAAAGAGGTTTTAGGGTAAAGTCAGGTGTAGCTCTCTGAAAATTTAAGATTCCTGAATAGTTCAGGTCAGCAAATATGTTTTATGCAAATGAGCTTTGTTTTCAATTTTGACCAGATATGATTCTATAAGCGCACCATTTGAATTGCCATAATTCTTTTGTGTCTATATAAATTTGTGCAAATTTCATCAAAAGTAGATCTATGGAAGTGTCGCAAAAGTTAAGCGAGGATGCCTATATAAGTTGTGAGCCCCACTTCAGTGCAGCTAACTGTTCTTGGCAAATGGCCATCAATTGTTTTTTTTTCATTCCGACATCAGCTACTGGATGGAAAGTAATTAAAGTCATTTACGATGACGATATGTTGCATTTTTAATTTAATTTTTTCTGATTTCTATTCGTTACCCACACAGTTGAACACATAGAATCGTTGTGATTGCAGGGCACAGACGTTGATGAAAACACGTCTGAAGGCTGCGCAGAAGGGTCACAGTTTGTTAAAAAAGAAAGCCGATGCGTTGAATATGCGATTCCGATCGATTCTTGGTAAAATTGTCGAGGTTGACTTTTTATTTTATTCTTTCACTCTTTACGGATATATCATTTCAATAAGCATAATGCTTTCTAATATTTTCTGCTGCTAAGGTGTGAACGAGATATTATTGCTTTATTGGTCATTTATTGGGTTGACTTTATCAGGTCACTTCATACTTTCAGTTGCTTTCGTTGCATTAGCTGCTGCGGAACACTGATTTTACAGATATCATATACATACAGCACTTGATATAACCATAAGGGTGCAAAATAAACTCATTGAAACGTAGTTGAGAGTTAGTAAAGCATTTAAAAGCAGTAGATGCAATATGTAGCAGCAGTGATCACTAAATTTTGTGGTCACTTTGTGACTCGACTGCGGTTGAGTGGTCACTTACTCGCCCTTTGAACCTCTTTTTTCCAGTGTTGGTTTTACTTCGCTGGTAAAAATAATCTTGGTGTCTGGTTAATGTAATAGCCAGTTGTCGATGACCGATATAGTAGCCCATTTAGATGTCTGCTCGGTTGCTTCTTCTCAGTCTTTTGTATTGTAATGGAGAGTTCATATCCTGCTAGGAAGGCAGGCATGAGCCATTCATAGAAATATCAAAAGTTGGCAGATGATCAGCATTCTTCGAATTGCAAATCCCTCTGTTAATACTGTTTATTACTGTTAGGAGAATGCATTTGTTTTTATCTGTATCGACTGTACTATTTAAAAAAAAGAGTCGAATTTTCAGCATCGCATTCAGTGCTGCAATCATTCGGACAATTTTTTTCATCAAGTAAATGGTCGTATAGTTTTAAGAGCTATGCGCTAGAGTTGATAAAGTCGAATGTACATAAATGTTCAGGTGTTTCTTGCAGATTTGTTCAGATATTACTGCAAGAAATTTTATAAAGTTTGAAGTTTTATCGAAGATTTTATTGTATTTGAAAAGTACAAATTGCTGCATTTGTTTGATTATGTGTTATTTTTTGAGAACAAGAATTTGATGGGTGAAGTGCTGCGTGAGGCAAGCTTCTCATTGGCGGAGGCAAAATTTGCGGCTGGTGACTTCTCGCATATCGTTATTCAAAATGTTTCACGTGCTCAACATCGTGTTCGAATGAAGAAAGAAAATGTCGTCGGTAAGCAGTTATTACCACTGTTTGCAGTGTTACAATTTAATTCATGTTTGCTTGTTATCCTATAGATTTGCCTATAGTGGATTTGATGTTCATTGCTCATCTCTTGTTGATGTCGTCGGTGATTGAATGAGGGGAGACAGTGGACGGAAGGGGGGCAGAGGAAAACTGATAAAAGCTTTTATTTAATCTGTGTTATTGTTGGTATTTTGGTTTATAACCTTATGTGAATACATATGAAGTTTATTCACTTGGAGCAACTCATTAAGCAATCAAAATTTCCATATATCAAATGTTTCTGTTCATTTATCAAAAAAGTTTGCCTTTCTTTGTTTTCCAATCTCTGGCCAATGAAGTAATTTTCTTTCTGGAATTTTTATAATAATCGTGGCTATGGTCCACTTCTCAATTTTATTTTAATTGTCAGATTTTTGCAATTGATTTGATCGCGAGGACACTATTGAAGCTCAAGCATAACCTTTTTTTTTTCTGAATTTCTTCTAAGAATATATTCTTTCGAAATTAGTTAGGTCCGTAAGTTGTGAATTTTTAAAGGAGTTGTGAGAGACAGTAGTTAGGTTAATGGTTTCATACTGGTGTCTTAAGTATAACTTAAAAGAAAAGTGATTGGAAGTTCCAATAGGTTTTTCTTATAGAATGACAGAAAGACAAGTTGTTAGTATACCCCATCGCTAGTGATGTCGTGATTCTAGTTTGAGGTCCAGTTCAATGATGTAACGTTTTTGAATTCCGCAGAAAAGTATCCTTCTCGTGAAAACCGTTTGCCCGAAGGAATTCTCGAAGACTTTCTCTCGTCCACTGTTACCATATAAGCTCCATCTTGTGGAAAATTGGTTCTTACTCTATTAGTGAAAAAATTTGCTCCCATTTAGAGGATATTGAATCTGCCAAGAGTTGGAGGTGTGCCACGCAGAGTAGTATTGCTGCGGAATATTATAGGATCACCAATTTTCTGTTTCTAACCTTTCAATTCTCTCTTATCATTTTACTGTGCATTTGTTTCAAGGTGCGATGGATCGCATGATGTGCGTAAGGCGTTCTCATATTCTCAACAATTCTGTTATATGCGTTTATTTTGGACAA
Source organism: Baylisascaris procyonis (assembly GCA_037389465.1). Taxonomy (NCBI): domain Eukaryota; kingdom Metazoa; phylum Nematoda; class Chromadorea; order Rhabditida; family Ascarididae; genus Baylisascaris; species Baylisascaris procyonis. The sequence continues at coordinate 3,211,056 of JAZARR010000095.1, read as the reverse complement.
AATAGGGGGCGGTCGTTGTTTCAGGCATTGGGCATTATCAATATACAGTATCACAGCATGCTTTGATCCAGGTTGTATCAATAAAGCCATTATGTATGTTATGCTTGTAATGCTGCTGTGAATGCTTGGTGGGTGAATCGTTTCGCTTTTTAGGGTTTTTGTCAAAGCAATTTTGTGAGCAGACTTCGGTTGTGTGAGCTGTAGGGTTTATTGGCGATAGTGTTAGGTTACACATACATTGTCAGCCGTCGTTTTGGAGAATATGATTATATGTTAGTGTTATACTTATTTTTCAGGTGTGTTCTTGCCGGTGTTTGATGCTTATGTGGATGGTCCGGATACATATGACTTGACAGGATTGGGCAAAGGAGGTGCGAGCATCACAAAGCTGAAGAAGAACTATAGCAAGGCAGTGGAGTTGCTTGTTGAATTGGCCACTTTGCAGACTTGTTTTATCACTTTGGATGAGGCTATTAAGGTCACAAACAGACGTGTCAACGCCATCGAGCATGGTATGCTACTGAAGAGTTTGCATTACTTTTCCACTTTGGTTATTAGCGGCCAAACGGGTGGGGAATAGATGACTCAAGGCATATATATATATATATATATATATATATATATATATATATATATATATATATATATATATATATATATATATACAAATATAAATTCTTTGATGGCAGCCAAACATCGTCAACAATACGTCAGATTTTTGACTGTTTTTTCTTTATTCTTTAGTATGCTATGGTCTAATAAAATTATTTATATATGATTATTGAAAAAGAATTGTTCAAATACCGTTCGTTGTTTAAAACTGGCCTGTTCTTTACTGCTGAAGAACATATGGTTTTCCTTTCCAGTGATTATACCACGTATCGAAAACACCTTGATGTATATTGTAACGGAGTTGGATGAAATGGAACGAGAAGAATTCTACAGGTTCGTCAGCTTTATTTCATTTTCTTAGTGGTTCAGCTAACTCATTCGAACTGTTTGATTTTGCGTAGTTTAGCAATACGTATTTAATTGGTTGCTGAAATATTCCTGATGAACTTTCGGCCAGGATCAGATTACTATATTGATAGATGTTTCTTTGGTGTTACTGATCACGGCCCTTTTGTAACAACAGTAATGTGATAAAAGCATGCGTTTGCTTCCATCGCTTTTTGTTTAAACTCAGATTCATTTTTTATCATTGGTTTATGCAAAAATTCGATAAAAACGTCAGTTTCTTCCAGTGTTTGTTAGTTGTAACGGCATAGACATTGTATTGTCACTTAAGTGGGGGGTTGGACATTGTGGAAGAAACATAGATAAAAAGATATGTAATGTAGAGGTGATTTCTGTATTTTGATGTAACAGCAGAGAAAAGTCTCTGTTTCTTCGATTCTGTGCTTTTTTTAGCTTCTTTGCTCAATCACTATTTGGAAATAAATAGAAGCCATTTTAAATCTTTCGTTTCCTAAAAGGGACTTTACCTTTAAGTTGACAGCTGAAACTATATTAACGTTTCATAGGATAATTAGAGTATTTGGTATGTTTTAATTACAAATTCATGAAAGATAACTCGAAACAGCTGCTGAACCTATTTTTAATAAAGGTTTTTCCTCGTAAGAAGATTAATGATCTGCTGTAGCAAATTCTTTTGAGCAAAATGCATTAAGTTTTATAAAGCATGTTTTCGAAATGTTGGAGAATTGTACCGTGAAAATTCGATGTTACCTTTTTTTTGTAGAATGAAGAAAATTCAAGCAAAGAAGAAGAAGGATCGTGCCGAGACAGAAAATTTGGTAGCAGCTGAGAAGAAAAAGTTGGAAGAGAAAGGTATATTTTTACCTGATCAACCGAAGAATATTCTAGAGAACGATGATGATCTACCAGTGTTATTTGCTTAAGTTTTATTTGAAAATTGCTTTGCCATACGCAGCAATATGTTCGTTTCGAATTCAATTGGTTGTGCATAAAAATTGTCGTAATACTATTCTATATATACAACTTTTGCGTTGACTTATCTTTATATGAAGAAGGCGATAAAGGGTATTAACTTTCATCTAGAAATAAGGATCCTCGGAGGTTTTCGATCGTGAAACCGTTACACATCCTTGATTTTTTATTCGTCATTTCTCTCCTTTTTAATCGGGTTTTATAGGGGTTCCAAGCTTTAAGATAATTCCAATTTTGGCGAATTCGACAGTACTCTAGATCCTTTTGAAAAGTTTCTCCAATGCTATGAGCTATGTTCGAAAATAATGCCAATTATGCCTTCAGTTGATTTACTGCCGTTTTTCCCTGAAAGCCGTCTCGCTATTCTATAGAATTGTCGGAGGGAATGAGAGCGGAAAGAGATAGGGCTCATCTTAATTTGAGGTTTATTTCGCAAAGAGTGACGATGTAGTGGGATTGTTTTATAATAAGCGGTTGCTGCCAATTTGCAAAATTTCTTCGCCGGCTTAACGTTGTATGAAATGTTTTTGCGAATGAGTGACGTAACATCATTAGTGTGTCAGTGTGTATGCAAATTTATGTTGTTGTTTCGCTCTTTAACGATGGACGAGCACTTCCATAGAGAGGATATCTTTCTTTATGTTTTGCTTATTCGTTTTTTTTTTTTTGCTAGTCGTTGCTCCCATGTTGTCGAAACTTTGAATTTTTTATTGTCAAGGTAAGGGAGGATAAAGAAGGTGACGGTTCTCTGATGTTGACTAAGTAACATTATATTTTGCCTCGTCGTATTAATAGCAGGCTCGTTTAGTGTAGGGTACTGCAATAGCTTAAGGGACCAAGTGGTTTACCGCAAGCAAGGGGAAATCCAAGAGGAAATGATGTGATATAATTGTCTTCAAGAAAGTGGCAACGCAGAATCCAGCCCTGCTTCCTGTACTGCTTGGGGTCACATTCAATTTTGCATATGTAATAGGTAGAAAGGAGACCGTGAGCCTGTTGCTCGATAGCCGAAACAAACTGTTGTCACTTCCGGGTTTCATCCAGGTCCTTCTATGAATGCTTAATTTGGTATGATAATTCTGGAGAAGAAACCGCTAAAAGATTTCATCTTTGATATTTAAATGCGAAATAAATTTATACGTTTATAAATGTTTAATTATTAATTATATGTCTATGATGTGATTCGTAACGTAATTTTGTGAAGATTTCAAATCTCCTCGAAAATAGTTTGTTCATTTTATTGCGTAACATTTCACATAGAATAAATTATTTGCTTCAATTAATGTTTTTTTTGTGACATATAAAGGGAATATCATACATCCTCGAATAAATCCACAAACTTTTCCGAATTTTCAGAGTGTGATCGTTTTGAAGGTTTTCCTAGCTCATATAGTGCCAGGATTGGGGCGAGGCACTTCAACACCCCCATGGAAAGAACGCGAAAATACGTCGCATTGAATCTTTCGCTTGGAAAACATCAAGGTTTCGCAACTGCCAACTTTTGGTGACACCCGAACGTGGCTGTCAATAAAGTATATTCGGAAAGTTGACGCTAACCACAAGCAATGTTCCAGGAAACAGTCGAGAGTCAAGCCACGTTTAATCGAGTGGTTATTAAGAGATGCTTTAAAGTGTTGATATCGAGTATAAATGAACAGCTATGGTTTCTGAAGGTGCGAAAGCAAGTAGCGCCTGAGTTTACTAAAGCTGGCCTTGACATCTCTGCTTTTCACTTGGCTATTAATGGGTCCTTGAGGGGCTTGCGATCGTTATATGTTGTCTGCCCACCATACCGTCCGCCTGGGGGGTAACGGTGGTCACCTACTGTGATAATGTTACCATAACTTCATCACAGTAGATTGTCATTGTATTTTTGAATACTATGCACTAGTGTTGTCAATATTCTTGACATTTGACGAGGATATAGTTCAATATATACAAAAAAGATCATAAGAGTATGAAAGAGTATTAGTGTTGCAGAAAAATTGGCTTTCAAAAACTATTCAAATGCACCTACTGGCTGGATTACCGAAGTGGCGAGAAAATTTTTGATTTGAAAGCATTCGAATATAGCTCAGGATTTAAATTTTGGTCATCAAATCATCGATGGCTTTCGTTACCATAACTTTCGATACCAAAAAATATTCGATCAGTTTGCTGCCATAATCTTCAGTTAATCTAAGTCTCATCGGTTTTTATGCAACATATTAGAGCTTTTGCGGTTCTTTTTGTTCGTATGTCAAGTGCTGCACAGTCTAAAATCATCTCTGTGAAAAATTCGTCCTTCTTTATTTTCACAGTTGTGGAGTTTCTTTACAACTAATATTTGCATAATTTAAAACGATTTTTGATCAACTCATACTTTCTGACAAATGGATATGGGGAAAGACTCGAAAATGTAAATTCTCAGCTGCACGATCAATTCACAGAAAATTTTCATCAATGGGAGGAAATTTAACCTTTTTTAAAGGGTAATAGCCATAAAATTCTGCTGTGAAAGGTTGAAATAATTACTTAAAATTGAGGAAATCGTTTCGAAATTGATCTTTTCAATCTGTCATCGGTTAAGCAATGCAGAGTGAATCTATAGAGGGCAAGCAATTGGCAATGAATGAAGCCAATCGTAGACTTATATTCTCTCATTTACTTAATAATTTCAATTTACAATCCTATCGACTATCGAAAGCGAATTTCGATTCCACTTGATAAATCAATTCATCAGAAATCATGCGTAAATGCATTCTATTCTACAAATATTGTCTATAGACGTTTGCGTTAATCACGTTTATCAATACAACTTTATCATTTTTTTTCGTCCTTATCAACGGTTATATTGTCGACGACGTGTTTTTTATCGGTGATTTTGTGCATATGAGTGTGTCTTTGCATATATGCATAACTTAATTGCGATAACTAAAAATTTATGAAAATCAACGCATAGAAAGCTTATATTCCCTTTTATTCAAATATTACGCCTAAACTTAGAAATTACAGAAAAAATTTTCTTCGTTCCTAATTAAATGAAAATTTCAAGGAATCTATGCATATTATAAATTGTAATAGTAGCAGTAAAATTACTGAGGTTTGCAAACAGTGTATATGAAATTAAACCAAAGATCATTATAAAGATCATTATTTATACTTTGTTTGATTTCTTTCATTGTAGAATGATTATTAATCACCTATCGGCTTGAACTGTTAATTGCTATACGATGATCGAATTTCTTTGAGCGTCTTTTGAAACTTAGCATTATTCACAGCTTTAAGCTAAAAACTTTTTCTCTTATTGGATAATAGTCATCTTCTGGTTATCCATTCATATCCCCACCTCTCCATTCTCCACTCCCCACCATTCACTTCACCTCCATTCGGTGGCTGAAAACATGCGGTCAACTTGAATTCTTAAAACTAAAATCTGTTTGCATCTTGAATTGGTTCGTTTTATTCCAATTTCTTTCTGCTTTGTTCATTGTTTCTTTTTTTCAAAATATTCTTTAAAATATATAACTTTTGATTTAAAAAAACAGGCCAGCAACGTATGACGTTCTATTTTGATTGCTAAATCGACTGTGTTTTCTTTATATTGCTTTGGGTTTATTATTCTCGCTTCATAAGCTTCAAACTTAAATTTTATGTTGGTGCATTTATACTGCCAATTGATAAGCATTTTAAACATAACAAAGTGTTTTGATTCTCCTTTTACTAAAGTTTACACAGCTGGTATAACATATCGGCTGGTACGACATATATAAGCGGTTGGTAGAAAATATTCAAATAAAGTTCCTAAAAAATAGGTTTATCTTTCATTGATTGTTCGGCTGTACACTTCATTTCTTCATTTATCAGTTATTATTTGCAAATTAAACATCACTACTCAAAAAAAAATTCTTCCTCGAGTCACCTTTTTTTTTAAAGTACGCATTTGATTAGTAATTCGATGCTACTGCATTTTTTCCCAATATCGTTAATGCTGCAGCAAATATCAAGAACACATCGGCAATCTTTAATCTTTCAACTGAAATCTTAATTTACATCCACTTTTCTTTTGCAATGAAATAATTTTAATAAAATGGACTTCTTTTATGCAAATTTTTTTAAAGAATCTATGAAAACGTCAAAATTTTACTAGAGATTTTTATTCGAGCAATAACTTGCTGATATCTCTCAAAACTTATACGACATATTCCAGCATTATTTAAATAAAGCGATCAATTGCCACTTAATAAACCTGAATTATTTGAGCTTAATTAGCAAACTAGATTTCAGGCGTTTGAAGAAATTATTGGATTTAAGTTGGACAAATTCGTATATGCAAAAAGAAACAAAGAATATCTTTTCTACGATCGGTGGATAAGTATAGCAATCCAGAGAACAGGTGAATATTTTGTTTATAATTCAGCATTCGAAGTTAATCACTTCCAGCAACATTGATGTTATTATTAGTGATATGGATAACTTGGCAATCTTATGAAAATGTAGGTGTATCGAGGTGGGAATCCTTCTGACGATGGAACGCGAAAACTCATAGATTCCCGACCCACTTTCAGAAGATTCACAAACGCTCTATATGCGAAAAACCTCACGAGCATAAAATACTAAGCGCTGAACATCGATAAGCATATTCAAGAATAGTAAAAAATAAATAAAAATGAATGCAATAATTTTACGCTGCAAAGGGTTGTCGAAAGTAATAGCACAAGATGCACACTGAATACCTCCCTAGTTCGTGAGCAACTTCGTTTCTTGCAGAAAGCAACACATGACTAAATGCGTGCGTTATTTAGGATAGCTGAAGTTAATGACGTGAAGCTTTGGGTGGGGTTCTCTCAGATGTTGAACAACATGACGGTCTTCGGGTGTTTCTTGAAGCAGTCGTCGTCAATACCGAAGATCGTCTTGAAGATCGCCTGACCTTCTTGACCTTAAACTTGTGATCGCACTAAATCAACTATTTAAAACTGTGCCATTGGAACCTATGTCGTTTAGAAGATTTATTCCATAGGTTTGGTACTCAAGATTGCGTAATAAATTCCTAAGCGCATACTCCAACAAAGCAATTTAAAACCATTAGATATATTTCCAATGAAATCCATTCAGAGAATTCAAACTCCAGTCGAGTCGAAATTTCATATGAAGTGATATTTATATACAAAGCTATTGAAGACTGAAACTTTTTGATGATTTCCGAAAGAACGAATCATTACTTTATTGAAACATTTTTTTTTTATATGGCGCTTCAACAAAAATACCTGCATTTAAAGTTTTAAAATTATTGCATTTGCATATTTTCATACGGATATAATATTAAAAAAAATTATGAGAATAATATATCATAAAATTCCTCATATATGTTAGATATGCAAATGTTGTTTGTCATTTGAGTCGAAAAATTGCACTTTTAGCAATCAACTTAAATAATTTGACAATAAATATACAAAGTCATCGATAGAAAATTCAACTCTTTATCGTTGTCACTTTTTCTCTATTTGCCAATCAAAAGAAAATTTGTCGTATATTCCGACAGAATATATAAAATTCGTACATAAGCATAGTATTCATGAAATCGTTGGTGGAGCAATTCGATTAGTACGTGTGCCATCATCTGATGCGTTTCTTGTGGAATTTTGATTGCAGATATTTGTTGATGATTGTATATCAGCAACGTTAATAGTTGAAGTAGTGCTGCAAATGAAACACCTTTTAAATATTATTAATTACTATTAAATATAATTTTAATTAAATTACTGCTGAAAAGTTTTATTCCGCTCATTTCAAAGCATTATTTCAGCTATATCTCATCGATCATGTATCTTTAACAATCTATTTTCTCAGTGGAAAGTTTGATGCGTTTGTTTTCATCTCTAGCTAGAGAAATACTGAAAGAAAACAATTATGTAAGAGATATGCAGCAAGAAACTATGAAATTATTTAATATTTTCTTCACTTTCATTGATGCTAACATTTTTATTTACAAGGTAAGCGGATTACTTACTAGTTACAAAATATTTGATGCCATGAGCATTTCATAGAAAGAACATATCAGTGTATAAAGTTATACTTAGTAAAAGAATCAATATTTAATATTATACCTAGATAAAGGCTACCTGAGACGATTGCACACCTTAACGAATATATAGATCAAAGTGAATATATCACTTCTAAATTCGAATTACAGCTTATTTTTTGTGAGCAAATAATGAAATCTAATTTTCTTTTCTCATTTATTTCTTTCTTTCTCATTTGACTTCCATTCGTATTTATTTATCATCATCAAGCCTATATTTGTTTTCGCTATCGTTCAGAATAGGATAGATATTTTTATTGATTTTTTAACTTTAAAACTCTTTCTTCTCTTCTTTTATTTTATGAATTTCTCATCTGCTATCACTTCTTGAATAGGATCATTCATATATTACTCTAATTACAACACTCCCATTGTTCCCATAATCATATGAATAAATATTTCTATTGCTCTAAAAACGGCACATTAAGACTTCTACTTATGATTGTCACTGCTTCATCTTATATCATTTCTTAACTTATATACTTTTCGCTTAAAAAGTAACACTTTATAAGCTAAATTGAAACCGAATATAGAAAAAGAAGATTGAATATTTGAAAGTACTTCGTTGTTGGTTGACGTTCATCTCTAACGTTTATTGGGTTTTCATAAGCGTAAGCTGGAGGTGCTGGATCGTTAGGTGACTCAAAAGGTACGTTATGTTTTTGTGCTTGTTCATAGGTAGGTGGTGGTGATTGCATAAAGATATGCGCAAACGAGCCACGTATCTGATATCTAATCGATCTGGGATCATCTGAAACTGTGTATGATCGTTTAGTTTATTCATTGAATCGAATTAACGTTAGAAAAGTCAACTATAGCGGAAGCAAATAGAAAAGAAAAACTAAAAAATGGAAGAAGGAATATCGAAGAAATTTCTGTCATTAGCAATCTAAGAGAGTTGACAAGCTTTTCGCTTAATAATTTTATCTGTTTAAAAAGAGTTAAAAAATTGAACTTGGCTTAATTGTATGTAAAAGTTTGGAGTTGTATTACAGAAGTTTTTATACAGCTATTTTCGTTCGGTCATTTTTCAAAAATTAATATTATTTATGTCATTTCTACCACAAACAGTAGAGGTGGTCTTGGCCATATTTGACCAAAAAAAAGCTCAAGTAAATGGGCAATAGTGATACCGATGCTACGATCTACTCACATCAGTAAAACCTTTATCGTAGTCTCTGTGTAAGATTTGGAGGTCGAGTCAAAATATAGCAATTTGAAGAAAGATACTACATAAGAAACGATGGAGATGCTAGCTATCATACTGGAAAGGCTGAAGTCTGAGGAGATAGGTGTGGACATGTAGTAGATTATTTGATGCAATATGGGATACCTGAGCGATAAAAACGATTGTTACTTACCGTCATTTCGAGTATGAGTATGATTTCTATGATGTCGTGTTGAAGAAGATGATGGTTGAGTTGTGCTAGTGACTTCTTGCCTTCGAAATGCACACAACTTAAAAAGTAATCGTGTAATGCACAAGATTATAGCCAACACGATAACGACGGGTGCAAAATAGAGAACAAAAGACTCTGCAAGATCGATCCCTCTAGGACAACCTGTGCAGGTTATGAACGAATCGGTGGTCGTTTCGGTCATTTCATTCCCACTTGCCGGATATAATTCATCGATATAAGAGGCATTATTTTCTGTTGCCGCATCATTCAAATTCGAAGTGCTTGCGTAATCGGATGCAGATGTTACCGCAGAATAAGCCAACATAGGTTGATCCTTTAATAAACAAATATCGAAATAACGCAAAAAAGAGCGCCATGAATATGCATATCGCTTGCAGATTAATATATCGCAAAGATCGATAAGCACTAAAATTGTTGGCGTTCTTTTTCAGATATACTCCACAGTGAAAACAACAAACTATATATTTAATGCATATCCGCAAATAAAGAGCAACGGACTAAATAAATATAAGCGACTTGGTTTTGCATAAATTTTCTTCCACGACCGCGATGATGGCATTTCGTGGATAGAGAGTGCATCGAAGCGGTTATTTAAAAAATTCCGTCAGGGATTTTCTATTTTAGCTCAAATTTTTTCAAAATCTCTATTTTCCGGCTTGCAATTCATTGAGCTATTCAAAAACTAGATTATACTTAGCTATCGCTGCTGATGACTCGTTTATCGCCTTGGTCGCTTTTGGCTCTTCTCCGAAAAAGGAAATTTCCCTACAATTTTGTGAGAGTGCATTTTCAGTTAAGATTATAGAGCAACGAATCAAGCTTGAGTTTGGCATAGGCACCTTCTGTGAATCACAGTTTGCAAATGCGATTAAAGGCACGCACGCATATATACACATACCATGATCTGCATGCAAGGCACAATTCGTAGTACGTGGAAAAGCGGCAAGAAAACCCTTCTACTGGATATGTGCTTTTAATAATATGGGTACGATGGATGCAAAATCTGCTAGTGAATGATCGATATGCGCTTTTATATTTAAGTACATCAGAGGAACCAGCAGTCGAAGTGTATGCAAACAATAATAAAACGCATGACGTGGGTTTTTCTTATGTAAAAATAGCTATACAATCTTGAAATAAAAGATTTTCTTTCGAAGAGCATTCGAGCAACAGTAAAACAAATTTCATTTACAAATTTTATGGGTTGACAATAATTTACATAGAAAGCCCTTAATTATGCTGGAATAAGGCGTGAAAACTCAACGAATTATTGCAGATTATGCCCGTTAAACTTCATAACTGCAAATTTCGTTGTTTATGAGTGGTAAACTTTTCGTTGTCCATAAATTGAAACTGCCGGACAAGTAGATGTACGTCTAAGGAGATATAATTCGTTGAATCAACTCCATCGCTAACCAGGAAGTTATCTAATACTCCAAATTACAACTTCCCTTCCCACCTTCTCCACCTCTCCCCCAACCTGCCTTAAATGTGCGCATTAGAGGATATTCGTAAAAAGTAGTGTGATCAAAAATTCTACTGAGATGGGCAATAGTTTCTTGCATTCCGCAATTAACTTCTTTGCTTGTTGCAGTTCTACATATCTTTGAATATTAGCACAAGTATGGATTATGTGAATCCATTGTAAAATCCGGGTTGATCCATATCACTGTGCAGAATGATGCCGGAATTGACTGATAACCGTTATCTTCGCGAGTTATGATTAGCATGGGACTCCCCTACGATTCAGATATTACAGGCGTGTTTGAGCGAACCTCACCATCAGGAGTATTGAAATAAACTTATTGAAATAAACTATCAGACAAATGCAAAAGCGTAAAAATTAAAGTGGCAACAAAGGTCCAAGGATATGCTGTAGTGTGGATTGCAGTAGTGTGGATCTGCACCTGACTCTCGGGTACTGGTTCAGGACCTTCTCCGCTGCCAATATTCGCTTTTCACTCAGGATCACTACATTCAGGATCACGGTCACTACATGTGCAAATTTACGTTCAAAAAGCGCATTGTTGCAAGGCTGTATGTGCATGTGTGTGCATCTGCGCTCGTATATGTGTTCCTGTGCATATGCGCGATACGTGTTTATGTGCATCCGTTCGTGCAATGATTTCAGTACGGATGGGGCTAAATGACAAAAAATTTTGGTTTATAGACTATAAAATGTAAGCAACTCCCTTTGCCACTTTCAAGCTTATTTGATTATGGTAAGAAGTTATGCGCAATTAAAGGTGGCTTAATTGTAAAGCATTTTACAATAGTGGGAAAGATCTTGCGCAAAAATGATTTTCTATAAATGTTTTTTTTTGGAATATAAATGCATTATGAAATATATTTTACTATTTGTTGAGAATATGCGATACTGATTATTGCGATCACGGGCACCATAAAAATACATCATTTTCCATCATACTTGGTGCACTTTTCTACTTGTGCTGGTGTGTAAATAAAAAAAAACAACGACGATCTGATCAGAGAACATGCAGTTATGTTCTCGATCGTCCGTATGGTATTAAACGAATTCATGTATGCACACATGTTTATCGCAACATCTAAATTTACTAATTAAAATTGACAACAACCTACCCGGCTGGCAGAAGATCTAGCCGGTTTCGGCCATTGAGAACCTAACCTACCTAGCTGGTTACAACCATCTAAACCTATCATATTTACAATCGTTGTCGAAACTATATCACAGTGATGGATTTACAAGGATTCAGATTTTTCTGCTGTTTCCATTTCTATTGAAAAGGGATTTTCCTTGGGCCATTGAACGGATTGAACTCCAATCGTTCATGCCGAAATAGCTTCAATATATCGTTTGCAAAACATTCTATAGAGAGCATGACCTATGGAGCTTCGATGGATGTCTTCGCAATATTTTGACAATCGCTTCAGTAGAAATACATCGGCGGATATGAATTTTTTTCAATATTAGAAAGACAAATTTGGAAGCACCATTTTCCATGATCAGCATATGCTTCCACCATTTTGAAAGATTTTTGAAGCAATTTTGAGGGTACTATTAGTCATACGTAAGCTTGAATCTAGGAGCGGATACCTCCTGTGGGAAACGAAGAGGTAGACAGGGAGTTTTCAATTCATACTTTATTACTGAATATTGCATTTATGTTCTCTTTTTTAAATCAACATATTCAAACTCTCTCCGAAGAGAGCCACGTCACAGTCACACAAACTTATACAAATCTTCTAAACTTCAGATATAAGTATATAGGCGCAAATGTCACACTAATACTCGCTCAGAATTTGGCATGAAATCCAAAAAATAATGGAACATCCAATGTTAATAAAAGAAAAATTCGCAACTTTCGAGTTCGGTTTTCGCTTGTAAGCTTGATTGGGCTCATTGGAAAACTGGTCAATGATTAGACAGTTGAGAGTTCGAATTCTGCTCGCAGAGGCTTTTTTCTCATTTTATCTGAGTCTCTAAATTATATTTAATAGAAAATCTATTACAATGCTTCCTAAATAGGAAATAAAATTTTAAGCTGAAACAAAAAGAAAGAACATAACATAACACTTAAATTAAAAGTGGCAGATTTATCGAAAAATAAGAAATATTCACTATTAAGAGATCAGAAGGCAATATGGCAGCAAACTAAAGCCACAGTGATGACTGTATATCATTTAAAAATGCTTCGATGGTGCCATCACATTCGTTATCAATAATATTTGCTTATCGCATATGAGACATTAGTGTACATAGACGTCGTATTGACAGAAGATGTGTGCAGCACTCTCGCAGACACGTGCAAGCATATGGCAATGCTTTACGTTTGACCAATCGGAAGGTATCAACGTCTATTGGTACACTTTTATTATGTGAATAAACTGCATAAGAAATTGAATAGGGTAAGGGGAAGTATTGAATACTCAATCTTTTGCTCACATAGCTCCTCTTCCACCCTCCCCTCTTTCTTCCCCCTCTCTCACTCCTAGAACGGTCTAAATTTTCACAGATAGCGCCTTCGAGCAAACTAACCTCTATATTCTATATCGGCAAGCCATATTGCTCTGTATTTTGTACTTTATAGTATACAATTTATGCTTTATAGTTAACGTCGGCAAATAAAATCTAAGAACACAATTTACGTGATTTTATTTCGAATTTTTTCATATGAGCCTAAATATTATCACGGTTATCGAAAAAAAAGAAAAACTGTCTGTTCCGATTGCAATTCAACTGCAATTCAGCCTATAAATCAAATGCATTATCATATTTAATCCATACAATAAAGATTCCTTCTCTCTATCGAACAATGCAACAGTTGTCAGAAAACTTTAAACTATATGGTATGGCTCAAGAGAGTAATATTATTTAGCAATGTTATATACCCTTATATACCTTATCATAACTTTATATACTTTTCTTATATACCTTTATATAACTTTATTGCGGTGATAAACTGCAGAAGAGAATTTTATGAATTAAAAGGATGAAAAACGAATAAGAGTATTAAAATTTTTGCAAACATCAGAGAACAAATTCATGATCAAAATAATCTTTTGATAAAGTTGAACTGCCTTAACCTAATGATGAAAAAAAATCCCACTATTAAAGCGGCTTTATATAAATACACCTTGTAAGTGAATTTCTTCGTAGAGTTTTTCAAGAAAACACATCTTAATAGCATCGATCTACGTCCACAAATAAGCAACCTGTTTGTCTATAGTTTGAATTTTCTAAGCAGGATACGCGTATATTTTTATCTGCTTAGGAATGTAGATCAGTTTGTTTGTCATCGGGTAGTTACAAGACTCGAAACCCTCTTGGCTTATCAAGAGAGAGTGATAATTCGCTTCTAGTGACTATCTTTATTGGCAAAATTTTGCTAAAATTTTTACATATGCATTTTTTAAATTTAATTAGCAATAAATTTATAGTCTAGGAGTATATACAACTGATCGGTTGTATGGTAAAACTCATTATTCTAATATTTTTTTAAAATATTTACATAATAGGTCGATTGTGTAGATTGAAATACAAAAAGCACATATCGTTCCAGGCTCTGCGGCTTGCTTTCCCACTCATTTGTTATTGATAAAACAATTATATTGGTCAGATTATAGAAAGCATAAAAAGTAGCCAGTGAGCCACCGTCAAACTTAAAGTTAATTGAATAAATAATAGAAAAAAGAATCATAAAACAAGTAATAAAACATTTCAAAATAATTCATTCATTACATCATAAAACATCATGTGAATGGTGGCCCTCAAATGGGAACGATAAAATAGTATAGAGCGATGAGGGGACTGTAACTGAAATGGCTATCTGCTTTTTTTGAGGAATAACTTAGAAAAAAAAAAGGAAAAAAATCTTATATTGAGCCAAAAAGAAATAATGAGATCATTTGTAAAAAAAAAGAAAAAAAGAACTGCCACTAAGAGGAAAAAAACTTCTTTGTAGAAAACAATGATCGAAGTTTTTAATTGCCTCTGCATCGAGTATTATCTTCTAATCGATCTTTATTGATGAAATTTTTAGAAATTTGAATTTGAATTTTAAGAAAGATAACGATTTTAAATTCATTTTTCTAAACAAAGTTAGTGGAAATTTTTTCAAAGAGTTGCAATCTCATTGCAATTATAAGCGAACATTTCCAAAAGACTGAAAGCCATAATGCTTATTTCAACTGAGCCAAGAACATATAAATCATTCGTCGAACATAACAAATTCTTCCTAGGAAGACAAAATTTTTCAAAAATAATTTGTTTCTAACGTTATCACAAAAATATCTGCAATTAGATTAATAAATTATCAATTTCTTATATTTTAACCAATGGATAATGCAAGCATAAATTACATTCAAATATATTCAACATGACAACAATTGTTGCAGTCTTTCTATAGTAAATCATTGATGTAACAAATTCTAGTGCAATTATTCACTTTATCGCAACACAACGACAATGAAGAAATGCAATTTGGCTTGAGAATAAATTAGCAAATATTAGAATATTTTATTTTTAAATTGCAAGACTTTTTCGAAAATATATCATTAAATCAATCAAATGAATGAATTCATTTTGTGAGCAATTTATCTGTTGAGGTATATGATTGCAATTTTCTCGACTTTCACCATCAGAACTCGTATAAAAAGTGTTCACTAAACGTTTGTTGATGAATCAATTCCTCTCATAGATCCATTTTTGCAAAATATTCGGCGGCGAACTTTGCAAAATACAACATTACGATTGGAATATTTTATTTATCACTATCATCTACGATAAAGTGCAAAAAGATAAAAAATTTTGAAAAAAAACATTTGTATAAAATAGACAAATACCAATTAAGTATTGAATATTTTCACTGCAGAAATTGCCGTTGTTAATCTGAATTGCGAAACATAACTTGTAACACGAAAAGTGGTGTTCAATAAAAAACCACAATATTTGAATATTTTTTCAAAGTTCACCGATTGATCTGCAGTTATTTGACGACCGATGTAGTGGACATCATTTCAATAAGTACATGAGTGGACACTATTTTATTATGTGAACCTCCTGGTCAGCATTCACACAAATACATTTTATTCGCAAAAAACATATTTATTTTATAAGTATGAGTCTAAATTTATTAAAGCATTTACAGCGTTGAATATTGACATTATAATCAACGAATATGGGCGATTATGATTCATATTTGCGTCACCATAGCCTCTAATCGATGAAAACAATGCTGCTAAATTGTGGGAAGTATTATTTTTTATCAAAAATATTATTTATTGACGTTTTTCACTAATCGAAATCCAATGTAATCGGCATATTTCTTAATGCTTACGTTTAAAAACAATGATTGCATTTGATTGCATTAAGATTAACTGCTTAGCGAAAATACTTTTTTTTTTTGCAAATATCACTACAAAAAAAATTAATCGAATATTTCGAACAGTTGCCAATTATGAAGTTTTCTGTCGATCACTGATTGAAAGAAATTCTTCGTAATCTTGAAAATGCTTTCAGTCTTGAGAAGAAATGATTCCCGATTGTTATGGATATATTGGAAGTCGTTTGCTTTTTTGCGTGAGCTGAATCTGTGTAAACATTATATATATATATATATATATATATATATATATATATATATATATATATATATATATATATATATATATATATATATATATATATATATATATATATATATATATATAGTTAGTGCAAAATGACAATTATATGCGCGCAGTTTTATCAGTGAAAACGTTTTGCAAATTGTGGCAATAGAAGTTTGTTGTATTTTTCTAGAATGCGGTACCGAATTGCAAATAAAAGTCGCAACGAATATTGCAAACACAAGAGAAGCGTCACCAATGTTGATTTTCACTGTTGTCAAGTGTTGCTGTGACAGACAAATGCGAACCTAAAAGTGCAACAATCGCTCTTTACATCATCAATGTTTCATCAATGCATTTACTAGGAAAAATGTTTTTGCAATCTGTTCACCTGATGAACCAATATCACAAATTGATAAAAAAATTAAAATATTTGGCTATCATGTTTTGTCTGATCAGTCCAGTCCTGTATACGAATCTTCCTCAAAGGAACCGTTTTCTTTCCATTCGATGTGCGCAAAATAAAAGTCCAATCAGTGTAGAATACAGATTAATATTTTATGCCTTACAATGTCTGAACTTATATCAATGAAAAATGTGCACACAGGTGTTCATTGCACTTGCAAAATACCAAAAATTTAAGCAGCAGTGTTCGTTAAGTTGAAAATGTTAGGTGAATTGAAAACCACACACATACACAAACATACGCAGAAATATGACGTCATCGCGATGAGATATCGCGAAGCAAATTTTGCAGATTTGAATAAAAACGAATCAGTAAGCGTATTAGACAGATTGGTACTATAAACGTATATTTTTGATTCCACGAATGGGATCAACCGGTTCTAATGATGCGTTTTAATGTGAATCAGAAACTCGAAGAAGAATAAAACGCATGCAGAGCGAAATGCCAAGGATGTATACGGAATTATCGTATGAGATTGATTGTAGGTGATTTTAAAGGAGATAAGATAAAATCACGAGACTATGATTATCATAAGATTTCAGTTGTTTACATTTTAGGTGTTTGCTCATTATTGCACATTAAATTTATTTATTTCATTGCTTGTTTAACTGTAATCATTTTTATTTCCCTTATAACAATTAAATTATATCGCTGTTAGCGTCATGATTTATAAATTACAAGCTACTAGTCGAATAGAGAAACACAAAGGCTCGCACACTCAAGGCAGAAATCCCCCATAGGGGCGAAATAGTAATTAAAGAAATTAGTGGGAAACTCGTTGTTACTGGCTAAATTTTCAACAAAAAGACGGTGGTGTGTCAAATTTTTTGAACTGATATCCCCGTTGTCGTTCTACTGCTCTAAATAAACCTTACTTTTCATACCATGTTTGAGATGAAATACTTATAACAAAGTTCACTGAATTTGTATATTTGTGTTGCTCCATTATAATGAATATTTTGTTTTATTTTTTTTATTTTACAAAATTTTTTCGCGTTGTTTTGCATTTTTTGTTCTATTCACAGTGATCTTCACAATTCTTACACTACAAAGAATATATTTTTCATGCACTTTTTCACTTCAATGAATCATCAAAGTCCACAATGATATAATAGAGCATTGTATGCATCAAACAGTGATCAAATTCGAACAATAATCCAATTCTACGGTGTTGCTTTAAACTCTCTGTGCGAGTCTATTCGATCTGAATAATCCATATACGTCTATTTGAACGCATCAGATCACAATGACGGTATATAAGAAGAGATAAGGAACTCGAGATGGTCATGGATTTAAGAGTCGAACCTCAAATGCTAAAAATAATCCTCCATTATTGATTCATATTGTTTAATTAATTCAACTTCGAAAAAACTCATATAAAGTTTCAATAGTGGATACTGAAAGCTCGAAATAAATGTTGAAGCAAGTTTAGGTTGAACGTTGAAACTTAAACTTGACGGATTAAGAAAGCATTGATAAATGTGATGAAATGCTCTCTATTTCTCTTTTTTTGATTGAGTTTCTTCGTTGCAACTATGTTAGTGGCACTATCATTTATTGACAAGTGTGTAAGGGATATCATGAAATTTCCTGTAAGAACCGCACCAAATTTGCATCATCGGGCAGATAATATTTGATTATTACAATTTTTGCAGCTTGGGAATTGATTTTACCCATCAACACGTCTAGCAGTAGGCGTCAGTTGGTGAAACGACTTGGAGTTCATATCTGGGCTCTTGAAAAAAGAAACAACTGATTTTGTCGAAATTCACGATTTTGAAATGTGTTATGGAAAACACAATGAGAAAATTTCAGCCTACTATTGCAGTTGTCATCCTTGAATAGTTTGAAGAAACAACCATCGTGTAGAAGTGCTTCTCGTCTGATTTGCTCCTTGAGATCGGCATCGAATTCCACCATTTCCCTTCCCCATTCTCGTTGAATTTCCTGTGAAAAAAATTCAGTTTTAACAAGCATCATAAGGAACCGATCATCTTAAGCAGGCTCAAAGAATAACGCCTTATAGTAACTGATTGTGTCCCTGACCCATAGTAGAGTATTCCCCTTACAAAAAATAAATAGACCAAAAGTTCCGACCCAAAAATCTTTATGACATAGAAACAAGGAGAGACAACGATTGTTTTGACAACTAATGTTTTGCTATCAACGAGCAAAAATATTGAGGCAAAAAACTATCAGGACATTATATCCGTCTATTAAATGCATCCATCTAAATCGGTAAAATTGAATCGAATCTTTTCGGCGAAAAAAAAGAGAAACGAAAACAGAAGATCCTGGATCCGCTTTCTGAATATATATTATCCTTTCTGCGCCGTCTATTTAAGGACAAAAAATTTTTGCATTATAATGACTATCATTTATCGTCTCCTAAACAACCGTATAAAATATATGCTCATGTCCTTACTAAAGTACTCTTAAGTAGCGATAGAGATAGAAAAATATTGCTGATTTTCCTCATGGGATCATCTTCTTGAAATACCTAATAGGGAATAATAGGCGGTTACGCAGCTAAAAAATATGGACTTCAAGATGGGACGAAACTCGAATAAATATGCTACTTAAGATTTATTGCATTATTGTTTTTTATGCTTTTTTTTTCTACTATCTGCTGGCAAAAAATTGCTAGAAATTTGTCGTGAATAGATAACGAGCGATGCTATTTCACTATGAATTTTTCAAACTGAAACTTTATCATTTTCATAATTTTAAAAAATTTAAAAAAACGAGGCAGGTGCAAAATTGAAATCCCAAAAGTCAACCATCATTATTTTGATACATGCATAACTTTTCTCTTATGACTTCCGATTGAAAACCTTTTTTTTAAAATTGTTTTCAAAGGTATAATTGCACTGCATAAACGCTTAGCATTACGATAAACCAACAATTGCTGAAAATGCGATTAAAATTGACAATAAATGAGAAAAAAATATTCGCGAAAAATAGTGAAACGCATCGGCAATCGATTTATTCTATTCGAAGTTTCGATTTATTGCAAATGTGTTTGAAATACAAATATGCGCATTATCACGGCTTGCATTTTGAAAAATTTGCATAATTATATATGAAAATGCAAAATTTCTCAGCGATATGAGATATTCATTGATATCCTCATAAATAACGTACATTATAGAGTTTCTCAACATCGTCGATTTTAACGCCATCATTTTTTGATCGTGAAATTACTGTCCATAGAATAATACGTGCTTTATTTTTCAACAACAATATCTCTGCAATGAAATTTGAAAAAACTTTAATTTGAAGAAACGAGTTGAATAATTTGACTTAAATTGAAGAATCGAATTAAATAATTTATCAAGTTTCGGGCATTCAGAGATGCAGATTTATCTGTAATAGGAGATCATTATAAAGAAGAAGGTATCGATGTCTTGTGAAAGATTCAGTGAAAATAACAAACTTATTGACATTTCGTTTATAAGGGATTGAGTGGCTTCAATTTATCCAGCTTTCACAAGATCCGATGCAATAATGAGTATAGTTCATTGTGAATTATACACAAATTTATAAGGAGATATTTAATTTTGTGGATTTAATAGTATAGCCTGGCCACTCAATCATAGCACTATTTGTGAGCCGTGATAATACACAGGAAAATGCATAACTTCCATCCACTTTTTCGCAGTTTTATTAAAAAAATTATTTCAGAACGAAAATAACTGAAGAACGGCGGAAAATAATTTCGTTGAAATGTTTATATGAAACAATCTAAAAAGTTCAATTTTTGTAAAATATCAAATAGTCTTAATTGAAAATTCCGTTCAAGATTGGATACGCAAATTTGCGCGAAATCAAAATTGGCCTTCTGAATGTACTTAAATACTTGTTACTACTCATTTAAAATAATTCCAGTAAGAGCAAATATAATATCAATAATAGTAAACGTTTCTATTCGATGTTTTATACTTATGCTGAAAAAAGGGCAAATTTCAAAACGAAACTTATCTTTTTTACTATTCATTACGTTTTTTTTATAAATTTATCGTTCGGTCGGTGAAACCTGATTCAGCATGGATCAAAAGTTATGGTGTCACCAGTTGTTCTCGGAAAATCGATGGAAATTCTCTTCGATAGCATTTTGACGTTTGTTGTTCAACAGTTCAACTATGCCCGAAATTTGTATTTGATTTCATAATGGCTTAAGTTTCTTAACCTTCCCATTAGTTTTTCTTTATCCAAGTTTTCAATTTCAATTTTCAAGTCCAAGTTTAAATTTTAAGTTTCGACTTTTTCAACTTTTACTAATGACAGAAAGGCCATCAGTCTTAGATTCATCAATCGAGCAGTTCAAAACTTTTGAAAAAAAAAAGATAAAAATCGATGTAATTCTATGATTCGAACAAATGAATGATATAAATAACTTACTGCTATATTGTGCAACGCGTTGCCTATATGCTTCTTTGATTGATTTATCTTGTGTTGAGATCCATGATTGAATGCATTGATCAAGCGATCGATTAAATATGCAAATTCCCACTGATTTTTGCCTACATAATGGACATTTATCGCTGAAATTAATCGACTCTTCCGCACATAATTCACAAAATGAATGTCCACATCGTAGAATCATTGGCTGCAATATGAATAATTAATAATCGATGATGATTTAAATTCACTAATAGTAATAATCCATATCTCATTGTTGTTGCTTCGCTAAGCAGTTGAACTATTTGATTACGAATTGTAGTTCCCTAGTTCGGTTCCTCTTGAGTTCAAACCTATACAAGGAGTATCTTATAAGGTTATTTAATGATATCAGTGATCCCAGAAAAGTTATGACATCAGTAATGAACAGTGCAAGCATCAGCGTATGTAGTATGCTGAAGAATGCTGTTTCGAGCTTGTTTTCTGAAGTAAATGAAGGAATTGACAAAGTAATAAGGCAATTTTCTTCAAAAATTTTTGAGAAATTTGCGCAATTAAAATATCATCAGGTGAGTGAGTCACTGAAAAATCAACGTTTCATGTTATCTATCATTTGATATATAAACTGTACAACTTTATATTACTCCAAGACGCTATTGCTCTCTACCACCCCTTAAAAAAAAAAAAAAACTTCAAGAAATTTGAAAAAAAAAGTCAAAAAAAGCAAATCCGAAAAAAAGCATAGAGGTTTTTACCTTAACCATTGTATCGAAGCAAACACCACATTGCAAATTATCTGAATCCATTAACTACCAATAGCGCGATAATTCCTGCAAAAAAAATAACACACGATAGAATCGATAAATATCGAGTTTTGGATAACTAGCACAATTATATTGGAGTTGAACCTCTAATCGCACACAATTTTGCTTCGGAATTTTGAATTTTCTATATCCATCGCGATCGAGAATATAGCGAATATATATAAAAATATTTTATATGCAATTGCAAAAGTACTGCTAATCGAAGCGTCTTGATTACGCTGCATAATTTGAACGCTACAGTTTACGAGGAAAAAATGCACAGCAATTGTAATTTGCCCACAGAGAAGAAGGATTTAGACCAACCGCTCAAATGTACTTATAAAAAAGTGGAGATAACATGAAATGAATAAGATAGACTTTTTATCACCATGGAAAAGAAAATTTGCGGATTATTTTCCAGCATTTCCACCAAAAAATTATTATTATTTGAGCGAACATTAAAAAATGCTCATGTTAAGCAACGAATATTGCGTCATTAAATTTCAATATGAATTATTTTAAATATGTAGGAATTAAATGAAGATTCCATTGAATTTAAATTTCTTTGAAAGGAGGGAAGAACTGATTGGGAAATCATAGTAGTTTCTAAAATATAAGTGCTGGAAAATTTTAGAATATAATTTCTATGCGAAAATTACTTTGCATATATATATATATATATATATATACCTAAGTTATTTAAAACTGTTCGGCGCATTTTGTGCTCTCTACTACATTTATATACATTCTACAAACATATAAAAGTGAATGAAATATTTGACATGAAGTAATGCAAATTGCTACGAATGTTTCCGCGTTCATTACAGAGTAAAAAATACTTTGTACTTAAAAAACGATCGAAAAGGATATAATTGTTGTTCAATTAGGACAATATTAAACAAATAGGAAGAAACTTTTTGGACATAAACAGGACGAAAATAGGAAGGACAATAAACAAAAAACGAAGTGATATTGGCATGGTATATGCTTTTTACACAATAAATTTTACACCATAAGTGTTAAAAAAGCGCGATTGGACAATATTTGTCACATGGTTCCTATGTGCTCAAATTGCTGCGAAAATTCTCTGCAAAAAAATCGCTTTTGCATTCACTGGATTGATTGTAGAATAAGGTTATACGCGTAATTTTTGTGGAACATATAAATTTTCAAAACCGACGCAGAAGATGATCACTCGAAACGGATATAGATAGAGACATCAATTTATGGCTGAAGTTTCAACCGCTAAGTTTTAGCACTCGAGTTCCTATGAATTAAATTAGTGTCCATGAATAGGCAGACAGGCAAGCAGACAGGAGAACAGACAGACAACTGAACGCACACTGATATCACTTCGTCGTTGTAATGCCCTTCTTTAAGAAAAAAAAAATTTAAAGCTCCCATAAGAATGGGTGGATGATATAAATATCTTAAAGAGTCGCTGAGAAAAAAAGAGAGAAAGCGCAGAATGGGGTGGATACGAGAAAAAAAAGCTGAAATGACTCTGACTTCAATTTGAGCATAGAACTATGAAATTGTGAGCAGTGTGAACAATTGAAATGGGAAATAGACGGATGAGTGGGAGAGTATCGAAGCAAATGAGCCGTTAACGAAGGGAACCTCCGATGAGGGTGCATAAAAAATGAGTGGCAAAGAGAGTGTGAAAGGTGTTGCGATCGTATCGCAAATGCACAACAGCAGTTGATTAGACTTTTCTTTATGGACACATTGAACACTCAACATTCGACTGCTACTAAATGACCAAAAACTATGTGAAATTTTGCAGATGAACGCTATTTTGTAGATCAAAAAAGTGATCTCTGTTAAATTATATCACCTGAACTCTATTTCAAGCGGAAGCCGGAGAAGATCCATCTCAGCTATGAAATTTTTACATATTTCGCTCCTCCTTCCCCTTTCAAACCACATCTATCTTCACAATACCAACGTCAATTCGCCTGTTTCAAATTCGCTTAACGGGTTCATGAAAGCGAGAGTATTGTCGAAAATCGTCAAATAACAAATGAAAGTGGAGAACAAATAGAATCGAAGTTGGTGTTACTGTGACCACAAACTGTTGAAATAATTATACTTCATTTACTTAATCGTTCACTTTTTTCGATGCTATAGAAGAAATTGGTTGAGTAGTTATTTGATACGGGAGAACTTGTAACTGCGAAGGAAAAATAATATGTTAATGCAAAAAAGAGCACAAATTCTATGCTCATAAGGTGATGGCGTTTAATCGGATTCTTTAGATATTTCAATCAGACAACAATAATAGCTTTCCTCCTCTAATTTTAGAGAAGAAAAAGCCCTGAATATGAGTCCATTCATGAAAGGACGTAATATTAGAAGCCAATCGGCCAAGAAAAAGAATTGAGAATTCTGATAGTTGCTCATTTAGAATAGAAACTGTGAAGAGACGTCGAAAGTAGTCATCTGAAAAAATTCTTCAATAATTTTCTTCGCTGTTGAAAATCCTATTTACCTATCGTCATCATTTCGATATAAATATTATCAATGCAGTCATTACTTTTCTAGCATATCGGCAAATTCTTATTTATTCTCTAACCTGTAGTCACGCTTAATAATTTCTTCAACTTCAATTTCACACTAAATTTTGGCAACATGCCAGTTTTTAAATTTGGATCTTTGCCATAAATTTCCAGTATAAATAGACCAGTAGTTAGCTATACGAATTTTCAATGCGCAAAATTTGAAAGAAAAGTGAGCAGAAAGATACGCCCAAAACCGAAGGAGGAAGAAAAGATATTGGTCATGAAGGGCCCCAATGCAACATCGCGCAGAAAGCACTGCTTATTCAACAGAGTGACAATCAATAACATGCAGTTGACAAATAAGCTTTCACTATGACCCATGAGACAAGCAAAGTGGTCACTCACTATTAGCCATTCATCTAGTATGGGTCACTAACCACTAGCACAAACTGAATAGAGAGCGACTGTTGTTGAGAAGTGAGTTGGCCAGCTAGTTGCTGCGAAGTGGGCGTGCACACGGAGCTAGTCCTAAATGCGTTGGGGATTTCAAAAACTAGATCCTTCTATTTCGGCACTCCTAACGCTATTTTAAGATTGCACGCGCCAGACACAAAAAAAAAATTGTTACCACATTTTTGTTAATGTCTTATGCAGATGACTAATATTTGAGCAATAAACAAACAAATAAACAAAGATACGCATCGCAAAGATAGCATCTGATTTTTTCAAAAACAATGCTACCTCTTGCTAATACACCAATGGGAATGAGGACGTGGGTAGATGAGGGGATGGGAGAGGGGTTTAATCGAGTGCAGTATGTTGCCTGAAATTTTCATCCCTCTCTCTACGTTGTTATGAGCCGAAAATCAATTTTTGAAGACGTTGAGAAACAATATACTTGTTATTTTATTCGTTCATTTACTCAACATCAATACAAGAGAGAAAATAAACGGCGACAGAAATTGCTTATAGAAATAAATCAGTAACTAAAAAATCGAGAAAAATATATAGCATTAAAGAAAAAATCATAAGCGATCTAGATGGCCTACATTCGCTCATATAGGTAGATCCTTTGCTAAGAGATGGGGGGACAAATACAATATTTTCAAAGATTGAGCGAGCGAAGCTTGTATCTTCATGGCAGTTAAGCTTGGGTGGTAGAAGTTTTGCTCCTGGCATTCCCTAACTTGCCTATAACTTCCTTTTCTAGAGGTAGATTCCTCACATCCTTTCCCCTTCTCCATCCCCTGCACACCTCCTCACTCCTTCCACTAGCCTTCTCATCTAATATGTCGACTTTTCTGCATTGCACTACTCTACATTATTAAATTAGAAATGACCGCTAGGAAAGGCAGCACGACGAGAGAATGAAGACTTGAAAGAAATAATAAAGCGAAACTAGAAAAAGATAACAAATATAATGGTTATACAACTGTCGGTTTGTGTGACGAACTAAATGTAAGAAATATTTAAATACTATCAATGCTCTTACAGACGCATTGATATGATCACTTTTTGAATCGGAAGTGAGCAATTTTTTTTGGCTTCAATGCTTTTGCAATTCTTCATTAAGAACAGAAAACTTTTAAAGTTTTATTTTCATTGAATATTTTCGTTGGATAAAAATAAGAAAATATTTTACGTCAATGAAATTGCCGCAGAATAAGTTAATTCTTAAATGGTTGATATTTCTTCGTTTTTTTTCTTTTATTAGAAAGAAAGGAAATCATTTCATAGCATATAGGTTGAAATCTAGTATTGAAAATTATTTTAAGAATGAAATACCTAAAAGAGATCTATAAATATTTACATTATATTTTACATTATATTTTCAGCAGTTATCTGTCGATAAAGACGAGGGATTATCACTACGCAGATCAATCGATTCTGTAACCGTCTAAATCGAAGATCAGTTTCATATTTTGAACGAAACTTTAGTGATATTTTTTGCTGCCTTTCACTTATGCAAAAATCACATTTGCAATCGACAGCCGTCATTTACACTATCCTACTGTTTGCAACTTCTTGCTTGCATCATCTATATAGAGTGGACTTTTGATTTGGGTAAAACTTTATACTCTCTAATAGCGTTTTATCTAGACTGATGAGCAAAACTGACAAACAGTTATAACGTTCTTAAGGAACCGTTCTGTTGACAAAATTTCCTTTATTAAAAAAAAAAAAGTTCTAATAAAAGAAAGAATTAAAGTAATCCGAAAAGCCTAAATGAAAAACTTATCTGACATGCAAATTCTGCATTTTCACCCATAAAACCAACCGATTAGTGAATTCTTCAAAAATATTGATAAAATGCTTAGTGATGAATTTCCACACAAAATCGCCTAGTTGTGGAAATTGTTAGCTAAAATTACTTCGTTATTGGTTGATTATAGACCAGCCGTAAAGTTTTCGTAAAAGATTTTTTTCGTAAAATTTCGTAAAAGATATGAAAACGAAAGTAACTCAAGCAGGATGTGATCAATCGTATTGAAACTGGTTATTTCAACTAATCCTTTCATGCAAATTTGAATGCCGTATTTTGTGACTAGTGGTTTGAAGATGTCTGAGAGACTAAAAGACGGATAGACACGAATATAGAAATACATAAAAGTATGAGGTCATCATAGTGCATACAAAAGGAGGACGCAATCTCAGTGGGATCACTTCGTTCGTTAGGATGAAATGTATACTGAAATCAGCTGAAGGAGGCTATTATTTTGGATTCGACTTGGCCTCAAACTAAACAGGTTTTGAGAGGTCAGTTGAATGTAATCCAGGGGAAAACCATTATCCCTTAAGGAGATTGCCTTGAATGGACACCGTTATGTCAGCATATCTTATGAATGAAATATCCGTGCGCAGCTGATTATTCGTCAAGAGACACACAGACTTATTCTCAAGGTGGTGTTCGATGATCATCGATGTTTTTGCTCTTTGAACTTTCGATTATTTTAGTTCACAATTTTCAAAACCAACTCCATCTTAGACCCAACGCATTGATACACAAAAATTGTTACATGATCGATAGATGATTTGAATGGAAATTAAAATAACTTTAATGATTACTTTTAATACTTGATTAAGAAAAAACTTTAAAAACATCAGCCAAACTCGATGAAGAGGTCAACATTTTTCAATCATGCTAATATGTCAAGAGTACTCTTTTGGAGTGATGATAAAATATTTGATAAAATTTATTCTTTTGGAGTAATGACAAAATATTTGTCAAAAATGTCCAAATAAGCAATTAGCAGATAATTGAATGAGTGAATTAGTGGAATCATTCGTTTCTTTATCGTTCTACTAGAGCAGCTTATCATTTCAAAGATTATAAAAAGGTTTCAAAAGTATTTTTGTTTTCCCAATGAAACCATCAACTATTTTCTTATATTTATTACTTTTCTTCAATAATGCTTCTCATAGAATTTCCATATGATTTTAAAAGAGCACATCAAAGAATAGTAGCTGAGAATTTAGACGTTAAATTGCCTGATATGAACCCACAGAATTGTTATTCCACTAAACAGCATTCATTTTTTTTTTCCAAAAGGAGTTTGTTCACTTGGAATTCTACTTCTATGGCTGTGCCCCTCCTCACAGCAAACCTTTCGAAGCTTGGGTCATTTTCCTGGTCGTTACGACCAGCTAATCGGACTGATCCAGAGAATCTGTTCATAATATTCCTATATGAATTCCACCTTGATTTCTGCCTATATTTGTTCGTTTTCAAAATGGGTTCCACGCCGTTTTCAATTGAAGTTTATTCTCATCTTGCAAGCTTTACTATGATGAAATTTACAATCAACCTTCCAATGGCAAGTTTTTTATGCAAGATTACAAAGTGGATATTTGTATGTGAATGTTGCAAAAGCATCGAAACGCCATAGTTTGTGAATGTGAAAAGAAATTCGTTGAGTGGACACGCTGCTATTGTTTATTGTAGGCGCTCCATATAGCGGTGAACAAACTGAAACTCGTGCACATTGTTGAGCAAACATTCTTCGCTGATCGTCGTCACGTTGTTCACTTACGCCCTTTTCTAAATGCAATAGAACGATATTCGAACTATGTGAGCTCGAGTTGTAGCGCTAAAATCTTCAACACGTTTCAATATCACTTAAGTTTTGGGGGGGAGCGGGTCAGTAAACTTAATATATGAATATAAGAAATGCAGCTTGTTCGAATGAAGCAAGGTTCAGTAAGTTACTTCTACAATAAATCTAAAATAAAAGAGATAGATAAATATTTTCTCGAATAACTGCAACAAAACGAAGACAGAAAAGTAAGCATGTTTCAATTTTAGAATGGTCTGCATCAATGTAATCACTTTCACAGTGCAACTCTAAAATATTCTAACATTTTTGTTGAACTGTATAAGGAAATGAACTATTAGAAATTCAATTTTATGTTATATTTCTTGAGAGAATTAACAAAATAGCCGATGCTACCTCACTGTTGTCAAACGAAACGCGACTCAAGAGCGTCGTTTTATTGGTCATAAGGCTATAAAAATTCAAGGCTGCAGTTAAAAAATTCCGGAAATGTAAAGAAGTTGATATATTTTATACCGCATTTCAAAATTTTTTAATGATGTTTAGTGTACCACTTCCAAGTACCATTATCAGAAGCGATATATTCACCTAGAGAAATTGCCGACTTTCGACTATTTCTTGTTTGCAATGACTTTTTAAGAATTATTACACTCAAAAAGTAAGAACGCCGTCATAATAAAGGATGACTGTAAGAAGTTTTACCGCAACATCCTAGAGTTACCATTATAATGTGACCATCCCCAGTAATACTGTAGAAGACAACATGTAAAGCCCATGAAATTGGCCATAGTTTCGATACTGGACATTACCGAAGAGGCTATTGGTTAACCTGTCGATCTGTTTTATTATCATTGTGTCTATTAATAAAAATATTTTTCAAGAATGTTGATGCCGATAACGCATTTCAGGTAGAGAACTAAAAATGTCAACCGAATAAGTATATCCTCGGCACATTTTTACTAGCTAAAAGTTGTTGTGTATGCTCTACTCGCTTAATACAATCCAGTGTAGATGCAGCATAACAAGATGAAAGCATTTAATCAAACCTATATTCCATAGTGGCGCAAGACAGGCTTTACACTTTTATGCTAATCATGAGGCTGTAAATTGGCGAATCAGACATATTTTTTGTCAATGATATTTGTCACTTCCTCATACCCTTTGCTAACTTTTAAAGCGTAGTATGGCGATTTGTATTGTGCATATTTGTTTGTGAATGCCTGTTTTTTTGTATCGTATTTTATAAATGAATCGGGTTCTTCAGGTGGGAAACCGCTGAAGGCAGTAACTGTAGAGTGACCTCCTACAACGTTCCTAGTTGGCATCCTAACTGAGGTGTTCGCCGCTAAACGAAGAATTTGCATGCATCATGCGCTGATTATGCTGTAATTTTGGTGCTGCTCGAGTCGAAAAACCAACGCTTTGCAAAATGTGTGTTATATAACTTGTTGGCAATTCATGTGATCGTTTGGTTACATGAGTGCGGCTGCAAAAACGCATACCGTACTATTCTCTTTAATTTGCTTTCCCAATTGCTGTCATTTCTATGTAACTTCCCTTTAAATTTGAATGCTCCATCGCAATAATAATTTCATAAATGGAAATGTCAGCACAATAAAGAGATACCTTTAGCTTACCGAATCTGTAACCTTAGCAATGTGATGTCATTAAATAACTCAAAACTATGAAAGGAATTACCAATAAAAATACCTTTAGCTATAGATGGGATATTGGTGGGAAAGTAAGACATGGAATAAGCAAAAAGAAGCGTAAATTTTCCAAACCAGCTCATCTTCGAACCCTCATAGTCGCTAAAAAGAGCACAGATGACACGTAGAGCCTATTCACGAGCAATCTTATCATTTGCGCTTCTCGATAACGCTTCATTATCACACGTTTCTTGTAAATACAACACAGTTGTCCATCCCATCTGAGCATAAAATCCATTCTTAACGAAGGAATATTTATTGGTTTCAAATATCTGATGGAAAAAAAAAATTTTTTAATACCAGCTGAAAATATTTGCCGCAAAACGCCGAGCAGGTGAAATTGAATCGCATGATCGAGATGGATGTCTCAATTGAAAACGATATTTCTATTTTTTAAATTGACCTTTCGCCCTTTTCATCTCAATAATAACTTTGCACATTGTTTGAAAGTGCAGAAATCCTATCAGATCCACTTTGACTACTTTAAGCACACTTTTGAGCTTCTTGAATGCAATATATGTGTTGATTGAATAGCTATTTACGTATATTTTTTTATTAAATGAATGGTATTCAAAAATTCAAAAATTTCTATCAATACAATAGTGAATATCGAACAATAATTTATTTAAAGATGCAAGATATTGGTAAGGATTTTATCTTCATAATGATGAACGGTTTGAGCTTTGCAGTCTTTTGCTGCCTATCAAGCTTGGCGTTGATCCTTTTCGCCTCGAAAAAACGCCAAAAAAACTGAAAATTTATTGAAAAATTTGTTAAAACAGGATTTACATTAACACGATTTTTATTGTTATTGAAATTATTTTCATTTATATGAATTCTGTGATCAACTTTCATGAAAATAAGCTCGCATAAATTTATTTATTTATTTATTTATTCATTTATTAAATCATTGACTTATTTGTTTATTCATTCATTCATTTATTTACTCACTTGTTTATTTAATCGCCCATTTATTGATTTATTTATTTTTATTTATTTCATCGATTCAAGAAAATGAGTAACGGCTTGTTTTCATGTCAAATATAACGTATAAAAAATTCTTTAAATGTTATTATGCAAAGTGAATAATCTAATGAAAAAGGCAATTAATTCTCTGCGCAATCAGATAATTCTGCAACCGAGAATTTTTTGAAATGCGAGCAAATTTTTCAAAATGGTGCAAAATTTTATCAAATTATGATAGAATGCTATTTTTAAGCAAATAAATTGCACCTTTCCATAGAAGCTTTAGTGCTTTCTAGTTCTTTCTGTATTGAAACGTCCATTCCTTCAAGACCCATTTCACGATGTAGCGATACAGCCATCAATAAAAATTTCTGTGCTTCTAATCGCTCAGAATGCTAAACAAACAAATTTTTCAAAGAATTCTATCAGGAATGATGGTCCTTAATTCTTTCGGCAGCCTAGTAGACAGCTGCAAAGCTAAAAGGAGGGAGAGGGAGGAATGAAAATAACATTGAGGAAACTAGTAGTTTCTACCTTCTGCCCGATTTCCTAATAGGCTTTAAGGCCAAATAACTAGACCGTAATTTTCAATAATCGAGCAATCAATCTCACCTATTGGCCTCATCATGAGAGTTGTATCCCATACAAAGCATTGTCTTTATTTCTTTGTGTTATTAAAGGCTCTAGGATAAGAGAACTCAAAGCTTAGAAAACCGAATCGAGATGAGTGAAGTTTCAGATTTGATACCTTTAAAAGAATGATAAAATCGATGCTAAAGATAACAGCAAGAACGACGAATATACAGCCGGCTGTAATGATCCCATATGGAACGAATTTCACATGTGTACATATATCGAATATTTGTTTTTTAACCTGTAAATAAATTCACGATCATTTATTTTAATGTCGAATGAATAAGTTTTCTAAATTTTGATTCTATCTGCATGCTTCGTCAGCATATATCGCTTCACCTATGTCAGGCTTTAGTTAAAAATAGCCGAAACTTCCTCTGTGTATTTCACCTAAGCCTTTCTATTAATTTGGGTTTATACGTTGCCTCTACTTGCATAACCTATAGCCTTTTATGAACCTCTCAACGATGCCTTAAACCTTACTAATATTTGTTGCGTTTTTTCAAACATCGCATTTTTAAAATCTTTTCCATGACTAATCGCTAAATGAAATTTCAAATACTTCAGTATTAAGTTGAAACTTCAGTATTAAGTTGAAAAGCTTTCGTTTAACCAGCTCTTAACACCACTTAGCAATTTCATAAAGACGCTAACACACCAGTACCCATAGAAGTAGTATAATCAATGAAATGTATCCTTATTTGAGAAAATTTTCCAGAATTTTTGAAAAAGAGTTGCTAGGTCCCCTTCACCATGATAACTATTTATTTATTTATTTATTTGTTTACTTATTCATTTACTTATTTATTTACAAGGAAGCAAAACTGAATTTAAAAAAAAGAATAGAAATATTGAATTGATATTGAACGATCACCTCATCACCATCAAAATCCGCTACATAAAGGTGGCATATTTCGGTCCAGAAAAGACCAATTTCTACAGCACTCGATAAATAACCCTGAAAAAGAGTACTTTTTGAATACTGTTTTCAACTAGAGGTGATATAAGCCTTCAGCGCAGAGATAATATAATTTTTTTAGTACTCTGCTCTTCACTCGAGAACAGAACCAGCACTGCTCATTCTTGAAGAATTTAATCGTAGACGACTACTAATAGTAAATGATATGCCTAGAATGCGAAACGACTTCCATTCTCTTACCAAAAACATTTCCTGGCACTCTCGGCAGATGTAGTAGATGCCGTAATCGGAAGTGTGTACGACCGTAGGCGCGATAATCTGCCCATTTCTTTTTATACTTATGCTCGTTCGATTGCATATATCAAATTTTTTACGCTTTCAGTTCGTGCGAACAATGTTTTCAACTCGGATACAGCTTTGTAATCGAAGAACTTCATTATTACAATTACGGTTGTCTGTGAGTCGTCCATGAAAAAATGAGACCATCCCTGTTTTTCGACTTCCATTAGATTTTGGCATCCCGATTCCGGCTCGATTCCAGTCCGGCTACTTACTTCTTACCGGTTCGTGTCTATTGTAGATAATCATTTGAGTTAGCTTATGAGGGAAATATTTACCTCAACAACAGAAAAGACAATGAAAAGAGCAATTTCAACAATATCGAGCATCGCCTCTTCCATAAAATCATCTCCTTGGAATGAACATCGGAAGCACATTATCGATATGAGTATAGGAAATGCGAGCAACAAACATCCCGAAATGACAAATCTGCAATCTCTGTATTTATTATCATCCATTTTATCTCCTATGCCCTTGTTTATCAATAAGAATGGCACATTCATAGCAACCTAGAAATGTTGCAAGTGAAGACTGAAAGGGTTGAGAGGGTCGGAGGACGGGGTGGGTGAGGAGGGGGGGGACAGCCTACTGGGGGATTAACTATGAGTCGGAAGGATGAGAAAAGTTTTTAGTTATTTAGGGAGTGCAGGTACAATACTGATCTCCTAGATGAGGTGCCGATCTCATATCTGCACTCTATACCCGGCAATTAGTTAATGCGATGGGTGTGGAATGCACGATATTAGATCGGTATCTCTTCGATGAGACAGATCAAATATCCTCAAGAGATTTATCTAACTCTGTGATGTGATATTGTAGATAATATAATGGAGATGAATGATTTTAAAGGGTGGTACTTTATAAAGTTGCTGACTGAGACATGAGAAGAAAGGTGCTTTACCTTTTTTTGTAAAGTTGTTAAATTTTAAAAGTAATCATAGCCAGAGTGCCACATTTCGAAATTTGCTTGATGAGTTCAAAAATTTTGGGCAACCTTTCGAGCTATATTGCTACCGAATACTTCATTTAACCAGTATAATTATTCCTCTCTAATTGAAATATTTCATAGATGCTTTTATTAATATGCATTCGAATTTTATCATGAATTTTATTTTTTATTATTTTTGCATTCCAAATTTAGGATTGATTTTATGAGTGGAATTTTTTAAATGTTTTTGTCTCAATAACGACCATCCCATTTATCAAGTCACAAAACTTTTATTTACAAATTTTAGCTGATAATTAATTAAACAAAAACTTAAACAAAATGAAGAGGACAACGAACTTTTGACCATTCAACGGATAGCGTATACTTTCAGCTCTTTCAGATTCATAGAGTTTCTTTTGAAGTTGTTCATTTGTGCTATTTAATGTTCTATAATAGGATGACTGTGAGATAATACTATTGATGAATTCGGTTTCTTCCACCCACCACAATGGATCTGCCGGACATGTCTCGATGATCATTCGCTTCAGCGATTTCCATTCATTTACTAAAAAATATTCGTATTTTTCTTTGGAAAAATCGTGTTATAATCGATGTAAAAAAGCCACTGGTGCTATTTATGACATCACGAAGTTGTTTTCAACAAAGTAAAATCATTTTTAACACAACAGGATGGTTCTTAAGAACAAGATTTTTCGT
This sequence comes from Baylisascaris procyonis, assembly GCA_037389465.1. Classification (NCBI taxonomy): domain Eukaryota; kingdom Metazoa; phylum Nematoda; class Chromadorea; order Rhabditida; family Ascarididae; genus Baylisascaris; species Baylisascaris procyonis. The sequence goes on along the minus strand of JAZARR010000095.1, from coordinate 3,176,098 downwards.
ATCGCTGCCAATGACATAACGAAACCGCTTAGACATTGGTGCATTGTAATACGGTCTAGCTTCAAATATCCATAAATTATTGTAGGTCGTTAATAGATATGACAAGAGAGCAGGGAGATTTAAAATACGTATTGAAGGATAGTTTTCATTTATCAGATGAAAATAGCGTATTTATAATAATTTCTGCAACAGCATTATAAGAAGCATTAATTCGGCGGAAACAAAATTCATTTCAATTTTTGAATAAATATAACAAACTATTGGTGGTGTAAAGTTCGCTATATTCGAGATAAACACAAGGAAAAAATATCATTATTGCCCATGCAGTTATCAATAAAGCCATTGCTGAGAGTCGTAGAAGTGTGAATTGAAAACATGTGGGAAAACAACCGAGCTTCTGTAGAACAACATTATTCAACGTTTCGTCATCTGAAATAGCGAGGCAATATTCAGTGTGTAGCATATAAAACATCTGTTTCAAATATTGGTAAATTGTTCGCTTGTGTATATAAAAATTTTTTTGTTGCCAAAGAAATCTGAATATTTTCAAGCGTGAATTCTATTCGCAATTCATCAATATTTCTGTAAATGATTATTTTTCACTTTGAGAAACGATAATGTTGTTATCTCTACCACAATCATAGACAAGAATTACAAATTATTTCAAGAGTTTTCAAACATTTTTGGAATGTTACTGCCAAGAAAAAGCAACAGATGAATCAGAAAGACATCTAAGCTATTTATGATCTATATTTTATTGTTAATTTTGTGGAAAAAGACTTATTCCGTTGAATCTTTTTCGTTGCTCAAAACTATTTATTTGCTAGCTATTTCTAGCATGAAATTAAATAACGATATACTCATAATATTTTTTGCCAATATCGATGACGAATTTAGAAAGTGCGTCAAATCTTTTTCTTTGCGAACATCATAACAAATCTCTGAGCGATCAGGCAAATCATTGTTGTTTCGTCATTATTTACTTTATTTTATCGACACAATAAATGCTGATAATCACTATTCTCTTTATGTTGTTTGCTCCATTAAATTTCATTGCTTTTTCAATTTTGCAGCAGTATATCGTAAATTTTGCAGCAGTATATCGTACACCGTCTGATCGTAAATATATTACGATCAATCCACCAAAATAGCAAACAGCGAATAAATTGACCCTTTTCAGCCAGAGATTTTTTTTAGGAAAATTACTGTTGAGAATAATGCTTCCAAAATAGTGCAGTCTGCTCTGACAACTCAAAAAGAAGAGTAATGGGAGAAATGAGAGGATGAAGGATGGGGAAAGAGGAAGCAAATAAAATTAAAATTTTACGTGTTGCAACTTCTTGTATCGATTGAATATCGAATATTTCAGCTCCAGTTGGAAGAGCTTGAGAGCCATTATTACTATTATTCGGCGCTGCGGTCGGTTTACTTGGTTGTATTGCCGACAACATCAACTGAACATCTAATCCTAGTGAATCTGTAAATAATTGATTTCAATGAGTTAATAGTGAAGTATTTAAAAATCCCCTGACAACAAATAGAATATAAGAAATTATATACTCTTATTTGGTAGCTGAAGCGTAATGCTTCACTAATTGGCCGAAATATGCTAATATATTAATAAAGAAACTTGAAACATGCGTTTACCTTCTTGTGTCGATTGAATGAGAGGCGATGGTGTCCTACGTTCGATAGTTTGTCGCGCTGCTGTGAAAATAATGCAGATATTATAGTTGTATGATTTGACATAAAATCACTCTGCTTTTATATGTTTTGGCACACAAAATTCTATGCATAAAGTTACTAATAAAGGTAAAGACAAACAACTTGGAAGTGAGATAAACTTGATATGCACTATGAATGCTGATGAATTTATAAGTAGCAATACAATGAATCGGACTTTATTAATCCATATCCAGCAATCACTAAACTGGTTAATCTGCAATATTTTAATGTAAGTTAGAAACAAATCCTCTGCGGATCATTCAAACTTTTTATCCCATCCCCCATGTATATCATCAACGAACAGCACAAAAAAAAAAATCGATTGGAATTGTAATGCGCCGAATGATTAGTGCCATCGGTCAATTAATTACTTTCAGGAACACAATAATAGGATTGCTAGTGTAAAGATTGACAAACTTGGCTTTCAGGATGAAGGAATTTGGTTCGGTTCAAACTTAGACTAGGCCACATTTGGGCCAAATATGGCCTAATTTCCTTCGTCTTTTCCTTATCCCTAACCTTTTCCTTATCCCCAACCCATAATTCTCGCAAAACTTAGCAGCTTGGCATTTTACGCCGCATATGACCAAATCTTGAACTGAACAACATCAGGACGGACATTACAACGCAAACGAGATCAAATTCGGAACATAAAATTTGCTTGAAATGATCTTATTTCAATGGTTTGCTAATGATTACTTCAATAATTCGTCTCCCTTTCTCTTATCAAATGTTGAGGGACCAAGAAAATGAGACTTTCATCTGCTATAAACTCTATAAGTTATAGGTCAATATACTTATAATAAAAGCTCCATAATAAACATCGCATTGCTCAAAAATTAATTTCAAATTCTCACCTGAAATAGGGGTTATGGATCTGTCGGCTATAACGTCAGGATTCGGTTCAGCAGCAACGATGTGTCCTCCATACGTCTGCTGCTGCTCAATGCCGCAACCTTTTCTTGATGTCTCCATCGTGGCCAATGGTAATGACTTCTGACTTTTTTGTTCGACTTTCTTGAGTAATTCCTCGCACGAGCCTGCTATTCATAGTTTCAATAGCCTCATTAAGAATGCAGTTGAAATTAATTTATTAGGATTAAAAGCGGCTGATGATGGATATTGTGTAGACCTGTTACACATATATGATTATGGTATCCTTTAAGAATCGGCTAGTCGAGCATATTCCACTCTTCTATGTGCTCTCCAACGTTTGTTTGTTTGAAGCACTAAATGCTGGGTAAATTGCAATTAAAAAACCAAACGATAAACGCTATCTATTGGTCCAGATGGGAAGGTCAAACCGCTTCAAGGGGTCGTCTAGTAAGGCGCGGGAAGGATTCAAATTATTGACGTCAAGCATCGAATTAGATGAAGCCTTTGATATCACATATCACAGTAGTATTTGCGGCAATGTGACAAGCTGTTTTTCAGGAAGTTCACTAAATGAAAAACTGGAAAGCTATGACAAAGAAAGTAAGTAACCAGGTGAAAAAACAATTTATTCTCCATGAAATCCAATGCAACACGTTTCGAAAACTATTTTCACCCTATCATCTACTTTCTACACACTGTTTGCGTCATCTACTTTTGAAAGTTCTGCTTTGTATTTGATTAAGGACAAATTTCGGGGAACATTTCGAGTCGGCCTATTCATCTTGGCGTCACCTCCTTCTTCCGCCTGCGTCCTCAATATGTAACTTGGTGCTCAGCCTGAGATATCCTTCTCAACTTAAAATCTCACCAACTTACTATATATAACGATCAGGCCATTCGAAAATTATGACTTTGCATCCAAACAGCCACTATCTTATAAACGGTATCCTCATCTGCACTACCTTACCTTGTGTACCAATCAGTTACCACCATTCATTTTCATAGGCAATGTATCATTACCATTCATAGGCAATACAAATAAAAAGCCATAGGCAATCCTACCTTGTGTATCACTCAGATCTTCGTTCCATCGGCCACTAGACGACGAATTACCGCCATTCATTTTCACAGAAATATCAATGATTCTTCGTGATGAGAAAGCTGTATTTATACTCATCACCACTTTTCAATTTGCATATTAATAGCTTTAGGTAATTTCTTTCTAACTTCATAGCAGCAATGTTCGACACTGATGGCAATTTCTTTGGAAATTTATTTGCATACGTAATTAAATTCGATCTAATCGCTTAACCATAATTGAGCAAACATTGAGTTTCATCCTATGACCGCATGGATTCTATTGAAATATTTAAATGAACTTGTAAAGGAGTCAAACTCCGGAGTCGTTATCGCTTGTCATATCTCGCTGCAAACGTATAATATTCAAACTTAATTAGTGCAAGCTCTATTCATGCTTTATGCTCTAATCAAATTTCAGTTGTGCAGTAGGTTCCGGGAGCGAGTTCGTTATTATCGAATATTCCGCAGAAGTTTCTTATTGAACTACCTTTCTAAGAATCATTTCTCAAATTTAGGGCTCACTATATTTAGTTTTTTTGGAAATTGCCGTAACACATTTGCTTTAGCCACTTGAGATTGAAAAAGAACTTGTGATGAAAGATGAAAGAATTAAAGTCAGGAAAGAGGAGGGGGGATGGCAGGGAATGGTGTCGAAAGGAATGCTCCGTTTTTGTGGTAAAAAGTGGCCAAATATACTAAGACCTTGGCCGTTACTATATTGTCATGCTGCGCTACTTTAAGCCTTATTACTATAGGACTTAATGCGATTCGTGTTTGAAACTTTTTCCGTATTATTTCTGCCTCAGGGAACTAAGTAGACAAATAAGTGGCACAGACGGATGACTGCAGCTAAAGTTTTTGGTTAACATCAACTTGGGCGGAAGAGCTACAACATCTACTAATGTGATATTTAAATAGTTCAGATTCCCCGTTTTTCTGTTTCATTTTGTTTCGCTGCCTCATATTACCTTACTAGATGTGTGGGATATCCACTTGAATCCACAAATTATTAGTTTTTACAATATTTCGCCCTACTTCGATATGGAAATTCTCTAAAATATAATATTCGTCTGTGTTCGCCTATGTCTGCATCCATCTTTCCGCTTATTGGTTTACCTTTGCGTGCGTCTACCTGCCCTCTTATTTGCATAATGAATTAGCGCTGAACTTGTTGTGCTGCTCTTAAATTGCCTTAGCGAAGAGATTTGCATGTCCAATAAGATTTCATCCAGTAAATCACTGAATCGTCAACTTAGCTAACAAGCAGATTTGCATATTTTATAAGATGTTAGTCGACCGGGCTGTTCATTTAATTCTACGTTATTTTAATTCCCACTAATATCGTATAATCAACACAATCTCATGTATACTTGAAGTGTTCAATTTCATTGATAACACATATTGAACTTGAAATCATTAAAACAGTTAAATTACGTAATGAATTTATAACCAAGAACTCGTTTGTTAGTTGTTGTGTATGCTGTCAGTATATGCGAAGCAATGCTGTCAGTATAGGCGAAGCATTCTTTGATCGCTATTGCAACTGTCAGTTGACGCCATTGTAATATTATTCGTATTTTGTGCACATTCTTCATCACTAATAAACAGTCTTTACACTCCACAACGAAAATATCGAAATGTATAGTATTGATGGAAATTCCATTGCAAAATTTTATGCCATTTGTAATTTCAGGTGTCATTTAAGGTGTTTAAGGTGTGAAATAAAGAAGAATTTCGAAAAATTAAGCGATGCATTCTAATTAAATTTACATATTAAAATATTTTCGAAATAAACCGATTTATAAGTCGGTTTATGTTAGAAGGGCAATATTTGAAAAAAGTTTCCGCTACGGTGCTAAAACATATGTAAAGGCATTTGTGCTAAAATATATATAAAGGCATTTGTCAATAGACGAAAGATTCACCCAACAATGGCGCACTTTTTTGTGTTGCAACTGCCTCAGATATATTCAATTAAGAATTGCTGCAAAAAGAACGATGCAAAAAAAATTTTTTTTAATCTCCTTAGGCATCGACGATTTTATCGATTATTGCCCACTCTCGATTCTTCGATCACTTCGATCTTTGCTCACTCCCGACTCTTCGATCGTTTATGAATTTTTTTTCCCAGAAAGCAAGTGATCTCTGGTTTAGATCTGAATAAATTTACGATCGATTAAGAAAGAGCATAGCGTTCTTTCTCGTAGCGATTAAAGAGTAATGAAAGAACTTGAAAAGTATTAATTTTTTGAGACATCATTTAGAGAATCTCCTCAATGTTAAATTTCGGACATATGAGAACTGATTGATAATATACATTGTTAGGCAGAAAATTTCCGCATACGATATCACACTATTAGAACGCCATTGTTTTAATGCCATTATTGATTTCAGGTGATTTTTTTTTGGTTGCATAAAATATTGCACTCATCTCTGTTCTCATTTTTAGCTTTAAATCTACTATTAGATAATGAGAGTGCTTTTCAACTAATCTGATTACAATTTTAGAATAATTCAAATGAAGTAATATTGCTGAAAATAGCACGAATACATCTTGATGTATTATTTGGTTGGAGGAAAATGCAATTGCACTTGCTTGCAAATATATAGCATTTGAGCCAAAAATATACTCTTCCCATATTTGACATTATACGATAACTTTGCATTTTTTTGTCGACATTTTTTGCAATACCATTGCAATTTTTTCCCACCATAACATGACAAGTTTATGATAATATTGCAATTTTCGATCCTAATATTGTATTTGCAGCTAGATTCCGTCATAATATTGCAATTTTCGATCCTAATATTGTATTTGCAGCTAAATTCCGTGATAATATTGCAATTTTCTATCCTAATATTGTATTTGCAGCTAAATTCCGTGATAATATTGCAATTTTCGATCCTAATATTGTATTTGCAGCTAAATTCCGTGATAATATTGCAATTTTCGATCCTAATATTGTATTTGCAGCTAAATTCCGTGATAATATTGCAATTTTCGATCCTAATATTGTATTTGCAGCTAAATTCCGTGATAATATTGCAATTTTCGATGCTAATATTGTATTTGCAGCTAGATTCCGTCATAATATTGCAATTTTCGATCCTAATATTGTATTTGCAGCTAAATTCCGTGATAATATTGCAATTTTCGATCCTAATATTGTATTTGCAGCTAAATTCCGTGATAATATTGCAATTTTCGATCCTAATATTGTATTTGCAGCAAAATTCCGTGATAATATTGCAATTTTCGATCCTAATATTGTATTTGCAGCTAAATTCCGTGATAATATTGCAATTTTCTATCCTAATATTGTATTTGCAGCTAAATTCCGTGATAATATTGCAATTTTCGATCCTAATATTGTATTTGCAGCTAAATTCCGTGATAATATTGCAATTTTCGATCCTAATATTGTATTTGCAGCTAAATTCCGTGATAATATTGCAACTTTCGATGCTAATATTGTATTTGCAGCTAGATTCCGTCATAATATTGCAATTTTCGATCCTAATATTGTATTTGCAGCTAAATTCCGTGATAATATTGCAATTTTCGATCCTAATATTGTATTTGCAGCTAGATTCCGTCATAATATTGCAATTTTCGATCCTAATATTGTATTTGCAGCTAAATTCCGTGATAATATTGCAATTTTCGATCCTAATATTGTATTTGCAGCTAAATTCCGTGATAATATTGCAATTTTCGATCCTAATATTGTATTTGCAGCTAAATTCCGTGATAATATTGCAATTTTCGATCCTAATATTGTATTTGCAGCTAAATTCCGTGATAATATTGCAATTTTCGATCCTAATATTGTATTTGCAGCTAAATTCCGTGATAATATTGCAATTTTCGATCCTAATATTGTATTTGCAGCTAAATTCCGTGATAATATTGCAATTTTCGATCCTAATATTGTATTTGCAGCTAAATTCCGTCATAATATTGCAATTTTCGATCCTAATATTGTATTTGCAGCTAAATTCCGTGATAATATTGCAATTTTCAATCCTAATATTGTATTTGCAGCTAAATTCCGTGATAATATTGCAATTTTCGATCCTAATACTGTATTTGCAGCTAAATTCCGTGATAATATTGCAATTTTCGATCCTAATATTGTATTTGCAGCTAAATTCCGTGATAATATTGCAATTTTCAATCCTAATATTGTATTTGCAGCTAAATTCCGTGATAATATTGCAATTTTCAATCCTAGTATTGTATTTGCAGCTGAATTCCGTGGTAATATTGCAATTTTCGATCCTAATATTGTATTTGCAGCTAAATTCCGTGATAATATTGCAATTTTCGATCCTAATATTGTATTTGCAGCTAAATTCCGTGATAATATTGCAATTTTCAATCCTAATATTGTATTTGCAGCTAAATTCCGTGATAATATTGCAATTTTCAATCCTAATATTGTATTTGCAGCTAAATTCCGTGATAATATTGCAATTTTCAATCCTAATATTGTATTTGCAGCCAAATTCCGTGATAATATTGCAATTTTCGATACTAATATTGTATTTGCAGCTAAATTCCGTGATAATATTGCAATTTTCGATCCTAATATTGTATTTGCAGCTAAATTCCGTGATAATATTGCAATTTTCGATCCTAATATTGTATTTGCAGCTAAATTCCGTGATAATATTGCAATTTTCGATCCTAATATTGTATTTGCAGCTAGATTCCGTCATAATATTGCAATTTTCGATCCTAATATTGTATTTGCAGCTAAATTCCGTGATAATATTGCAATTTTCGATCCTAATATTGTATTTGCAGCTAAATTCCGTGATAATATTGCAATTTTCGATCCTAATATTGTATTTGCAGCTAAATTCCGTGATAATATTGCAATTTTCGATCCTAATATTGTATTTGCAGCTAAATTCCGTGATAATATTGCAATTTTCAATCCTAATATTGTATTTGCAGCTAAATTCCGTGATAATATTGCAATTTTCGATCCTAATATTGTATTTGCAGCTAAATTCCGTGATAATATTGCAATTTTCAATCCTAATATTGTATTGGCAGCTAAATTCCGTGATAATATTGCAATTTTCGATCCTAATATTGTATTTGCAGCTAAATTCCGTGATAATGTTGCAATTTTCAATCCTAATATTGTATTGGCAGCTAAATTCCGTGATAATATTGCAATTTTCAATCCTAATATTGTATTGGCAGCTAAATTCCGTGATAATATTGCAATTTTCGATCCTAATATTGTATTTGCAGCTAAATTCCGTGATAATATTGCAATTTTCAATCCTAATATTGTATTGGCAGCTAAATTCCGTGATAATATTGCAATTTTCAATCCTAATATTGTATTGGCAGCTAAATTCCGTGATAATATTGCAATTTTCGATCCTAATATTGTATTTGCAGCTAAATTCCGTCATAATATTGCAATTTTCGATCCTAATATTGTATTTGCAGCTAAATTCCGTGATAATATTGCAATTTTCAATCCTAATATTGTATTTGCAGCTAAATTCCGTGATAATATTGCAATTTTCGATTATAATATTGTATTTGCAGCTAAATTCCGTGATAGTATTGCAATTTTCGATCCTAGTATTGTATTTGCAGCTAAATTCCGTGATAATATTGCAATTTTCGATCCTAATATTGTATTTGCAGCTAGATTCCGTCATAATATTGCAATTTTCGATCCTAATATTGTATTTGCAGCTAAATTCCGTGATAATATTGCAATTTTCAATCCTGATATTGTACTTGCAGCTAAATTCCGTGATAATATTGCAATTTTCGATCCTAATATTGTATTTGCAGCTAAACTCCGTGATAATATTGCAATTTTCGATCCTAATATTGTATTTGCAGCTAAATTCCGTGATAATATTGCAATTTTCGATCCTAATATTGTATTTGCAGCTAAATTCCGTGATAATATTGCAATTTTCAATCCTAATATTGTATTGGCAGCTAAATTCCGTGATAATATTGCAATTTTCGATCCTAATATTGTATTTGCAGCTAAATTCCGTCATAATATTGCAATTTTCGATCCTAATATTCTATTTGCAGCTAAATTCCGTGATAATATTGCAATTTTCGATCCTAATATTGTATTTGCAGCTAGATTCCGTCATAATATTGCAATTTTCGATCCTAATATTGTATTTGCAGCTAAATTCCGTGATAATATTGCAATTTTCGATCCTAATATTGTATTTGCAGCTAAATTCCGTGATAATATTGCAATTTTCGATCCTAATATTGTATTTGCAGCTAAATTCCGTGATAATATTGCAATTTTCGATCCTAATATTGTATTTGCAGCTAAATTCCGTGATAATATTGCAATTTTCAATCCTAATATTGTATTGGCAGCTAAATTCCGCGATAATATTGCAATTTTCGATCCTAATATTGTATTTGCAGCTAAATTCCGTGATAATATTGCAATTTTCGATCCTAATATTGTATTTGCAGCTAAATTCCGTGATAATATTGCAATTTTCGATCCTAATATTGTATTTGCAGCTAAATTCCGTGATAATATTGCAATTTTCGATCCTAATATTGTATTTGCAGCTAAGTTCCGTCATAATATTGCAATTTTCGATCCTAATATTGTATTTGCAGCTAAATTCCGTGATAATATTGCAATTTTCGATCCTAATATTGTATTTGCAGCTAAATTCCGTGATAATATTGCAATTTTCGATCCTAATATTGTATTTGCAGCTAAATTCCGTGATAATATTGCAATTTTCGATCCTAATATTGTATTTGCAGCTAAATTCCGTGATAATATTGCAATTTTCGATCCTAATATTGTATTTGCAGCTAAATTCCGTGATAATATTGCAATTTTCGATCCTAATATTGTATTTGCAGCTAAATTCCGTGATAATATCGCAATTTTCGATCCTAATATTGTATTTGCAGCTAAATTCCGTGATAATATTGCAATTTTCGATCCTAATATTGTATTTGCAGCTAAATTCCGTCATAATATTGCAATTTTCGATCCTAATATTGTATTTGCAGCTAAATTCCGTCATAATATTGCAATTTTCGATCCTAATATTGTATTTGCAGCTAAATTCCGTGATAATATTGCAATTTTCGATCCTAATATTGTATTTGCAGCTAAATTCCGTGATAATATTGCAATTTTCGATCCTAATATTGTATTTGCAGCTAAATTCCGTGATAATATTGCAATTTTCGATCCTAATATTGTATTTGCAGCTAAATTCCGTCATAATATTGCAATTTTCGATCCTAATATTGTATTTGCAGCTAAATTCCGTGATAATATTGCAATTTTCGATCCTAATATTGTATTTGCAGCTAAATTCCGTGATAATATTGCAATTTTCGATCCTAATATTGTATTTGCAGCTAAATTCCGTGATAATATTGCAATTTTCGATCCTAATATTGTATTTGCAGCTAAATTCCGTGATAATATCGCAATTTTCGATCCTAATATTGTATTTGCAGCTAAATTCCGTGATAATATTGCAATTTTCGATCCTAATATTGTATTTGCAGCTAAATTCCGTGATAATATTGCAATTTTCGATCCTAATATTGTATTTGCAGCTAAATTCCGTGATAATATTGCAATTTTCGATCCTAATATTGTATTTGCAGCTAAATTCCGTGATAATATTGCAATTTTCGATCCTAATATTGTATTTGCAGCTAAATTCCGTGATAATATTGCAATTTTCGATCCTAATATTGTATTTGCAGCTAAATTCCGTGATAATATTGCAATTTTCGATCCTAATATTGTATTTGCAGCTAAATTCCGTGATAATATTGCAATTTTCGATCCTAATATTGTATTTGCAGCTAAATTCCGTGATAATATTGCAATTTTCGATCCTAATATTGTATTTGGAGCTAAATTCCGTGATAATATTGCAATTTTCAATCCTAATATTGTATTTGCAGCTAAATTCCGTGATAATATTGCAATTTTCGATCCTAATATTGTATTTGCAGCTAAATTCCGTGATAATATTGCAATTTTCGATCCTAATATTGTATTTGCAGCTAAATTCCGTGATAATATTGCAATTTTCGATCCTAATATTGTATTTGCAGCTAAATTCCGTGATAATATTGCAATTTTCGATCCTAATATTGTATTTGCAGCTAAATTCCGTGATAATATTGCAATTTTCGATCCTAATATTGTATTTGCAGCTAAATTCCGTGATAATATTGCAATTTTCGATCCTAATATTGTATTTGCAGCTAAATTCCGTGATAATATTGCAATTTTCGATCCTAATATTGTATTTGCAGCTAAATTCCGTGATAATATTGCAATTTTCGATCCTAATATTGTATTTGCAGCTAAATTCCGTGATAATATTGCAATTTTCGATCCTAATATTGTATTTGCAGCTAAATTCCGTGATAATATTGCAATTTTCGATCCTAATATTGTATTTGCGGCTAAATTCCGTCATAATATTGCAATTTTCGATCCTAATATTGTATTTGCAGCTAAATTCCGTGATAATATTGCAATTTTCGATCCTAATATTGTATTTGCAGCTAAATTCCGTGATAATATTGCAATTTTCAATCCTAATATTGTATTGGCAGCTAAATTCCGTGATAATATTGCAATTTTCGATCCTAATATTGTATTTGCAGCTAAATTCCGTGATAATATTGCAATTTTCGATCCTAATATTGTATTTGCAGCTAAATTCCGTGATAATATTGCAATTTTCGATCCTAATATTGTATTTGCAGCTAAATTCCGTGATAATATTGCAATTTTCGATCCTAATATTGTATTTGCGGCTAAATTCCGTCATAATATTGCAATTTTCGATCCTAATATTGTATTTGCGGCTAATTTCCGTGATAATATTGCAATTTTCAATCCTAATATTGTATTGGCAGCTAAATTCCGTGATAATATTGCAATTTTCGATCCTAGTATTGTATTTGCAGCTAAATTCCGTCATAATATTGCAATTTTCGATCCTAATATTGTATTCGCAGCTAAGTTCCGTGATAATATTGCAATTTTCGATCCTAATATTGTATTTGCAGCTAAATTCCGTGATAATATTGCAATTTTCGATCCTAATATTGTATTTGCGGCTAAATTCCGTGATAATATTGCAATTTTCAATCCTAATATTGTATTGGCAGCTAAATTCCGTGATAATATTGCAATTTTCGATCCTAATATTGTATTTGCAGCTAAATTCCGTCATAATATTGCAATTTTCGATCCTAATATTGTATTCGCAGCTAAGTTCCGTGATAATATTGCAATTTTCGATCCTAATATTGTATTTGCAGCTAAATTCCGTGATAATATTGCAATTTTCGATCCTAATATTGTATTTGCAGCTAAATTCCGTGATAATATTGCAATTTTCGATCCTAATATTGTATTTGCAGCTGAATTCCGTGATAATATTGCAATTTTCGATCCTAATATTGTATTTGCAGCTAAATTCCGTGATAAGATTGCAATTTTCGATCCTAATATTGTATTTGCAGCTGAATTCCGTGATAATATTGCAATTTTCGATCCTAATATTGTATTTGCAGCTAAATTCCGTGATAAGATTGCAATTTTCGATCCTAATATTGTATTTGCAGCTAAATTCCGTGATAATATTGCAATTTTCGATCCTAATATTGTATTTGCAGCTAAATTCCGTGATAATATTGCAATTTTCGATCCTAATATTGTATTTGCAGCTAAATTCCGTGATAATATTGCAATTTTCGATCCTAATATTGTATTTGCAGCTAAATTCCGTGATAATATTGCAATTTTCGATCCTAATATTGTATTTGCAGCTAAATTCCGTGATAATATCGCAATTTTCGATCCTAATATTGTATTTGCAGCTAAATTCCGTGATAATATTGCAATTTTCGATCCTAATATTGTATTTGCAGCTAAATTCCGTGATAATATTGCAATTTTCGATCCTAATATTGTATTTGCAGCTAAATTCCGTCATAATATTGCAATTTTCGATCCTAATATTGTATTTGCAGCTAAATTCCGTGATAATATTGCAATTTTCGATCCTAATATTGTATTTGCAGCTAAATTCCGTGATAATATTGCAATTTTCGATCCTAATATTGTATTTGCAGCTAAATTCCGCGATAATATTGCAATTTTCGATCCTAATATTGTATTGGCAGCTAAATTCCGTGATAATATTGCAATTTTCGATCCTAATATTGTATTTGCAGCTAAATTCCGTGATAATATTGCAATTTTCGATCCTAGTATTGTATTTGCAGCTAAATTCCGTGATAATATTGCAATTTTCGATCCTAATATTGTATTTGCAGCTAAATTCCGTGATAATATTGCAATTTTCGATCCTAATATTGTATTTGCAGCTAAATTCCGTGATAATATTGCAATTTTCGATCCTAATATTGTATTTGCAGCTAAATTCCGTGATAATATCGCAATTTTCGATCCTAATATTGTATTTGCAGCTAAATTCCGTGATAATATTGCAATTTTCGATCCTAATATTGTATTTGCAGCTAAATTCCGTGATAATATTGCAATTTTCGATCCTAATATTGTATTTGCAGCTAAATTCCGTGATAATATTGCAATTTTCGATCCTAATATTGTATTTGCAGCTAAATTCCGTGATAATATTGCAATTTTCGATCCTAATATTGCATTTGCAGCTGAATTCCGTGATAATATTGCAATTTTCAATCCTAATATTGTATTGGCAGCTAAATTCCGTGATAATATTGCAATTTTCGATCCTAATATTGTATTTGCAGCTAAATTCCGTCATAATATTGCAATTTTCGATCCTAATATTGTATTTGCAGCTAAATTCCGTGATAATATTGCAATTTTCAATCCTAATATTGTATTGGCAGCTAAATTCCGTGATAATATTGCAATTTTCGATTATAATATTGTATTTGCAGCTAAATTCCGTGATAGTATTGCAATTTTCGATCCTAATATTGTATTTGCAGCTAAATTCCGTGATAATATTGCAATTTTCGATCCTAATATTGTATTTGCAGCTAGATTCCGTCATAATATTGCAATTTTCGATCCTAATATTGTATTTGCAGCTAAATTCCGTGATAATATTGCAATTTTCAATCCTGATATTGTACTTGCAGCTAAATTCCGTGATAATATTGCAATTTTCGATCCTAATATTGTATTTGCAGCTAAATTCCGTGATAATATTGCAATTTTCGATCCTAATATTGTATTTGCAGCTAAATTCCGTGATAATATTGCAATTTTCGATCCTAATATTGTATTTGCAGCTAAATTCCGTGATAATATTGCAATTTTCAATCCTAATATTGTATTGGCAGCTAAATTCCGTGATAATATTGCAATTTTCGATCCTAATATTGTATTTGCAGCTAAATTCCGTCATAATATTGCAATTTTCGATCCTAATATTCTATTTGCAGCTAAATTCCGTGATAATATTGCAATTTTCGATCCTAATATTGTATTTGCAGCTAGATTCCGTCATAATATTGCAATTTTCGATCCTAATATTGTATTTGCAGCTAAATTCCGTGATAATATTGCAATTTTCGATCCTAATATTGTATTTGCAGCTAAATTCCGTGATAATATTGCAATTTTCGATCCTAATATTGTATTTGCAGCTAAATTCCGTGATAATATTGCAATTTTCGATCCTAATATTGTATTTGCAGCTAAATTCCGTGATAATATTGCAATTTTCGATCCTAATATTGTATTTGCAGCTAAATTCCGTGATAATATTGCAATTTTCAATCCTAATATTGTATTGGCAGCTAAATTCCGCGATAATATTGCAATTTTCGATCCTAATATTGTATTTGCAGCTAAATTCCGTGATAATATTGCAATTTTCGATCCTAATATTGTATTTGCAGCTAAATTCCGTGATAATATTGCAATTTTCGATCCTAATATTGTATTTGCAGCTAAATTCCGTGATAATATTGCAATTTTCGATCCTAATATTGTATTTGCAGCTAAATTCCGTGATAATATTGCAATTTTCGATCCTAATATTGTATTTGCAGCTAAGTTCCGTCATAATATTGCAATTTTCGATCCTAATATTGTATTTGCAGCTAAATTCCGTGATAATATTGCAATTTTCGATCCTAATATTGTATTTGCAGCTAAATTCCGTGATAATATTGCAATTTTCGATCCTAATATTGTATTTGCAGCTAAATTCCGTGATAATATTGCAATTTTCGATCCTAATATTGTATTTGCAGCTAAATTCCGTGATAATATTGCAATTTTCGATCCTAATATTGTATTTGCAGCTAAATTCCGTGATAATATTGCAATTTTCGATCCTAATATTGTATTTGCAGCTAAATTCCGTGATAATATCGCAATTTTCGATCCTAATATTGTATTTGCAGCTAAATTCCGTGATAATATTGCAATTTTCGATCCTAATATTGTATTTGCAGCTAAATTCCGTGATAATATTGCAATTTTCGATCCTAATATTGTATTTGCAGCTAAATTCCGTCATAATATTGCAATTTTCGATCCTAATATTGTATTTGCAGCTAAATTCCGTGATAATATTGCAATTTTCGATCCTAATATTGTATTTGCAGCTAAATTCCGTGATAATATTGCAATTTTCGATCCTAATATTGTATTTGCAGCTAAATTCCGCGATAATATTGCAATTTTCGATCCTAATATTGTATTGGCAGCTAAATTCCGTGATAATATTGCAATTTTCGATCCTAATATTGTATTTGCAGCTAAATTCCGTGATAATATTGCAATTTTCGATCCTAATATTGTATTTGCAGCTAAATTCCGTGATAATATTGCAATTTTCGATCCTAATATTGTATTTGCAGCTAAATTCCGTGATAATATTGCAATTTTCGATCCTAATATTGTATTTGCAGCTAAATTCCGTGATAATATTGCAATTTTCGATCCTAATATTGTATTTGCAGCTAAATTCCGTGATAATATTGCAATTTTCGATCCTAATATTGTATTTGCAGCTAAATTCCGTGATAATATTGCAATTTTCGATCCTAATATTGTATTTGCAGCTAAATTCCGTGATAATATTGCAATTTTCGATCCTAATATTGTATTTGCAGCTAAATTCCGTGATAATATTGCAATTTTCAATCCTAATATTGTATTGGCAGCTAAATTCCGCGATAATATTGCAATTTTCGATCCTAATATTGTATTTGCAGCTAAATTCCGTGATAATATTGCAATTTTCGATCCTAATATTGTATTTGCAGCTAAATTCCGTGATAATATTGCAATTTTCGATCCTAATATTGTATTTGCAGCTAAATTCCGTGATAATATTGCAATTTTCGATCCTAATATTGTATTTGCAGCTAAATTCCGTGATAATATTGCAATTTTCGATCCTAATATTGTATTTGCAGCTAAGTTCCGTCATAATATTGCAATTTTCGATCCTAATATTGTATTTGCAGCTAAATTCCGTGATAATATTGCAATTTTCGATCCTAATATTGTATTTGCAGCTAAATTCCGTGATAATATTGCAATTTTCGATCCTAATATTGTATTTGCAGCTAAATTCCGTGATAATATTGCAATTTTCGATCCTAATATTGTATTTGCAGCTAAATTCCGTGATAATATTGCAATTTTCGATCCTAATATTGTATTTGCAGCTAAATTCCGTGATAATATTGCAATTTTCGATCCTAATATTGTATTTGCAGCTAAATTCCGTGATAATATCGCAATTTTCGATCCTAATATTGTATTTGCAGCTAAATTCCGTGATAATATTGCAATTTTCGATCCTAATATTGTATTTGCAGCTAAATTCCGTGATAATATTGCAATTTTCGATCCTAATATTGTATTTGCAGCTAAATTCCGTCATAATATTGCAATTTTCGATCCTAATATTGTATTTGCAGCTAAATTCCGTGATAATATTGCAATTTTCGATCCTAATATTGTATTTGCAGCTAAATTCCGTGATAATATTGCAATTTTCGATCCTAATATTGTATTTGCAGCTAAATTCCGCGATAATATTGCAATTTTCGATCCTAATATTGTATTGGCAGCTAAATTCCGTGATAATATTGCAATTTTCGATCCTAATATTGTATTTGCAGCTAAATTCCGTGATAATATTGCAATTTTCGATCCTAATATTGTATTTGCAGCTAAATTCCGTGATAATATTGCAATTTTCGATCCTAATATTGTATTTGCAGCTAAATTCCGTGATAATATTGCAATTTTCGATCCTAATATTGTATTTGCAGCTAAATTCCGTGATAATATTGCAATTTTCGATCCTAATATTGTATTTGCAGCTAAATTCCGTGATAATATTGCAATTTTCGATCCTAATATTGTATTTGCAGCTAAGTTCCGTCATAATATTGCAATTTTCGATCCTAATATTGTATTTGCAGCTAAATTCCGTGATAATATTGCAATTTTCGATCCTAATATTGTATTTGCAGCTAAATTCCGTGATAATATTGCAATTTTCGATCCTAATATTGTATTTGCAGCTAAATTCCGTGATAATATTGCAATTTTCGATCCTAATATTGTATTTGCAGCTAAATTCCGTGATAATATTGCAATTTTCGATCCTAATATTGTATTTGCAGCTAAATTCCGTGATAATATTGCAATTTTCGATCCTAATATTGTATTTGCAGCTAAATTCCGTGATAATATCGCAATTTTCGATCCTAATATTGTATTTGCAGCTAAATTCCGTGATAATATTGCAATTTTCGATCCTAATATTGTATTTGCAGCTAAATTCCGTGATAATATTGCAATTTTCGATCCTAATATTGTATTTGCAGCTAAATTCCGTCATAATATTGCAATTTTCGATCCTAATATTGTATTTGCAGCTAAATTCCGTGATAATATTGCAATTTTCGATCCTAATATTGTATTTGCAGCTAAATTCCGTGATAATATTGCAATTTTCGATCCTAATATTGTATTTGCAGCTAAATTCCGCGATAATATTGCAATTTTCGATCCTAATATTGTATTGGCAGCTAAATTCCGTGATAATATTGCAATTTTCGATCCTAATATTGTATTTGCAGCTAAATTCCGTGATAATATTGCAATTTTCGATCCTAATATTGTATTTGCAGCTAAATTCCGTGATAATATTGCAATTTTCGATCCTAATATTGTATTTGCAGCTAAATTCCGTGATAATATTGCAATTTTCGATCCTAATATTGTATTTGCAGCTAAATTCCGTGATAATATTGCAATTTTCGATCCTAATATTGTATTTGCAGCTAAATTCCGTGATAATATTGCAATTTTCGATCCTAATATTGTATTTGCAGCTAAGTTCCGTCATAATATTGCAATTTTCGATCCTAATATTGTATTTGCAGCTAAATTCCGTGATAATATTGCAATTTTCGATCCTAATATTGTATTTGCAGCTAAATTCCGTGATAATATTGCAATTTTCGATCCTAATATTGTATTTGCAGCTAAATTCCGTGATAATATTGCAATTTTCGATCCTAATATTGTATTTGCAGCTAAATTCCGTGATAATATTGCAATTTTCGATCCTAATATTGTATTTGCAGCTAAATTCCGTGATAATATTGCAATTTTCGATCCTAATATTGTATTTGCAGCTAAATTCCGTGATAATATCGCAATTTTCGATCCTAATATTGTATTTGCAGCTAAATTCCGTGATAATATTGCAATTTTCGATCCTAATATTGTATTTGCAGCTAAATTCCGTGATAATATTGCAATTTTCGATCCTAATATTGTATTTGCAGCTAAATTCCGTCATAATATTGCAATTTTCGATCCTAATATTGTATTTGCAGCTAAATTCCGTGATAATATTGCAATTTTCGATCCTAATATTGTATTTGCAGCTAAATTCCGTGATAATATTGCAATTTTCGATCCTAATATTGTATTTGCAGCTAAATTCCGCGATAATATTGCAATTTTCGATCCTAATATTGTATTGGCAGCTAAATTCCGTGATAATATTGCAATTTTCGATCCTAATATTGTATTTGCAGCTAAATTCCGTGATAATATTGCAATTTTCGATCCTAATATTGTATTTGCAGCTAAATTCCGTGATAATATTGCAATTTTCGATCCTAATATTGTATTTGCAGCTAAATTCCGTGATAATATTGCAATTTTCGATCCTAATATTGTATTTGCAGCTAAATTCCGTGATAATATTGCAATTTTCGATCCTAATATTGTATTTGCAGCTAAATTCCGTGATAATATTGCAATTTTCGATCCTAACATTGTATTTGCAGCTAAATTCCGTGATAATATTGCAATTTTCGATCCTAATATTGTATTTGCAGCTAAATTCCGTGATAATATTGCAATTTTCAATCCTAATATTGTATTGGCAGCTAAATTCCGTGATAATATTGCAATTTTCGATCCTAATATTGTATTTGCAGCTAAATTCCGTGATAATATTGCAATTTTCGATCCTAATATTGTATTTGCAGCTAAATTCCGTGATAATATTGCAATTTTCGATCCTAATATTGTATTTGCAGCTAAATTCCGTGATAATATTGCAATTTTCGATCCTAATATTGTATTTGCAGCTAAGTTCCGTCATAATATTGCAATTTTCGATCCTAATATTGTATTTGCAGCTAAATTCCGTGATAATATTGCAATTTTCGATCCTAATATTGTATTTGCAGCTAAATTCCGTGATAATATTGCAATTTTCGATCCTAATATTGTATTTGCAGCTAAATTCCGTGATAATATTGCAATTTTCGATCCTAATATTGTATTTGCAGCTAAATTCCGTGATAATATTGCAATTTTCGATCCTAATATTGTATTTGCAGCTAAATTCCGTGATAATATTGCAATTTTCGATCCTAATATTGTATTTGCAGCTAAATTCCGTGATAATATCGCAATTTTCGATCCTAATATTGTATTTGCAGCTAAATTCCGTGATAATATTGCAATTTTCGATCCTAATATTGTATTTGCAGCTAAATTCCGTGATAATATTGCAATTTTCGATCCTAATATTGTATTTGCAGCTAAATTCCGTCATAATATTGCAATTTTCGATCCTAATATTGTATTTGCAGCTAAATTCCGTGATAATATTGCAATTTTCGATCCTAATATTGTATTTGCAGCTAAATTCCGTGATAATATTGCAATTTTCGATCCTAATATTGTATTTGCAGCTAAATTCCGCGATAATATTGCAATTTTCGATCCTAATATTGTATTGGCAGCTATATTCCGTGATAATATTGCAATTTTCGATCCTAATATTGTATTTGCAGCTAAATTCCGTGATAATATTGCAATTTTCGATCCTAATATTGTATTTGCAGCTAAATTCCGTGATAATATTGCAATTTTCGATCCTAATATTGTATTTGCAGCTAAATTCCGTGATAATATTGCAATTTTCGATCCTAATATTGTATTTGCAGCTAAATTCCGTGATAATATTGCAATTTTCGATCCTAATATTGTATTTGCAGCTAAATTCCGTGATAATATCGCAATTTTCGATCCTAATATTGTATTTGCAGCTAAATTCCGTGATAATATTGCAATTTTCGATCCTAGTATTGTATTTGCAGCTAAATTCCGTGATAATATTGCAATTTTCGATCCTAATATTGTATTTGCAGCTAAATTCCGTGATAATATTGCAATTTTCGATCCTAATATTGTATTTGCAGCTAAGTTCCGTCATAATATTGCAATTTTCGATCCTAATATTGTATTTGCAGCTAAATTCCGTGATAATATTGCAATTTTCGATCCTAATATTGTATTTGCAGCTAAATTCCGTGATAATATTGCAATTTTCGATCCTAATATTGTATTTGCAGCTAAATTCCGTGATAATATTGCAATTTTCGATCCTAATATTGTATTTGCAGCTAAATTCCGTGATAATATTGCAATTTTCGATCCTAATATTGTATTTGCAGCTAAATTCCGTGATAATATTGCAATTTTCGATCCTAATATTGTATTTGCAGCTAAATTCCGTGATAATATCGCAATTTTCGATCCTAATATTGTATTTGCAGCTAAATTCCGTGATAATATTGCAATTTTCGATCCTAATATTGTATTTGCAGCTAAATTCCGTGATAATATTGCAATTTTCGATCCTAATATTGTATTTGCAGCTAAATTCCGTCATAATATTGCAATTTTCGATCCTAATATTGTATTTGCAGCTAAATTCCGTGATAATATTGCAATTTTCGATCCTAATATTGTATTTGCAGCTAAATTCCGTGATAATATTGCAATTTTCGATCCTAATATTGTATTTGCAGCTAAATTCCGCGATAATATTGCAATTTTCGATCCTAATATTGTATTGGCAGCTAAATTCCGTGATAATATTGCAATTTTCGATCCTAATATTGTATTTGCAGCTAAATTCCGTGATAATATTGCAATTTTCGATCCTAATATTGTATTTGCAGCTAAATTCCGTGATAATATTGCAATTTTCGATCCTAATATTGTATTTGCAGCTAAATTCCGTGATAATATTGCAATTTTCGATCCTAATATTGTATTTGCAGCTAAATTCCGTGATAATATTGCAATTTTCGATCCTAATATTGTATTTGCAGCTAAATTCCGTGATAATATCGCAATTTTCGATCCTAATATTGTATTTGCAGCTAAATTCCGTGATAATATTGCAATTTTCGATCCTAGTATTGTATTTGCAGCTAAATTCCGTGATAATATTGCAATTTTCGATCCTAATATTGTATTTGCAGCTAAATTCCGTGATAATATTGCAATTTTCGATCCTAATATTGTATTTGCAGCTAAATTCCGTGATAATATTGCAATTTTCGATCCTAATATTGTATTTGCAGCTAAATTCCGTGATAATATTGCAATTTTCGATCCTAATATTGTATTTGCAGCTAAATTCCGTGATAATATTGCAATTTTCGATCCTAATATTGTATTTGGAGCTAAATTCCGTGATAATATTGCAATTTTCAATCCTAATATTGTATTTGCAGCTAAATTCCGTGATAATATTGCAATTTTCGATCCTAATATTGTATTTGCAGCTAAATTCCGTGATAATATTGCAATTTTCGATCCTAATATTGTATTTGCAGCTAAATTCCGTGCTAATATTGCAATTTTCGATCCTAATATTGTATTTGCAGCTAAATTCCGTGATAATATTGCAATTTTCGATCCTAATATTGTATTTGCAGCTAAATTCCGTGATAATATTGCAATTTTCGATCCTAATATTGTATTTGCAGCTAAATTCCGTGATAATATTGCAATTTTCGATCCTAATATTGTATTTGCAGCTAAATTCCGTGATAATATTGCAATTTTCGATCCTAATATTGTATTTGCAGCTAAATTCCGTGATAATATTGCAATTTTCGATCCTAATATTGTATTTGCAGCTAAATTCCGTGATAATATTGCAATTTTCGATCCTAATATTGTATTTGCAGCTAAATTCCTTGATAATATTGCAATTTTCGATCCTAATATTGTATTTGCAGCTAAATTCCGTGATAATATTGCAATTTTCAATCCTAATATTGTATTGGCAGCTAAATTCCGTGATAATATTGCAATTTTCGATCCTAATATTGTATTTGCAGCTAAATTCCGTGATAATATTGCAATTTTCGATTCTAATATTGTATTTGCAGCTTAATTCCGTCATAATATTGCAATTTTCGATCCTAATATTGTATTTGCAGCTAAATTCCGTGATAATATTGCAATTTTCGATCCTAATATTGTATTTGCGGCTAAATTCCGTGATAATATTGCAATTTTCGATCCTAATATTGTATTTGCAGCTAAATTCCGTGATAATATTGCAATTTTCGATCCTAATATTGTATTTGCAGCTAAATTCCGTGATAATATTGCAATTTTCAATCCTAATATTGTATTGGCAGCTAAATTCCGTGATAATATTGCAATTTTCGATCCTAATATTGTATTTGCAGCTAAATTCCGTCATAATATTGCAATTTTCGATCCTAATATTGTATTCGCAGCTAAGTTCCGTGATAATATTGCAATTTTCGATCCTAATATTGTATTTGCAGCTAAATTCCGTGATAATATTGCAATTTTCGATCCTAATATTGTATTTGCAGCTGAATTCCGTGATAATATTGCAATTTTCGATCCTAATATTGTATTTGCAGCTAAATTCCGTGATAATATCGCAATTTTCGATCCTAATATTGTATTTGCAGCTAAATTCCGTGATAATATTGCAATTTTCGATCCTAATATTGTATTTGCAGCTAAATTCCGTCATAATATTGCAATTTTCGATCCTAATATTGTATTTGCAGCTAAATTCCGTCATAATATTGCAATTTTCGATCCTAATATTGTATTTGCAGCTAAATTCCGTGATAATATTGCAATTTTCAATCCTAATATTGTATTGGCAGCTAAATTCCGTGATAATATTGCAATTTTCGATCCTAATATTGTATTTGCAGCTAAATTCCGTGATAATATTGCAATTTTCGATTCTAATATTGTATTTGCAGCTTAATTCCGTCATAATATTGCAATTTTCGATCCTAATATTGTATTTGCAGCTAAATTCCGTGATAATATTGCAATTTTCGATCCTAATATTGTATTTGCGGCTAAATTCCGTGATAATATTGCAATTTTCGATCCTAATATTGTATTTGCAGCTAAATTCCGTGATAATATTGCAATTTTCGATCCTAATATTGTATTTGCAGCTAAATTCCGTGATAATATTGCAATTTTCAATCCTAATATTGTATTGGCAGCTAAATTCCGTGATAATATTGCAATTTTCGATCCTAATATTGTATTTGCAGCTAAATTCCGTCATAATATTGCAATTTTCGATCCTAATATTGTATTCGCAGCTAAGTTCCGTGATAATATTGCAATTTTCGATCCTAATATTGTATTTGCAGCTAAATTCCGTGATAATATTGCAATTTTCGATCCTAATATTGTATTTGCAGCTAAATTCCGTCATAATATTGCAATTTTCGATCCTAATATTGTATTCGCAGCTAAGTTCCGTGATAATATTGCAATTTTCGATCCTAATATTGTATTTGCAGCTAAATTCCGTGATAATATTGCAATTTTCGATCCTAATATTGTATTTGCAGCTAAATTCCGTGATAATATTGCAATTTTCGATCCTAATATTGTATTTGCAGCTAAATTCCGTGATGAGATTGCAATTTTCGATCCTAATATTGTATTTGCAGCTAAATTCCGTGATAATATTGCAATTTTCGATCCTAATATTGTATTTGCAGCTAAATGCCGTGATAATATCGCAATTTTCGATCCTAATATTGTATTTGCAGCTAAATTCCGTGATAATATTGCAATTTTCGATCCTAATATTGTATTTGCAGCTAAATTCCGTCATAATATTGCAATTTTCGATCCTAATATTGTATTTGCAGCTAAATTCCGTGATAATATTGCAATTTTCGATCCTAATATTGTATTTGCAGCTAAATTCCGTGATAATATTGCAATTTTCGATCCTAATATTGTATTTGCAGCTAAATTCCGTGATAATATTGCAATTTTCGATCCTAATATTGTATTTGCAGCTAAATTCCGTGATAATATTGCAATTTTCGATCCTAATATTGTATTTGCAGCTAAATTCCGTGATAATATTGCAATTTTCGATCCTAATATTGTATTTGCAGCTAAATTCCGTGATAATATTGCAATTTTCGATCCTAATATTGTATTTGCAGCTAAATTCCGTGATAATATTGCAATTTTCGATCCTAATATTGTATTTGCAGCTAAATTCCGTGATAATATTGCAATTTTCGATCCTAATATTGTATTTGCAGCTAAATTCCGTGATAATATTGCAATTTTCGATCCTAATATTGTATTTGCAGCTAAATTCCGTGATAAGATTGCAATTTTCGATCCTAATATTGTATTTGCAGCTAAATTCCGTGATAATATTGCAATTTTCGATCCTAATATTGTATTTGCAGCTAAATTCCGTGATAATATCGCAATTTTCGATCCTAATATTGTATTTGCAGCTAAATTCCGTGATAAGATTGCAATTTTCGATCCTAATATTGTATTTGCAGCTAAATTCCGTGATAATATTGCAATTTTCGATCCTAATATTGTATTTGCAGCTAAATTCCGTGATAATATCGCAATTTTCGATCCTAATATTGTATTTGCAGCTAAATTCCGTGATAATATTGCAATTTTCGATCCTAATATTGTATTTGCAGCTAAATTCCGTGATAATATTGCAATTTTCGATCCTAATATTGTATTTGCAGCTAGATTCCGTGATAATATTGCAATTTTCGATCCTAATATTGTATTTGCAGCTAAATTCCGCGATAATATTGCAATTTTCAATCCTAATATTGTATTTGCAGCTAAATTCCGTGATAATATTGCAATTTTCGATCCTAATATTGTATTTGCAGCTAAATTCCGTCATAATATTGCAATTTTCGATCCTAATATTGTATTCGCAGCTAAGTTCCGTGATAATATTGCAATTTTCGATCCTAATATTGTATTTGCAGCTAAATTCCGTGATAATATTGCAATTTTCGATCCTAATATTGTATTTGCAGCTAAATTCCGTGATAATATTGCAATTTTCGATCCTAATATTGTATTTGCAGCTAAATTCCGTGATAAGATTGCAATTTTCGATCCTAATATTGTATTTGCAGCTAAATTCCGTGATAATATTGCAATTTTCGATCCTAATATTGTATTTGCAGCTAAATTCCGTGATAATATCGCAATTTTCGATCCTAATATTGTATTTGCAGCTAAATTCCGTGATAATATTGCAATTTTCGATCCTAATATTGTATTTGCAGCTAAATTCCGTGATAATATTGCAATTTTCGATCCTAATATTGTATTTGCAGCTAAATTCCGTCATAATATTGCAATTTTCGATCCTAATATTGTATTTGCAGCTAAATTCCGTCATAATATTGCAATTTTCGATCCTAATATTGTATTTGCAGCTAAATTCCGTGATAATATTGCAATTTTCGATCCTAATATTGTATTTGCAGCTAAATTCCGTGATAATATTGCAATCTTCGATCCTAATATTGTATTTGCAGCTAAATTCCGTGATAATATTGCAATTTTCGATCCTAATATTGTATTTGGAGCTAAATTCCGTGATAATATTGCAATTTTCAATCCTAATATTGTATTTGCAGCTAAATTCCGTGATAATATTGCAATTTTCGATCCTAATATTGTATTTGCAGCTAAATTCCGTGATAATATTGCAATTTTCGATCCTAATATTGTATTTGCAGCTAAATTCCGTGATAATATTGCAATTTTCGATCCTAATATTGTATTTGCAGCTAAATTCCGTGATAATATTGCAATTTTCGATCCTAATATTGTATTTGCAGCTAAATTCCGTGATAATATTGCAATTTTCGATCCTAATATTGTATTTGCAGCTAAATTCCGTCATAATATTGCAATTTTCGATCCTAATATTGTATTTGCAGCTAAATTCCGTGATAATATTGCAATTTTCGATCCTAATATTGTATTTGCAGCTAAATTCCGTGATAATATTGCAATTTTCGATCCTAATATTGTATTTGCAGCTAAATTCCGTGATAATATTGCAATTTTCAATCCTAATATTGTATTGGCAGCTAAATTCCGTGATAATATTGCAATTTTCGATCCTAATATTGTATTTGCAGCTAAATTCCGTGATAATATTGCAATTTTCGATTCTAATATTGTATTTGCAGCTTAATTCCGTCCTAATATTGCAATTTTCGATCCTAATATTGTATTTGCAGCTAAATTCCGTGATAATATTGCAATTTTCGATCCTAATATTGTATTTGCGGCTAAATTCCGTGATAATATTGCAATTTTCGATCCTAATATTGTATTTGCAGCTAAATTCCGTGATAATATTGCAATTTTCGATCCTAATACTGTATTTGCAGCTAAATTCCGTGATAATATTGCAATTTTCAATCCTAATATTGTATTTGCAGCTAAATTCCGTGATAATATTGCAATTTTCGATCCTAATATTGTATTTGCAGCTAAATTCCGTGATAATATTGCAATTTTCAATCCTAATATTGTATTGGCAGCTAAATTCCGTGATAATATTGCAATTTTCGATCCTAATATTGTATTTGCAGCTAAATTCCGTGATAATATTGCAATTTTCGATTCTAATATTGTATTTGCAGCTTAATTCCGTCCTAATATTGCAATTTTCGATCCTAATATTGTATTTGCAGCTAAATTCCGTGATAATATTGCAATTTTCGATCCTAATATTGTATTTGCGGCTAAATTCCGTGATAATATTGCAATTTTCGATCCTAATATTGTATTTGCAGCTAAATTCCGTGATAATATTGCAATTTTCGATCCTAATACTGTATTTGCAGCTAAATTCCGTGATAATATTGCAATTTTCAATCCTAATATTGTATTGGCAGCTAAATTCCGTGATAATATTGCAATTTTCGATCCTAATATTGTATTTGCAGCTAAATTCCGTCATAATATTGCAATTTTCGATCCTAATATTGTATTCGCAGCTAAGTTCCGTGATAATATTGCAATTTTCGATCCTAATATTGTATTTGCAGCTAAATTCCGTGATAATATTGCAATTTTCGATCCTAATATTGTATTTGCAGCTAAATTCCGTGATAATATTGCAATTTTCGATCCTAATATTGTATTTGCAGCTAAATTCCGTGATAATATTGCAATTTTCGATCCTAATATTGTATTTGCAGCTAAATTCCGTGATAAGATTGCAGTTTTCGATCCTAATATTGTATTTGCAGCTAAATTCCGTGATAATATTGCAATTTTCGATCCTAATATTGTATTTGCAGCTAAATTCCGTGATAAGATTGCAATTTTCGATCCTAATATTGTATTTGCAGCTAAATTCCGTGATAATATTGCAATTTTCGATCCTAATATTGTATTTGCAGCTAAATTCCGTGATAATATCGCAATTTTCGATCCTAATATTGTATTTGCAGCTAAATTCCGTGATAATATTGCAATTTTCGATCCTAATATTGTATTTGCAGCTAAATTCCGTCATAATATTGCAATTTTCGATCCTAATATTGTATTTGCAGCTAAATTCCGTCATAATATTGCAATTTTCGATCCTAATATTGTATTTGCAGCTAAATTCCGTGATAATATTGCAATTCTCGATCCTAATATTGTATTTGCAGCTAAATTCCGTGATAATATTGCAATTTTCGATCCTAATATTGTATTTGCAGCTAAATTCCGCGATAATATTGCAATTTTCGATCCTAATATTGTATTGGCAGCTAAATTCCGTGATAATATTGCAATTTTCGATCCTAATATTGTATTTGCAGCTAAATTCCGTGATAATATTGCAATTTTCGATCCTAATATTTTATTTGCAGCTAAATTCCGTGATAATATTGCAATTTTCAATCCTAATATTGTATTGGCAGCTAAATTCCGTGATAATATTGCAATTTTCGATCCTAATATTGTATTTGCAGCTAAATTCCGTGATAATATT
The DNA here is from genome assembly GCA_037389465.1 of Baylisascaris procyonis. Classification (NCBI taxonomy): domain Eukaryota; kingdom Metazoa; phylum Nematoda; class Chromadorea; order Rhabditida; family Ascarididae; genus Baylisascaris; species Baylisascaris procyonis. The sequence continues at coordinate 3,146,677 of JAZARR010000095.1, read as the reverse complement.
GCAATTTTCGATCCTAATATTGTATTTGCAGCTAAGTTCCGTGATAATATTGCAATTTTCGATCCTAATATTGTATTTGCAGCTAAATTCCGTGATAATATTGCAATTTTCGATCCTAATATTGTATTTGCAGCTAAATTCCGTGATAATATTGCAATTTTCGATCCTGATATTGTATTTGCAGCTAAATTCCGTGATAATATTGCAATTTTCGATCCTAATATTGTATTTGCAGCTAAATTCCGTGATAATATTGCAATTTTCGATCCTAATATTGTATTTGCAGCTAAATTCCGTGATAATATTGCAATTTTCGATCCTAATATTGTATTTGCAGCTAAATTCCGTGATAATATTGCAATTTTCGATCCTAATATTGTATTTGCAGCTAAATTCCGTGATAATATTGCAATTTTCGATCCCAATATTGTATTTGCAGCTAAATTCCGTGATAATATTGCAATTTTCGATCCTAATATTGTATTTGCAGCTAAATTCCGTGATAATATTGCAATTTTCGATCCTAATATTGTATTTGCAGCTAAATTCCGTGATAATATTGCAATTTTCGATCCTAATATTGTATTTGCAGCTAAATTCCGTGATAATATTGCAATTTTCAATCCTAATATTGTATTTGCAGCTAAATTCCGTGATAATATTGCAATTTTCGATCCTAATATTGTATTTGCAGCTAAATTCCGTGATAATATTGCAATTTTCGATCCTAATATTGTATTTGCAGCTAAATTCCGTCATAATATTGCAATTTTCGATCCTAATATTGTATTTGCAGCTAAATTCCGTGATAATATTGCAATTTTCAATCCTAATATTGTATTTGCAGCTAAATTCCGTGATAATATTGCAATTTTCGATCCTAATATTGTATTTGCAGCTAAATTCCGTGATAATATTGCAATTTTCGATCCTAATATTGTATTTGCAGCTAAATTCCATGATAATATTGCAATTTTCGATCCTAATATTGTATTTGCAGCTAAATTCCGTGATAATATTGCAATTTTCGATCCTAATATTGTATTTGCAGCTAAATTCCGTGATAATATTGCAATTTTCGATCCTAATATTGTATTGGCAGCTAAATTCCGTGATAATATTGCAATTTTCGATCCTAATATTGTATTTGCAGCTAAATTCCGTGATAATATTGCAATTTTCGATCCTAATATTGTATTTGCAGCTAAATTCCGTGATAATATTGCAATTTTCGATCCTAATATTGTATTTGCAGCTAAATTCCGTGATAATATTGCAATTTTCGATCCTAATATTGTATTCGCAGCTAAATTAGGTGATAATATTGCAATTTTCGATCCTAATATTGTATTTGCAGCTAAATTAGGTGATAATATTGCAATTTTCGATCCTAATATTGTATTTGCAGCTAAATTCCGTGATAATATTGCAATTTTCGATCCTAATATTGTATTTGCAGCTAAATTCCGTGATAATATTGCAATTTTTGATCCTAATATTGTATTTGCAGCTAAATTCCGTCATAATATTGCAATTTTCGATCCTAATATTGTATTTGCAGCTAAATTCCGTGATAATATTGCAATTTTCGATCCTAATATTGTATTTGCAGCTAAATTCCGTGATAATATTGCAATTTTCGATCCTAGTATTGTATTTGCAGCTAAATTCCGTGATAATATTGCAATTTTCGATCCTAATATTGTATTTGCAGCTAAATTCCGTGATAATATTGCAATTTTCGATCCTAATATTGTATTTGCAGCTAAATTCCGTGATAATATTGCAATTTTCGATCCTGATATTGTATTTGCAGCTAAATTCCGTGATAATATTGCAATTTTCAATCCTAATATTGTATTGGCAGCTAAATTCCGTGATAATATTGCAATTTTCGATCCTAATATTGTATTTGCAGCTAAATTCCGTCACAATATTGCAACTTTCGATCCTAATATTGTATTTGCAGCTAAGTTCCGTGATAATATTGCAATTTTCGATCCTAATATTGTATTTGCAGCTAAATTCCGTGATAATATTGCAATTTTCGATCCTGATATTGTATTTGCAGCTAAATTCCGTGATAATATTGCAATTTTCGATCCTAATATTGTATTTGCAGCTAAATTCCGTGATAATATTGCAATTTTCGATCCTAATATTGTATTTGCAGCTAAATTCCGTGATAATATTGCAATTTTCGATCCTAATATTGTATTTGCAGCTAAATTCCGTGATAATATTGCAATTTTCGATCCTAATATTGTATTTGCAGCTAAATTCCGTGATAATATCGCAATTTTCGATCCTAATATTGTATTTGCAGCTAAATTCCGTGATAATATTGCAATTTTCGATCCTAATATTGTATTTGCAGCTAAATTCCGTGATAATATTGCAATTTTCGATCCTAATATTGTATTTGCAGCTAAATTCCGTGATAGTATTGCAATTTTCGATCCTAATATTGTATTTGCAGCTAAATTCCGTGATAATATTGCAATTTTCGATCCTAATGTTGTATTTGCAGCTAAATTCCGTGATAATATTGCAATCTTCGATCCTAATATTGTATTTGCAGCTAAATTCCGTGATAATATTGCAATTTTCGATCCTAATATTGTATTTGCAGCTAAATTCCGTGATAATATTGCAATTTTCGATCCTAATATTGTATTTGCAGCTAAATTCCGTGATAATATTGCAATTTTCGATCCTAATATTGTATTTGCAGCTAAATTCCGTGATAATATTGCAATTTTCGATCCTAATGTTGTATTTGCAGCTAAATTCCGTGATAATATTGCAATCTTCGATCCTAATATTGTATTTGCAGCTAAATTCCGTGATAATATTGCAATTTTTGATCCTAATATTGTATTTGCAGCTAAATTCCGTGATAATATTGCAATTTTCGATCCTAATATTGTATTTGCAGCTAAATTCCGAGATAATATTGCAATTTTCGATCCTAATATTGTATTTGCAGCTAAATTCCGTGATAATATTGCAATTTTCGATCCTAATATTGTATTTGCAGCTAAATTCCGTGATAATATTGCAATTTTCAATCCTAATATTGTATTTGCAGCTAAATTCCGTGATAATATTGCAATTTTCGATCCTAATATTGTATTTGCAGCTAAATTCCGTGATAATATTGCAATTTTCGATCCTAATATTGTATTTGCAGCTAAATTCCGTCATAATATTGCAATTTTCGATCCTAATATTGTATTTGCAGCTAAATTCCGTGATAATATTGCAATTTTCAATCCTAATATTGTATTTGCAGCTAAATTCCGTGATAATATTGCAATTTTCGATCCTAATATTGTATTTGCAGCTAAATTCCGTGATAATATTGCAATTTTCGATCCTAATATTGTATTTGCAGCTAAATTCCGTGATATTATTGCAATTTTCGATAGTAATATTGTATTTGCAGCTAAATTCCGTGATAATATTGCAATTTTCGATCCTAATATTGTATTTGCAGCTAAATTCCGTGATAATATTGCAATTTTCGATCCTAATATTGTATTGGCAGCTAAATTCCGTGATAATATTGCAATTTTCGATCCTAATATTGTATTTGCAGCTAAATTCCGTGATAATATTGCAATTTTCGATCCTAATATTGTATTTGCAGCTAAATTCCGTGATAATATTGCAATTTTCGATCCTAATATTGTATTTGCAGCTAAACTCCGTCATAATATTGCAATTTTTGATCCTAATATTGTATTTGCAGCTAAATTCCGTGATAATATTGCAATTTTCGATCCTAATATTGTATTTGCAGCTAAATTCCGTGATAATATTGCAATTTTCGATCCTAATATTGTACTTGCAGCTAAATTCCGTGATAATATTGCAATTTTCGATCCTAATATTGTATTTGCAGCTAAATTCCGTCATAATATTGCAATTTTCGATCCTAATATTGTATTTGCAGCTAAATTCCGTGATAATATTGCAATTTTCGATCCTAATATTGTATTTGCAGCTAAATTCCGTGATAATATTGCAATTTTCGATCCTAATATTGTATTTGCAGCTAAATTCCGTGATAATATTGCAATTTTCAATCCTAATATTGTATTTGCAGCTAAATTCCGTGATAATATTGCAATTTTCGATCCTAATATTGTATTTGCAGCTAAATTTTGTGATAATATTGCAATTTTCAATCCTAATATTGTATTTGCAGCTAAATTCCGTCATAATATTGCAATTTTCGATCCTAATATTGTATTTGCAGCTAAATTCCGTGATAATATTGCAATTTTCGATCCTAATATTGTATTTGCAGCTAAATTCCGTGATAATATTGCAATTTTCAATCCTAATATTGTATTTGCAGCTAAATTCCGTGATAATATTGCAATTTTCGATCCTAATATTGTATTTGCAGCTAAATTCCGTGATAATATTGCAATTTTCAATCCTAATATTGTATTTGCAGCTAAATTCCGTGATAATATTGCAATTTTCAATCCTAATATTGTATTTGCAGCTAAATTCCGTGATAATATTGCAATTTTCGATCCTAATATTGTATTTGCAGCTAAATTCCGTGATAATATTGCAATTTTCAATCCTAATATTGTATTTGCAGCTAAATTCCGTGATAATATTGCAATTTTCGATCCTAATATTGTATTTGCAGCTAAATTCCGTGATAATATTGCAATTTTCAATCCTAATATTGTATCTGCAGCTAAATTCCGTCATAATATTGCAATTTTCGATCCTAATATTGTATTTGCAGCTAAATTCCGTGATAATATTGCAATTTTCGATCCTAATATTGTATTTGCAGCTAAATTCCGTGATAATATTGCAATTTTCAATCCTAATATTGTATTTGCAGCTAAATTCCGTGATAATATTGCAATTTTTAATCCTAATATTGTATTTGCAGCTAAATTCCGTGATAATATTGCAATTTTCGATCCTAATATTGTATTTGCAGCTAAATTCCGTGATAATATTGCAATTTTCAATCCTAATATTGTATTTGCAGCTAAATTCCGTGATAATATTGCAATTTTCAATCCTAATATTGTATTTGCAGCTAAATTCCGTGATAATATTGCAATTTTCGATCCTAATATTGTATTTGCAGCTAAATTCCGTGATAATATTGCAATTTTCAATCCTAATATTGTATTTGCAGCTAAATTCCGTGATAATATTGCAATTTTCGATCCTAATATTGTATTTGCAGCTAAATTCCGAGATAATATTGCAATTTTCGATCCTAATATTGTATTTGCAGCTAAATTCCGTGATAATATTGCAATTTTCAATCCTAATATTGTATTTGCAGCTAAATTCCGTGATAATATTGCAATTTTCAATCCTAATATTGTATTTGCAGCTAAATTCCGTGATAATATTGCAATTTTCAATCCTAATATTGCATTTGCAGCTAAATTCCGTGATAATATTGCAATTTTCGATCCTAATATTGTATTTGCAGCTAAATTCCGTGATAATCTTGCAATTTTCGATCCTAATATTGTATTGGCAGCTAAATTCCGTGATAATATTGCAATTTTCGATCCTAATATTGTATTTGCAGCTAAATTCCGTGATAATATTGCAATTTTCGATCCTAATATTGTATTTGCAGCTAAATTCCGTGATAATATTGCAATTTTCAATCCTAATATTGTATTTGCAGCTAAATTCCGTGATAATATTGCAATTTTCGATCCTAATATTGTATTTGCAGCTAAATTAGGTGATAATATTGCAATTTTCGATCCTAATATTGTATTTGCAGCTAAATTCCGTGATAATATTGCAATTTTCGATCCTAATATTGTATTTGCAGCTAAATTCCGTGATAATATTGCAATTTTCGATCCTAATATTGTATTTGCAGCTAAATTCCGTCATAATATTGCAATTTTTGATCCTAATATTGTATTTGCAGCTAAATTAGGTGATAATATTGCAATTTTCGATCCTAATATTGTATTTGCAGCTAAATTCCGTGATAATATTGCAATTTTCGATCCTAATATTGTATTTGCAGCTAAATTCCGTGATAATATTGCAATTTTCGATCCTAATATTGTATTTGCAGCTAAATTCCGTCATAATATTGCAATTTTTGATCCTAATATTGTATTTGCAGCTAAATTCCGTGATAATATTGCAATTTTCGATCCTAATATTGTATTTGCAGTTAAATTCCGTCATAATATTGCAATTTTCGATCCTAATATTGTATTTGCAGCTAAATTCCGTGATAATATTGCAATTTTCGATCCTAATATTGTATTTGCAGCTAAATTCCGTGATAATATTGCAATTTTCGATCCTAATATTGTATTTGCAGCTAAATTCCGTGATAATATTGCAATTTTCGATCCTAATATTGTATTTGCGGCTAAATTCCGTGATAATATTGCAATTTTCGATCCTAATATTGTATTTGCAGCTAAATTCCGTGATAATATTGCAATTTTCGATCCTGATATTGTATTTGCAGCTAAATTCCGTGATAATATTGCAATTTTCAATCCTAATATTGTATTGGCAGCTAAATTCCGTGATAATATTGCAATTTTCGATCCTAATATTGTATTTGCAGATAATTCCGTCACAATATTGCAACTTTCGATCATAATATTGTATTTGCAGCTAAGTTCCGTGATAATGTTGCAATTTTCGATCCTAATATTGTATTTGCAGCTAAATTCCGTGATAATATTGCAATTTTCGATCCTAATATTGTATTTGCAGCTAAATTCCGTGATAATATTGCAATTTTCGATCCTAATATTGTATTTGCAGCTAAATTCCGTGATAATATCGCAATTTTCGATCCTAATATTGTATTTGCAGCTAAATTCCGTGATAATATTGCAATTTTCGATCCTAATATTGTATTTGCAGCTAAATTCCGTGATAATATTGCAATTTTCGATCCTAATATTGTATTTGCAGCTAAATTCCGTGATAGTATTGCAATTTTCGATCCTAATATTGTATTTGCAGCTAAATTCCGTGATAATATTGCAATTTTCGATCCTAATGTTGTATTTGCAGCTAAATTCCGTGATAATATTGCAATCTTCGATCCTAATATTGTATTTGCAGCTAAATTCCGTGATAATATTGCAATTTTCGATCCTAATATTGTATTTGCAGCTAAATTCCGTGATAATATTGCAATTTTCGATCCTAATATTGTATTTGCAGCTAAATTCCGTGATAATATTGCAATTTTCGATCCTAATATTGTATTTGCAGCTAAATTCCGTGATAATATTGCAATTTTCGATCCTAATGTTGTATTTGCAGCTAAATTCCGTGATAATATTGCAATCTTCGATCCTAATATTGTATTTGCAGCTAAATTCCGTGATAATATTGCAATTTTTGATCCTAATATTGTATTTGCAGCTAAATTCCGTGATAATATTGCAATTTTCGATCCTAATATTGTATTTGCAGCTAAATTCCGAGATAATATTGCAATTTTCGATCCTAATATTGTATTTGCAGCTAAGTTCCGTGATAATATTGCAATTTTCGATCCTAATATTGTATCTGCAGCTAAATTCCGTGATAATATTGCAATTTTCAATCCTAATATTGTATTTGCAGCTAAATTCCGTGATAATATTGCAATTTTCGATCCTAATATTGTATTTGCAGCTAAATTCCGTGATAATATTGCAATTTTCGATCCTAATATTGTATTTGCAGCTAAATTCCGTCATAATATTGCAATTTTCGATCCTAATATTGTATTTGCAGCTAAATTCCGTGATAATATTGCAATTTTCAATCCTAATATTGTATTTGCAGCTAAATTCCGTGATAATATTGCAATTTTCGATCCTAATATTGTATTTGCAGCTAAATTCCGTGATAATATTGGAATTTTCGATCCTAATATTGTATTTGCAGCTAAATTCCGTGATATTATTGCAATTTTCGATCCTAATATTGTATTTGCAGCTAAATTCCGTGATAATATTGCAATTTTCGATCCTAATATTGTATTTGCAGCTAAATTCCGTGATAATATTGCAATTTTCGATCCTAATATTGTATTGGCAGCTAAATTCCGTGATAATATTGCAATTTTCGATCCTAATATTGTATTTGCAGCTAAATTCCGTGATAATATTGCAATTTTCGATCCTAATATTGTATTTGCAGCAAAATTCCGTGATAATATTGCAATTTTCGATCCTAATATTGTATTTGCAGCTAAACTCCGTCATAATATTGCAATTTTTGATCCTAATATTGTATTTGCAGCTAAATTCCGTGATAATATTGCAATTTTCGATCCTAATATTGTACTTGCAGCTAAATTCCGTGATAATATTGCAATTTTCGATCCTAATATTGTATTTGCAGCTAAATTCCGTCATAATATTGCAATTTTCGATCCTAATATTGTATTTGCAGCTAAATTCCGTGATAATATTGCAATTTTCGATCCTAATATTGTATTTGCAGCTAAATTCCGTGATAATATTGCAATTTTCGATCCTAATATTGTATTTGCAGCTAAATTCCGTCATAATATTGCAATTTTGGATCCTAATATTGTATTTGCAGCTAAATTCCGTGATAATATTGCAATTTTCGATCCTAATATTGTATTTGCAGCTAAATTCCGTGATAATATTGCAATTTTCAATCCTAATATTGTATTTGCAGCTAAATTCCGTGATAATATTGCAATTTTCGATCCTAATATTGTATTTGCAGCTAAATTTTGTGATAATATTGCAATTTTCAATCCTAATATTGTATTTGCAGCTAAATTCCGTCATAATATTGCAATTTTCGATCCTAATATTGTATTTGCAGCTAAATTCCGTGATAATATTGCAATTTTCGATCCTAATATTGTATTTGCAGCTAAATTCCGTGATAATATTGCAATTTTCAATCCTAATATTGTATTTGCAGCTAAATTCCGTCATAATATTGCAATTTTCCATCCTAATATTGTATTTGCAGCTAAATTCCGTGATAATATTGCAATTTTCGATCCTAATATTGTATTTGCAGCTAAATTCCGTGATAATATTGCAATTTTCAATCCTAATATTGTATTTGCAGCTAAATTCCGTGATAATATTGCAATTTTCAATCCTAGTATTGTATTTGCAGCTAAATTCCGTGATAATATTGCAATTTTCGATCCTAATATTGTATTTGCAGCTAAATTCCGTGATAATATTGCAATTTTCAATCCTAATATTGTATTTGCAGCTAAATTCCGTGATAATATTGCAATTTTCGATCCTAATATTGTATTTGCAGCTAAATTCCGTGATAATATTGCAATTTTCGATCCTAATATTGTATTTGCAGCTAAATTCCGTGATAATATCGCAATTTTCGATCCTAATATTGTATTTGCAGCTAAATTCCGTGATAATATTGCAATTTTCGATCCTAATATTGTATTTGCAGCTAAATTCCGTGATAATATTGCAATTTTCGATCCTAATATTGTATTTGCAGCTAAATTCCGTGATAGTATTGCAATTTTCGATCCTAATATTGTATTTGCAGCTAAATTCCGTGATAATATTGCAATTTTCGATCCTAATGTTGTATTTGCAGCTAAATTCCGTGATAATATTGCAATCTTCGATCCTAATATTGTATTTGCAGCTAAATTCCGTGATAATATTGCAATTTTCGATCCTAATATTGTATTTGCAGCTAAATTCCGTGATAATATTGCAATTTTCGATCCTAATATTGTATTTGCAGCTAAATTCCGTGATAATATTGCAATTTTCGATCCTAATGTTGTATTTGCAGCTAAATTCCGTGATAATATTGCAATCTTCGATCCTAATATTGTATTTGCAGCTAAATTCCGTGATAATATTGCAATTTTTGATCCTAATATTGTATTTGCAGCTAAATTCCGTGATAATATTGCAATTTTCGATCCTAATATTGTATTTGCAGCTAAATTCCGAGATAATATTGCAATTTTCGATCCTAATATTGTATTTGCAGCTAAGTTCCGTGATAATATTGCAATTTTCGATCCTAATATTGTATCTGCAGCTAAATTCCGTGATAATATTGCAATTTTCAATCCTAATATTGTATTTGCAGCTAAATTCCGTGATAATATTGCAATTTTCGATCCTAATATTGTATTTGCAGCTAAATTCCGTGATAATATTGCAATTTTCGATCCTAATATTGTATTTGCAGCTAAATTCCGTCATAATATTGCAATTTTCGATCCTAATATTGTATTTGCAGCTAAATTCCGTGATAATATTGCAATTTTCAATCCTAATATTGTATTTGCAGCTAAATTCCGTGATAATATTGCAATTTTCGATCCTAATATTGTATTTGCAGCTAAATTCCGTGATAATATTGCAATTTTCGATCCTAATATTGTATTTGCAGCTAAATTCCGTGATATTATTGCAATTTTCGATCCTAATATTGTATTTGCAGCTAAATTCCGTGATAATATTGCAATTTTCGATCCTAATATTGTATTTGCAGCTAAATTCCGTGATAATATTGCAATTTTCGATCCTAATATTGTATTGGCAGCTAAATTCCGTGATAATATTGCAATTTTCGATCCTAATATTGTATTTGCAGCTAAATTCCGTGATAATATTGCAATTTTCGATCCTAATATTGTATTTGCAGCTAAATTCCGTGATAATATTGCAATTTTCGATCCTAATATTGTATTTGCAGCTAAACTCCGTCATAATATTGCAATTTTTGATCCTAATATTGTATTTGCAGCTAAATTCCGTGATAATATTGCAATTTTCGATCCTAATATTGTATTTGCAGCTAAATTCCGTGATAATATTGCAATTTTCGATCCTAATATTGTACTTGCAGCTAAATTCCGTGATAATATTGCAATTTTCGATCCTAATATTGTATTTGCAGCTAAATTCCGTCATAATATTGCAATTTTCGATCCTAATATTGTATTTGCAGCTAAATTCCGTGATAATATTGCAATTTTCAATCCTAATATTGTATTTGCAGCTAAATTCCGTGATAATATTGCAATTTTCGATCCTAATATTGTATTTGCAGCTAAATTCCGTCATAATATTGCAATTTTCGATCCTAATATTGTATTTGCAGCTAAATTCCGTGATAATATTGCAATTTTCAATCCTAATATTGTATTTGCAGCTAAATTCCGTCATAATATTGCAATTTTCCATCCTAATATTGTATTTGCAGCTAAATTCCGTGATAATATTGCAATTTTCGATCCTAATATTGTATTTGCAGCTAAATTCCGTGATAATATTGCAATTTTCAATCCTAATATTGTATTTGCAGCTAAATTCCGTGATAATATTGCAATTTTCGATCCTAGTATTGTATTTGCAGCTAAATTCCGTGATAATATTGCAATTTTCAATCCTAATATTGTATTTGCAGCTAAATTCCGTGATAATATTGCAATTTTCGATCCTAATATTGTATTTGCAGCTAAATTCCGTGATAATATTGCAATTTTCAATCCTAATATTGTATCTGCAGCTAAATTCCGTCATAATATTGCAATTTTCGATCCTAATATTGTATTTGCAGCTAAATTCCGTGATAATATTGCAATTTTCGATCCTAATATTGTATTTGCAGCTAAATTCCGTGATAATATTGCAATTTTCAATCCTAATATTGTATTTGCAGCTAAATTCCGTGATAATATTGCAATTTTTAATCCTAATATTGTATTTGCAGCTAAATTCCGTGATAATATTGCAATTTTCGATCCTAATATTGTATTTGCAGCTAAATTCCGTGATAATATTGCAATTTTCAATCCTAATATTGTATTTGCAGCTAAATTCCGTGATAATATTGCAATTTTCGATCCTAATATTGTATTTGCAGCTAAATTCCGTGATAATATTGCAATTTTCAATCCTAATATTGTATTTGCAGCTAAATTCCGTGATAATATTGCAATTTTCGATCCTAATATTGTATTTGCAGCTAAATTCCGTGATAATATTGCAATTTTCGATCCTAATATTGTATTTGCAGCTAAATTCCGTGATAATATTGCAATTTTCAATCCTAATATTGTATTTGCAGCTAAATTCCGTGATAATATTGCAATTTTCAATCCTAATATTGTATTTGCAGCTAAATTCCGTGATAATATTGCAATTTTCAATCCTAATATTGTATTTGCAGCTAAATTCCGTGATAATATTGCAATTTTCGATCCTAATATTGTATTTGCAGCTAAATTCCGTGATAATATTGCAATTTTCGATCCTAATATTGTATTTGCAGCTAAATTCCGTGATAATATTGCAATTTTCGATCCTAATATTGTATTTGCAGCTAAATCCCGTGATAATATTGCAATTTTGAATCCTAATATTGTATTTGCAGCTAAATTCCGTGATAATATTGCAATTTTCAATCCTAATATTGTATTTGCAGCTAAATTCCGTCATAATATTGCAATTTTCGATCCTAATATTGTATTTGCAGCTAAATTCCGTGATAATATTGCAATTTTCAATCCTAATATTGTATTTGCAGCTAAATTCCGCGATAATACTGCAATTTTCAATCCTAATATTGTATTTGCAGCTAAATTCCGTGATAATATTGCAATTTTCAATCCTAATATTGTATTTGCAGCTAAATTCCGTGATAATATTGCAATTTTCAATCCTAATATTGTATTTGCAGCTAAATTCCGTGATAATATTGCAATTTTTAATCCTAATATTGTATTTGCAGCTAAATTCCGTGATAATATTGCAATTTTCGATCCTAATATTGTATTTGCAGCTAAATTCCGTGATAATATTGCAATTTTCAATCCTAATATTGTATTTGCAGCTAAATTCCGTGATAATATTGCAATTTTCGATCCTAATATTGTATTTGCAGCTAAATTCCGTGATAATATTGCAATTTTCAATCCTAATATTGTATTTGCAGCTAAATTCCGTTATAATATTGCAATTTTCAATCCTAATATTGTATTTGCAGCTAAATTCCGTGATAATATTGCAATTTTCAATCCTAATATTGTATTTGCAGCTAAATTCCGTGATAATATTGCAATTTTCGATCATAATATTGTATTTGCAGCTAAATTCCGTGATAATATTGCAATTTTCAATCCTAATATTGTATTTGCAGCTAAATTCCGTCATAATATTGCAATTTTCAATCCTAATATTGTATTTGCAGCTAAATTCCGTGATAATATTGCAATTTTCAATCCTAATATTGTATTTGCAGCTAAATTCCGTGATAATATTGCAATTTTCGATCCTAATATTGTATTTGCAGCTAAATTCCGTGATAATATTGCAATTTTCGATCCTAATATTGTATTTGCAGCTAAATTCCGTGATATTATTGCAATTTTCGATCCTAATATTGTATTTGCAGCTAAATTCCGTGATAATATTGCAATTTTCGATCCTAATATTGTATTTGCAGCTAAATTCCGTCATAATATTGTAATCTTCCATCCTAATATTGTATTTGCAGCTAAATTCCGTGATAATATTGCAATTTTCGATCCTAATATTGTATTTGCAGCTAAATTCCGTGATATTATTGCAATTTTCGATCCTAGTATTGTATTTGCAGCTAAATTCCGTGATAATATTGCAATTTTCAATCCTAATATTGTATTTGCAGCTAAATTCCGTCATAATATTGCAATTTTCCATCCTAATATTGTATTTGCAGCTAAATTCCGTGATAATATTGCAATTTTCGATCCTAATATTGTATTTGCAGCTAAATTCCGTGATAATATTGCAATTTTCAATCCTAATATTGTATTTGCAGCTAAATTCCGTGATAATATTGCAATTTTCAATCCTAATATTGTATTTGCAGCTAAATTCCGTGATAATATTGCAATTTTCGATCCTAATATTGTATTTGCAGCTAAATTCCGTGATAATATTGCAATTTTCAATCCTAATATTGTATTTGCAGCTAAATTCCGTGATAATATTGCAATTTTCGATCCTAATATTGTATTTGCAGCTAAATTCCGTGATAATATTGCAATTTTCAATCCTAATATTGTATTTGCAGCTAAATTCCGTCATAATATTGCAATTTTCGATCCTAATATTGTATTTGCAGCTAAATTCCGTGATAATATTGCAATTTTCGATCCTAATATTGTATTTGCAGCTAAATTCCGTGATAATATTGCAATTTTCAATCCTAATATTGTATTTGCAGCTAAATTCCGTGATAATATTGCAATTTTTAATCCTAATATTGTATTTGCAGCTAAATTCCGTGATAATATTGCAATTTTCGATCCTAATATTGTATTTGCAGCTAAATTCCGTGATAATATTGCAATTTTCAATCCTAATATTGTATTTGCAGCTAAATTCCGTGATAATATTGCAATTTTCGATCCTAATATTGCATTTGCAGCTAAATTCCGTGATAATATTGCAATTTTCAATCCTAATATTGTATTTGCAGCTAAATTCCGTGATAATATTGCAATTTTCAATCCTAATATTGTATTTGCAGCTAAATTCCGTGATAATATTGCAATTTTCAATCCTAATATTGTATTTGCAGCTAAATTCCGTGATAATATTGCAATTTTCGATCCTAATATTGTATTTGCAGCTAAATTCCGTGATAATATTGCAATTTTCAATCCTAATATTGTATTTGCAGCTAAATTCCGTCATAATATTGCAATTTTCAATCCTAATATTGTATTTGCAGCTAAATTCCGTGATAATATTGCAATTTTCAATCCTAATATTGTATTTGCAGCTAAATTCCGTGATAATATTGCAATTTTCAATCCTAATATTGTATTTGCAGCTAAATTCCGTGATAATATTGCAATTTTCGATCCTAATATTGTATTTGCAGCTAAATTCCGTGATAATATTGCAATTTTCAATCCTAATATTGTATTTGCAGCTAAATTCCGTGATAATATTGCAATTTTCGATCCTAATATTGTATTTGCAGCTAAATTCCGTGATAATATTGCAATTTTCAATCCTAATATTGTATTTGCAGCTAAATTCCGTGATAATATTGCAATTTTCGATCCTAATATTGTATTTGCAGCTAAATTCCGTGATAATATTGCAATTTTCAATCCTAATATTGTATTTGCAGCTAAATTCCGTGATAATATTGCAATTTTCGATCCTAATATTGTATTTGCAGCTAAATTCCGTGATAATATTGCAATTTCCAATCCTAATATTGTATTTGCAGCTAAATTCCGTGATAATATTGCAATTTTCAATCCTAATATTGTATTTGCAGCTAAATTCCGTGATAATATTGCAATTTTCGATCCTAATATTGTATTTGCAGCTAAATTCCGTGATAATATTGCAATTTTCGATCCTAATATTGTATTTGCAGCTAAATTCCGTGATAATATTGCAATTTTCAATCCTAATATTGTATTTGCGGCTAAATTCCGTCATAATATTGCAATTTTCAATCCTAATATTGTATTTGCAGCTAAATTCCGTGATAATGTTGCAATTTTCAATCCTAATATTGTATTTGCAGCTAAATTCCGTGATAATATTGCAATTTTCAATCCTAATATTGTATTTGCAGCTAAATTCCGTGATAATATTGCAATTTTCGATCCTAATATTGTATTTGCAGCTAAATTCCGTGATAATATTGCAATTTTCAATCCTAATATTGTATTTGCAGCTAAATTCCGTGATAATATTGCAATTTTCAATCCTAATATTGTATTTGCAGCTAAATTCCGTCATAATATTGCAATTTTCAATCCTAATATTGTATTTGCAGCTAAATTCCGTGATAATATTGCAATTTTCGATCCTAATATTGTATTTGCAGCTAAATTCCGTGATAATATTGCAATTTTCGATCCTAATATTGTATTTGCAGCTAAATCCCGTGATAATATTGCAATTTTCAATCCTAATATTGTATTTGCAGCTAAATTCCGTGATAATATTGCAATTTTCGATCCTAATATTGTATTTGCAGCTAAATTCCGTGATAATATTGCAATTTTCAATCCTAATATTGTATTTGCAGCTAAATTCCGTGATAATATTGCAATTTCCAATCCTAATATTGTATTTGCAGCTAAATTCCGTGATAATATTGCAATTTTCAATCCTAATATTGCATTTGCAGCTAAATTCCGTGATAATATTGCAATTTTCGATCCTAATATTGTATTTGCAGCTAAATTCCGTCATAATAGTGCAATTTTCGATCCTAATATTGTATTTGCAGCTAAATTCCGTGATAATATTGCAGTTTTCGATCCTAATATTGTATTTGCAGCTAAATTCCGTGATAATATTGCAATTTTCAATCCTAATATTGTATTTGCAGCTAAATTCCGTGATAATATTGCAATTTTCGATCCTAATATTGTATTTGCAGCTAAATTCCGTGATAATATTGCAATTTTCGATCCTAATATTGTATTTGCAGCTAAATTCCGTGACAATATTGCAAATTTCAATCCTAATATTGTATTTGCAGCTAAATTCCGTGATAATATTGCAATTTTCAATCCTAATATTGTATTTGCAGCTAAATTCCGTGATAATATTGCAATTTTCGATCCTAATATTGTATTTGCAGCTAAATTCCGTGATAATATTGCAATTTTCAATCCTAATATTGTATTTGCAGCTAAATTCCGTGATAATATTGCAATTTTCGATCCTAATATTGTATTTGCAGCTAAATTCCGTGATAATATTGCAATTTTCAATCCTAATATTGTATTTGCAGCTAAATTCCGTGATAATATTGCAATTTTCAATCCTAATATTGTATTTGCAGCTAAATTCCGTGATAATATTGCAATTTTCAATCCTAATATTGTATTTGCAGCTAAATTCCGTGATAATATTGCAATTTTCGATCCTAATATTGTATTTGCAGCTAAATTCCGTGATAATATTGCAATTTTCGATCCTAATATTGTATTTGCAGCTAAATTCCGTGATAATATTGCAATTTTCGATCCTAATATTGTATTTGCAGCTAAATCCCGTGATAATATTGCAATTTTGAATCCTAATATTGTATTTGCAGCTAAATTCCGTGATAATATTGCAATTTTCAATCCTAATATTGTATTTGCAGCTAAATTCCGTCATAATATTGCAATTTTCGATCCTAATATTGTATTTGCAGCTAAATTCCGTGATAATATTGCAATTTTCAATCCTAATGTTGTATTTGCAGCTAAATTCCGCGATAATATTGCAATTTTCAATCCTAATATTGTATTTGCAGCTAAATTCCGTGATAATATTGCAATTTTCAATCCTAATATTGTATTTGCAGCTAAATTCCGTGATAATATTGCAATTTTCGATCCTAATATTGTATTTGCAGCTAAATTCCGTCATAATATTGCAATTTTCGATCCTAATATTGTATTTGCAGCTAAATTCCGTGATGATATTGCAATTTTCGATCCTAATATTGTATTTACAGCTAAATTCCGTGATAATATTGCAATTTTCAATCCTAATATTGTATTTGCAGCTAAATTCCGTGATAATATTGCAATTTTCAATCCTAATATTGTATTTGCAGCTAAATTCCGTGATAATATTGCAATTTTCAATCCTAATATTGTATTTGCAGCTAAATTCCGTGATAATATTGCAATTTTCAATCCTAATATTGTATTTGCAGCTAAATTCCGTGATAATATTGCAATTTTCGATCCTAATATTGTATTTGCAGCTAAATTCCGTGATAATATTGCAATTTTCGATCCTAATATTGTATTTGCAGCTAAATTCCGTCATAATATTGCAATTTTCGATCCTAATATTGTATTTGCAGCTAAATTCCGTGATAATATTGCAATTTTCGATCCTAATATTGTATTTGCAGCTAAATTCCGTGACAATATTGCAATTTTCAATCCTAATATTGTATTTGCAGCTAAATTCCGTGATAATATTGCAATTTTCAATCCTAATATTGTATTTGCAGCTAAATTCCGTGATAATATTGCAATTTTCGATCCTAATATTGTATTTGCAGCTAAATTCCGTGATAATATTGCAATTTTCAATCCTAATATTGTATTTGCAGCTAAATTCCGTGATAATATTGCAATTTTCGATCCTAATATTGTATTTGCAGCTAAATTCCGTGATAATATTGCAATTTTCAATCCTAATATTGTATTTGCAGCTAAATTCCGTGATAATATTGCAATTTTCAATCCTAATATTGTATTTGCAGCTAAATTCCGTGATAATATTGCAATTTTCAATCCTAATATTGTATTTGCAGCTAAATTCCGTGATAATATTGCAATTTTCGATCCTAATATTGTATTTGCAGCTAAATTCCGTGATAATATTGCAATTTTCGATCCTAATATTGTATTTGCAGCTAAATTCCGTGATAATATTGCAATTTTCAATCCTAATATTGTATTTGCAGCTAAATTCCGTGATAATATTGCAATTTTCAATCCTAATATTGTATTTGCAGCTAAATTCCGTGATAATATTGCAATTTTCGATCCTAATATTGTATTTGCAGCTAAATTCCGTGATAATATTGCAATTTTCAATCCTAATATTGTATTTGCAGCTAAATTCCGTGATAATATTGCAATTTTCGATCCTAATATTGTATTTGCAGCTAAATTCCGTGATAATATTGCAATTTTCAATCCTATTATTGTATTTGCAGCTAAATTCCGTGATAATATTGCAATTTTCAATCCTAATATTGTATTTGCAGCTAAATTCCGTCATAATATTGCAATTTTCGATCCTAATATTGTATTTGCAGCTAAATTCCGTGATAATATTGCAATTTTCAATCCTAATATTGTATTTGCAGCTAAATTCCGTGATAATATTGCAATTTTCGATCCTAATATTGTATTTGCAGCTAAATTCCGTGATAATATTGCAATTTTCAATCCTAATATTGTATTTGCAGCTAAATTCCGTGATAATATTGCAATTTTCAATCCTAATATTGTATTTGCAGCTAAATTCCGTGATAATATTGCAATTTTCAATCCTAATATTGTATTTGCAGCTAAATTCCGTGATAATATTGCAATTTTCAATCCTAATATTGTATTTGCAGCTAAATTCCGTGATAATATTGCAATTTTCGATCCTAATATTGTATTTGCAGCTAAATTCCGTGATAATATTGCAATTTTCAATCCTAATATTGTATTTGCAGCTAAATTCCGTGATAATATTGCAATTTTCGATCCTAATATTGTATTTGCAGCTAAATTCCGTGATAATATTGCAATTTTCGATCCTAATATTGTATTTGCAGCTAAATTCCGTCATAATATTGCAATTTTCGATCCTAATATTGTATTTGCAGCTAAATTCCGTGATAATATTGCAATTTTCGATCCTAATATTGTATTTGCAGCTAAATTCCGTGACAATATTGCAATTTTCAATCCTAATATTGTATTTGCAGCTAAATTCCGTGATAATATTGCAATTTTCAATCCTAATATTGTATTTGCAGCTAAATTCCGTCATAATATTGCAATTTTCGATCCTAATATTGTATTTGCAGCTAAATTCCGTGATAATATTGCAATTTTCAATCCTAATATTGTATTTGCAGCTAAATTCCGTGATAATATTGCAATTTTCGATCCTAATATTGTATTTGCAGCTAAATTCCGTGATAATATTGCAATTTTCAATCCTAATATTGTATTTGCAGCTAAATTCCGTGATAATATTGCAATTTTCAATCCTAATATTGTATTTGCAGCTAAATTCCGTGATAATATTGCAATTTTCAATCCTAATATTGTATTTGCAGCTAAATTCCGTGATAATATTGCAATTTTCAATCCTAATATTGTATTTGCAGCTAAATTCCGTCATAATATTGCAATTTTCGATCCTAATATTGTATTTGCAGCTAAATTCCGTGACAATATTGCAATTTTCAATCCTAATATTGTATTTGCAGCTAAATTCCGTGATAATATTGCAATTTTCAATCCTAATATTGTATTTGCAGCTAAATTCCGTGATAATATTGCAATTTTCGATCCTAATATTGTATTTGCAGCTAAATTCCGTGATAATATTGCAATTTTCAATCCTAATATTGTATTTGCAGCTAAATTCCGTGATAATATTGCAATTTTCGATCCTAATATTGTATTTGCAGCTAAATTCCGTGATAATATTGCAATTTTCAATCCTAATATTGTATTTGCAGCTAAATTCCGTGATAATATTGCAATTTTCAATCCTAATATTGTATTTGCAGCTAAATTCCGTGATAATATTGCAATTTTCGATCCTAATATTGTATTTGCAGCTAAATTCCGTGATAATATTGCAATTTTCGATCCTAATATTGTATTTGCAGCTAAATTCCGTGATAATATTGCAATTTTCAATCCTAATATTGTATTTGCAGCTAAATTCCGTGATAATATTGCAATTTTCGATCCTAATATTGTATTTGCAGCTAAATTCCGTGATAATATTGCAATTTTCGATCCTAATATTGTATTTGCAGCTAAATTCCGTGATAATATTGCAATTTTCGATCCTAATATTGTATTTGCAGCTAAATCCCGTGATAATATTGCAATTTTCAATCCTAATATTGTATTTGCAGCTAAATTCCGTGATAATATTGCAATTTTCGATCCTAATATTGTATTTGCAGCTAAATTCCGTGATAATATTGCAATTTTCGATCCTAATATTGTATTTGCAGCTAAATTCCGTGATAATATTGCAATTTTCAATCCTAATATTGTATTTGCAGCTAAATCCCGTGATAATATTGCAATTTTCAATCCTAATATTGTATTTGCAGCTAAATTCCGTGATAATATTGCAATTTTCGATCCTAATATTGTATTTGCAGCTAAATCCCGTGATAATATTGCAATTTTCAATCCTAATATTGTATTTGCAGCTAAATTCCGTCATAATATTGCAATTTTCGATCCTAATATTGTATTTGCAGCTAAATTCCGTGATAATATTGCAATTTTCGATCCTAATATTGTATTTGCAGCTAAATTCCGTGATAATATTGCAATTTTCGATCCTAATATTGTATTTGCAGCTAAATTCCGTGATACTAATAAGTGTGTTCGTTAGCAATACGATCGGATAGGTGAGAATGATTTGCTCATTTGCTTAGTTGGTTGATTCATTCGGTGGTTGATGCAATGTCGTGCTCTATCTATGTCACGTGAACATTATTTGACAAGCGGATTTCGCAATAATTTCCAAGCGATTCAGTCGACGGTTGTATTTCGTAGTTTCATATCGTACGCTAATCATTTGATAAAATTGCAACTCGTTCACATGGTTTATTGCAGTGATAATGTCTTTTGCATATTTTATAATCCGTATATTATTCGATTTCATTATGCAAACAATGAGAAAAATTTACGCTCTCTTATCATCATATTGCGATAGAAAATCGCCATGCAGTCTGTTTAGTTGCTACACTCTTCAGCTTATTGCCGCCTTATTAATTTTCCATCCTCTATCACCTCCTGCTCCCTCCCCTATGCTTTTCCGTTCCTTTCCCCTTCATCACCACCATATTCTTGGGATTGCACCGTTAGCACTGTTGGGAGCAAGAGGGCGGGGAGTAGGGGGAGAGGGGCACATCTCGCGGTATTGCAGGAGGATCTCCGATCTCTTCCCGTGATATGCATGGAATTGAAATATTCTTGAAAGCTCCGATCCTATTCATTTTTCCCTCCCAAAACTCACCTCTGGAACTTGCTAAACATCGGAGTATGTCTACAATTGTTAATGACGATATCGTTATAGATCAACTAAAAATTCAAGGATCATCATCGAAACAACCTTTTTCCCGCTTTAAAGTTTGCTAGTTTTGATTGCATTTCTAATGGAAATCACATAATAGCAATTCAAACATCAAAATGGTGAGTCGAAAATTTAAAATTAGCCTCAATTTAAAAAAACTTTTCATATCTTTATTACTCTATTAAAAATGTAACTATTCGCAAATATTTAAAGAGTATTTTTTGCGCTATAAACTAATAGAAATTTTTCTTTTTCAATTTAACGCTGAAATTAAACCTAATGCTCGAAAATTGAACATATTTTTTAAATTACATTTATATTCGCAAAGATATTTCAAAAAATTCCACAAGAAATTCTTGTGAATTCAAATAAATTGCGAATTACAAGTGGAAATTACTTTTGGCTGTGATCATTTGATCTTTCTTCATACGCTAATTAAATTTTATCACTGCTAACTTCCTTATCATTTGATCTTTATCAATACATTTGATCAGTTAATTAAGTCTCTTCTAGATGATTCATCTGATCGTTGAAATGATTTTCAATACGTGATAGCAAATAAATTCACCTATTCTATATGCATAAATTGAGCATTAATCTTCATTAAGTTCAAAATTATTGAAATATTGAGTTAGGTACAGTTAAGCATTAAAATTATTAAGTAAAGCTTGAAAGTTATCGAGCTATATTAAGTTCAATTAATTAAATAAGTTTCATTCATAAAATGAGAGAATTGCTAATACGTGCTCAAAAGCGCAAATATAATGAAATAAAGCTGCAAAATTTGCGGAATGTTTATTTCAATTGATTTTTCGTTTTCGATATAAGTAAACATTAAACGTCACGTCTAGTGGGACTGCTATATTATTACCTGTGATGTCGCACCTATTATATTCCTCTCTGCGTTCTTCACTTCCGATTGATTTTTTTTTTTTTTTTTTTGATTAGTCTATACTTTTGTTAAAATCAGGCTGTACTTATAACCTAATTTAAGTTATCATATCATTTTATCATCACATTATTTGATTTGATGATTTCTTTAGAGAGCTGATAATAATTGTTCTAAAAACAGCAACTATTGATAAGTGATTATGCAAGTGACGTTTATTACTATTCACTTTAATTCTCTCATTAAGCTCATTCTCTAATTTCAAGTGTCTCATTCTTGTTTCACGATTTGATATAAATAACTCTAATTCATGTTCTATTTTAATTTATTGAAAGAGTGACCATGAAACATTACCGGCAGCTAAGTGGGTGGCCACTCGCTTGTAATCATATAGATAAATGATCATATTAGTTCGATGATCAAGCGGTTAACGCGACGGTCACTGGATAAAGTTTTTTAATTATATAGGTTCTTATAGCAAGACAGTTAACAATTCTCAGCTGATGAGTATTCTTATAATTCACTGTTCCAAAAATTGGCCTCAGACACACGGACACGCAGACGACAAACAGACAGTGCATTTATTATTATATTTAAGATGAATACATTTCACTGCCGCCTTTTTTATAAGTATTTTTTTAAAATACAATTAAGTGTTTTTGAAATATCTGTTTCTTTTTGCAGAAAATCATTGCTATATGTCCATATCGGTTGAATGTCCATATATCACTTATATAAAGCTTTTTAAATAGGGAGCACTAGAACTCGCATATATATGTCGTATGTGCCGCGATTTTGTGACAAACGTTCCGTAGACTGTTTGCAGCCTCCACATGCTGCCCCACATTCTGTTCTCTCTTTAATTTTTTCCTCACGATTTTATATTATCAAGTGATAACACCATCAACGGACCTGTAAAAAATTTTCACTTGACGGCTATCGATTTTCCAGTTTTTTTTGACGGATTTTTAATTTAACTCTGCCTCTTTCCATTCCTTCCTGTCCTCTCCATCCCTCCCTCATTGCCCCATTCTTCTAAGCCCCTCACAAACACTCCATATATATTAAATAAGATCCCTGAAGTTTCACATTAAATAAGATCCCTGAAGTTATAAAATAAACTTGCAGCGTTAATACTAAGAAGAAAATTCGGCAATGATTTTGTAAGCATCGGCAAGATTCACTCAATGCTTTAAGTGGAAATTTTTTCAAATCACAAAAACCCGAGCATTCTAAAGGGAAGATCAAACATTGATAAGCATCTTCATTCAAATGTGCATTCGTTCTCACCGTGACGTATAGCATCATGCCATCAGTGTTTTTCGAAAGTATATTGCGAATGGCTGTGGTTCCCACTTCGTCTTTTTTATTGACTATTTCCTCAATAAGCTTCATCCATTCCCACAATTACTGTAATTTTACAGTAGTATCGAATTAATCCTACTTGTACTGCATCATTATTGTATTTATTTATTAGAATAATCTATTTTTTACATTACTAGATCCTCATTTCATCATAATCTGTTGTTGTTTCACGTACTTTAAGAGACTGGAGGGGGGTCGGGGTGGAAAGGGGCGGGGAAGATGTTTTTTGGGGAGGGAGAGGGGGAGGGGAGAGGGGAGAAGAGTGCTCTCAAAATAAACGAAATTGCGATTAATAAATCCGATAATAAATATAAATGAAACATTCTAAAAGCAAATTAACGAACCAATGAATTAATTATTTGACCGATGAAATTGTCGAAAATGATTATATCCTTGAATTGCATCATCTGAAAGCGATTACTTTTGGTGATCAACCTAGAAGTTTCGAGCATTTATCGATGCGATACGTCATATTTCTAATGACGGACTACATCTCTAATATACAAATCTTTAACAAACATTAAGCGTTAAATTAACAAAATTAGTGTTCTTGATTTTATGAAGATATAACTTGAGGTGAGACCTTCAGAAAAGACGGGAAAGAAATTGCGGCTGAGGTGACGAATGCAACCATAAAAGAGGCCGCACCGGAAGTACCTTGAATTGGTTAAATCTTTTATGGTTTTTTTTCGTTAAAATGATTGACTGAATTATTGTGAGAAACCATTCACTTATAAAATGAAGTTTGCATAAATGAAAACTCATCGAATTATTTCCAATAAAGACGCCATAATTATTTCAGATTTTAGTCATTTTCACTCTTTTTACTAAATTTTTTTCTAATTCATTTGGCGGCCTAATCAATCCAGGAACATTTTGTAACACGTTTTTTGCAACATTTTATAGCACACGTTTTTTGCAACATTTTGTAGCACACGTTTTTTGCAACATTTTATAGCACACGTTTTTTGCGACATTTTGTAACATACATTTCATTTTGTAAAATTTTATTACATTTATTTTTTGTAACATTTTATAACATCTTGAGTCGTTTTCGTACTATAATTTGCTGCCATTATTTCGCACTTCAAAGTTTTTTTTTTGAACGCCTTATCGCAAGTTTTTGCACCCTTCCGAATAGTGCATGTTTCGTAATATTTTCACACAAATACCTTGCTAAAGATTAATGCTATTGCATTGCTCGCATTATCTTTTCTTTATTTGTTCTATGAAATGAGGGAATTTTATCAACCAGATTGTTGTCCTTCGATGATAGAAAACCGCTCCAGGAGCCATTGGTAATGCCAGGCCGTGTTATAGTGGCAACTTTACGTTTGGGTTGCACGTTATGTTAGATCCATTGAGTACTCCCCCCTCCTCCCTCCCCCTTCTTCCTCATTTACTTCCGCTATCCGTTCCTTTATCGCCTTTGAAGGGAAAAAGCCTTCAAAGGAAGTAGCAACATTTCGTGTTAGGCGACAGCCTTGAGCACTTCAAATATACAGGATTGCATATGTGCAAATCGTTGTTATTCTAGAGAACAAGTTATGAATTGTTCTTGTAAATATTACTTATCCATTTTAGGGCTGTCAATTCTGTATCACCGAACTGATTGTTTTTCATTTCCTTGTAATTATATAATGTGAATCAGTTGCGATCAAATACCTTTATAAACTCTTACTATTATTGTATAATTTTTAGGCAATTAATTTGGCTCATCTTATTTGTGAAGCATCTGGAAGATTTTTCTGATAGAATTATATCTTTATTAGACAAAATTTTTTTGAAATTAAACTACCTGCAGTAGGGGTGAGAATGAGATATCATAGAGCACATTGAAATTTACTCTAATTTTATTTCGGTATCACCAATTGAAGAACCAGATAAAGCTCAAGGATTTTCTTATGTATTTTTTTTTAGAATTTCTCCGTCGTTTAATGTCAGTCATATTTTCTCCTCCTCCTTCTCCCGTCCCACCTCCTCCCCCCCCCGCAAAAAAATGTTGTTCCTTGCGGAACGGTAGTCACATCTATGTTATGATTTAACTTCTAAGATGTCATGATTCATTCTTTATCGGCAAATGTTATTGCAAAGTTTGTTTTTTTTCTGTCTATCTAAACATATCAAACGTCAATTTGTCCAATTTTCTCACTTCTTTATATTGAAGGCAGAATGCTGTATTATGCGGCAATAATATTTTTCCATTTCACTGTGGATATATCAAATTTAATCAGTACAAAAATACGATAGAATTCAATGGAAAATGAATTCCTTCGAGATGGAGACATAAGAGATCAGTTCGCATTATTTGAATGATTAGGATGTAAGCCAATAAAATTTGAGGGAAAGGTTCGAGTATCATACGTGAGAATAGCTGTATTAAGACTCACTTGCCTACTTAAGCATTTGCATGCACAGAAATGCATTACGTAAGATGCAGTCAGCTGTGAAATGTAACATATGCGCCATTTAGTCGATTGGATCGCCGTCCAAGGTCATCTATCGTTCTCAGTGATTCGACGGTAAAAGTGAACGCGTTACATCGAGTCTTTTGCAGCCGAAGCCTGCTTGCTATCCGTTTTATTTGATCGTAACTCTCATAGTCATCGTTTGTGTCCTTGTGAAAACTACCCACTTTCGAATTCATCTCGGCGGTTTTTTCTCAAATCTTTCAAATTTCTTTTTGCATTCGAAGTCCCGGTTTTATGAATTTCCATATTTATTCTCTCCCCGCAAATTTATGAAGTTACCTCTTATTTATGAAGTTATGAAGTTATTTATGTTTAATGTTTAACTTATCTACCGCAAATTTATTCAATTTATGAAGTTATGAAGTTCCATATTTATTCTCTCTTCAAATTTATGAATTCTCTCTTCCATATTCACATAAATACGTTGATAATTCTGCCGCTTCTCACCAAAACCACCACCTCCCTCCTCCACCCCTTTCTCCCATCGTCTTCCCACCGGTGTCATCCTCTTCTATCGCTTAGACTGAAACATTGAATAAATATCGAAAATGTGCTATTGAAACTTTCAATTTAATAATGCTGTGATGTTTAACAGACTCAAGTTACCTCTTACGGTTCGACAGCAAACATGTTTATAAAATTGTTTATGTGAAACCAAAGTTTTCACATAGTCTTGGGAGTGGAAATTACATGGCGGACATTTCGCTTTGAAGATATTTCGAGTGAAGGTAGTTGGCAATCCTCGTCGAGGTGCGGATGTAAGAGGACAAAAGATGCCTGTCTTACTTAAATCTCCTCATAGCAGCCCTATCTGTGGACTGCGCTAACAAAGTATTACAGCACACTATTTGTTCTGCTAAACGACATATGCTTTTGAATGTATTGATTCACTATTGTTATAGCGCTGCAATATTTGCTGTGATTTTCTCGATGTGTTTTCCAGGTTTCGATGGTGTGAAAGCGGTAAATTCAAATCAATTATTTTGCATCGTCTAATTCTGGCATTTATTATAAATTTATTGTCGAATTTGCTTGTATCGGGCTTTGATTCTAAATTTTTTGTATATTCGTTGGTGCAATTCGCCTATATCTTATCATCGAATCGAGCCAAATCTATCATCCTTTGGATGTTAGCCACTATGGGCCAATGTGCTGCTATTTCGATCGCTCACCGACGCAACAATGTTTGTTTAATCTCTTTTTTTTGCATTTTATTAAATAAAGTAGAGATCGTCTTTTTATTTGTTAATTATGAAAACGTTCTTAAAAAGTACTTTTTTATCATTTATACTGAAAACTTCTAGGAGCAGCCATTTTCATATAAGCATTGAATTTTGTTAACATTCGTTTTTTCTTTTCTCTTCTTTTCTTTCTTTTTTTTTTGATTGTTGATTAGTTCTACATTCTTCAGAAGCGGATATTGATGTCAGTATTTTGGCTTCAAGTTGAGGCATTTAAACAATGACTAGAACTTTAGTGTAATTATGAGTTGAGGAGTTCAACGGATCGGTTCATATCCGAGAGTTGTACAGACTTGTCGAATTACGGTAGTCTAATGAATTGTTTGTTTAAGAGTCACTCTCAGCAGGCAACAGCATCTGCAGATACAGCAGATATACGACTGAAATCGTTGAAATTGAAAAAAAAATCTGTGCTAGTAAAGTTACTAGTAAGTAATGTCAGTTAACACAACTGCTTGTCAGCTGTGTTCAGACATGTTATGCATATATAAAATAACGATATATATATATATATATATATATATATATATATATATATATATATATATATATATATATGTATATATATATCGTATATTCAATTAATTGATTTTTGTTATATATATATATATATATATATATATATATATATATATATATATATATATAATATATATTTATTATATATATTCAATTAATTTATATATATATATATATATATCAACTAATTAATTAATTAATATTTACATTTAGTTTTGTATTTATAATTATAGTTATCGTTATAGTTTTATTTTTCATAATACAGTTCTTGAATAAGTGATGGCGATCGCAAAAAGTATGAAATTTCGAATGTGTTGTACATGATCTTATAGAGGAGATCTTGGCAAGCAATTGCTGATGAGTTACGGTACATGAAATATTCTATAGTGAGCATTTGTGATATGCGTTTGGGATGAACAGAAATACTCGGGAAGCATTGAATCCACACTGACTTACAGCTATCTAAATCATCAGCGAAAAACCAACATCCATCGAATCGCATCATGCATTGAGCACTAACAACGTTACGATCACTGTGTGAACTCGTGAATCCGTAGATTCATCGATCTAGCCAGTGATATCTTCTTATGCTGTGGCTGGCAATAGCAGACATCAGCTGCCATTGACATATCCCTTCGTAATACCGATATCCTTTTGTATATTTCACCTTCTCAGGTATTCAGGCGAAAGTCATCTGATACAATTTCTGATGTCACCGTGTCCCCAATTATTTCATTCCTACCAGCTGCATTTGAAACAATTTGGAAACGATAATGAATGACTGCCAATAATACCAAGCAACTTATTTATGAGATTACATAAGGATATACTTTGCTTACCTGTCATCAAGAAGGCGTTCATAAAAGCCGATATCCTTCTTTGATAAATCTCCGTTGCAATTCAGGCGATCAACGACACCGTTTCTTGCTCCGAGAACGGCTACGTTGCATTAGGTGCGCTGTACTGTAACTGTACATCATTCGTTCCCAATGCTTTATCAGGTTGCGATGGCGTAAATTCTGCTAATACATGAAATTCCTTCATATACCATAACTTGCTAATAATTAACTTCCGAATTTTCCTATATTCACATTGACTGTGATTGCCTTTATCATATCATATATAATGCGTTGTTTTTATTTAACACACTTTTTTATATAACAGATTTTTTTAAATATAACACACTTTTTTCAAATGGCCACTATCGTTTATATAAACCTGTGATGCATTATAAATCTTTAGCATATCTCTACACATGCTAAATACAAGTTTTATTAACTAGTATCATTCAAAAGTAACTTTCTCAACTATAATTATTTGTAACAATTTTAATTAGAACATAAATCTCTATACGTTATAGATGTGGATTATATTGAAAGCATTAAATTTAGAAATAGTTAATAGGGAATAAGAATTGGATTTTCTGAAATTTTCATTAACATAAATTTGGAACATATTACATCTTCTATTTTGCACTCTCAATGTTTGCGTTCATCAATGATCTTCATAAATCTTTTGGGGATAGGTAAGGTGTATGCTCACAACAGTTTATCCCCTTCTCTAGATCCTCGGGTGATATCCTAGTTGGCATATAGTTTTTGATAGTCTAGAATGTTGTTCGTTCCAATTGAAACACTTCCATATTTACCATCTTTTCGGCCATCATCTAAGTGTTCTTTAATGCTTGATTGGGAAATAAATATTTTCGAATTTTTAGCAAAAAAAGGTCTTTATATGGAATTTGTTTTGAATTTTTCTTTTTACAGGCTGAAAAGATACAAGCTGAAAAAGCGCGTCTGAATGATGTCGCGCTACCATCTTTAGTACCATTAATGCCTCATATATATCCTATCCAAAACGATTATATCATATCACGTGAGGTACTGCTTCTTGATATCTTTTTTGTTGAATACATCGAGGTGGAACAGAAGGATGCATAAAGTTTGATCCAGAATTGATAAAAATCTGTTCCGGGCAAGGTTGTGACCGAATTTTGTTAAGGGGCAGGGAGAGGTGGCAGTGTGATTTGAAAGTTTTAAGTAGTATGTACAGACGAAAAAGTGTTGACTATTCGAGAGAGAAATAGAAGAATCCTCAGAGGTTGTGCGAAGTGAACTTTCTCAGAGCGTGTTTTCCTTCCCACCTTAGTAGTTGCCTGCTTTCTTCCATGATCTTGCTTGCAGTTATACCGAATTGAAAGGATGTTGTCGACTACTTTATTGATTATTTTATTGGCTAGAAATTATAATACTGTGGATTACTTAGAAAGATTTGGTTGCAGGTACTCGGTACAGGTATTAGTGGAACGATTCGAGTTGCATATCGTAAGAAAGATCACCTGAAGTGTGCACTTAAGGTTTAGTTTCCATGCTTTAAAAAACATTCTTATCCATATTCTCTCGCAGTTAATTCACGTAGTATGGTTTCTTATCTAAAATGAGAATTGAATATTTTGTTAAAATATTTAACAACCATTGATCAATTATTCCAAATGAGCAATAATAGATATAGATGTGCAAAATACTTCTTGTTCAATGAGTCTTTCTCTTATGTGACACATGGTTGATACTTCAACGGCAAGAACTTTGTCATTGTTGAGAGATGGGGAGGGGAAGAAGGGATATTCCAGCTGGAGTCATTTTATGACCTTCATGCTCCCAGCGATATTTTTAGGTTTCACTTAAAAATATTAGAATAAAGGAAATGTTTGAATTTATGTGGGATGGTAAATTTTTTTTTTTTTTAAATAAAGGCATTTCTTCAGGTACTTCCAGATAGGCCAGTATCACGTCGTGAAATACAATTGCAATATATTGCCTCTCAACATCCACATGTTGTTCGTATCTTGGATGTCTATGAGAACATTCTACAACAAAGCAAATGCCTCTTTGTTGTTATGGAATATATGGGAGGTGAGTAAATCTGTTCTATCGTATTTCTTTAAATAAAGCCCCCTCTCACACCGTTAAAAGTAGTGGTGGAGGAGCAGTATTCATTTCGCATATTGAGTTAATATTTAATTTCGACTCAATTCCTTGATAAGATGTTAGGTGCTCGAATTTCGTGCATATTGCATCATTACTGAGGTAACTAGAAATGTTAACGTATCTGAAGGGACCAGGTTCGCAAACCTTCTAGGATTTTCCCACAAAGTCATATTTTCGGTGATGTTACCATCTTTTTCCGGTCATTTCTTAATTTTTTTACCGAAATTCCACCTTTGCGATCATCTAATTTTTCAGCCATCGATACCAAAAAAAAGAAAACTCTAGAACATGAAATTTGCTGTGCTGTTAATCAAAAATAATAGAGAGCTTGCATTATTTTATGGGCATTTATGCAACCTTTTGTGCGGAGGCTCATACACTCACCCATTTCGAATTAGCGTAATGATACGTGCCTTTTCTTTGCTTCTCTATTTACACGTCATCGAACCCGTTCGCTGTAGCGTTCAATTATCGGTATCCTTCGGAAATTCGCTGGTTTTGGTGCTTAGTTGTCTTGGATTTATTAGTAAATCTTTGTGCCTAGGGTGTTGGGTCCGATAGAGTGCGTTAAAAAGGTTTGATGCAAGCATTTGCTGTGTTGGAGGTATGAGGTGTACTGACGTTGCTCCATTAAGCGTTTTTTGCCGTGGATAGTTGTGGTGGGGCGCAAATGTCAATGGCGAATAATTTTCAGGCGGCGCATTATTTGAGCGAATCAAGCGCGGTGATTTGACCGAGCATGAGGCGGCGCATATTATGCGTGATATTGGCTCAGCGGTCGCACATCTTCATTCATTGGGTATCGCTCATCGTGACATCAAACCTGAAAATGTGCTCTACTCGTATGTTTATTTTCATACTCGTTTTCTCAAATTTATTTGTCGTTAATTTTTTTTTTGCTCATCTCGTTTCAGACTTTCCAACAATAAATTGGCGAACTTCTTGAATCTGTTTGAACTGCTTGTTTATTAAGGCAAATGTTTAGCAGGGAATAACGAACCGATTGGTAGCAATGGCGACCTTCATAAGATGAGCGGAAGGAGAAGGAGTGATTCCGGTGCAAACATAAACCTGGATGAGGGACAGGAAAGGTTCTTGCTTCAAAACATTTGAAATTTTCAAGGAAATGAACATCAGCGCAAAATCCAGCATTAGGACTGCTCTCACCATCGGGTTTTTTATCTGCGACGGACATCGCTCAATGCTATAAACCACCGCAAGGAAAAAATGAAGCTTGTTGAAAGTGAGTGTCAGTGATATTGCAGAAATGAAGGAGTATTGAAACTGGCTGATTTCGGTTTTGCAAAACATAGCGCACAAGGAGAGGAACGACCACTGCAAACCGCATGCTACACACCGTATTATGTGGCTCCGGAAGTGAGTTGTTCTTTGTACTTTTCCATATCGGATGGAATTTGCCAAAATTGCGTAGTGGGGAAAGTTGATATTATTACTGAATTTCTGATATTACGCTGAGAAAGTGGAGGGAGAAGGAAGGGAAGGAGGGAGGGACAATATGTCGCAGTTATACCCAACTATTCATGTAATCTTTTCCGGTCTTGAAGCTATGGATCTGCCCCATCCTCATCTCAGAACCACTACGAAGGTGCGGTACTTCTTTTAACTATATTGTTCCTAAAACTGTTTTAAACGATTCGATCTGTTGGAGGTAATAAAAGATTTAGTTGGAATGTTCTTATATTTTGCGCTTTCGCTTTTCGACTGCTTTCATTCATGAGTTTCTTTATTTTGCTTTCAGATCTTGCGTCGTGATCGCTATGATAAGTCATGTGACATGTGGTCACTTGGTGTCGTTATGTATATTTTGTACGTTTGCCATTTTTTGTTCGCCTTTTTTGTCCTTTTTAAGTTTCAAGAAACAGTCATATGATTATGTTGAGATTTTAGGTGTGAATTTCGAAAAAAGTTCAACAATTCACGCAATCCACAGATATTGCATATCGTTTTGTTTTAAGGATCGAAATGAAATCTGTAATGAATGTGGTTTCTTTGTTTGAATTTTGGTTTTTTTTTTTTTGCATTGCATGAGAATAATGAAAGGCTGGCGCTAAGTCATTGTGTTTTTCTGCTGCTTTGTTATGAGATTTGATAACACTATTGTTTTCTGACAAGACATTAACTGCTTTTCTCGGCTTAAGATCTTCTAATATTTTCTTTCGAGGACTTGAAGGTTTTCTTTATTCTAATGCTTTTATCATATCACTTCGAATAGAGGTCTTCCGAGCTGTAAATTTCACGGTTCTTTTAAAGATGTGTTTTTCTAAAGAGGGAAGTTTTATTGCGGCAAGCATTGTTTATCTTTCACAAATTTAGCAATACGCAACTATATGGCGTTTCAGAATCAGAATAAATTTAAGTAAGTTAGCTTCGAATAATATTAATTGGGGGGAGGGGGGTTGAGTCGGGAATCGTTTATTCTCCAATAAAGCTCCAAAGTGAATGATTGTTGGATATATTACAGTATAGTTATCTGTTTAATTCTCTCCACTACTCTGAAATTTGAGTTCGAAATCCACTTGCCCCATAATGATTCGATGAGCCGAAATGTTCAAGTAATAAATTGCTTAATTTTATAGCGTTTAATAAATCTCAGTCGATGAATATCCGAAATATCTGAAAGTATTTTTTTTTGTGAGAAATGAAATATTCGCCTTCGTCCGATTGTGAATTTTTTAAAACTATTTAAAAAAAAAAATTTAGCATTGAATTGACTCATTCGAATATAAAAAATTATCACTGTGAAATTTCAGATTATGTGGATTAGCTCCGTTCTATTCACGTGGTGATAGTGATTTTTCGGTTGGTATGCGTCGACGCATCAAAAAGGGTTCCTACTCTTTCCCTTCTCCAGAATGGGATCAAATTTCTGAAGAAGGTAATCTTTTTTTTCTTTCCACTTGCCAGATTCAAAGTATTATATTGTTCGCTTATAACAGTGGAGCACCAACGATTACTTTAAAAAAAAAATTCATTTGTTTTGTGATTGATCAATATGTCATAAATGGTTGCGTATTCTTGGTAAACTTGGAATGTAGTTCACTCGAGCTGGGATGGATGGTGAGTGAGGATTTTTGTTGAGGCGGGGGCGGAACTCATCCCCTCACCTTCCGCACTTGATTCTTTATTAATTGAATTGTTGTTTCATATATAGTCCGTCATTATTTTGTCGGGATCGGATACATATTCAGCTTACTTGCAGCTAAATCGTTGGTACGCAGACTGTTGGTGACGAATCCAGATCAGCGCTTAACTGCAGATGAGATGATGGAAGATATTTGGATCGTTCGATGGTCACTCGCTCCCAAAACGCCGCTTTACACAAAATCCAACCTGAATGAAGAGGAGCTTATCAAAATTCAGGTTTGTTAGCTCGTATTTATTCATTTTTGTTAGATCTTAATACTTCAGTTGCATTCTGTGACGGATGTCTTCAATTTCACTATTTGACAGGGAAGATTTCACAGAATATTTATTTTTTCAATTTTAATAGAAACTCTGAGGGAAAATGGCTATTCTGATTATTGCCGATGGCAATTTTAGGAAGAAGATTCAAATGTTCACTTAAACCTCTCTTTGTAACTTCATAATCGCGTAAGCGAACATGAAACGAAATTTTCGTCTATTTATGTTTACTGATAGTTGAAACATTATTATCAATTATCAACGATTTCTCTTTCCTACCCATTCCGTTTCCTCCTGTTTTTGAATGTTCTTTTTTGCATGCTTGCCACATGGCATGCTTGTCGGTGGAAAAAAACCGAATATTGCATGCATTATAAATATATTTTATTATGCCCATTGCTGAAAGAATGTTAGACGAATAGTAGAAAGCAAGATCAATAACGCGGTCAGAAAAAAAACTACACATACAAATTAATGTTGAACGATTTTGGAAAAAAAATGCCTCCATCATCGATTAATCGACCCCTCAACTCCTTCGATTTTTCCGAACACATAGAAATTTCAGACTCTCGGAGGTTTCCCTACCCCCTTCGCTTTATCCTCTCACCCTCCCCCTAAAATTCCTCATTTCGACTTTTTGAGGAATCTCGTAAAAGTTTTGAGGCTTTCCTCAACTCGCCTTCACTAATATTGACATTGTCGAAAATCCTTTGCTTGTTTCTCCCTTTTGGCTTCTTCAAGGCAATCCTCTCGTGGGGAAAAAAGTGGCTTCTCGAACACTCTTTGTTGTCAGGTGGGATATGAGACGTAGAAATATGTCATAGTGCATAGTTATAAAATACCACCTTTTCCCTTTGTATTATTGTTGTGTTTATTGCAGGAGATGATGGGAATCGAGTTGACGGGTATGCGTGCCGCGAATGAAATTCACATCAAACCGCTGGCCGATTCGAACAATCGGATTCTAGCGCGCCGTCGCCAAACGCAAGCTAACACTGAATCAAACGAGAAGATCAAAGACAACGATGGCGTCGCCACTTCTCAATATGAAAATGCCAACTGACTTCACTTATTTGCTATCGTTGCCTTAGATATATCAGTGCCTTAGTTGTCCGCACATTTTAAGTGCCTTAGTCGTCTCAATCACTGCCGTTTAGTACTCCAGTGTTTTTTGATATCTCGACCAGTCCATAATGTTTTGCGAAGTTTTTATCTCTTTAGGCTTTTTTTCCTATGCTTCTCTGCATTCAGTATTTTGCATTTTCTACAGCATATTCTCTTATTTGCTATGTAGTTTCCGCTTATCTTTTGGGAGAGGGATAAGTGGAGCGGTAGAAATGAAAGGTGTTTAAAGAAAATAGGATGTAGCTAATTAAAAATAATTGGCGTTCCCTGTAACTATTTTGGATTTCATTTATCCGCTGAGTTAATCTTTTCATTAACTCCGCCGAATCTGCTTTTATGTTTGTTACGGACGACTTGCAAATACAAACTCTGTCGCATTCACTGGGGGTTTTACTTGGTGATCAATGTAGGGAATATTAGTACGATCTGGCCAAGAGAAGAGAATGTATGGTATCTTCATTAAGTGAGCATCGTTTGCTTATGCAGACATGGCTGACTCTACTGCTTTGTATTTGCTTCGTTGCCACGTTCGATATGTTGCATATCCAGCCGGCCCCAATCCCCGAACTCAGCCGTATCATTTTATCTCTATAGTCTCTCGGCTGTAGGTTTTAGATCGGCTTTTATCTAAAAAAAAGTCGTGCTAGGTCTTTCACTGAAGTGCACAGGTGTGAAGTCTTACACCGAATTGCACAAATGTGCCTGTTCTTAAACTTGTAAGTTCCTTTGTTTTTGATTTGTATGCATCTCATCTTTATTGTGCCTTCTTTGATAATTTCTATCCGCAATGTTAGCTTATTCTCAAGTTTTACTGTGGTCTTTCCGATCGGTGACGTTTATATCCATCGAATCTAGATCAATTTTTGATCGAAAACGAATTTTTTGATTTATTCTATTCTAGTTTCTTTGTGTTTTTTTATTCGAGGACTTTCTTATATAATCGAGTATGGATGGCGGTTTGGCATTTATGTGCAATTATGTTGCAGGCTGCTAGCAAAGCTTATCCTTCAATTATTTTATCTATTATTTCATTTTTCTATATTTTGTTAATGGAGAAAAACTATAGACTTCATATGTTTATTTTTTATTATAAAGAACTACATTTCATTAAGACTTCTATGAAGTAGAGGATATGTGAAATATCTTCTTAGTTGAAAAGAATATGGCGATAAATAGAACGCCTCTCTATATATCCATTTAATAGAAAATGGTATTTTTTTGCTAATATTTCGCATATTGATTAAAGCGATTTTGATCGTTAGAAACGTTTTTTTTTCTTTCATTTTCAGAATTTTATACATAATTTTTTCGCCTAATTAATTTCTAGAAATTTCAATTTCACCATAACGACTGGAATGTCAACTCTCTTATTTTATTTATTTAATTATCATAGTTTATGGTATTTTCATTCGGAATATTGAGAATTTTTATGTAGTGAATTAATTGAACGTTTTTATGAGAAAATATAAGATAGTTGTAATTTTTATTTTTTGAGTGATAAGGGGTTCTAAAAAAGAATAGCTGATAAAATGAATAATGGCGAATTTCCATTAAAAAAAATCAAATTATCTTACATCTTTTATATGTTCATATTTTTATATTCATTATTTGTAATATTTCTTTTGCATATTTCCTCTTGAGATGTTTGTGTGTATATTTGAAGGGAAGCAAACAGCGAGTATTGATTGCAAGTGGTGCTTTTACTTGTGCTTTTATTAGCATATACCCTATCATCGATCAGTGCTCTTTTTTTTTTTTTGTAATTAATGTAAATTCTTATAGCCGATGTCGCTCGATTGCAATGCACTTTGAAGGGTGTTTCATTTAAAAGAAGACTGGAGTGGCTTTCTAGTGTTGCCCTGTGCACTTCCGGCTATCTTCCCAAATTTCCAACGACCGTAATTGTTGAATGGAGATCATAAGCGGAATTGTGCAGGTATTTGCTGCATAATGCAAGTATCGTGCTGATAGTTGCAATCGGATTTTTGCAGTTGCAACACTTTACAATAAGATTATTAAATTTCGAAACAGTCATCATTGAGTCATTTCGAGCGACCATGTTATGAATCACCTCTGAAAAATGCATTGTATAATGTTTTATGCAAGAAGCAAGAGACACTAAAGCTACGATTATCACTGATGGTATCGCAAATTCCCACAACAAAGAGGTATCGCACGGGAAACGAAATTTTGGGGAGAACGGTGATTTGCACAATGAACACTAAATGTTGGCATGAATGCAAGGAGGTTATGAGGCAAATCGAACTGCGTTGTCCATCTTACTTTTCGTGAACCGCAATTACATGAACTACACTTCACTAACTCGGCTCTCAAAACGTCATCTAAATAACAGTGCTGATTATAAATGTGACATAGATGCTGCTTTAGGATCGCAACCATTACTTGTGTTTCGATTGCTCACGATCATCATACACTGTTAAATCGCAAGATGTGAACGTTTCCATGTCTTTACTCAAATAAAGAAGGCACCTTAATAGTGCGCTTTGGGAAGTACCAATGAGGTGAAGATAGATGCATTGATAAAATGCAAACATATCACAACAATATTTGCAGGTAAATATCGAAGAAAGCGGTATTCATTGTTGTCAATCAACGTGATAACGATTGACACAAGAATGTTGAGAGTTTTTTGTTTGTCACAATGAGAGTGTATTTGTATGTGAGTGTGTCAAAGACAAGACCAAATCAGCGTGTTTACTTTCTACTATTCACTCTGTCTATTGCCTAACCAAGTTCGAATATTCTTGCTCAAAAATTTTCCCTCTATTCAATTGTATTATTATAAAATTGATTTTATATTCAATATCCTATGGGACAGTGTTTCTCACCAACATCACGAAGAAAACAAAATGTTGGTTATTTTGTAAATTTTTTTTTCTGAATATCATATTTTTTGGATTTGAAGCAAATATGGAAATCGATAGAACTTGGAAAATATGAAGAAATTCTGATCATTGATTCCAATTTTTCCTTTATTTTTTGGATTTTCGATAGTACATATCCTTTATACGAATGCAAATCTTATATGAGTATACAGCTTTGGTTAAAATCGCAAGTGCAAACAAAGGTTTCAGTAAAATAATCCCTATTACTTCAGCAGTGAAATCTTAGTATGACGACTGCTCGAATTTCTAGTGCTGATACAATTGCATCTCACTTATACAATTACTGCAACTTGGATTAGTGATACAAGTAATACAATCACTAACATTTCTAGTGGCGATAAAACTGCCATTCTATTGTTATTGCGACTATACAACTTCAATACTTCCAGCTGAGGAATGATAAAAAAAGCTTGTCATCACTTCTTCAGCATTTTCAAAGACAGATTGAAGTATAAGTTTAGAGTTTATTAATAGCTTCAATGATATTTCAGTAACTTTTATCACAAAAAGCAGTAATTGCTATACTTACTCATCATAAGGAACTATCAGAAGTATAGTGATAGAAACACGACTTGAA
The DNA here is from genome assembly GCA_037389465.1 of Baylisascaris procyonis. Classification (NCBI taxonomy): domain Eukaryota; kingdom Metazoa; phylum Nematoda; class Chromadorea; order Rhabditida; family Ascarididae; genus Baylisascaris; species Baylisascaris procyonis. Next base: position 3,107,311 of record JAZARR010000095.1, on the reverse strand, counting down.
GATTATGTGTTTAACTGATAGGGTTTCGCTTACAGGCACATGAAGCTTACACATGTTGTTCGGAACATAGCCTACCGTTTCGAAAATTACCTCTACATACACATTCAATTTTAAAGGATTATGAAATAACACAAAAGGTATACGTCGATCTCTTTTCTTTTCGAATTTTTCGTTTTCAATTTGGCAGTGAGGATATGATCGAATTAGAGATGACAAAATCACTCGAAGGCAAAGTTTTGTATGTTCATTATTTCGGTGCGATATAATCCCGATCATATAGCGATGAATAACAGCGCATACAATGCATTAGATATTATGCAAAATAGCATAATTCCTAAGAGATTTTCTTACCTTTTTTTGTATTGGCAAGCAAATATAAATTTTAATTTCCAAGTGGAAATAGAAAGGAATAGATTCAAATTGTAATTCATCGTTGCCTTTCAGAAACCACTTCCGCACTTCCACTCTCAATCGTATGCGTACATATACCCCTTATTCCCTGTTACATGAGTTGTACTGTGGTGGTAAACTTCTTGTTTATTCTTCTGATGTATTGCAGATAGTCTTGGCATTCGGATACCTCGATATTTGATGAGTCGGAAAGCGTTTTTGAGGCCCCTGCTTTTCCAAGAACCTAAAATTGAGGCCCAAAGGTGATTCAGGCGCCCTTCAAATTCGAGAACCAATGGAAATCGATGAGTGCTGAAGATTGCAAGATTTGAAGGGCGGTACCTACTCAGTTCACCAAATAGTGACCTCCAAACGTAAATGTTTGGGAGGCAAAACTAATTACAGAGCAAGTTACGGTATGGCGATGCTCTGTGCCATACCGTTTCATCAAGTAGAAAAAACAAAGGAGGTTTTTCATCAATTTTTGGTTTGTTTATATCGTTCGCATGAACTTGTGTGGGTGAAAAGCCTCTGCATTCAGAGATTGTGCTACTTTCAGACTGCAAAACAGAACTATAAGCTGTCCACAAAGAGCAAGCAGTTGTATGCCTTCGCTAAGCGCTATGCTTAGGAAAGGTTGTAATATAAATTACACTATAAATGAAGTGAATTAAGACTCAATATTTGCATAGCCGTCTCTTGAAGGTACACATCTTGATATTACAGGTTATTGGCACGGGTGCTAGTGGACCAATACGGCTAATAAAAAAGAGGTGCAATGGTGAAAGATGCGCCTTAAAGGTGCGGTTTATTTTCGTTTCACGAAGGTGCCACAAAAGCCATTGCTAAGTTAGTCGCTCCCACTGTCTTCTATCTAAATGGCTGAATGGCGGTCATAAGACACAGCCAATATCCAGTTGAGTTCATAGTCGGGCAGAAAAACACTGTGAGAAGATGATCTGGGAAAGGAAGAAATGGAGGAGCAAAAATTCCTTGAAAAAAGTTTTTGACGTCCGACAATCTCCGTTGTGCATGCAAGCTGAGCCCGCAACTATATCTGACATTGCGAGGTAGCAAGCTCATCTTTGAAAGTGCTGAGAAGAGCTTTTGTACCAATTCATAGGTAAGTTGGTGGTGCTCTTCACTTCCATTGAGATATTAGACTTCATTATCCCTTTTACTCCCCTTCCTCCTCCCCCTGTTTAAGGTGATGAGAAACGCTATGAGACGTATCCATTCATTACTTCAGTATTATGACCTGTTGAGGGAAATATTGAAACATGATATCTCCTAGCTTCCTCAAAAACTTCCCCCACTTGCCTTGAATGCTTATTAAGTACACTCACTGGCGATTACAACCAACACACTTGCAGACATTTGCAGCATTCAGCATCAATGATAACTATGGTTGCAATTCAATTGCAGTTATAGAAAATATACCTCTAAGTTTATAGAGTTGTGAATTCAGATTCTTCTCGATGGTCGAGCGGCACGTCGTGAGGTTGAGCTGCAATTTCTTGCTTGTCAACATCCTAATATCGTCCGAATAGTTGATGTCTACGAGAACCTTTTTCGTGATGCTCGATGCCTTTTTGTGGTAATGGAATATATGTCAGGTATTGCATTAATATTAACTATGCAACAAAGTACCCGTGATATTATGTCTTAAGAATTGCCGATGCATATCGAGTGATCGTATGCTAAAATCTTGTAATAAGCTTTTGCTAAATTGTTTTGCCTTTCTAATATAAAATTTGCATCTTTCGTTGCAAATTCTTTATCCTCTCCCCCAATATTTCATTGTCAAGTCTATCTGAAGATCGAGGGCGTAATAAAAAGCTGGTACCCCTCCTTCCCTCTCCCGAATTTTACACCTCTAAGAACAAAATGGGCAGCCATCCAACTTTGCGGGCAAGGTGTTTTCTCCTTCCCCCTCCCCACACGATTCCTCCAAATTTAGGAATGAAGTTATACCGATGCTGAAAATCAAGGTTTCTAATTTCTTTTCTTTTTCAGTATCCCCTACAGTGTGATCACCTCTGAGCCTTAGTGACAACCGGACGCAAAGAATTTTCCGAAACAATTTTGACGAGTTCTGCTTACAAAAGATGTACAATTATGTAACATATTTATTACAGGTGGTCAACTTTTGGAAAGGATAAAAAATGGGCAGATTCATATAAGTGAACGGGATGTTCTACGTATTGTACGTGATTTGGGCTCTGCGATTGCATATATTCACTCATTGGGGATAATACATCGTGACGTAAAGCCTGAAAATATTATGTATTCGTAAGCATTATCGTTTTTAATTTCTATTTTATTTACTGTCGTTTGAAATGAGTAATAACATAATGCCCAAATATTTTTAAAAAAAAATTAATGAACAAAGTATAGAAATTCTGTTATTATGGTTAAGCTGGCTATAGAAAGGCATCTTAATGGGGACAGTTATCAAGAGGGAACAAATGAAGGGAACCAAATCTATGAGTATCGCAAAACGATGTCCTCATACTATTTAAGGAGCAAACAGCAAAGTACACCTCTCTCTCGCTCTCCCTTTCCTTGCTCTTCTAATCTAAGTTACTATTGAATCATTAATTAGCATTGCCTTATACTCATTTATAAGCATGGTTTATGAAACGGTTCATATATAATCTATGCAAATGGTAGTATATAAAGCGTATAAAGCCCCTTCTATAGTTTAGAGGAATAAAGGGAATCCCAGAAATTTCCATCCAACGAGTCAAAATGATAAAAAATTCATCTACATAGATTATATATGTGGGGGACTTGTATCTATCCACTATGTCTCTCCTTTAATAGCATTTCACTTCAATCATACGTAAAAATAGTGGTATTCTATAACTTTTGTTTTTAAATTTTTAAGTCCGTTTTTTTTCAGTAAGAAGAAAGAATTATCTACCTTTTACAAACAGAGACTATTTTGGGCATTATGGAACGAAAGAGGGCGCAATTGCCTGCGAGATGAATACAAAATGAAGCAGAAAACAGTGTAACTTCTGGGAGATGCGAGCGTTTTACGTTACTCTATTCGTTCTATGATGGTTTTCATTAGCAAGAAAGTTAAACTCTTTTTTTGCTTCACTTGGTACTCATAACCCCCCCCCCCTTAAGCATATCTGCATTTTTTCTTGATTCCCCAGGAGGATTTTATGCTATCGTACTTGGGGGTTGAAGGAGTATTTTCCGGCTCTCTGTCTAAGAGTCACCTTCATCAAAACTATATGGAATGCATTAAAACCGATGAAACTCACATCCCTAATTATCGTCTGTCATACTTCTGCTTATCATACAACTTTACAATGTTGAATTTCAGTAATAAAGGAATGTTGAAGCTTACTGATTTTGGTTTCGCAGTAATGGAAAAAGAGCAGCCAAAAGCGACTCCCTCTACTTCGTATTATCTACCTTCAGAGGTTTTTGCTTTATTACTTCGTTTTATATGCTTTATTACTTCTGGAAATGGTGGACGCCCATCTTATATCATAGCCTTTTCGGCATCTCAATTCACTATCACATTTCATCTCGCTCCTTCTGCTCCCTCTCCCTTTCTATCTCCCTTGATGGTAGAGCAAATATTTGTGATTTTTCAAACATCAACGAATGATGGTATATGAAGCTTTAACCATAGATGATCATATTCCATAACTCGATTAATCTGATATTAGTCTAACAAAAACCAATCTTTTCCACTGGCAAAATTTTTTTAGAAAACTATTTACTGAATTTGATGAAATTCAATAAGACTATTTGCTGATATAAAAGCAGATTTCAATGCTCACTTTATGAGGATATTTGAAACAATAGAAACGAAACTACTGGATGTTAAATATCAAGTGGTTCAACATCCAATCCATTTATCTCAAACTTGGGCAATTCAACCAGATCAACTGATGGATCGGCGGATAATGCAGACGACTGTGGTGACAGTGAAAAGCAAGTTCATAATATGAAATAAAAGGCCAATTATCAGCTTTCAGGTTGTTCAACCTAGTTGTTTTGACAAGTCGTGCGATATGTGGTCACTTGGCATCATTATGTATTTCTTGTAAGCATTTATTACAATTTTATTCTCAGGATATTTTTGAAGGAAGTTAAGTGAATTCCTCAAGAAAAATGAACTGATCGAGTAATCGGTAGCAGGAACAATCAAAAAGCTGTCTCCACCACTTTCATCGACTCTTGAATGTGATGAATTAACTCAACAACAACGCTCAAATATTAATATGGTGGTTAAAAGAATGTTGTTGGCATTTCCACCCTTATCTCCACCACTGTCAAGGCAACTGCCCCTCCTTTATCACTCTTCCTCCTTTTCTTTCCACCTTTTTCCCCTCAATTCCACTGAGAAAAACAAGAGAGGTCATTTTTCGTCGATCCTCCCATCAGATTGGCCTTCATTTATCGCAGAAACGACTCACTCCCTCACATCGTCACCTTATCGGTTCCCATAAATTTAAAACGCATCTCACAGAAATTCAATATCCGCACATCCAAAAATAATATCTGAAACTTAATTTTGAACTTCTCTAGAGGCAGGAGAAATCTCGGGTGGGACTATGAGCCAGAGCTAACCCTATATATGCAGAGGAGGATGGAAGAGAGAATAATCATCTTCCCTCATCAACTCCTTCCTCCTCGCAGCAAATGCATAACGGAGCAGGAAGTATTCTAGAGTTGGTTTGAATTCATAATTGAGGATTGCGAATCGAGGTCTCTTAAGGGAAGACTATAGACCGGCATACGATATTTTAAATGAAAATCTTTTGAACTGTGATTAAGCATCACTCCTAGTGTTATCATATGAAATCTCAGCTGATAAATCAGGCGCCTGTGATATTTCTCGAAGATTTTCAATCCGACTTTGCTCTCTTGCCCATTTATTTACGTCTATTATATTAGTTGATATCTGAGAAGGAGTGTGTAATTGGTTAAATTCACTCTATCTCTCCCTTCTTCACTTCCACCGACGATATTTCTTATCAGTTATCGTTTCTTATCATCGAACGATTCATTGGAAGCATTCTAAATATATGAAACGTTAGAGGCAAAGAGATGATGCAATAACTCCAAAATTGGAGGTAATACAAATAAGCTCTAAGATAAAATGAACGTTTTTTTGCAGATTATGTGGTTATCCACCATATTTTTCCGTTCAAGAGGAAGATTTCTCGGAATCCAAGCTGCAAAAAATTATCACTGGAGAGTACTTATTCCCAGCTGGTCAATGGGATAAGGTTTCTTTACAAGGTGGATGGACAGTTCAAGGCGTTCTTAAATTTAAGGATATATGCTCGAGAATAAAGCAAATAAAGCGAACATTGATAACGTTTTCGAGTGTTTATTTTCACTTTTATGGCCATTCATATAAGCTTCCTCAATTGAGTATAACTATGTGCTAAATAGATCCACTTGTCACCTATCGTTGTTTTTATTATCGATGCCGGAGATTTGACGTTGGCAAGATTAACTTAAATGGTTAATAATCTACGATTGACCTATAAGGCAGAATCGGTTGTTAGTAGAGAAATTTGTGAAAACACATATCGTGCCCTTCATGGCGCGTTTTTGCAATTTTAAATCTGCATATGGAAGTCTCTATATATTTATTGCTAATTGCTTCATTCAGAGTGAATATTTAGAGTAATCATATTTATATTTTCCTGTAATATTTAGCAAAATCAATAGTCCGAAGGCTTCTGGCAAGTGATCCGGAAAAACGTATGAGTGCCGATGAGCTTATGAGCGAAGCATGGATCGTTCGTTGTAGTCGTGCTCTGGAAACTTCACTCTGTACTTGCGATCTCCTCAACGATCCGAAATATCTTCACCTCCAGGTATATTCGTGTTTTGAACATAATCGAGTAAAGAGAAGCTTTTAAATTGCTCTAAGCCTTATGCTTCAAGTTTTCATCTTTTACAGGTAAATTTACGTTCTGAACATAAATTATACATTCATACGATTCTCTCGTTTGAAATAAACCTTTCCAATTGATGCCACTAAATTCAACAAACTGCATAAAACCTTTTATATTTACATTTACTATTTTGCAAAGTTGCAGGATGAAATGCAAGAGCATCTAACGGGTTTACGTGCAATCAACAAACGGTTAATAATCAAGCCATTGAACGACGTAATCAATCCAATACTTATGCGAAGACGTAAAATGAAGTCGACAGACGTTGATTCGATATCTAACACACATACGTCGACGATCCCACCTTGTCCTACACCTTGCACTTCTACTTGATTATTCGCGATCATGATCTAACCGAACAATGTAATGCGCTTTAAAAGAAAATTATTGCCGTCCGGTTGTGGCCTGTTACCGCTCTAAATGACTGCCAAATGGCGGAATTCAATTATCGCCGGAGATATTCCAATATACATCATCAAAATCTAAGGGTAATTTATACAAAACGACGAGAAACAGCCGTTGATATCGATTGATACACACATAATCGATATTCGTTCCTATGCCTGTTTGCTTATTGGACTCATTGAATTACCAGCTAACTGCATTTTTATGTACTAGTTATTTTTTGACGGGTTCTTCTTGTTTATAATAATAATTCCATTGTGGATATGTATCTTCCTGTGCATGCGTTTTTGCCCTTACCCAATTCTTTCATTGAGCCGTTCGCATACGCCAATCATATTTTCATATTTAATAATTTATGTATAGCCAGGCAAAACGAATTGCCCAAATCTCCATGGTTGAATGTCTAACTAAAGCCCTTATTAATTAGAATTTTGACGAGCTCCCACTCACCGACAATATTTTTCCTCAAATATCTTACATAGTCCAGTGAAATAAGCACTCTGTAGGTAGATCGAATCAATAAGTGAAGTCTTTTAGTAAGTTCTTGTGAAATGGTGAGTTTTTTTGCGAGTTTCTTGTGAAACTTCAAAGGTTCAAGAAAGCACAAGGGAATATGGGAAAGACACTACGACATTCCGACACAGACATACATTAGGAAGAAGCAAAGCGAAAAGCCAGTATTAGATGGAGAGCACAAGAGGAAATCTTAGTGCGTTGGATGCTTCATCAGTTAAAAGGATCACTAGTCTAGTCTCATATCCTCTTCAACACTGTTGTTTCATATGCAGATTTCATCATATTACTTTCTTCGTATTACTCATTGCCTATATTCGTTGTATCAAATTGTATTCTATCTTTTATGCATAAATATTGCAGGCATACATTAATACTGCATGCTTATATCATTTGATCGGAACGTTATGTATGCAAATACGCCGCCAAAATCTGCCCTTCACTCTCAAAACTGAGTATAGTCGTCGAACCATCGCATTCGTTCGCTGATTGTCATCTGTCTGTCTGTCATCACTCCGGTAATCCGGCACAGACATAATGAAGTGACAGACATTATGAAGTAGAACAAAGATCAACATTAAATCGTGACAGGAAATAAATAAACACGATAATTTGATATTAATAAAATATTTGCGCTCTGAATGCCTTGTGGAAAAGTCACTGCACCTGAATTGTGTTTGCCGTTTTGCATTCGTTATTTTTCTGACCTCTTTAGACATCTAATTGGCAAGAATTTGCACCGTTACCAGCAAAACTATAACAATAGTTACTAAATTTGCGATTCAACGATACTGAATAGAATGATTTTCGATGAACATTTGAGGAAATTTCAAATATTTCGTCGCCGAACGTTCTTCTGCCTTGTGCAAAAATCAGTTGTCCCATTTTGAATTCACTAATTGACGCAAATAGCGAAAGATAAATGTGCCTAATCCCTCACTGGTAGGTTCAACCAGCAAGCAGCAGATGGGCCTGCTATCCACTGATTGCTGATTAAAAATCAAACGAACAAGAATAGAAAGTTCGAACCGAGTCGACCGGCCGAAAGGCAAAAGATGCCTTCTTGAGGTTTGCAAAACTGCAAGGTTTAAACTTCCATTCTCGGCCATATGAACACACGTTCCTTATTGCCCTTAGCATAGTCAAAAAGCCTTTAGATAAATGATGACGATTTAATGTGATGTGATGAGTAATGTAATGAAGGAATGCGGTGTAATTGATTTATACCGCATAACGGTCATATGCATCAGAGTGTGATTTTACATATATTCTAAGTGTAGAATTAATGAAAATTAATATGTACAAAATGTCAATTTTTATGTTAATATTTCAACTATATAATAAAATTCAATCTTTTCGACCAATTCATTTTACGTATTATTTCTTAAGCTAGCCGCTTGGCTGTCACTAAACTCCCCATCCACAATGGTGGTAATCGTTTTCGTTATATTACTGAGTAACAAAATTTTAGAAAGCAGAAAACTGTGAAGCAGTAACCTGTTTATGGAGTAATGTTTTTATATCACTAATTTAATCCGTCAAGGAATTATTGAGTGAAAATCCGATGCTAAACAACATCATATCGCAAATAGTTGAATATCTAGGCATATTATTTAAATCTCAAAAAACTAATTTTTCGTAGTATGGGAGGAATTATAAGAAATCTTCATTCCACTTCCATCATTTCAAAAATGAGTGGCGGCAATGCCCCGGCACCCCCGTTGGAACCGGCTACTTAAGCACTCGGGTCGGACCAATCTTCACGGCAGAACATGCAAACATGAGAGAAGGCGCTCGCGCCAGTTATTCTACAATGCGTCCCCTATCACTACCGTTATGGTGATAATTCCATTAGATAGGTGAGAACCCACCAACATGAAAAAAGTACATCAGTGAATGGACGCTCGCTTGCAATCTTAGCAAGTATGCAATGGCCAGACGATTGCTAGAAGGAGTTTTCTTAAGGCGCAAAATCGAATGGCAAAATAATTCGACCAACTTAATGCGCTATACAAATAACTACATGAAACGAGCAAATGCACACAGGCGTGTATAAACGACGGCAATTATTGCGTAAGTAGTAGATGTCGTTACCAATGATAATATACTGTTATCATTGGTAATTAGTGATGGTATTCTCTTTCAGACAAGTAGTAGTTGCTTTATGGGAGCGGAGGAGGAAGACTCAAATTGTGCACTACCACAAGTCGGTCAAACGATTGAGCATCGTAAACACAAATTTAAAATTTTACGAGAGATCTGGTCAGGACCATTCAGCAAAGTGTTCGTCATCGTTGATGATGTTCTCAACAAGAAGTATGCAATGAAAATTGAAAGGGAATCAGATACTCGGCGGTGAGTTTTGTTAGCCTATTAATTCGTTGCTTTTCCTATAACATTAAGTAAATGACTAAATGGCGAGATGCCTGTAATGAGATACGATAGTATCTTCATGTGGGAGATAATTGTGTGAAGGTGGTTAACTTAATTTAGCAGGTTTCCTTGGCTGATGATGCGTGAACCTATGGATCGCGGTACGGAGCGAACTGGATACCTCAATTTTGAGATTATCACCTTCAAGCACAATGCATCTTAACCGAATATGCAAAAAGATGAACAATTTTCTTGCACTATACAAGCAGAGCTATATTCGCCTGAAAGGCGCTCTATACCAGACAACTTTGAAACAGAGCCATGGAAGATGGCTTTATATAAAGCGAAAAGGCGATGTTGGAAGGGTGTCATTATGGCCTGAAGAGAAGGCACACTGTTGATAAGAAAGGTGAGCACTGCAAAAATGGAACCCCTTAAGCGAAGTGGCTGAGTCAAATTCACCATGTGGAAACAAGAAGGTTAGAAAGTGCGCGAATCTGTGAAAAGCAACATCAAGCACAATTCAGAATAGGACATGGGCTCTCCAATAAACCGTACCGGACCATTTCACACATCACAGATCAGTGTTTGATCGATACTATATAGATCTTACGGCGAAATATACGGAAATAAACCTACATTATATTCAACCCCAACAACTACGGCACCACCATCCAACAGCATCTTATATCACTTTTTGGATCAAGCTTAACAACGTCATTAGAGACCATTTGTTTTATATCACAGGATGAGTCGAACTAGAATGAAATTCCAAATTCAAAATTGTTACTTATTTATTGTAAGCAATCGTTCATTTCAATTCGACGATGTCATCCCATGAATAACTATCAACACTACGATCGAGTACTCTCCGCAGGTCTTCGATACATTCCAAAAGATAACATTACATCGGTTGCATATCCTTTTTTTCACCTCTGCGCCTGAATTCCTATCATTTTCTCCATTACTTTTTCTCGTTGAAGATAGCATATCGTTCGATGATTAGTGCTATCTGTTTGAAGCTCTATTGCCTATTATTCTAAAAAGCAAACTCGACTTAGCTCAGTTCAGTTTGAAAATGATCTACTTGTGATGCTGCAATAGAATTTTTGGCTAGATTTGGCCATGGAATAGCTGAAACACAATAACCGCATAAGGGCGCAAACCTCTGCCATAAATGTTCGTAAACTGTTCCACTCGACCTTTAAATCATCCACTAGGTGTAGTAGGTTCGATGTGCTAAAATATCTTCTCTTACCTTCCCCCTAGCATTCATCATAAATACTGATGTTCCCAAGCTGTATGCTTTCCAAACAAATAATTTGCAAAAAAAGGATATTAGCAAAGAATTCGGCATATCAGAAAATAATAATCGAGAGTTTCTCGGTCTCTTCCTTTGATCATCACTTTCTTGGGCAATTCAGAAAGAACCTAGAAAACTTCATTATTTTCAGGTCAGTTCTAAAATTGGACGTATTCGTTCTGAGGGAATTCCAAAACAAAAAGACGCCCGGCTTCCCACGGTTCATTACAGCCGGACGAACCAATCACCTTAAATACGTTGTTCTTCAACTCGTTGGGCCTGATATCAACAAACTTAGACGATGCCTTCCTGGCAAAAAGTTCGTTTCATTACTTCATCCATCATGTCATAGGCAACGAACATTTTAAATTCCATCAATCAAAACCTCGAGTCTATTCACAAACATTTCAGTCACAATTTGATAGTCACACTAAAAGCAGCTGTAAAGTATTCTAGAAGTGTGATTCCAAAAACACATGAATCAAACAAGAGGATAAGCCTAGAATTTAGCCAAGATGTCCCACGGTTTCTTCAATTGCGAGGAAAATTTCGAATAGAAAAAGATGGCGCAATAGTGAGAAGGGTGTCTGTTGCAAAATTTAAAAAGAGAAGGAAGCCCTTCAAAATTTTAGCTGTACAGTATTTCCCTAGCTCTCCACCACCTTCATTCCCTCTTTCCACTCCTTTCCGAGTTCTGATCAATACGCGATGCAATCCAAGACGTTTGTTATGGCGATTTTAATGAAACAAGTATTCGAGAACGAATCATAAAATTTGAAACATAGAAACTGTGGAAACACATATTCTACAATCGTTCTATCAATAACCGGAGCGGATGCAAAAGAATATATTTTTGACCGTCATTAGAAAATTGAAAGAAGCGATTGGTACATAGAATGCTTACTCGTAGCAATGCGTGCAATGAAAAGAAAAAATTCTAGCAAAATTCACTGACACTAAAAGACATTGATGATCGGAGTGAACGGAAAGGAGAAGGGGCAGTACATAAGATATACGAATATAAGATCATTCCCTACCGAAGATCGGCTAGCTAGCCAATATATTCATGAATGAATGCAGATATTTAGATTTTGTTTGTCAACGGCATTACGATTATCGCAACAAACACTGAAAAGGATTGAAACGTTGCACGATGCAGGATGGATTTCAAGAGACATCAAAGCAAGCAACTTCACAGTGGGACTTAGAAACGATTCAACAACAGTTTATATGATAGATTTTGGATTTGCTAGACGATTTCGGTTGGTATTCTTTTGTTCCACGAAACGGAAGTTTCGGAATTGATTAAGAACGTTGAACAAATTGTTTGGTTTTGTGGTTATGTTCGCACTGCGCGATAAGTGGTCCATAACAGAGTGTCAGGGAAAAGCGTTGGAATGGGTGAGACGGAAGCAAGTCACTCTGAACAGCCGTCACAAACTCTTATGTTCTATCCTTAGTTTATTTGAGTAACGAAGATTAGCCGACCGACGATTTGTTGTATCACTGCCGCTTCTCAAATTTATTCAAAGAAACCCCTCACCCAAATCACTCATCCCTCCCACTTATGCATTCTGTGATTTGACTGCTTCATTGTATTCGAAACTATTGCTACCTCCCCAACCGCCATGATTTCCATCTTGTCTTCAAGGGAATATAGGAATCTCATCCACGCCTATGATAGGGTTGTCGAATCGTAAAAAGATCGTTAAAACATGACCATAAATTAGATCAAAAATCTCATTCGGTGGGTTAGCAGAAAAACACTGAAAAAAGGCAATTAAACAATTATGAAATAAGGTGGTGTTCATAACACGAGGTTGATGAATGGTAAAAACGCCCGCGGTAGCTCAGCTGTAAAGCACTCGCCCGGCAAGCGGGAGGTCGCGGGTTCATCCCAGTCTGCGGACAAGTTTTCATTGGTCATCAAAAACACCCATTATGAAATAAGGGAGAAGCCTTTAATAGAAGGAAAACGAACGAGGCGAAAAACGGCTGAAGAATGTTCGACATGTGTTGGCCCGAACAATATCATGAAAATAATTAATCCTCGCTGTTCATATTTGAACCACTGAAAAATTGTTGTTACACTAATTACTCTCAACTTTTTATCTATTCAGAAACATGTATATCAGAAGACTTAGTAGATAAGTAGTGAGAAATTGCGGGAAGTAACAGGTAGTTCAATAGTTAGTTCAAAGTGCGCATCAAATTCATATATTCAGAGAAAAAGAGTTAAAGATTAGAACAGAAAGCGCAAAACAGGAAGAACAGAACATAGTATTGCAGAACAGAAAGAAAGCATAAAATAATATAGTATTCAAGAAATGCAAATGATTAAAGGTTAGGGATGGGGTATGGCTGATGGCCTCTGTTCTGAAAAATCATGCAGCTAACTATACCCTATTATTTTGAACTCATAGACACAGAAACTACAATTTTCGAGCGTTCTGCTCGTTTCGAAAATGATGCTATTTTTGCTCCATTCTACCCATCCCTCGTACACCGACAACATTGCGCTACTACATCGTCTGCACACATTACACTCTGATGTTTCCCATCTGCGCGCGCCTGAATGGAAATGCATTAGCGTTAAACAAGCCCACGTTCATCCTTTTTTTTGGATAACGGACTGTTGGCTATAACTACAAAGCTTTGCCGGGTGCGATTTCATTTTCGGGACGGTCAATGATTTTAGGGACCGAACAGGATGCATCAATGCGCCACGTGATTCGGCAGCTCTGTTAGGCTCGATTCATTATGCGTCAATGGCTGCTCATGCCTTTCGGGATCAATGTCGTCGAGATGATGTCGAATCATGGTTTTACATGTGCTGCGAACTCATCAAAGGTAATAATCGGTGGTAGTTACCCCCGATGATATGACAAGTTTATTCAAAGCGCTGCAATTAGGCTATCTCTTTTCTTCACTATTTTTACTCTAAGCAGTATATTTGGTTGTGTCCTCTGCAATAAGTTAAGTTGTTGTAAGCCACAAAGAAAATTTAATATAAATTTGTTCCATAAGTTTTAATGTTTCAATTTTGAAGTGCTGAAATTAGTCGATAAGAGGTTTCATTTCATAATAACAAATTCTATAGAATCATTGCATAACTCTTTTATCAAGCGGGAATCTGTCGATGCTTTGCATCATTGGCTTATACAACATTAGAACCATTAGGATCGAATTATAATTATAGTTGAATAAAATCGCCGGAAACTCTCGTATTAATGCTTTGTAGGCAGATAAAATTGTAAATCGATTGATTGATTCGATCGGATCAGACTGAATCGGACCGATAGTTGAGTGGGATTTTCACTGAGGTGCAATAATCCAGGCTTTTATGCATCATAATTTGTAGGACCACTTCCATGGGCTTCACTGGATCCCAAAAATGATTATAAGTTGATCGGCGAATGGAAACGATATGCGAGATTCGGTGGCCGAGAAGAACTTCTTCGTGATGTGCCTGCTGAATTCGATCGCATTCTCGATGCTATAGACAATATAAAGTAATCATTCCTTGTTTCATATCTCGATTTTAATGCCGATCTTTTAACTAGTAGACCTATACGTATTCCTATCCATGTTCTTGTTCTTTACCTGTTCTGTTCCAATTATAAAATATGTTGGCCTCGAAAAGTATATTGTGGAGTTTTTCAGAAATAGAGATGACCAAAGAGAAAACCTTGGTGCTATTCTTTCAAAACTATACTCCAAATAGCCCATATTTTCGACTGCGCACTGATTCCTTATAGTTAATGGCGACAACGGCCAATAAAAGGATTATTTTAGAGCATTTGGAATATCATCATAAGGGAATAGGATATATAGAACATAAGCGGATTTATTATAATATTGCTGATTTGATTGGTGTATCAAAAGGTTTTTAGAAATGATTTCATTTCCTGAAAGTTGTTCACAATTTTCTCGTCCTCTCTCTTATGCGTCCGTCCATTTTGTATCTAATAATTTATGTAACACAAAAATATGCAAAGCAATCATTTATTTCTCTTCACTGCATTCAACAACAAAAAAGACCAATCACCATTCAACTAAATATATTCTAAATGTCTTTCTAGGTTCTATGATCGACCTGATTACAATGCACTCAGTTGTCTTATCGAGGCAATTTTTTATCGTCTTGATGTGAGTGAAAATATTCGAACTACTCTACAAACGCATACTTTATTTTCCCGCCCTTATAACGGCACAAAAATAATATATGCCTATACATGTCCCTTTAAGTTTTTTAAATTGAAAAAGTTTTAAAATTTGGAGAATTGATCGTATTTGATTTAAGTACATAAAGAAATCATATATACGTATGCAGCCCTCCACCTTTTTTTCACTTTTTAGTGGATTTCTGAGTTGATGTCGAATATTGTAAAATTTTCTGCCATTCTACAGCAATGTGTCTTTTATCGCTTAAACCCTATGAATCCGAGTAAGCCAAAACTTTACAACTAAAGAACTAAACATTATTTTGGAGGAGGGGAGGGGGGGGGGAGGGGGATAATATGTTCATAATCGAGCGTCTTAGTACAAATCACACTAAACAGCCCCCTACCTCTGCTAAACGTCGAAAGTATTGTAGCATTATTGCTCCATTGCTAAAGGATACCTTACTGTTTCTAATTACGTTTTTCTTGGTGAATCTTTTTTCCTCTTTCGGAAGGTATTTCTCTGTGCAAAAAGAAAACTGGTTCCAAAACGGTACTCACCGTGCAAATCCGAATATGTATCAATTGCTGACTCTCTTATAGCTGGATCGAAGCACACCTTTCGAGTGGCAATCAGATCCCCTTCTTATTCAAAAAGCAACACTTATCGGTGATCAAGGTCATTCAGAAGATGTCAGCTACAGAATAGGACCGGATTCAACAAGCGTTCATGTGGAAGTTGTTCGACGTCGTTGATCACATCTATTGATAACAATCTCGTCATTGAAATATTTTTTATTACAATCTTGTGCTACTACTTATAGTGAAAGCAATATTATGTGGCACTTCATCACAAATCCAGAAAGTTGATAATGATATAACCACAAATGCGATTATTGAATTGACGCTCTGATGCAGTGAATCAAACGGGGGAACAATCATTTGGCATAGTAACATCGGCGGCTAATGAGCATTTTGCAAGACCGTAATCTCTTTCGGGCTCTTTTCATGAGCATGCTTCCCAGATCGCTTTTTAACTGATGGTGCAGTTAGGCGACTTTCATGCTTGGAACGGGAAATATTAGACAACTAATTACAATCACAGTGATTAGATGAACAATCCTATATCAACTATGTCTCAGTTATGATTTATATATTATGTATGCGCTCTTTAGAGATTTCCTCTGCACAGCTTTTGCATCGTAACTGAATAACTTATAAAAGGCTATTGCATATGTTATATGTGCGGATATATATATATATATATATATATATATATATATATATATATATATATATATATATATATATATATATATATATATATATATATATATATATATGTATATGTATATATATATATATAATGTAATTCATGAAGCACCTTCACAGCACGATACACTGATGGATTTTTTATCAAACTTCCAAAAAACCTGAAAAAGAGGTTTACTTGACAAATTTATCCTTCCTCCTTCTTTCGTTATCGTTTTGGTGGTGTTTTATTAATTTGAGTGACTTCTAATAGTTTATTTGGTCGTTAAAAATTATTTATTGAACATATACTTGATATCTATGAAAATGTATTTTGCATGCAGTGCATGTATTTACTAAAAAATACGTGTATTTGTATTCTTCTCAATTGTAAAAGTAGTGAACCTTTTCAATAAAACATTTTTCACTCTCACATCTCGATTTCAAGTATAAAAAATTATTGGAAAATTAGCGCTAATCTAATTTCTTTCAAATTTCTGATGGTTGAAATTACAATCTCTTGTGACTTGAAATATGCGATGATCTGATCTTTGATTTCATTGCTCCCTAAAACAATCGCAAAGTGATTCAGGTGTTAAACTTAACCAGACTTTCGCTTGACTGTCGGACTTAATTACTGTCAGACTGTCGGACTTAATTCCCGGCTTGGAAAATATTATTTAGATTCAGGTGAGTGATCTTTTAAAGTCAAACTCTGTGCACATTGCAACAATATACGTCAAAAAAGACGTTCTCGTATGAGACAACAATGAATTAGAACATCTATTTAATGTGGAGAATTCCGCTACAAAGACCATTAGATAGGTATGTTATCTTTAACACATAGTTTGACAAAAATTCTGGAGCTATAAAGTCTACAAGCAGCAGTCCGATCAACACATTTGTATGGGGAAGAATTGCGATGGCAGCCCTGACAACAACTCATATCACTCTCATGTCAAAATATTTCTGCACAAATTTCTTGCTGTGAAATCACAGCTTTAAAAAAGATGACGTTTCAGCACCTCACGTGATGAAAATATGTAGTTAGAGAATAACGGTAACCGTGGGATACTGTGTTATGCTGAAGCGAGTTACTTATTCGTCACTATGCAGTCAATAGGAATTGCCTATTTGAAGAAAATTTCTGTCCTTCACAAACTGTTTGCTAAAATTTGGCAAGAAATTGAGAGTTCAAAGCAACCGTTGGGAAGATGGGGAAACGAAATAGTTATTCTACTGCTATAACTGTATCTGCCCGCCCCGTTTGCGTGTACTTCTCTCCGATTATTTATACCTATCCACCACTTAAGTTGTCGAACTGAGGTTAATTGCTTTGCGGAATGAATCTTCGTAACAATTCTCTATGCCGTCGTCGTCGGCTTGATAGCTCGATCAGAAACGAATTTGCATACTCAGTAAGATTCCTGCCGAGCGGCCGTTCGTTCAGTTACCCAATATTTTCTGCAAGGTCTGACTAATTTACTACTAATAGTGAACGGTAATATATTTCGTCAAAAATTTGCATTAAGAGACGATATTCAGTGGAATGCAATCAGCTATTAGAAACAAGCAGAATTTGCTTAAAAATTCAGTATATAAGGCGGCAGAACCAATAGTGGACATTGTGCTCTGCGAACAGCGAGATAAATACATCTTCCTCTTCGTTTGTCGGAATGGCGTCGAACAACCAATGGTCCAACAGCAGCAACTTCAACAGCAATTTCAACAACAGCAACTTCAACAGCAATTTCAACAACAGCAACTTCAACAGCAATTTCAACAGCAACAACTTCAGCAACTTCAGCAACTTCAGCAGTAACCTCAGCAACTCTCTGAATAATCTCAACTACAACTTGAACAACCTCAACAACCTCAATAACAACCTCAACTACCTCAACAACAATCTCAGCAACCTCAACAACAACCTCAACAATCTTAGCAACAGCAACTTCAACAACAGCAACTTCAACAGCAGCAACTTCAACAGCAGCAACTTCAACAACAGTAACTTCAACAACTTCAATAGCAACAGCAACTTCAACAACAATTTCAACAATTTTAGCAACAGCAGCAATTTTAATCGCGTAAGTGCTGCTTCATAAAGTTCCATTGCCAGGAGGTCTGGGGTTGCTTTAACGCCTACTCTTTCGGCTGGCAGTTCGAGGAGTTTTGCACCTGAGCTGCCGTAGTACCATTACTTCGGATGTCAAGCAATTTTCGAGGCGCCTCTGTGTTATTTAGAGAATTTAGATGCTTCTCATAGGAGCAAGTTTTTCGAGTCGAGTGCACTGAAGTGTGGGTGGGACTGAGGAAAAAGTGATGTTGCATGTGAAGTGGGAGTTGGAGGAAGCCAGGTTTTGCAAATGATTTAACCAGTATTTTTTTCGCCTCCTTTGCCAAAGAGTGTTTCGGTTCGAGTTCTTCTTGATAGCGTTTCGTCATCAGAAAAGGGCAGCATGTGTCTTCCAGTAACGCTCAGGATTGTTTCAGCAGTTGCTTCATTGAGCGAGTTTGTGCCATCTCATGACAGCAACATCGATTGGGACATGGGTCGGAGCTTTATGGAATGTTTCGTCCGCAGGCTATGAGTAGCGGTTTAACAAGCGTTCGTGGTGGGCGATGTTCGTGGCCATAAAGAGCCCAAAACGGAAAAGAGTGCAGATTAATTAACGACGAGCAGTCAGTGGGACATAAAAGCTTCGCTACTTATGGGCAAAATCTTATCTCCTTATCAGAGATCTCGGTGGTTAAGAGGGTGCACTGGATAGGCCGCAGAACCACGTTCAAATTGTACTGTAAACAAAACTGGTCGTCGAAATGCAAGCTATAGGCAGATTACAGTGGATTGTTGCTCTTTGACCGATACAGTAATGCGGTTTCACTTTTCAGAACTTCTAAGTGGCGTGGACCATTGCGAGCGCACATTCTTCGATCAGACGATTATGGTAGTGATGTGCAATTGCAGAAATAAAAGTTGATATAAAAAAGTGCTTTATAATATTACATACGACGCGACGTCCACCGATTACACCGTACGCATTGCTCGATGCGCTGTCATTGCTCGATCTGATGCGTGCATTCAATTGAAATTGATGTGGCGGAGAGTTAGTGGACTTCAAGGTGCCATCTGCGCATGCCTCGAAATGGTGAATTTCGGAAGTCGGAGTCGTTTTCATCAGGTAATGGTTCCAACAAGAATGCTTGGTGGTGATCGCCAATTAAGAACTCTGTCTTTCTCTGCAAAATATGTCAACTGCATCGCGCATTGTAGAGCGAGGGGGAGGGTGTGAGGAACGACAGATGTATGGCTCTACACATCGGCGTGACATTTGCTGTTTACCTTGTTCTCTCTTTCTGCCGGCAGAACTCCAATGAAGCTGGATCATGTATAGCAGTCACAGGTGCAGATCTGCTAAGGTGGCAAGATTCAAGCCGTTGAAAAAGCAGAGAAAAACTGATAGCTTAATATCAGTGACGATAATTTCTTGAATACATAAAGCCAAACCGATTCAAGGCGGCTTTAGCTGGATTTGTAAGGCAAGCCAATTCAAAACCACAAAACTGAGCTGCAGATATCTCACTGAAGCAGGTACGACTGTGGCGACTGCTGCAGCTCAACAGGCAAGAAAGCGAATTTTCAGAAATTTCTATGCTATGACTCTGTTAACTAGAGAAAGATTGTCGAATCGCTAACTAAATCGAAATGAGTTGTGTCACTAACAACAAGTTGTCGAATGAGATCAGCCGATTCAGCGATTACGGTATGCTTTCAGTCTCTCATAGATTCCATTACATGGCCGAAAACACTACCCCGACTACAGAATATTCGGCCTTCGTTATCCTCGTCAAAAAACAAAGGAAAATTTTTTTGCACAAATGAATACCGACTATGGGAAAATGGACCACACATTAGACAATATGCGAAAACATTTACATGCACTCGGATTGCGATCTTCGTATATGGACTCTTAGTTTCCGTTTTATTTGTAAGAATATTCTTTTAAGAAACTATTGTAATTAAAAAACTGCGTAAAGATTTATGAGAAAGGTGAAAAATCCGATGGAAATTAGTCAAAAATGTAGTCACTGACGGTTCTGAATTTGCTCAACAAACTTCGGCATCAAACCTCTAGTTTTACGGTTTTTTTTCAATTTAAATACCGCTTATAGTCATTTCCTTTTTTGTTCACTAATAAACAAATAGGTTGTTAAATGAACTAACAAAGAAATACTGCTGAGTAAATAAAAACATTAGATTAGATAAATAAGATAAATAAGAAATACTTGAATCAAATTTCAGACATCAATAACTATGAATAAATATCTCCACATTTCAGCAGCCGTGGCAATCATGGTTTCTTGCGTTTTACTCCTTTTATGATTTTCTACATAGAAAAGGCGATTGAGACCAAATTTGTGCAAAAATCAATGCAATTAACTATAGTTCCTATAGACAACGATCACTGCGTCCTTCAAAAGATTTCAAACTTTGATATTAGAAGGAACCACCATTGAATGAAATCTGATAATCTATAGAACTCCAGGCCTACATAAATGAATAGATAACTTAGCAGACTAGGAGTTGTAGAAAAGCAATGCGAAAAACACGAAACAAGCATGAATGTTATAATGTCGCGAACTCATTCATCCACACCATTCGGCGTGTATGTCAAAGTACCATTTCCCAAGGTAACCCAGTCTACGGATGTAGACAGCATAAGATGTAGATAGTGTTTACGTCATTAGATCTATTTTTGCTACCTTATAATTTGGGAGTGTTAAAGTAGATCTGTTTTCTAAATTTGCATTCTTTCACTCATTGCTTGTTTATCTCCATTTCGAGAATTTAATGCAGCTACTTTAAAGGGCAAATGCAATTGAAATATTCCATTTCGATACTTCCGTTGTAAATAAAACGAATCAGTCAAACGCTATATACGTTCAGAAATAAAGTACCACACGTTATGGTCGCCTGATCTGTATTAGCAGCACTTGTAAACATAGTTGAACCGACGGAAGTGCGAATACAATAATGGACACCTAATCTATTGCAGACAAGAATAATCCCTCTCGCTTTACACCACTCTCTAATCTAATATTCTGGCAAATATCACTAATGTAGTGTTGATAATTGCAGGGGATTATGTTGGTCTCATCAAGTTCCTAAGAACTGAATCTGAATCTCAAATGTGAATCTCAAATGTCATTGCCAACAATATGCAAGACTGAATATATTGCTTAAGCTGCTTAGGACCTAAACGGCTTTGTCAACGTTGCAGAGAACCTTCTGCGTTCCTGTGAGGAAAAGATCTGCCTAGCGGAATAAATGTTTTTTGCCTCCAGTAAAAAGATCTTTCGCGGTAATTCTTTTCTTGTATCAATAAATTATCAAGCATATTGAAGATTGCTTTAGTAATAAAATTTGGCGCAAAATTTGAATTAAACTCCTTTCAAGATTTACATATTTTTCTTAAAATTTCGATTCATCTATTTTTTTCTCATTCATTATTTCGTTATATATCCTTGTTGAGCAGTTGATTTCTGCTTGGCGGCGTACTCTAGATGGCGGTTATTGTTTTCGCAATATCCTTGCAGAAATGCGCTAAATAGAAGAAAGTTTAACCCTCATCCTCTACCATAAGACTTATCAGTCGTATATCCAATCGAATTGCCTTTCTTCGCCAATTTCGCTGATGACCAATAACAAGTTTCCATGACGGGCAATTGAGGATTTTACAGACGATTTACCTGTTTTCAGGCCGTTATTGGGCGGGAATTTGAGAGTGCAATGACTTGTTCACTTCCACAAGTTGGCCAAACGATAGAGCATCGTGAAAACAAATTCAAAATTTTACGCCAGATTTGGTCAGGGCCATTCAGCGATGTGTTCGTTATCGTTGACGCATTCACCAATGAGCAATGTGCGATGAAAGTTGAGAAGGATTTAGGCAATAAACGGTGATTTAATTGTGCAAATTTTTAAAACTACAGTAGATATTTTAATCTCCTCTTTAAATAACCGTCCTAGGATTATTTACTCTTATGTTATTTGCGAAATCCGTGTTGGGATTCTATGCAAATTTCTAAAACAAAATTCCCCATTTACAAACATCACTTCGCAAGTACGCAATCAGTCACTTAATGTCGTCAAATTAGATCACTGAGCGAAAATATCTAACTTTTATATAACTCACGGTGTTTATAATTAAATCTGTTTCATTTTTTCATTTAGTTTTTCACAGAGAAACGTATTTATTGATAAGATATTCTTTTTGCTTCAGTTCACATTGTCTATCTATTTTGATCTTTTGAAGAGAATTTTGAAATACGCATTCAGATCGGTGTTAAAGTTGGATGTGTTTGTCTTGAGGGAATTTCAAAACAAGAAGGGAATCGGTTTTCCACGTCTCATCACTTCCGGTCAAACGAGTCGTCTTAAGTTCGTTATTCTGCAATTGGTTGGACCAGATATCAATAAGCTAAGGCGATGTTTGCCTGGCAAGAAGTTTGTTGAAATTTTTTCGCTTTACTTTATAAATATCTTTCATACTTACTTTAATTTGATATTGAGTTAAAAAACGAGTCATTCTAGCACCGCATTTGGATGTCTCATCCTCCCTTCACCGTTATCATAGGATGCTTTCGGCGGCAATTTGATCACAAAACGTCAAGGAATAGCCAACTTCTCCCGCATGTTTATTTACCATGAATTATCTTTTCGTTCATATAGTTCTTTCTGCTCGAATACTGACGCATTCAATAAGATCATAATATATGGTCTAAATCTTTTGGTTAACTTCTGAGAGGTTTATTTAATTCTTAAGTATGGTGTAATTACGATATAGTTTATGTATGGTTCAGTTTGGTTTAATTACCTCGACATGTTAACGAAATATACGAATTTAGATTTTGCTTATCGACTGCACTACAATTATCACTGCAAACATTAAAGAGAATAGAAACGCTGCACGATGCAGGATGGTTATCAAGGGATATAAAAGCCAGTAATTTCACCGTGGGTCGCACTAACGATTCGGGCACAATTTATATGATTGACTTTGGATTTGCTAGACGATTTCGGTTGGCAATTTTTTACTTTTACCCCTGTGGCACTTCTAACTAATGCAGAATCTGTAGCAGCTTCAGATTATGAAACTAAGAGTTTTCAGTGGTTTGCAGGTTTGACACACAGTTGGGAAAAGGATACGTCTCGGTAATAATGTAAATGTAGTAGGGTTGGCCCAGAACAAGCGTAACAGAAAACGGGCAATGGTTGATGCCATAAACTTTAGCACATTTTACCTTCAAGCCTTTAGCCCCGTTAGATATGTCGTTCTATGGACCAGTCCACCTGTACTCTCCCCTTATTATGAGCTGTGTTCTGAGGTCACACTAGTCTGT
This sequence comes from Baylisascaris procyonis, assembly GCA_037389465.1. Lineage (NCBI taxonomy): Eukaryota > Metazoa > Nematoda > Chromadorea > Rhabditida > Ascarididae > Baylisascaris > Baylisascaris procyonis. The sequence goes on along the minus strand of JAZARR010000095.1, from coordinate 3,083,567 downwards.
CATTACCCAGTTAAGATCCTTGTTTTTGTTTTATTTTCTTTAGTTTGTAGCAATAGCACAAACGGAATTAGAACTAAACAATGGATCGTAATTAAAAATGGAATGCAATAATACGATACAAGCATCCGTTAAGGGATCGGAAAGGAAACGTGTATGAGCCTCGGAGTTCGGCTCCTCTCGTCGGTTCCATTCAATATGCATCGATGGCTGCACACGCATTTCGAGATCAGTGCCGTCGAGATGATGTTGAATCGTGGTTTTATATGATTTGCGAATTTATCAAAGGTTGAAGAGTCTGTTCTCATACAATTGAACTGCAAATTCACGTGCAATGATTTAATTGTCGTATTTTCCTTTTATTCCTCTTCCATTTTAATTCATTTCCTCTTTATCAATTTGCTTGTAATTCAAGATCGGACAATAGGATAACGACATACTTAAATTTGTTTCTTTCCATTCTAATTCTATCACTGGCGTAATGTTTCTATCATTACGGTAGTCACACCATCTATCTTCATCGATGCATTAGACCATAAGAATAGGATTCATAAATGCTCTGCAGGGGGCAAATAAACGGAAAATGGAAGTGGGTTGAGGTTATTCACGATACTTGGCATGCATGCATTTTCAGCGGCATTAGGATGAAGCCTCAAGTAAAATGACCTGTCTTCAATATAAAGCTACCACTCAAGCAAACATAACGAAAAATGAAGCGTGTAAATACAAACCATATTTTTGTTCATAACTAACTTTCTAACTCACCCAAAGTTATAGGGCAACATAGGCTCACATTTGAACTATTTTATACTGAATTATATTCAAATCATCTAATGTCACCCTTTATTTGGAGACGTTACGTCGCCTTTCATTCAGGACATCATTGGATCCACTCTTCTTTAATAAATACAATGTTAATTTTGATTTTATTTCAATTTTAGTTTCAAAAACAAACCTTTCACATTTTATATGAAACACAGAATAAACATTGAGCCTCTTCATAGATGCCACATTAATCATTAAATAAATTTAGGCGAGTTACCATGGGCTTCAGTAGATCCATTGGCCAACTATCATCTCGTCGGTGAATGGAAACGATATGCGAGGTACGGTGGTAGAGAAGAACTTTTAAGTGGTCTACCTGCCGAGTTTGACCTTATACTCGATATCATCGATAGTACAAGGTAACTGTCTTTTCCACCAATCATCACTCTCGCATAAAACCCTCATTATTGTCTACAGCGATATATTTCGCATGCTTTCGTAAATTTGCCTTCCAAGGCTACACCCTCATGACGTCATATTTGTGCGTACGTGTACATTAGTTTCAAGTTGAGCGACCACCGAAATCCGAGTTATGACATCTGGTGCGTATGATATACATTACAGGATGACTTACAACATAATTCACCTTGATCTATCGACTTCGAAAGAAATCATAAACATTTAAATATGTAGAAAAAAGATTGCATATATCTAATATTGGTCGATTTTTCATTTCGCACCGGTTAAGCCGTAAGCGAATGAACTTTTTATTGAAGATTAATGCGAGCGGCCGATTTAATTGGAATAGACGATTTTGCATACTCATTATGTGTTGATAATCTATAAAGTGATTATAGAGGCGAGTAGAAAACAGAGGCACATATCGTGATAGCATCTTTACTTATTTCTAATACTTCATATAATCAATACTTAGGTATGTTTTATATGAATGGCAATCCAGATATTTAATTTAATATCAAAGAATATCAGTATTTTATTAAGAAATCAATTTATATACATGTGACATCCGCTCATTACAGATTTGATGAACGTCCCGACTATCGTACAATAAGTCGCCTTATTGAAACAATATTCAGTCGTTTGAACGTAAGCGCATCACTTTTTAGACTAAACAAAAAAAAAATATTTTGCTGTTAAATATTACATTCTATGCATGAGTATTAAAAAAAAAATGTTGTTTATCTAATAAATGCTTTCAATAACCTAAATATCGCTTATAATGTTGACCGTTTACGCACCTATATTCCTAATGCATAAATAATTAAATTAAATGAGATTTTAGAAATGGCTATTAGAAAATATCCTCGAATTGAAAAGAAAAATAGTTCCATTGAATATATATATTTTTTATCACAGATGATCGAACTGAATGCATAAGCGACTATAGAGTTACTGAGATTTTCTTCTTGGAATTCTGGAACATTTTTATTTGTTTGATGGAACGATCGAAATACAAATATTCATATCCTGTATCAGCTATGTTCCGTTCATTAAAAGCGTAGTAAATTATCCACTAACCCTCCTGCTGCAGTCCTATAAATCTTATAAATACTCCCTTTCCGTAAATCATAGTCGTAATATTTTCACAACCTTAGAAAGTGGGTGTTAATATTAGTGCTATTAGGTTATTAGGTTTTTATGTTTTTCAACCTTTTGAGAACGTAACTGGCATATTGCCATTCACTAATAAATGGAATGCATACGGTCAGCAACTGGTGCCACATAGATGAGTGGTGAGATTCGAGGGTCTTGGGAAGAAAGGAGTGCCGATGGAAGGGGTCAGAGCTGACGAAATGTTTAGGGGTGAAAAAAGGCGTTGTGCAGTTGAGAATTCTGGGAGTTACTTTCTTGGGAGTTCAGAACGAAGGAACCACTGGAGTCCATGCAGTTCACCCATGCTAGCGGGGAAAAGTTCGAAGTCGGAGATTTCTAGCATTAGCAATACAAAAAAGTTGAACGACATGTTTCAAATAGAATAATTAAGGTTGATTCCAAGGCGCCTTTTGAATGGCAAGTTGAGCCTTCTCTTATCCAGAAAGCAGGATTAATCGGAGATCAGGGTCAGTCGAGAGAGATCAGCTGCAACATTCAACAGGGATCAGCGGAAGATGTTATTAACTTGTCGTCATAACGTGTTGTCGTTGAGTATGTCTAAGTTAGATAATCTGCAAGGTTTGGCTGGTCACTCAGACAATTTACAAGATTCGGCTGGTCACTCCATTTTGATCGTCTATTTTTTGTAGCTGACCTCTTGATGGTCAAGTTGTCGATCAAATGAAGTCTTCACTTATCCACCATCTGCCGGATAAATTGTTAAGTGAGAAATTTATCAGTCTAAACGTCCAACCGTTAATGCCAAATGTTCTAGGATACCATTGACTTTGTGATATTTCCTTTGAACGGTATGGGTATATCGGCTGGAACTTTTTCTGCAAGAATCAAAGAAAGAAAAGAAGCTCAAAAAGACATGAAGTTCCATTTCTATTTTTACAAATCACTGTAAACTTTCATCTGATGTCCAATACTATCAACTGCAATCAAGGGAAAGAATATTACGAAGTTTTTATTCTATCGCAGATCACTTCGTGTGTTCATAGAGATAGGTCCCCAGACCATATAATTTTGTATGAAATGCCAATTAATTGTTCGCATTGGATTTGTCCACTTTAACCGATTCCTGTTTTCTGTCTAGAGTTGTTGAACAATATCCATGATAAAGTGCGCTGTGATTTGTTCTTTTCGTCTTTATTCGTGAAAAAAAAAGAAACTATTTCGACGTTTAAAATCGATCATTGAAAAAATTGCCTCGTAAGCAAGAACTGAACAATGATTTCCTATCTTCCATGGTGATATTATGGCCGGTTTTTTGCATTCAACAAAAAACAAAATTTATGAATATGCAAATCAACTAAATTTTCAATCTGAATTGAAATTTTAGATGAAAACATCGAATTTGTATAAGTGATTGTAAACAAATGAATAGGTAATGTCTCATAGGTTTCAAGAGAGCGCATATATTTGTGGACAGATTAACTTTCGACGATTCAATATGAGAGAATAGTGATGAGAGATAGCATTTACAATTTAACGTCTAATTCCGAATTGCCTCACTTATCGATGCTCACTTCTTTTCATAGGTTCCTTTTACTTTCAAGCAAGAATTGATAGCATTTACCCATACAAACTTCGAAAGAAACGAGTGCAATGAGTTGTGAAAAATGGCCATACCACACAATTACTCACTATAAAGAAGTAAAGACGGTAATACGATCCCCCTCCCCCCATTCCGCTTCAAGTGAGTGGAGGGAGACTGTTGTGCACGTCAAAAATCAAATGCATAAGCACATAAAACCTCAACTTGAAGAGCAATCTTGGCATCACAACTGCAATTAATGTTTTAACTTTCAGCACAAGGAAGCATTGCATAGCATTGAAAGGAATGTAATAGACTAGAAAACAACTTGTAATAAACGTTGCACAACAAAGAGCAATTGAAATAACTATCTGAAGGCGCGTAGCCACAAACAACCGTCTGTAAATGTCTGACGACAAGGATGACATATTCGGGGATAGCAAGTTGTTCGATTAGCGTGCGTCATTTGGCATCCACCTTTAAAAACTTCCATTTATATATGTATTCAATCTCATTGTTCGGTACTTGAGGGTGGTGCGACTGAGGTTGGTGATACCGGTGAGAATGGTGTCTCTTCAGCGATTTGCATCGGCGGTAGGTTGTGCGGTACGGGGCGCACTTCATCGGCAGCAAATGAATCCGATGGCTCCATGATGCGGAAATGCTCACGTATTCGTGGAATGAGACCATCAAGAAGAACGATTAGGAATACAAGTACTGCGTAGAAGATAATCATCTGAAATAAATTTAACGAACTATTAACGTCAAAAATTGCGACAATGAAATTTTCCGCAAATTGCGATTCTTGCGGATATAAAATTCTATCAAAAATTTTTATTGCGGTTGAACTCTTTGAAAGTGCAATTTTTTAAATGCAATTAAGCTGCTTTCTAATGTTTTTTTTCAGAAATTTTAATATTTATGACTTCAGAAATCTTTGAATTACCAATTTTAATATTTAATTTTCAAAAAGTTTTCCCATCTTTCCTAGCAAAGTTGAACTTACAAAGAATCCAATCCATCGGCATATCGGATGATCTTCGATAATACCAATAGTTTCATTTGAAGTATGTTCATCGGCAATAGGATTTGATGATCCTTAAAAATATTTCACAGCTTCTTACGATCATTCAATACTTTGCAAAGTGACAAAGTTCAAGAATTAATAATATTTAAATAATCTAATTTGACAAATAAAATAATCCCTATCAGACCTGTATCAACATTACCATCGCAAATGGCCGTTTCCTTATGTAGTTCTTTGAAAGTATTTTACGGCCCAATGAAATTCTATGCAAACTTATGCAACCAAATGGCTCATGAAAGGGTTCTACATAAATCTCAGCATTAGAAAGGAAGGTGTGGAAATTTGCTTCACTAGACATTGCTTAGATTAACTAAATATCAGAATATCCCTACTTTAGGTGTTCAATCAATTAATGCATCCCTCTCGAAAACAATATTTAAATTTACCACTATTCATGGAGTTATTTAAATTTTGAAATAAGAGATCCTCTCGTGGAGTATATTTATCAGCGTCCAATTCTTTGATAAAAGCTGAGATAATGAAAACGATAACGTTTTCATTTGATAACATCGACAAGATTCGACCACTTCAATGATGATGAACTGAGTTGAATGAAAATAAATTGTCAAATATTTTTGAGTGAAATCTTTTTGAATTTCTTAAAATTCAAATTCTTTAAAAAAAGGATTGTGAAAAAAATTTTATGATATTTGCAAAGTGCTTTCGTATTTATGTTTCCGTTTGTTAGTTTATTCCGAATTATCATTTAAATCGATCGAACTGCACTTTATTGCCTTCTCAATTAAATATCTATACATAAGAATACATTCAGTTATTGCTGGCTTGATAGGGTATCACAAGCAAGCAAATCTGCATATCATCGCATCAGTGATAGTCAGCGCAATCGGACGGCTGCTGATTTATTTGCCCATTATCTTCGACGAGCTATTCGCTATTAGAAGTAATTTGCATTCATTATTTTAGAAGCAATTCATTGCAAATTATTAGAATGTAGTAGTTTCTGTTATGAAAATTATAAAATGTTTTATAGAATTTCAAGTTAGAATGTTTCAAAAAATGTTCACTTTTTTAAAAGTTTTTCTTGCGAAAAGATATTTTTTTTAAATGACATGATATTTAAAATTTTTTAAACAAACATTTTGTTTCAAGATGATCTATGATGTACTCCAGATCTCTGTTGCTCGATATTCAACTGCTCCTTTTTCACGCAAAGAACCGTGATTGCTGTGGCTCTCAAATGGTGGCTCTCATCGACGCCCACATATATCAATCTGAATCGCATCCCTGTATTGATCAATCGAATGACGTCAATCAAAAGCATAAACACAGAAGCATATATCTAAACCACACGCAACATCTAAACCATGGTTCTATTGATCCGAAAATATGATCTTTGATACTGTTAAATCATATCACTTCGGTTTTGTTGTCCAAGTTTGAGAATAAAGTGACTGAATTGTGGGTGCCTTTTTAGTTCAGTAGAATAGTTCGTGTAACGGAAGAGACGAATGCAAGCTGTTGTTCATTTATTTTGCTTATTGCAGAGATATTGCTCCAATGAAGCGCATTTGAATGTAGGAAACAGCGAGAGACTTTTGGAGTGTAGAAACAATCAAATTCATAAGTAACTTCAATCAAGAGAACGTATGAAGGCGGGAATTGAAATACTTAAGACATACTTTTTAACGCTTATCACAAATAATACCAATATATGCGTCATTTATAATTGACACTTCAGCAGCCGGAATACTTGAAGCGCTTATAAAATCATTATCAGAATTGACTTAATTGCAGTAATAAATTATTGATAAAATATGAGAAATGAAATTTCTAATTAAATAAATAATAAATGCACTATTAATAAACTTTTTGGCAAAATTGAATGGAATTATCAGCGAGAAATTGAAGCAAAAGCAAGAAAGTTGAAGGAATATAGGTGACAATTCGATGCTGCAACTGAGTACTGACTGGCTAATTCTCTACCAGCAGAAGTATAGTGTAAAGTTGAAAAACATCTCAGAAAGGGGATGTTTAGCAGAAGCAGTAGCAGAATTATCGAAATGCAATGCAATGCAATGTGCAAATATTTCTGCCCTGATCGAATTTTGCAAATTACAATGTTTCAGCCAAAAATAAATAAATAAATAAATAAATAAATAAATAAATAAATAAATAAATTGGCTGTCTTATTGGAGCACCATTTTATTATTCATTGCAATATGTAATGAAATGTTCTTGAGAAACATAGGTGGATAATAGTTGAAAGGATTTCATTGATTGCTAAGGAAAGATAAGACTATAGCTTTGTTCATTCTCTTAATAGATGTGAAGGGAACCTAAACAAAATCGGAGGAAAGTGAGGAAGAGAGGGATATTCTCGTTCCTCTTGGAAGTCGGCCTTCGCTTCTGTTATTCCGTTCTGATTCTTCAATTTTTTCTAAAACAAAAAGCATTCTTGAAGAAAGAATAGAAAATGAAAAAAAATTCGACGATGAAATCAGTCGCCTTTGAATCGAATTCACTCAACAATCGGTTCGATGTTTGTTTCATATCAACGAATGCATTCTCCTAAGAGATAGTTTATTGACTGAATAGGTTTGTTTCTTGAAATGTTTTTTTTTTGGATTTTGAAATAAATACTTTTTATTTGATTCTATTTTGAAAATTTTTAGGGGTTTTTTTGTGGGGATATCGGATTTTTCCTCTCCGTCCAGCTTATACAGGTTATTGGTTGTTGATCCTAGGATACTATTTATTTCAGTGTGCTATGAAAAGCATTGATGAAACTTAACCAGTTGATTTTAAAATGTAGATTTACTTTAGCAACATTTGAGGCTTTATGGGAGTGAAATAAGTTACTTTGGGCATTCCATGTTGATATTCCATATGAAAGGTTTCATAATGATTAAAAAATTTTTGTTGTTGAATTTTCATCGATAATAAGAAAGATATCTTCGATAGGGGAAGATTTGTACAAATGCGTACTTTGCTTTCCGTATAAAATTTATTGGAACCGATTGAATGATTTTCCATAGTCGAGTGGAAATGAATAAGAAAATATTATAAAAATGAAAAGCACGTGATAGTTGAAAATCTGCAAACATAAATGAGAGAATTAGGCTAAGTGTACACTACCTTACAAAATCGAAAAAAAAAGCGCAACGAAAGACCATCAATGCGAACACGAGTATGATGCATCAATTGTACGAAAGAAGTTGTTTGTTGGGTAATTTGATCATCCCTAAGTTAGTGACAAGCATAACATACGTGAATTTTGACAATACAGTTTGAAAAAAAAACAACATTCAATCCTATTATTCTCAAGCAATACTTTCTGTTTATTCATTCACGTTGAATTGTTGCTTAGGAAAAACTGTAAAAGTTTCAGCGTTCAACTTTGAAATATCCGAGTGAATTTATTTATAAACTAAAATAAGATCATATAGAATAGTTCGGATTTGAAAAGAAGATTCTAGCCCTTTATGTTTAGATCTATTATTTTAATTCAAAGATGACTGCAAAACTCATGGAAATATTTAGTGAAATATATCTTTTTTGATAAATATGCACCATTGATATATTCGACGATCATAAGGGCAAATATTTTTATACTTGTAATAGACGAGAATCATATGTTGTTTTAACACATTCGCATATTTATTAGCTTTCTTTGAGTAAGCATCGATCTCTAAAGGGATGAGAATACCCTTCAATGACAGATTTCTTTTGATATATTTCATATTGATTGATGCTTAGCACAAAAATTATATTCAATGAGGAAATTTTCTTTACTTCAATAATAAAACATCAATGATCAACGATATTTTTTGACAATTTTAGAAGTGATGATTCCCTTCTCTTTATTGAACATTGTTGTTAGAAAAGTTTTTTTTTATTTTCCTGAATCAGTTGATTGTGCTTCGAGACGATTGCTTGCGCATTTTATGCTGTTTATCGAAACAGCATTGAGACGAATGTGGATGCGGCTCTCATATGAGACAAACGTCTGTCTAGACGTTATGTAATTCGTGTGCCATCGTTGAGTGTTGTCTACTATTGTGATTTGCAACTACCACATCGCTAAGTGCGTTGACTAATACAAGTGACGTCGAATCAACATTTTACATAACTAAATCTTACAACGACCATCATTTCTTTTCTGAATCAATTCGAAGCATGATGTACTTCATGAACGATTTTTGTTAATTCTAAGTGGATTATTGAATTTCGACCAATTTAGACTGGCTGAGTGAGGGGGGGGGGGGGGGGGAGGGAACGAAAAATATAAATAGTACATGTTGTACGAGAAGCACAATATGGTGGTATAGCATTTGCATTACAACATCGACTCTCTCCTGTGTTGTTGAATTCTTTTACGACATTGTTTAGCTTTTGTGCTCAACAATATGGCTTTTACATTTTTTTACTGTTACTGTAAATGATTACAGCAACCTGAGAGAGAGAGAGAGAGAGAGAGAGAGTAATGCTTCAATTTGCATATAAAAATTGCATGGAAATATTGTGCGCTTTAATATGACTTAAGAAGCACATTGATTGTTCATAATGTAGTGTTGTAACATATTTAATATTTCTACCTTACATGAATATATTACTGAATGTTTGGCTTTAATCACCCACCGTTCTGTGATTTTCGTTCTATCATATGTCAGTGTTAAGCTTCATTCAGATGACATAGAGTTATATATGTGCAGTTGAAGCGAAGTCAATAGCTATTCCTATAAAACTAGGATTTATTTTACCCTCCCTGATGATTTCAGGATTTCCCGTATGATAATAGTGATTTATTTCTTCATCCATCAAATCCAGAAACTCGTATTATCACACCAACTTCTCCTTCGTCAATCACTGCGTATAATATTAAGGACACTCACATCCGTTGTTGCGGTCTGGTGTGGAATAGTCGATTCGAATATGTATTTCGATAACTTCATTAAATGATATCAAAAAATCCGTTTTTCAATGTCTATTTTCTCCTCGATTCCCTCAAATTCGGATCTATTTCTATATAACTTTAAATGAGAAAATGACGCTTTGCAACATGTGAAGTTTCACCTCGAACATTCACTTAAAGTGTGATCATCTCATAAACAATAGGATTATGAGAGTGCAACAAATGTTTATAATAATAGCCCACAAAAAAAGAAGGAGATTTCCTGAAGTGAGATGATTGCGCAAAGCATCTTTGCTACATATCATTTGCGAACTCTCAAGATGTGCAAAATTAACGCCTAATTTTGCAATGATTTTTTAAGATGCAATTTGAATTTTCATACATTTCTTAATGTTTTGAAATATTTCTCAATTTTATGAAATCAGCATTATCGTATTTTTACACTTTCAAAGAGGTTTACAAGCATTTTTTGAGGTAGTCAAGTAAATATAATATTTAAATGAAAGCTGGATAGATTATCACCTACCATATTTCCGGTCAACAGCCATTTTTGTTTACTGATAGCAACCAACAATTGTTTATATCCAAGTGATAGGTAATGTTTGAAAAATTCTGCTCATATGTTGGCCAATCATCACGGAAGTGATGCATATTAAAAAATATTTATGCATTCTCAAAAACTTCTTTTCATACCTATTGGTTGTTTATATAGTAGATTCATCCTTTGTTGCGTTGATTTCATTCACTTATTTATTTATGTTGATGTTTCGGTAGAAATATTTCTGTATGTTTATCCGTTTATTTCGGTGAATCGGACACATGCGCCAACTGATCAGTTATGCAGGTCTTACTACAAACTACAACTTGTCAAGTTAAAAATTAGGACGCTAAACGTAAATGAAGAATCGAATGAATTCTGTCGATATTTCTTATATTATTTTGAAATTCATCAAAATCATCCAACCGTTTTGAGCAAGAAACCTTTCACAGACTTAATCGAGAATATAGGTACCATTTGGAGTATTGTCAAATATATGGCATAGAATGCAAAATGAAAATTTGTTAGTAACATAAGATAAATTCTCCTCTTATTCAGCTTAAAACTTTCATTGACATCTAAAATTTTTCAACTGTTAGTTTCTGAGAATTTAGGCATTTATACCCATTAGTTTAAGATTAAAAATATTTCTTAAAATATTTTCTGCAGTTTTTGCAGATTTTCAAAAATTTTTTCGCATGAAATTTTTATAGCTTACATTAGATTTGATATAATTTCATTGCAATAAAAAATCATCCGAATTAATTTCTTTAAAGATATTCTGCAAACAATAAAAAAAAAGAGTATTATATAGGATTCTAATCTAAACAAGTTAGTTCTTGAAGTGTATAAAAAAAAAATGTTCTCAACGGTATGTGAATGTGGGATTAATCATTTGTTGTTTGTATCGAGAGTTGCCTTACGACGTTTAGCTTGGCTCGCTATATTTTTTTGCATATGATTCGATGCAATCAATGATTTGGGGGGTGGGCGTCATTCGAATCAACAAAACTGCTCAACCAAACGTCCATCAACGAGCGATAAATTTTTGCATGCGTCATACTTGTTGTCTTGTCTAGTTTTGTAATTGATTACCATTACGCAAAAATTTCGATGATCAAACAACATCGAATAACCCACGTTTATACTAGATGGAAATGCAAAAATAAAAAATAAAACCAGTGTAAATTTCGAGAACATTTATATAACCCTACCCCCTTCCTCCCCCCTCCTCCCCCCATCATCCTCATTCGATCGTCTCATCCCATCATCCTCATTCGATCGTCTCATCTAAAGATATAGAAAATTTCAACGTTTGTTAGCTTCATTACCTGTCATCTATGTAGAATATAATGTCTGCAATGTTTGCATTCGTATAACGAAATCTTTCATTGGACATAATGTGATCTAGATGGCATAGTAACCGATTGCTACATTAGAAAGCCGAAAGAGAAGAATTAAGGTGTGAAAATAAGAGGGAATTATTTTTACTGTAATTTCAAATTATACGGCTTATGAAGATTTTTTTTTTTTTTTTAAATGAAATCCGAGACAAGATTAATGCTGAAAACTATATAGAAAAAAAAAAAAAATAATAAGTTCAAATTTTGGCCATTTCCATTAATTTCAAATGATTTCTATTCAACTGATGTTGACAATTTTAAAAATTATCGAATGGCGATGAATGAAGATGATGATATTCGTTCAAAATCGAATCTTTCAGCTTCGGTGTCACTTATTGACGAATATATTTATGAAAAAAAAAAAATCTAAAAAATTTTTACATAAGTAAGATATGAAAAAGATATAGGAATATGGGTCGAAATCGTTTCTATAATAGAATAAGTTTCGCACGGCTTATTACTAACCTTATTACTTCTTGTGAGGAATAATTAAATCTTATGGTCATAAAGACAGCATGCACGTACGTGGAATTTTCAATGGAAAATGCTTTATTATTTATGTCTCTCGTAAAGTAGTGTTGACTTATTTGCAAAAGGGTGCACTTTTTTTTGTCTCAGAAGCCTCTATGAATTAAATCAGCTATATGAGTTTGAGTGGAACGTTGCCGAACGTTCGGCAGTTTTTAACGTTGAGAGTATGTTAATGTAAGTCAGAGAGTGCTTTGGTGATCGTTCGAAAGTGACGTCGTCGCAGCTCAAAGCCTTCATGTATCATCGCTCCTCTGTAGGCATCTAGAGAACACCTCTCATAGAAACACAAGTGATTCCTTCGTTCCTACTCAATAGAGTGATTTCTTATTCAAAAATATTGCTTCCTTTCGCATAAATTCAATTACCTCAACCACTCCCTCCCTCGTTCCCTCCCCTCCCCATCTCCCTAATAAGTTGTTCAGTAGAATATCATCACATCGCATGATATGGTTTCAATTGCAAATTGCGTTTTGTGTTGTAATATTGTAATAAGATATGCATAGAAGGCGGAAGTAAGAGGAGTTGAAGAAGGGAATACGATGTGTAGATAATCAAAGTGAGCCGATGTCGTTCAATAATTTTTGCTGGTCTGACGTGACGCAACAAAGTGCAATGTACTTCCCTCTAGACGTGCTTCCGTTAAGCTCAGTAACAATTTTTTATAGAGTCTAGTCAACAGCTTCATTTTTTCTTATTTTCCTTGTCTAATTCCAGAGTGAAAGAGGAGACGAGAGAGAGGGAAGGAAGGAAAGTGAGGAGAGAGAGAAAGAGAAGAGAAAGGAGAGAGAAGAGAGAAGAGGGAACAAGAGAAGAAGAGGAAGAAGAAAGAGAAAGAAAGCAATGCATTTAATGAATGATATATTGAGACAATTTTAGGGCTTTGAATGTATGAAAAAGAAATATTTGTTTGATTTTTTCTTGAAAACCATTTTTATCTTTGTTGTTTGATCCTCTCAAAGAGTTAATAATGTTTTCATAGTTTATGACGATATTTCACACTCTCGCATCTCCACAATCCTCATAATCATTTTCTTTTATTGTTCTTTGATGCTCTAATATTGTCTCGATTAATATTTTCTATTTTTTATTATATTTTTAAATATAATTTAAGAAATTCCACTCGCTGCAGAGATTATTTAAGTTATTACACGAAATATTATTTGTTTTTCAAGTTTTCTGCAGATTTTCTGATACTTCTATTTTGAAGGTATTGTTCTTGATACTGCTATAAAATAACGTTTTAGTTGATTTTAGACGAGGATGGGATCGAGTGCTGGAGAAGGCTGTAGGAAGATATTGAGGAAGGAGGATGGGAAAACAGCAAAAAAATGGGTATTCTTAAGTGGGGGAAGGAGATGAAGGAGGATAATAAGCGTGTTTATTAGGACCGACGTGGAGGAAAGAGGAAAGGGTGTATTCATTGGGCAGAGTGGAGGGGAGGAGATGGAGGGAAGATAAGTGTTTCTTCGAGGCAATGAACAGCAGACAGGAAAAAACACGATATATATATATATATATATATATATATCGTATATATATATATATATATATATATATATATATATATATATATATATATATAAAGGCGCGTGCAGTATAGAGTTTGGCGAAATAGATGTCTTCATCGGATTCTTAAGCACTCGAAAAAAGGCAGGTTGTAAGTGTCTGACATACTGTTCTTCGATCAGCAGTACTTTGTGATGGACAAAGAGACCGTCTGCTGCCGGGGCATATCACAATCGCCAGCCGCGTTGCCGAGATTCCGATCGCTATATGCGGCAGTGTCTGTATATAAATAACAGCACTGCCCTCGATCACGTCATCACATGTCGCGACAGGTCGGTCGGCTGTCACAAATCCTCGATAAACGTCGCTTTAATACCCTAAGCGCAAAGAAATCTTTAATTGAGGTCAGACAGCAGACGATTCACTTTGTGCCGGTCTGAATGACCTGCGAGTTCTCATCAGACAGGGCATTTTTTAATACATTTTGTTCAAATGAACTCTCAGCGAGGAGATTCTGATTCTTAGGCATTGAGTTTGCACCAACAAATATCCAACCAAATCACCGCCCATTCCCCCTCCAATTTGCAGCAGTCAACTTAGAAACACCTCTCTGGACCTTCTTTTTCCTTCTTTAATTCCCCTTTTTTTTGAAATAAGTTTTACCTGAAGATCCTTCTACCTCCCAAGCAATCGAATTCCTATGACCTCAATTACAGTTCTTTCCACGAAAGTGTACTCAAAATATAATGCAAATAGACACGATTAAATTTACATATTTATTTAATTCTTTATGAAACGATGAGACAAGACAACATGGAAAGACATGTATTGTGCAGGGCAAAGCACTGAACACGTGAATATAATCAGGTCGTGAGCACAAGGCAACTTGTGTACGCCACTTCAATCACTTCGTTTCAATCCCCTTTCACACAACCAACCCCCCTCCCTCCTTCATCTGATTCATTATTTATTTGCTAAAGGCAGGTGATCATGAACTGCTCCAGAATATTAACACCCCGATCTTGCAAGACTGTTATGACTGTCGGGTGTGTTCACATTCTGGTTGTATAATCCTCCTCCCCTCCCTCCTTTCAGAGAGAAATATAAATAGGCCGATAAGCCCTTTTCAAACAACTTAAAAATAGAGAACCGAATAGATCCCTTTCGAAGTAAAAATCTAACCCTGTGATCAATTTTTTTAGTTCTTAATTTTGAACCAATGAAATTTCACTCAATTCTCTGAAAAAGCATAATTTTGAACAAGAAGAAAAGAGACAGGAATGTCTATTTGGCTCACATTGTACGAAGCGCATTAGCTGTTTGCCGGACGCATGACAAACCAACACCACCACCACCAACAAACAACAACAGACAACAATACAACAATAACGCAAGTGGAAGAACTTGATAAATAGTAGCAATAGCATTGTTTGTCGCCAAATGCACCCCTCAACACAGTTAGGCCCTTTTAGAAAGACGTTGAAATTGA
Organism: Baylisascaris procyonis; assembly: GCA_037389465.1. Taxonomy (NCBI): domain Eukaryota; kingdom Metazoa; phylum Nematoda; class Chromadorea; order Rhabditida; family Ascarididae; genus Baylisascaris; species Baylisascaris procyonis. Next base: position 3,068,224 of record JAZARR010000095.1, on the reverse strand, counting down.
AGAACAACATTTACAACAAAAAAATACACAAGTATATGTACGTAATATATGCAAATTCATAGGAAACAACTATGTGCATAGTTCAAATGTGACTACTACTATGGAAAAAATCGGCGTAAAAAAACAGACAGACACCCCGATGATGAAGTGCCGAAGCCGACAGACATTCAGACAAAACGCATAAATCGACAGACATTCCGACAAAACAGTACCGCATACCCACACCAAGATATCAACAAGTCAGCAGCATTTAAAACATCAAGCATCATCTATCCCGTCGGTCATTTATGCAACCTTAGCAGATTCCTTTACAAGCTATATTAACCAAAAGTTACGGAAATTGTTCTATAGGGAGGGGATTACGAATATCAAATGAATCTTATCACGCTAATCTTATCAGCCTTTAAAACTTTCACATCTATATCATTGGATAATCAAATTTTGAAAAAAAAAAGGAACAGCAAAAATCAGAAATATCTAATTGATATAATAGTAGAAATGTTGCAAATAGGAAGAGTTGCAAGAATATTGCAAAGGATGCAATTTTCTCGACGAATATTGCAAATAAAATCAAATTTTACCTGAGAATAACACTTGTCGATGCATAAAATTCGATGTTTTACTGATAATAAATAAAACTCAAACAATTAAACTTCGCTAACTCACTCAATTGAATTGATTCATTCAATTCAATTCGATTCCAATTTGTAACACCCAAATTCATATATAAATTATTTTAAATTCAATCAAATACAGGAAGAAAATTGCAATGAATATTTCCGATTTTCTAAGCGGATAAGATTCCACGATAAATGATGAAAGCACGATGTAAGCAAAAAGAGAACGCTGAGATAGAGAGGTGGGCAGATTCTGATGTGACATTTCGCAACACGTTTTTGAAACATGAGAAACAAACCGTCTAAAATAATGAACAAAAATACATATAAATGCACATTTTGCGATATTTTCTTTCAACAAAAATGAAAATTTAATTAAATTTTGATAGGTTTTAGCTTTTTTGATGTTTATTTTCAAATAAGATCACTTGGCAGATTTTTTTTCTCGAAAATTTTTGCAGTGCGAAAAAAATGGCAAAACGCCAAAATTGAAAAGTAGGCAATGGAAGTGATATTATTGCACCCTTATTTTTATTATATAAAAGAGTATTCACCTCTGAGCCTAAAATGTAAAATGCAACCAAAACGATGTTGTATTGCCGTATATAAATTATATATCACTGAATATGAAACACAAGTGTTTGGCAAAGAAAGTGATCAATAATGGCACAGTATCACCACCACTAGTTCGCCCTCCCACCTCGAACGGTCCTGAGTTATACCCCCCCCCCCTCCCTTCCTATTCCACAACAACATATTCCACTTTGTCGTTTACAGCCCGCCAAAAAACGCAATTCGCACGCATAAATCGAAATAACCAAAATTTAAGCACTTAAGCAAGATTTCATTTTACAATCACTGAAGTGAAAATTTTCCAAAATTGAAAATTTTGTTTCAACAAATTTTTTGGACGAATGCCAAATTTGTGAGAAAATTTAACAAAATGAGGAAATGTACGTGTGCCAAAAAAAAAAAAAAAGAGAGAGACAGAGAATACACTTTATATAGAAGTGATATCACATTATTATGTGTATGACGAGCTAGAAGATGTGGAACATTCAGATGACGTGCAATGACAAAAGTGACCCGTATGTGATAATGACGAACAAAATTGTAGCGGTGATTGCTGAGTGCGTATCCTTACAGTTCTTGTTGGCCTTGTATATTGCAGACGTGCTATATCTTGCCGACATATTATACAATTTACACGCATTCGATTCTCATTGAGTGCCATCTGAAAATATATTTCAACGTTTAGAAAAATATTTTAAAAGCATTAAAAACAATAAAAAACAATATATATGGACTCATGTTTTAATCTTTAAGTGACGTTTCATTTGAAATTTGAAAAACAAACACGCCTCTAAAGTGAAACAATGTCTTGAACACTCAACCATTGTGTACTAAAAAACATAGACTATAGAAGAAAAAGATGCAATAATTGAGCATAATATTTACATTGCGCGATCGCTTCCCTAAGGAAACACACTTCTACATTTGAGTTGTTCGTCGGCATTTCAAGATTCTCTCACTCGCAATATTTTTTCCTCAATGAAGTTTGATGAATCAATCCCTCTGACTCATCCCAACAAAAATCTTCTTCGCACAATTCGCAACAAACACTCCCACACACACAAAAAAAACATCTATTACAGCATTGCATCATTACAAAAAAAAATATCATTTTCATATATTTCATTTCAATTATTTGCATTTGCATATTACAAAGAAACTAAAGGATAACGGTATGCAATAATCTAACACGTTGACAATCGCAACAAAAAAAAAAATTCAATCCGAATAGGCCAACTTTGCATATTCAAAAAAAAAAAAAAAAAAGAATACTCGACCAAAGAATAGCACTAATCCATGAAATTCCACAACTATTTCCACGCAGAAGATGAAACTCAAAATTCATTGAAAATCATTCATTCTAAAGGATTTAAAATCATTGCACCACTATGATGGTGGATTCTACGGCGACCTTCAGGCAATCTTCGAATCATAGATACACTCCACCTCACTTTTTCCCATTCTCTACCCAAATTATTCTTTCTGCATATTCTATCTGTGGGAATATATTGGCTATGTTTTGAATAGCACTTGTAAATTAAGAGTCCGACTTAGTGCTGGAAGTGGGACTTATTACTAAGAAGGCGATAGAGTTCGCGCTAAACGTGAATTAGAGTCAGCTAATAGTAATTCGGAGCTGAATAATTTGTTTAAAATGCTATCAATATTATGCACTTTGATGCTCATTCGTCTCGTTAACGAAATGTATATTCATTTTAAAAATCTTTTCTGCAAAAAAAAAAAAGCAATAAGGGAGAAAAATTGTGCACAGCAGACATCGCACCTCAATGCGCAACACATCAATCACTGATATTTTTTTCAATGCGCACACAAAAAAACACAGCATAAATGTGTTGTCGCCGACAGCAGACACAGACGATTGCGTGACGTCATCGATGGTAATCATCGCACACGGACACACGGCTGGTGCTTCAATAAGCTCTTTATTTCATAAATAACTATTTCGAAAGATAAGGTTATACTTCATTTTGTATAGAATTGTGGTGCTTATTTATATAAAAGAATTGCAGAATCGAAAATAAACAGCATCGATGCCCTTAATTTCCTTTCATATAGAACCACACTATATAAACTTATCGCATCAAAAGCGATCATTACATAAATACTCCCCCCGTAAATACTAAAAGAAGAACTACAATATATAATTGTAGCTCTTCTGTTAATTATAGGACCCCAGCAAGATAAAATTATAATTCCCCCTTCCCCATTCTACTTCGAAGTTCAGAAATGTTGCACTCTTTTTAATCCCCAGAAAATGATATCCCTATATTGAAATAAAGTATATAAAAATCCCATCCCCACTGTTTGTCGAATCTTTTCAAATAAGGTCAACCTAAAATTAAAATTATACCAACCTAATGACAACGATTAGGTCAACCTAAAATAAGATTCACGGTGAATAGAAATAAACTGATGAGAAATATATACCGCACCTATTTTAATAACTTTCCCAAATAGACATTAAGGTGATAAAAAATAAAATAAAATAAGATTCTTTCTCGAACAGTTAACCGAATTTGCGAGAGAAATAAAAAATAAAAAAAAAAGATTCCACTTTCTACAATAATGCATCATTACAACGGTCTTTGAGATAAAAGAAGAAAAACTCGAGAGTGTTGTTGCATATGTCAGCTGATTTGAAATTCTGAGACTCAGAAGACATTGTGACAGATGATTTTTGATGTCTAAAATGAATTCAAAAAAAAAAAAAGATCGTTTACACAATTGCATAATTGTGACACCGTATAATCTGATGCAAAAAAATGACTTAAAAACCAAAAAAAATTTGCAAATTGGATCAAATTTAAATGATCAATCCATCGACTAAATTAAATAAATACTTTTTACAATTCTATTGCCACATCTCCATTTTATGATAGATATATTTGGCATTGAACAATTAGATGAGATGATGAAAAAAAAAAAAAATTGGGGCAAAAAATTAGTGAACATAAATGAGAAGAGAACGAGATTGCATGCCATATACCACTCATAACACATCAACATCCCATCGAAAACAACTACTTGTACCGTCTAAATTATAATTAATTTTAAAACTGCGCAGTTAATAATAAAGCTTTTAAAATCTAAAGCAATTATGGGCGCTATACTCTCTTCCCTACCCCCTTTCCTCTCCACGATGAGTAGCCGATATCTCCTGCCCCCCCCCCCCCACTCTATAAAATGGACAGCCGCCTTTCCCTATGCTCTCCAAGTTTGTAAGTCACTATATTTTCATTTAAGAGGCATAAGATTAAATGTAAAATTTATACAACCACTAAATTTGCAAAATCACTCTACTATTAAAGATGCATAATTCAATTTGTAGTTTGTAGTGAACTATCTTAAAACCTAAAACTAAACAAACGATAAGAATCGTACGAATGAGAAATGCTTTTCGATGTGTGAATAGCATCATTGACGTCAGTTTAACTGATGCCTCCTCTCTCTATCCCAACAACAACGAAGGATGCTTTGACTTTTGTTGCAAAAAATTCAGCCGTTATACTTTAAAAACTCCATTATATTCAGGCAGATAGTCATCATAAAATTGCGTATCATTCGGAATAGGCGAAAGGGTTGAGGTGGGGAAGGAGGGAGGGAGAGGTGGAGAGAGATAGAAACAATGTTCCCTGAAGTAGTCAATAAATGCCTGAATCACTAACCATTAACGATTACTGTGTCAGCGAAACTAATCAAGAGAAAATCTAATTGATATTATTAGTCATCATAAAGAATTTGTTGTATACAATCAATGACTAGTGCTTCACGAATAGGATTCAAAAGGTGACCTAAAATCTCAATGAATCACATCTAAATTGTTCAATACCTCCCAAAAAAACGCAACAGGAGAGGCGAGGGGGGGGAGGGGGAAGTTGTTAGTGAAATGAAGAATCTTATAGATATTCCTTCGCTTTCATTTTCAACTCTAAAATCGAATATGAGAATATAAATTCATTTGAATAAAATGAACTTAGTCAGTAAAAGAAACGAAGGAAGCATTTAAAAACGCCGTAAAAAAATCACATAATAAGCGTAATTTTAAAAGATTGAGATTAATCTTTGGAATATGGTACGGATCGTGCTGCAAGATGAAACTTCACAAGTGGAAAGAAGATCAGGGATATGCAGTATCATCAGATGTAACAATATCGATGAAACGCCTATATATAAGAAACTCACTTCAATATTTACCCATCCACATAAGTACATTTACTGCAATAAGTATCAAATAATTAGCCCGTTGAATCAAAAGCGTACCATATCTTAAAGATTCATCAAAAATGATAAATGAAATACAACAAACCTCGATAAGGTGGACGGCGCATTTCCTGCAGAATACCTTATGACCACAAGGAAATGCACGCACTGATGCACGCCTCTGCACACAAATACAACACTCCTCGTCACTACTCGATGCACGATCTTCAGGCTCATTGTCCAATTTTGCCATTAACCGCCTCTGCAATTTTATATTTATTTATATTATATATAAAAATAAATACAATATATATTAACAAATAAAATATTGCATAAATTTATTTCGGATAATAAACAAAAATTTGGACATTAAGGATTTTACTTCTTCGAATGCAACCATTAGGCATCGAGCTTTTTTTTTTCTACTCATTCTTCAAAAGTGAGAAAAAACTGCTAATACAAAGGCATACTCAGTACGTTACACATTCCACTGAAAAAAAAAAAAAAGATTGTTTCAAACAAAAGCCAGAAACTTTCTTAATACAAAGAAAAGAAATAATAAAAAAAAATAATTGGAATTTTACTAGAAAGATGAGCAATGCTTGAGTGACAATGACTCTGAATACAACAAATAGGGAGAATTTAGGCAATAGAAAAAAACAAATGAAAAAATATGAAAACTTTGAGTTATTATTGTGAACTTTCATGTTGAGTTAGGCGATATTAGTATATAATCCCTATGGCATCTTATTAGTTTGCAACAAAATTTCATAGCCTTAACCCATCGTGAAGCAGTTGCATTCGAATGGGACAACGGGGAAGTGACGACATGCGGGAGTGGGTGGATGCATCCTCAACAAAGCTCTTTTTACGTCAGCAATCGACAACGGCAACCCATTTTCACATTCCCACACTGCACATCGGCTTTCTATTGCATATATATATATATATATATATATATATATATATATATATATATATATATATATATATATATATATATATATATATATATATATATATATATATATATATATATATATATATATAACAAGTATGGCTATACCTGTATACATCTACAACCTAAACAAAAATGATTCAAATATGTTCAGTAAACTACTACCGAAAATGCTTCGTTACAAATTACCAAATGGCATAATAAAACAAGCAATTATTTCAAAAATACCGGACAAATGCAAAATTTCAAAATTTGAGATAAATAAACGAAAAATAAATAAATAAATGAATGAACAAATAAATAAAAACATTATGCACTTTGCAAATACAAAATCGACCACTATAAATTCAAGGGTTTTGCTCAGATAAAGTAGATGAGGAATCATTCTAATCACTTAATTTATGAGTTATCACATATTTAGTTAAGAATTAGTATCATCGAGGTTATTACTCTATTCGATGTTCGATAGGAAGAGCAGAACGAACTGGAGGAGGGAAAGAGGAGGGGTAGAAGGATGAACGATGGGAGGGGAGAGGAAGGAGAGGAGAGATGACACCTGCTTCCGCATCAAATTGAAACCATTCACCGTAACTGTACATTTGTTCATCGATCATCAAAACTCCACCGGTCAGACTGACCTGCAGAGCTAACTGCAATCGCTCGTATATACCAATGCCAACAACATTCATTTATTGTACACAAAGTACATTTGAACTTTCAAAGGACAATATTTATATATTCCCCATAGAGACATCTATAACAATATGCCACACCTATTATCTATTATGTGAATATTTTACTGCAGTGAATAATTTTGAAAAAATTTCGTGAAAAAAACTTCGAAAATACAAAATTAAACAAAAATTATAAACAAAACTAATGGCTGTAAATCGATAAATTAAACCGCAAACGTTAATTTTTTTAATTTTATTGCTTTTCTTAAATTTTATTTTTATTTCAATAAAAATTTCGCTTTCCGATAAATAAAAATATAAAATCTTTTCGTATATTTTAAAAAATAAACAAATAATTAAAATCCACATTCTAAATTAATAATAAAATAATTTGAAATGCAATAAATCATTCTATTTTCACATTAAATTTGGTACGAAAATCATTGCACAATTTCAATATTTCATCGATATTTCAACATGTTATTGGTCAATATTTTTATTTCAAATTTCTTGAGGCAAAAATTTCTTCGGTTGTTAAATGACAATATGGATTATATCGCCTTCATTCACGACACATGAAAATATATACTCCATATTTTCAACGCCTCCGTTATTTCACATCCGGTATCCTAGCTGAAAGGAAGCGGATCGAGGCAAATAAAGATGGGCAGGCGGTAACCTCGAGACCTTTCTCTGCATATCAAAATGCAGCTAATAACAAGTAACAGAGCTAACAAAGATTCGCAAAGCAAAGCACCCCCTCCCACGGGCCCATCCCCACTAGACTACCTTTAAGGTTATTTGTTCCATAATATTAGACTTGTGAAAGTCCCTTTTTAGAACGATTCGATTCCATTGAAGAAACTTTTCAACGGATTTAATGGGTATCGAAGTGATGAACCTTCACGGAAGATAGTGGCATTTCAATAATCAACAGATATAGGGAGGAAACGGCTATATTTGTGAGCTCCTCGTCTCGAGATGCTCAATCGAATATATTCCAACAGCAGTTAAAACTTTAAAGCAACAACTGAATATAGGTCCGTTGATAATTTGTGACGTCAGATGATGGAGGAAATGAGTGGAGGGGTCGGGGGGTGGGGGGGGGGTGGGGTAAGTAGGAGAGATGGGGTTGTGGGAAGAACTCGAGAGCAGCTATTCCTCCGATTACGGCTGCGAATATAAACATTGGTCATATTTAACTAAAAATAGCTCAATAATGCCTCCATAAAACTACTGTATTAATGATACCCGATTAGATTAGTGCAACGATTGCAACGATCAAATACAATAAACAAATTGAACTTAATAGATAATGGTAGAGTATAGATAATATTTAATGCCAAAATTTGCATACATAATTACTCATATATAACTGAAATATATGAGAAAAAATAGCGTAGAATAAATTCGTTACTGATTTATTTTACTTATTATTTCTTTTATTCGAGTTGAACAATTCAGAAAATTTTATTTGTTGAAGAAAAATAACGGCTAAACTAGATTTGAATTTTTTTCAAGTTGAAAATTTCAAATTTAAATTTTTAAAAATAAAAAAATGAAATTTTATCTGCTTATTTGAACATTATTCCCTTTTCAATGCTATCCATATATTTTACACAAAAACGGAGTTTTGGCGTTTCAACTCAATTTTTTTTTTTTAAATCGATATTAAACTTTATTTTCAATGAATTTCTTTTAAAGTAGCAATATTTTTTGGTGCTCCATTTTATAATTGACGGGCGAATATTTTGTGTGCAAACAATGTCTTTCTTAGTGATCTTTGATCAACTAAGATCATCCCCATCAATCAAATAAACAAAGATCATAATGGAATAAGTGATGACTTGGAATGAAAGCCTCACTCGTCGGCTGTCTTCATCCCCCTCCCCCCACCCCCCCCACCTTCCCTATCCATATCCTCCAATTCTTTGTTAACGATTTGCAGCTAGAACGAAGAGAAAAAAATGCGAATGAGCTACAAGTAGGACCATCTCGGATGTTGTAGTTATACTCTTTAACGCATTTATATCGATCCGTTCGCAACACAAAGAAGTGAATTGCCAAGTGGAATGACGGTGATGAATCGATGTAAAAATTGACGCATTTTTTTTAAAATTATTCTCGAAAAAAATTTTTATATTATAGATGCGAATTTTTAAATAAAATATATGCATCGAATAACTTTATTGTGCTTTTTCTTGCTGCAATATTATAGAAGCTGCAAAAAAAGACGAAGTCAATAATCAGCAATTGCCTAAACAACTAGATTTTCTTGTAGAAATATGTGAACAAAGCAATAGGAGAGCAAAGAAAATTTGATCTTTAGGATATATAATATAAATTTAAATAGATAAGAGCAGAAAAAATGATGAAGGAAAGGAAATAGCGAACAATCGTTATTCTTTTCCCTACTTGATAGTAGGCTTTGCCGAAGAATCTAATAAAATTTTAGAATTTAATAATAAAACAAGAAAATTTCAAACGCTAAATTTTTAGATAAGCTTATTATAAGCCACAAATAACGACACTTTTCGGCTAATCGCCATCAAATTCATCGAATATCCTAAACGTTTTGTGAAAATTTCGGCAGCGAGTTTTATGCTTTAAAAAATTTTTCTATATGCTTGCCACAGGAGGAAGGAAGGAAGGAACGCTCTCTTATTTTTACCCCTTTCTCTCAGTTGCTTTGTTTACGCATAAATCCATCTATTTCCTGAGGGGATTGAAGGATTTTGCGAAATCAACCCTCAAACGGTATTGGTGGGAGGGATGAGGGGGATGGGAAAGGAGGCAGAAAATGGATGGGAAGTTGAATGTGAGGGATGGGTAACGATGATATCTGCAACTAGAGTGCAATCGGCGATACATAGAAACAACGAGCAGCAAGCAGTCAATTCGATCGCCGCATGTGTGTATTCCCCTATCTATGCAAAGGACGGATGCCTGCAAGAGATGTCAATACGAACTGCAAAGAGAGCATTGCCCGCACAAAGATCAGGCGGGATAGCTTGAGATGCAATATACCTGTCTTCCCCCTCCTCCCCCCCTCCCCAATCACCTCTTTCAGTTTTGGAAACGACAATAAAAAAACAATTATTCAGAAAATTTTTCCAGAAAATGTTTCTTATTGAAAAAAAAAACATTTATGCAAATCTATAAAAACGGATATTTGCTAATAACTTTCCACCACCTTAACTTGCAAAAGTGTCGATCACTTTTTATTTGAATTTGAAACCGACCGCTCAATAAAATAGTGGAAGAAAATAATAAAATATTCATTTATTTCGAATAAAATATTGTATAATGTTTGAAATAATTATAAAAATATATGCAAAATAAGACAAAAAAAAAAATTCGAACTCAACAATTCTTGCGGAGAGAAGAATTATAAATGAATGTGAAAGATGTGATTCAATCGACGTAGATACCACATTTAAGCGGATTACCGAAATAAATCTACAACGATATCACTTTGGAATATAATACCATAAAAAAATACATTTTTGAGAAAAAATATTGAAACCATTAAAAAATAAAATCAATGAAAAAATAATAATTTTTGATTTTGAAATCCGAATGCAAACATTTTTTTTTATTAATTGATGAGCTCAGAGAATAGAAAATAAAAATTGTGATAGGAAAATTAGAAAAATCTCTTATACGGCAAAGGGAAAATAATTTACGAAAATATTTATTTCAATTGACTTTTTTTGCAGATCGAATTATTCACTTATAACGACGTTATATCAATTGACGTTTCGAATTCATGCTGAAGCGATCGTTCGGCCTTTTTAGAGAGTGTTTAATAGAGACCGAATCATTGCAAGACAAATGAGAATAAATGTTTGAGAATGTTTATTTTCAACGCTATGAAGTTATTCGATATCATGTTCCTTACTAATTTCCAAATTTAGTATACCTACACAGAAGGTGACGCTGAGGGGATGATTCGGATTCGAGATGAAGACTTGTGCTGAAGACGGAAATGAGGGCAGAGGTGGGTGGGTGGGAAGGGGGTGAGGAGGGGAAGAGGGAACCTAAAATTCGGAGGGAGATATCAATAAATTTCAATAAAACTTCTCAAAAACCGCCCTCCCTCATGCCATAAGCAATGGCTTATTCCTTCAAATTATCGTAGAGAGAAAATTTCCACTAGAGAAATACAATAAATTTTGGAGATCGTTTTAATAGTTTTGAAGTGATTCCTTGATTCTCTCATTTTGCTATACTCTCTCATCATCATGCAACTCAGAGATAGCTAAGTTTCCCTCTCGTAAAAAAAAAAAAGAGTTTCGATCATAAACCGATTAAGAAGCTTTTTAAGACCTCGAAAAGCTTTGAAATTGTCAGCCGAATAACGCACTAGCATCATAATCTTTGATGGCTGCAGCATCACGATGATAGCTCTTTAAAAAAAAATTTTGATTATTGATGAAAATTTGCAGTTTTAGGAAGTACTATCTTTACATTCCACCAAAAACTATAAATAAACCATAAACGAAGTTTATCACTCGAAAAGGAAACAAAGAATTTCAACAACATTCTAAATCTTAAAAGGATCTTGCAATCATTCACTAAGAATTTAGTTATGAAAGAACCTAAATGACTCATGGTCATACACTGCTGAGATAACATGGCAAAACGAGAGAGTCAGGAAAGGCTTAGTTTCCGTGTTCAAATATTTTTCTTCGATAGTTGGAAAAGGTCAGCGCATGTCCTATGGAGAAACGGGAGGGCTTATAAACAAAGATATACGGTATTTGTTTATATATACATAAGGTCAATAAATAAAATAGAATTAGAGGACGAGAAAAGATCCACAAGGTGAGTAAATATTTCAGAGAAGAATGCACTCCTTTCGATAGTTAATGCTAGCATATAATATCGTGAATGTATTCATGCATATATCTATGAGCGTTTTTGTTTGGTTCATAGAAACAAAAGAAAATTGGGAAAACACTTTGTTTAAAAAATTCGAAAAACAGAAGAAACCACAAATAAAAATCTTTAATTGTGATTTACTTTCGTAAGTGATCAATTTTCAATTTTTTTTCTTTAATACAAAAAAATGGAAAATAACGATAAAAGAATTGAATTGCTAGCATTAAATAATGAACGACTGTATTAAATAGGCAAATATTTAAAATTTTAAAGAAACGCTGCAAAAATTTTTTTTATTTTTTCGACTAAAAATTTTATTTTGTTCTCTCCACTTTCCTCAATCGATCTGAATTTGACCTAATTCACTCATCTCGAAATGAAAACAACAAAACGAAATTGGTTGGCATTGCGAAGATGGGAATAGGTCTAGTTGAGAGATACATTTCTCACTTCACTTGAACAAATCGCAATGAGGCAGAATTGGCGTCCACTAAAAAAAAATGCCCACATCGAATCTGTTGCCCTTTAACGCATCGAACATCAACAAAAGTCGGCAATATTTGCTTGTAAACAGCACAACATTCCACACAGATCGCAAATATATACAAATATTTTCATAGAAAACATATTGCAGCCATATAATTAAATGAGTAAATTAAATTATTATTATTAGCTAATAGTTGCTTTAATATAGAAGCAATTTTATGAAGGAAATAAATTCCATGAGATGAATGAATATAAAAATGAGAGAGTATTAAATTAGAGAAAGATTATTTGAATGCTTTCAAATATTGTAAAAATCGAATATATAAATATTTCATTAAAAAATTCCCCATCTTTTACCTAACTAAGTTATATTGATAACGTTAAAATATGCGCTGAACTACACTGATAGATTATATTGAGCTTATTGAATGATGATGAGAAATTAAGCATTAAATTTAATATTTATTTATTTCTGTCATATCGTATAGAACATAAATAAATGAAAGGTTAAAAAATACTTTTTTAATTTTTATTAGGCCGTATAGAAGAATACTAATAAATAAATAACTTTAAAAAATATATATATAGCTCTATTAAAATATCTTGCAAAATATAACGAATATATGAAAACATAAAAACTGACTGTTATTTAAAAGAAAAAAAAAATGTGAGAAAAAGCACTAATATTTCGATGGAAAATCGACGCCAATGACAATGACAAGAAACATAAGATAGTACCAACCGAGTAAAGGTAATACAAATAATCTTATGACCTACTAAATATTTTTCATAAATTTTGCAGAAAGTTTTTAGATATTTATAAAAATCGTTCTCTCATTTTGAAAAAAAAAAATTTTTTTATCTATGGAAACAATTTAAAAAATTATGAAATAATATTTTGGTAGCGAATTTTTCGTTCCTAGAAAAAAGAAATCTTCAAATTCGAATCAATTGTGAAAAATTTCATAAATGCACTGGAAATTTTCAGTGCAAATTATAAAATCTGCATATTTCAAAAAAAAACGAAAAATAAAAATTCCCAAAGTTTTCACAACAACTCAACGTGAAAAGAACAATTTTATCAGCTTAAGAGCCGAACACGAACATGCTGTTCTATAAAATCTAAACTTGCATCCCACTTTTTTTATTCCACTTACCTATACAAACTACATATATTTTTCAAAACAAATAAATATTCAAGATGTTACATAAAATAATGAGTTCAAGGATGATCCATGAGCACTGATCAAAATGCTTGATTTAAATATGACTCCCCTTTAATAAAAGAATAAATATAAATGGAGAGAATAGAATAGAATAAAATAAAATCAAGAATATCGCTATCTACTTCAAAATCTGACAGCAACATTTCAACAACGAACGAAATGCCACTCGCAAATGTACTAAATAACTGGAAATTGACGTCATCTAGTACAAAACTATACGAACGATGAAGAATAGAATAAAATAAAGAGATAACTTACAATAGCAGCATTAAGTTGTTGCCTTCTCGGTGATGGAGGTGCTAAATGCGTCGATGAGGAAGGCATCTGATCATCAACATTGACGTGACATTGGTGAAGCCGTTTCTTAACAAGACCAACCAGCTCTGAGAGCATCCTTAAGAGCAAACTGCCTGCGTTCAACGTGTCGGCCCGTCGTCGCGTCTATTCGTGCCTCTCACTCGCTAAACGCGTGCGTACCCCGTCTAGACACTATGCAGCGATATTGATTGGGATAGCGCCTTTTTGCACCCTTTAGACTCAACCGTAGACATTCGTTTGTGTTGCTGCTGATGCTGATGCTTGTGATGGAGCTGTTGCTGGAGCTGATATTGGAGCTGATGCTACTTGTGCCTCAACAATATTGCACACATACAAAAATGCAACTCCATTATCATCCCATTCACATCATCCACACAACTACCCCCTCTCTCCCTACTCATTGCCCTCTAGCAGACATCCTTCACTGTCTCCTGTATAAACAAGCACCTGATTCTGCGTATCCACTCTTTTAAATTGTCTATAACTACTACTGTCCCCCTCTCTAATCTTACCTGCTGAATGCAGATTTTCTTTGATAAAAGTCATCAAACAGTTGCTTCATATTTTAGGTGCATCCACATCCTAGCCGAAATTGCTGTGGTCGTCTCTACCGCATCCTTATATCAGCATCATCCATTCGCTTGTAAGTCCAGCTGTATACCACCTCTGTCATTTGCCATCAGTCCTTGTATCAGTCTTCGTTGCCTACACCCCCTCTCCCCTCCGAATCCTCCTGCACAGTTTGATTTTCGAGTCTTTAAGGAGTTTTTTCGATGCATTTCGTATCCACAATGACAGATCATGTCAATCGTTCAAGCATGGTTGCTTTTCGATGTGGGTGGTGAATGTATGCACCGCCAAATAGATAGACACTAGTGGGCGTTATAGAGCGTGCGTCTGGCAACATGTTGTCGTGCAAGGCGGTGTCACCCTCTATCTAGCAGCTACACTCTCCAACGTTGCGTCTGTCTGCTCGGCATTCTGGAGCAAAAAGATGCCGTTCGTTGTGTCGCGTCATTCTCTCTTCTCGCACTCAAAAACAAACTCCAATACCTCAATTATTGCAAGTGTTTCCGTGTTGAGGATCGTCGAATAAAGTGATTGCGCATTAAATGAGACTGCGCTTTATAAAATATTTCCTGATCGCAAAACATATCCAATCCTTTATTAAAAATTTATAACTAATTCTTACATTATCCATATACCTTCCCAATGACGTCATCGCATCTAATTCTGCAATTATTCATCAAATCTGTTTTAGAGTCTTTCTACAAACAAGAGGACTATCATATGTGTATCATCATTGATAAAGAAATGTTAATGCATAGAATTTTTTTTTAAATAGGTTGGGTTCATTTCTATAAGTATATGCAAATAAACGCAAAACATGAGAGAGTATAAAAGGAAGAAGAGAAAAAAACAAAAGAAAGAAGAAGATAGATAACTTTTTTGGGAGAGAAACAGACAACTCGCAAAAATTGTTTACTAAAGATGGATAGGATATTTTCTTAGCTATGACGTAGCACTGTATACAATAGCTATATTCGTATAGATACTTGAGAGTTGTCTCTATTTGTTCAATGTTTCTTTCAACTTAATGAAAAGCCGACTTAAATGGCCGACAAGTTGGTTTTTGTTGTTGACAGCCCCTTTGTGTTATTGACAACTTATTTACCTCATAGAAATATTTGAAATTTCGCTAAAACTTTCTTAGAAAAAAAAAATTTTTTTTAATATTTAAATTATTCGAAATAAACATAATAATTAAGATGAAGCGACCTCATCGAATCGTTAAGAATCAGCATCAATATTTTTTTTTTTAATCGAGATAAACTCATACTGTGTCTAGTAATGATTATGGAAGTCTAGGTCTTACGACGAAATCCCGAAATATCTCTAAGCAATGAAAAAAATTTAGAACTTACTAAAATCAAAGGTGTAGGAAACCTGTTATAAGTACAAACGCTGTACTTTTTGGGCCAAAATACTTAGAAGCATACTGTATCGAAGCTGACTTATAACTCCTAAACCGCGGTACTTGGCTCCCGAAAAGTGGTATAAGGACAGTACTCCGGCTTTCTGATAGCAGAAGTACAAGTACAGTATTACGCCACTTAATACCATACAATATTGAGGAACTAAAATTTATAAACGAACATATATACCTACAAATTTTCCTCACGGGAAAGGGTTCGTTAATAAAATCTTCTTCAGATGAACAAATAAAGAGTTTTTTTTAATGAAAAATAAAAAAAATAATAAAAATTTTTCTCAATAAAGTTTTTTTCTTCATTGAAAATATTCAATGATGAAATCTCCTTCAACTTACCTACAATTACCAAAATTTTAATTTCCTGTTGAGCATAATTATCACTAAAGAGAGATATGTGATAAACGCAAAGGCGATACAATACAAATAACTGATCAGCGAACGGATAATTCTATACATTTGCCTCCACATCATCATTTTTATGCTTTAAGTTGTCACATTAAATTCTAATAAGTTTGGATGATAAGTCTTGGATCATCTAGAGATGAAAGATCTCAAATAGCCTGTGGCAGTTTTCCCGGCAAAATTTAGTCGTCGGGACATTTGCGCCACATAAAAGTATAACGTCGGTCACACTAATGTATAGATGCATAGTTCCTTTCCTCAGAAATATTGCAAACGCATCACATCTATAGTTCAATAAGCGACAATGAAAAGTGCAATTAATCATTGGCATGGTGAACGCTATTATATGATTCCGATCATGAAATTCGGTATTTTCCATGGAAACGATTTCCTTGACTTCCGATTGCTATATTTTTTCCTAAAGAAAAAAAAAATCGGACAAGAGGAAGTTGAATATTGTCGACATTTATGCAAAAAAAGAAAGATTTTTATATTTTTATTTATAACAATTTTAATTGGTTTTTCAATTTCCAAATCAAACTTTTAAAAAAGATTTGTATTTAATTTATATATTCATAAAAAGTATGTAAATTCGCTCAAATTTGTTTTTATGGAATTGTTTTTTTTTCTCATTCTATTTACTAAAAATTTAGAAAAATCTATATTAGATTATAAAAAAAAATGCGATAAAAGAATGCAGAAAAAGAGCCTCATAAATATTCTATCGATGAAAGTTTAGAAATCAATTAAATGAAGCCAATTAGCAGAGAAAGCTGAAAAAAAAAAGAGTGCAAAAATTAAGTCGAAAACAATACAGATACTCGAGAGGCAATTTAAAACAATTAAATTCACTTGAAAATTTGCGCAACGAATGAATATAAAAACTTGTTGCAATCTGCGTGTTGAATGTAGCAGTTACATTCCCCTCTTCCCCGCCCACCTTACCCCTCCCCCAACAACCTAAACTTGCTCCACTCCTAAGATGGGCTCCACTTACTTGCTCCTCTCTCCCAACGCGGTCACATTTCGAAGAAGTCGATAAAGGTATAAATTTAAAGTTTATTTTTGTTAGATATGTGTTGAAGAGGACGATATGCGTATTTTATAGAATAAAATGCACACAGACAGGCAAAGTAGCAATATCAATATAAATGGAGATGGGAGATGGAGTGAGGGGAGGGGGGAAAGGGGGAATTGGGAAATGGGTGATGTTAATATTGGGATGCTTTATATCAATTATAAACACTTGGGTGATATGACATGATGTACTTTAAGAAATTTGAAAAAAAAAAGAGTGGAATGAAGTGAGTTTAATTAAATGTGTTGGGAATGGGCAAAATGCCAATAGGATGGAATGTTGGTAAATAGTAATTACGCAAAGTGTAACAAATAATGGGATGAAATATTTGAGGATAGAAAAAAATGAAAGAAAATAGAATAGACACAGTGTTAAGTAGTGATTGTTGATAGAATGCTTTTCTGAGAGAATCTAAGAAAGAGAGAAATGTTGTGAAGCATAAGGAAGAGTCGAGGAATCTGTTTGAATGTCATTCGGAAGTTGTCTTTTTGAAATGATGCATAGTTACGCCATTTTGCAGTATATATATATATATATATATATATATATATATATATATATATATATATATATATATATATATATATATATATATATATATATATATATATATATATATATATATATATATATATATATATATATATTATTTATTTATTTATTACTTATTTATTTATATTTATGTTTATATTTATATTTATATTTACATTTATATTTATATTTATATTTACTTATATTTATATTTATATTTACACTTACATTTATATTTATATTTATATTATTTGTATTTATATTTATATTTATATTTATATTTATATTTATATTTATATTTATATTTATATTCATATTTATATTTGTATTTATATTTATAAACATGCATATATATGTGTGCTTTGAATAAGCATCTGTTCACCGCAATCAATTTCTAACTTGCTTCAGTTTATTCCTCAATCTGCTTT
This sequence comes from Baylisascaris procyonis, assembly GCA_037389465.1. Classification (NCBI taxonomy): domain Eukaryota; kingdom Metazoa; phylum Nematoda; class Chromadorea; order Rhabditida; family Ascarididae; genus Baylisascaris; species Baylisascaris procyonis. The sequence continues at coordinate 3,049,835 of JAZARR010000095.1, read as the reverse complement.
CATCCTCTCTTCCAGACTTTATTTTTCCCAAATCCCTTCGTTCCCTCCTCTCTCCCTATCTATCTGCTGCACAAATTTCGATACGAACAACGTCCTCCCTACATAGTTATTCCCATATGCATTATATGATGATTTATCGATTTTCCCACACATTCTATGTAATGCATAGCCCCAGGGCTTATGTTGTCCACAGCTTCTCAACTGTGACGTACTGTATATTCAGATATTAAAGAGGAGGAGTTTATAGGAAAGATGAATTATAAGCGGTAACATATTGTTTCAAAAAAATTCATTTCCGCATGAGCTCACTCATTAAGTACCAGCCGTCTGGTTGCATCATTTCTATCCGAGACGAGCACATCACAAATTAGAGCATGCAGACGGCGAGAGGGTAACGTATTCATCATGAAAAACACATAGATCGGACGAAAAATTAAAATGAAATCGCGTGAACTCGACATCACTCAGAGAAAAAAAAAAACAATTCACTCAACGTTTGACGTATATATATGCGTGACGAGAGGATTTATACACGCCAACGTTGCACTTGTATTGCAGCCGGCCATTGCATTTGGTATCCCTTGCATCTTATTTTTTATCATTAAGAGTGGAGAGGGGGGGGGGAGGGAAGGAGAGGGGTGGTACCTGTGGGGATTGGATTCCTCTCAACTATAGATTTCATGAAATAACAGATATATGCGTAAAAAAAGACATTTTAAAAAATAAACCCCTAAGCATAATATACGTATAGTAATTTGTAGTCATAATGAGTTGAGGAATAAGCTGAAGTGCAATATTTCTATTCTCAATTAAACGTATTATCTGCTACTTAGCCCATTCGACTCATAAAACAAAATGTGCAATATGAGTTTGCAGCACATAGATAGAGAGCAATCTTTTTTTTTTTTTTGACGATTTGCAATGATCGCAATCCTTTCAATTCCGAATAATCGAAATCTATTCGCTACATTTAAGAGCGAAGCATTAATTATCTTTTTTTTTTTTTGCTCACCAATTTTGCAAAATTCTCAACGAATTTTGCAAAATTCTCAACGAATTTTGCAAAATTCTCAGCGAATTTTGCAAAATTCTCAGCGAATTTTGCAAAATTCTCAGCGAATTTTGCAAAATTCTCAACGAATTTTGCAAAATTCTCAACGAATTTTGCAAAATTCTCAACGAACTTTGCAAAATTCTCAACGAATTTTGCAAAATTCTCAGCGAATTTTGCAAAATTCTCAGCGAATTTTGCAAAATTCTCAACGAATTTTTGCGGTTTGGTTATGTTTGAAATTTCAAATTTTACAATCTTCTCAATACAAATTAAAAAAATAAATCACTGAACAATGTGGTACTAGTGAACAAATTGTGAAGTTAATAGAGCTTATTTATAAAAGTAGGAATAAATATGCATATCGTTATAAACGGTTGCTTTGGGTTTTCACTCTTTGTAGGGGCCAAAAGAAGGAAGAAGCTTTCAAGTTCCATTATTTTATCTACTCTCAACTCAACCTAAATAAAGTTCGGCGAGCAAGCTTATAAGAAGCACTGAAGCTGACTGCAATTCGGATCTTGCTATTGATGAGGTCGTAACCTATTTCTTTGAGTCTACTTTTTACCCGAAGATTGGGTAGGTGGGAATCCTTTCCCATTTCACCAAATCTCTATGGTTTATATCAATAGAACGCAATCAACGAGGTATACGACTTCCATACTAGTTATATTGGATGTATTCAAAACTTGTCATTAACACGGGTATATTTTATTAAGGTTAATGTAATCATCTTATTTACAAATCTGTACGCCTGCGGCATTTTTTGAGGTCTCCAAGCAAGAAGCAATTTTCTGTTAGACTTCTCGTCCTCCTCCCTACTCTCCCTCCCCTTTCCCCTTCCCCCTCCTCCCACCCTCCAACACTTTTGCGAAACTTATGCTCTCAGACTGAGCCTAAAGAATTCACTGAACGAGTACCACGAGTCCTGATATTACTTGTCACCGTGTCTTGAGAAAGCACAACAGCCTGTGCTTTTTGCAGTAAATCGATGTTTTCATTCATTTATTTTCCTTGTGTTCATAATCTTTTCTTCCCATGAAAACATCCAAATCTTTTTGGATTCTTTGTAAAACATCGATTTTTTCCCACAAAAATAACATCACAGAAGTGCATTAACTCAACGCAACGATTCGATGGATATAATCGTCGATGAATGATGCTGGATCGGTAATTCATAGCATAGTTGATGATTTCGTCAACGCTCACTATTTATAACGGTAAATAAACGAAGAGGACAATTCTTCGAGCTCAGTATAAATAACGATTCGAGATCATCTTGCAAACAAAATGATATGAGTTCGACGCTTGCCTTCATCTATCCCTTTACGGTCGAATGGTCATAACCATTTCCGCCTTATATACGATATGATCATCGAGGTTTTAACCATTTAATATGCATATTCTACATTCCAGCATTAACCAACATCCATTCTAACTTTATACGAATGATTTTATATGAAAACACTAATAAATACTTTTTTAAAGATTTTTTGAAATCTTTCGAAAAACAATAAAATGAGACAAGACAATTTAATACGAATAAACAATAGAAATAAATAAATAATATAATTAAAAGACCCACACAAACATGCGACAATCTAATTTTAAAGAAAACAAACAAATAAAAACAACATTTCTCAATATAGCGTAAATACCAATTAAATAAAATTTCATTTAAACAAAAACTGCTTTTAGCAGTTAATTTTTATCAGATAATACAATCTCAGGCAAAGAAAATATATAAAAATAAAAAAGAATATAATTAGAGAGGCATTCCGATAATGCTGGCACGATACATGATTTCTTCAATTCTCTCACTCATATCGACTAAAGGAAATTGGTATCGGGAAATTTGTTTTTTTCCAACAATCGACCAGAAAGACAAATTGCTTGCTTATGTGAAATATTATTTCATTTTTAAACTTATATAACGCACAAATGAGATCAGTGATCAAAATAAAAACTGAATTTCCAAACCACTTTCGGGTACACATCACAAGCAAAAATTTCATTAGCGATTTCAATACTGATCTACGAGTTTTTTGGCTTAACAATTCAAATTTGCGAATGAACAGACACATGACAGACACGCAGACATACAAACAGACACGAGATCGTTGCAATCTACTTTACGACAGATTTGTAGAACTCGATCTGAGAAAAAAAAAAAACAAAACAAAGACAAGTGCAATTGCAGTTTGAAACAATTAGCATGATGCTTTCGATGATAAACAAATAAACACTACGAGAAATAAAATTCAATAGTAAAACGTTGCAGCCTCCTATCGTACTGAAGTTGAAAAGAGATATGAATGCACATAGAAATAAAGAAAGAGGTATAATATAAAGAGAAGTGATAGTATATCTATTCTATCACTGCAAAGAAACAAACAAAAAGTGCTAGATAATGTTCGAAGAAGAGGTTTAGACACAATAATAAAAGGCTTACAACTTCACCATCACCAACCTTTAATAATATATGAAGAATTGAATCCCACTATCTAATAGTTCAGCTGCCATTCCACAATGTTAGAATTTAAGAATAAAATTCTGAATATGCCTTGATGGCCAATATGATATTCGCCGTGTCAGATGGAAATGACACCCTTCAGATGCACATAACGATGATTAATGGAGTTTCGAAATGATTCCGATTCGTGAAATCTACTGAAATATCCATTCACTTTCCTTTCCCATTCGACTCTTCAGGTTGAGGCCAACAATAAAGAGGAAATTATATAAAGAATATAACAAAACAAAATTTTGATGAAGAAATAAGCAAACAAATAAACAAACAACAAATTGAGGTCAACAAACATTCATTCGTCAATCCCTTAAAGGAATTTCACTTCATCATTAAATGATTTTATATGCACTCGAAAACATATAACAACTCACATGTATTTCAAATATCTAATAGTGTACATAATGGAAACGTTTAAAATTTCAAATATATGCAAAAATATTTAATTATATAATTAAAGAGAAAAATTTGAGGCCAATTATTATCATCCCAACAACATCCTTGACAATAAAATATTTGTTTATCAACGCCACCAAAAGGTAATGAAAGATCGATCATAAAAACAACCAAGAAAAGATTATCAATGCAATTGGAGTTGTGAAATGAACTACATTGAAAATTTCGATCAGAGATTATACTTCCCACTCAAAAATATTGTTAATAAAATTGATGACTTAAGAAGTAATTCTATATTGCACAAGTAATTCTATAGGCTAAACTCCATTGCATTGATCATCCAAATGGCTATATGAAAGGCAATAAACAGATCAATTCCACATTCATTATTTAATAGTAAAAGGCTATAAGGGCAATATGCTTAAAATGAGTGGATGAAGAAAGCGAGAGGTGCCTTCTGATGCTTAGAGGCACAATAGAGATGGACGTCGAAGGCAATAAACTCTCATCATCACATTATTAAACATTAAATGAATGCAGCACAGACAATTTGTACGAAACTTAAAAACTTATTCTTTTAGCGTTCAAAGTCACACACTCTGAATCCTTCAATCGACCAAAGGTAAACTCACTGATACCGACGAGGTGGAACGAAGATGTCGACGCAGCTATGTGGGTGTTTGAGTGTAGGTAGTTGATAATGATTTAGCGTTCCTTGTTGTCCACAAATGCATTTGCACAAATACATCCAACAACATCGCTTTTGCTTCTCTGAAATTATTCAACTCTTTCATTCAGGTTTTCACTTTAAAATCTCAAATAAAATAAATAACAGCTCGCTAATATTTGCATCAAAAATTGAGCGTTTTTATCGATGAAAATTGCTTCGAATTTCAAAAATTTTTTATAAAAAGAGGCTAATCCTCAAATTTATATCGCTTTAAGATGGAAAACTTGATCAAATACTTCATTATACAGGCTATTAAGCATTGTCTCATTAAAAAAAAATAAGAAAATAAGGGGATAGGAAATTCATGCAATTGATTTTTGAATGCAACTTTTATATATTACTATTATCGAAATTGAAACAAAAATATAGTTGAATTTGAATAAGTTATCTTCGACAAAGAAATAGATTTATTCACAATTTAAAACATCAACAAACGTTTGTTTCCATTCAATTCGAGTCGTTTTTATTCAGATCAAGACAATACGCCTAACAATCATTTCTGAGATTTGCTACACAACGCTATGCATCAACTTCAATCGCAAAGTATGAAACAACATCTAGAATCTTCTTATAGTCAAACTATAATGTTAGGTAGATGCCAAAACGCAGAATTTACCTTAAGGAATAGCAGAGTAGAGAGAAATTGCGTCGGAGGAGAAAAGAGGGGATGGTAGGGGGAATAGGAAGCACATCTTAGCAACGTACGTCGGACAGAGAATACAAGGATATTTTTATGGTCTTCGATAAGTCTCTTTTTATGGTTCGGCGAATGTAGATCAACAACGTGAATATGTTGGTACCAACTTAGATCGAAAATTGGGAAATCCACTCTCATGATTCCCTTCTTAATCCTTTTCTTAAAACGATGGCAACCTTATATTCCTTACCCGCTTGTGCAAGTAAATAGTTAATCAATATTAATTTGCAACATGTCTGGATACACCGAAACAAATCAAAAGCTCTTATCAATGAATAATCAACTCCCATAAGCGGAACTGCTAATAAACGTTCGTCATTTCATCGATCCCCCCTCCCCCCCCCCTCTGCGCATTAATTCTCTTCTAAGAAAAAATAAACAACTAGAAGAAACAGCAACCAATTAGAAAAAACAGCGAACAACTGACTTGTTTATAGGCAAAGTGGATGTTAATACATTCTGTATGGCGGCGTAGATTTCATCAACCAATTCGGGCCATTTCAACCATAAACGTCGTTGTGCTGAACGGCAAATTTCCGCAAGTCCAAAAGCACATCGTGACATCATCTCACCGTCTTCTTCCACCTCAACTATACAATTTCACTGCAATCGAGGCCTCTTTTAACTGTTCCCTCTATTAGTTTAAAATTAATCTCCGAATTATTTCAATGGCGAATATTCAGGCCATTTCGACTCGATAATCCTTTTTAGAAACTTTAATCCACCTAAAAATATGAAATTTGCATAAATAATACTTGCACAAACGATTTATTTCCATTGAAATTTGCATAAATGCTCACAAATTGCATCATCATGGTTTATTTACTAAATAAATGATTACAGCAGATCAACTTAGCCGATTACCTCTCAATGGCTTTCATTCAGCGGTATCATTTGTTCATTTGCCTTCATTCAACAGTACCAACAAGATTATTACAAGAAACTTTAGCGGCTCACAATTTGCACGTTCGTATTTTCAAAATCGCTCATAGAAATCTATAACTTATCCATTTTTTAAAAACATGCATCTATTTGATAATAATATTTAATAATAATGAAAAAAAAATTTTTTTTTTGAACTGCTTTCATTTAACAATCGTCAAGCTCACTATTGATTCATTCAACAAAATTTGCATATGAACAAACCTGATCGATGATTGTGATGATCCATCCTTTGATTGCCGATATGATCGTATAAAGTATTTGATTCGATTCGAGATTACTATGTGAATATGTTCGAGGCCATGGTGCAACCAATAATAACGCAACCACATGAGGCAATGATGTTTGTGCAATCTCAGGGCATAACACATATGATGACATCTCAGAGCTGATACGCTCAGCGAAAGACGACTGCAAACTTTTGTGTTCTGAAAATAAAATACTTGTCTCTAAGCTTAAAAATTTTTGATAAACTCAAAGCATCGATAGATTTATTCCCATTTAGATTTGTTAATCGTTGCTTTTAGCAATGAGTACCCAAATTTTGGATTTTAATTACGGATATGAGTTTTGATACAATCGAATTACTAAATATATATAGGTGTAGGTAGTAAATTCTTATCCCTTTCTTCATTGGAAAGGAAAATGTTTTCATAATTTGAAGGTAGAGAAGAAGTTGACTGATTGCAAGCCTTCTTTTTCCTCTGAAAGAATTCGGAAACGGATGACTATTTGATTCCACTTGTTCGACAACTTATGGAAAAATTCTTCGATTCTCTCCAATCGCCCACTCAGGAAATCGACCATTTGGGTTATGCAATGCCCAAAACTTAACTTTATATATATATATATATATATATATATATATATATATATATATATATATATATATATATATATATATATATATATATATATATATATATATATATATATATATATATATATATACGGAAAAACGAATAGTGATAAGATGGTCTTTAATTTTCAATGTTATTCATCCATGACTTTAAAGTCATTTAACCAAATAAACTGAAATATGCAGTGAAAAAATATCCACGGCAAGCACTTATCCTGCCTTACAAATAATATTGCCCTGTTATCTCATAACCTTGAAGACTTGAGAAAGATGCAAAAAACACCCAGCGGGAATCAGGTGAAATTAACTAAACGGTCACCATCTTAATCTCCGGGAAGAGGAGCGGATCTTGTACCTGTTCCCGAACTTGTCCCAAATCTATGACGAGCGCATACCTATGATGCCGAAGAACAAATACTACATCAAAGTTTTTTCTGAACAGGAAGTTAAGCTTGAGATACACAAACCTGTCAGGATATTTTCCTATATATTCACACCACAACAGATTGCTATACTTTCATATCTAACGACTTTCTAAATGAAAATCACTTTGAAACGAATAAAAAACAAACAAAAATTTGTAATTCATAATCAAATGCAAAAAAAAAATTTAATTACATATTCCAAACAATGGCGATTAAAATCGTAAAAATAATTCGAAATTATAAAAAACTTTTCTCTAGGAAAATTCGACGACAATAACGATCGGATACAAAAGAATTTTCCGCATAAGTCACATTACGCGCAGAAAATTAGAAAGGTAAACGAGTAGATGAGTTTATTATTTGAAGAAAAATTTAGCGTACCTACAACGAGTACAATCATATCGACAGCGAAATGTGCATCTCCATCATGAAATGCCGAATCGGCGAGTAACGAACCAACACGTGACCATATCGAATCATCTAATTTTTGCACATCACGTGCTAATAACAAACGCCCTATAAGTAAACGAAAATAAAAGACTTGATAAGCAATATAACTAAGCAACAATATCTTTAGCCAAGTTAAAGAAGATTATAGAAGGAAGTTAATTATTGCAGTAAGAGATAGGAATGTCCTGGATACCGATTGTCATGAACACTGTTCTTTCGTACTTCCTTCCTCAATGCATTTATCTCTAAAAACCTTCTCATGTCCCCAAATATACACCTCCCCAAATCGTTGTCTAGGCAGCTGTATGCACATTTGCCCTGGATTTATTCATCGCGTCGTACGTGAATAAAATCTCCCTTCATTCATGACCTTCCCATCCCAAATCTTATCTGTTTTTAATCTTCATTCCTAATACTATTAGAACCGGAAGCTGGCCAATCCTACCGTGAAAAGTTATATGAAGTGATAAGTCAGCGTAAATACTCACTCATGTCATGCGCAGACGATTGACGATCAATGCTCATAGCGGCTATTTTGGCAACGATATCCTCGGCGGTCGATGGTAGAGGACCATTGTCCACTACTGGCTTCGTAGCGTTGTTGTCGGAGTATCGTTGCATGGATCGGCCCGCATTAAGCGTCGACTGGATACTGTTGAGCATTCGACGATTCCTTTCCGTAGCACTAAGGTCACGCTTCGATGCCGACTGTCGAGAATCCTTCTTGATGCAACTTGTTGAGCATGCCGCATCTCCGTTTCCTTCATCCGACATTCAGTCTGTGTCAGTTACTTAACAAAAACGTTTCTTCAGGATTCATTAGGATTAATAAATACAAGAACATCGAAGCAAACAAACATTTGACGCCTTAATAAATGAAATAACGATATGCGTACGTGTCAAGAAAAAATGTAAGGAAACCTCTACCGATCCGTGGTTAAATCCAGCTTCGGTAGTGGTAGAAGCCAGAAGTGGGATCGGGTTCAACCGATTCCTATAGAATCCTAAATGTTTCACCGAAGTGAATTCATCCCAAACAACGTTTTTACGTGCACACACACCTTTACCTTCGATGAGTGAATGGCAATGTTCGCAAATGATACCTTGCGAACCACAAGTCAATTATTATGGTCGCATTGATGAAATTTACCTCATCATATCATTGTGTTTAAGCCAAGCAAATTTCCACTTGAAAAAAACCAACAAGATCAATGGAACGAACCGGAAAAGAGGGTAATAAAGCAGTTTTACAAGACAAAATCCGGGTTTATTAGCACGATTAAGTAAGATCGATATCAGAGCGAATAGTTGACGAAACTCTAATCTCTCTTTAATTATATTATCTCATTATACTTTTATCACTAAACTATGTCTCCCTATCACGTTATCACTTTCAAACCGATAAGCGTTTTTCTAAACAAACAATGGTAAAAGCGGTACTTTAAACCTGAAACAACTACGAATTAACTCAATGAAAATACACCACAGAGAATAAGATAGATATAAACGTGGCAATGAATTTATTTGAATCCGTTTATTTATATGCACAAAATATTTTTGAGGATTTTTGATAAAAATTGAAACTTCCTTTAAAAATCAGATGCAAAAACAAACAACTGTTCAAAGATACTAATATATGAGCGAAAATCATACAAAAAACTCATTAAAAGTAATATAAATTTAATACGATGGGAAGATACACTGTTTAGAAGGATAAAGGGAATCCGTAGCCCGACTCCTGAACCGTACCGTAGATGGGATGCGGATTACCCATCCTGTATTTGGATCGACAGGATTCGCAGACGAGATGAGTAGATAAGTCAAGTCATAGACAAGGTTCCAATGTTTTATTCTGCTCCTCATTTTCATGGCCTTTTCATGAATCGATGCGAAAAGGGCAGGTAGTTGAAGTTATTCCTACTTCTATACTTGAAGGACAGGACTCGATTGCGGCATTTGATGTGACCCCTTCTTGCGTTGTTAGACAACGATGACTTTAGACCACACCTTAGCACGAGTGTTTTTCTAAATGAACTATGTTAGAATGGCCTTTCGCCAAGAAATGGCGCATCTGTCCTCCGAGAGAAGCTGGTGTGCTTTGCTAGTTTCATTCGTTGGGTGGGGCCAAAGTTGTTGTCTGCAAATTATAGACGTTGTGCGAGTTTACTGAAGAAGTAAGTAAAGTAGCACGGAGTAGTGGTATGAGAAGGCAGGCAGGAGGTATTTTGTGTGCAGGTGAAGGTTTTGAGAAGGATGCTGGGGCACTTGTTCCATATTCGAGCAGCACACAGCAAGTGTCATAAGGTGAAGGAAGAGGTCTTAAGTGAGAGTGATTTAAATAAGCCCAGGGTGAGTGGGGTAGTGTAATTTTTTGGGAAATTAATCAAATCGAACAGATGACTTCCGATAAAATTACCTGTAAAAATAGTGGGGTGATTGCTGTGCAGGCATGAAATATGCGCTTCCCAATGCTTACGCGTAGTAATTCACTCATCCACCTCTTTCTTAAGTCTCACATCCAAAGATACGGGATGGCATGAACGAATCTATAGCCCCTACCTTTGGGCTATGAAATGGGGAAGTGTGACCATTCGGCTGCAAGATTGGGAAATCCATAGTGCCATTCATACAGGAACGGAATTTATCGACGTTTTCCTGTGCAACTGTGCGTGCAGGTCCACTTCCACCGCGTTTGACATTTAGCTGCAGCATTGGCTTATCTTACACTAGAACAGCAAATATTCGGAAATGAGACCTGCACATATGGAACCACGGACCCTTCCCTGTATAATTAACGGAAGCAACGGGCTCCTGCTTTACATGGCAGGGCTACGACTCGAGTTTCATGCACAAAGCACCATCCCCATGCTAGTCATGGATTTCCCAATTTCGTGGTCCTGCCTTGATCGGGCCGTCGATTCACCGACCTCACCGGCAGGCGATCATTTGATGTTAAATAAAATAAAGTTGATTGAAGGGAATTATGTAGTAAAATGATAGAAGCAACGAGGTTATTCCATTTGAAGGAAGTGTTATTTATTTATTTTTGCATATTTTTGTTGAGAATGGAAGGTAAATATTGTGCTTCTCTTCAATATTTTTTCATTCAAAGATCTCATAATACCGCATCGATGTTCATATCTTGGTTAATGGTATATATCCTAGATTGTTGACATTCGGTGAATACCTGTTTTATCAATTGATACCGCTCTTGATAGTCTTTATTATTACTTTCTATGTTATGTTCACCGTTGCATACGATATTCCAAGACATTTGCGCCACAGTAGGAATATTTGAAACAGTAGTTTTTAAACTTTTTCTTTGAGCCATATTTTCAAAAAAAGAACATTAGCTCACACAGCACTGCATTTTTTATTGATTGGAATATAAATACAAGAAATATATAAAAAAACCAAATTAAACGACTCTCAGCAGTACTTGGAACTGACTCATAATATAATCAAATTACCTTCAGAACATATAAAATAATGCAGCTTCCCGCCACATTTTTTGGATGGTTATCGTTTAGAGTATAGTATCATAGACTACCTGCAACAAAGACGTCTGAGTCATTTCATGACATTTGCGCCACAGACGTTTGCGCATCGGCGAGAATAAGCTCAATAAGCTCAACGACGTCACTGAACGTTGCTGAGGTATTTGCCGTCATTAGAAGCCTGCAGTACATGTATGTCACTGAAATATATGGAAGGGGCGACCGTGTCCATAGTACCAATCTCAAGGCGTTCACTACGGTACATATGTCGATGATCGCATTCTTTTTATAGAATCCCCCACCTCATGGACCTTTTTTTTTGCATTTTATCACGTAACAAGTGAATAACTCTATGACAGATATTTGATGAAACGAAGCGGTATTTTTCGAAGACCAGTTGATGATGATGATTATTGCAATCGTATGGTTCGTGCAAAGCCAGTCGACGAACGTGTTGCACGTAAATTAGGCTCATTTGGTACGGGAAAGGATTTCGTTGTCGGTAGTGAACGATCGCAGAAAGAGTTCATTGGTATGTATTGTTTCCTTTATTGAAATATCAATCATATATTACCTTAGTGAAATCTACATCGAAATGATATCATTTGAATGGCTATTAAAGAAGCTTATAGAGTCGAAATCTAGTTGACAGTCGAATTGTAATATTTCCACTATCTACGGTAATAGTTTTGAAAGAAGGACTAACTATTAGATTGGATTTGATTGAAAGGAATGAGAGGGAACACTTTTATACATTTGTTACAATTTCGATGTTCATTGAAGGAAAAAAAAAAAGCGGAAATTTTCTGAAGTTTTTATGCATATGTAAAGTTATTAATAAAGGAGTAATTTATAAGGAGAGAGTGATAATATGTATATCTTATTTTGAAACAGAGTATATGAATTTAGTTCAATCAAAAGAGATAACTCTAGATTGGGTTTTTTTTTTTTTTTTTTTTTTTTTTTTTTTTTTATAAAATGATTGACATTTATTGTCACAATTGAATAAACGTCTTTTTTTTGTAAAGGTGATAGCAACTTCGGAGAGAGTACCTCAAGTTCGGTGATTCTCTCACAAAATGAACGCAATAAAATCAGCGCTAAATTATTGAAAGCCGAAATGAAAGGAGATAAGGTAGGCAGGTTTTATTTTCTTTTAGTGTTGTACCTCTCTCTTCACTTGAAAAATTGAATTTTAAGTGTATTATTTTAATTAATTTTATGGTACTACTGTTGTCCTCAATGAGCCACCGTACCACCTCCATTAAAGCCCCCTCGTTTTCGTTGTAACGAATTTCCACTTTTTTTTTTGAGATAAGCTAATGCATGAAAATATCATTTTTTTTTTTTTTCTGTCTTAAGTTGTTATTGAGCCATAAATATGAGTTGATGTTATACACAAGTTTCATTGCCAATCACGATATAAAATAGAACCCCACTATTGAACGGAGTCACTTTTGATATTTCATTGAAAAAAAATAGAGCATATTGAAACGTTCGAGATTCATAGGATATATGCTGAGACGTAGACTTGTGAAAAATTTTATTCGTCTAACAAATCGATATGACGTCGCATTATATAAACGAATTGCAGTGAGTAGGAATGAAAATATCTTGCTTTAGCAATAGTCAAATGTGAATAAATGTGAAGATGGGATTGTGGAAGTTTTTTTTTTTTTTTGAAAACTCCTTATTTCCCAAAGAAATTTTTTTGATTTTCTAATTTACAACTAAGGAGATCGGTTTCTTTTTTTTGTTGCTTTTAAAGTTTATTCTGTTTTTCTATAAAATTTCAGAACTTCTCCACTCGTAAAAATGTCGTCCGAATGAATTAGAACGCCTTTTATTTTAATTAAATTAATTTAGAAATTACAATTGCATTAATAGAGAGTATCATTTGGAATATAAGAAATAAAAAAAGGTATATTCAAATTATATTTCTAAAGTAAAAAATATTCACAAAAATATGTTTCATATTATTTTCAGGAATTGGTGGAGAAATTACAGCGAAAACTTCGTGAAGATGGGGAGTCGTGTTCATCGGACGATACGACAAGATTATTAATGAAAACCGATAAAAGAAGTGGTGTTTCGATGCCTCTCTCTATGAGTTCTCGCTCACATAAACCATCAAAGACATCGGTTATTAACGGCTGTATTTCTTTGATTGTTGTAAACGAACCAATCGTAGTCGATGGGATATATGGATGAGGGTATAAACCTCGTTCACCGATCTATTCTTAATTGAATAGTTCGGTTGGGTGGTTGGGAAAAGATTGGTACAATTTCTTTGTCTGTGGCAAGGGTTAGGGAAGGAGAGAGGGAGGAAGAGGAGGTCGGTGGTGTTGTTATCTCATTGTTTCATATCCTTTGGATTTTCAGTAATATATCTGCTTGTCATTTTTACTAATCCGTTATGGATATTTGTTGTATGAAATCCGTTATATTCATCCTCCCTTTCTTTTTTCTTCTTCTTCTTGTACTCCCGTTGCTCCTTTTTCTTTCCGTATTCATCTTTTCATTTTTCTTTCTGATTCCTTCCTGTCGTTCATCTTTCTCTTCCCAGCCATCCTCTCCTCCTCTTTCTTCTCTTTTTCCCTGCCTTTTTCTTCTTCCCTATCTTCCCATTCTCCCTTCCTCTCCTTTCTTTCTTCACCTTTTTCTTCTCGTTTTGCTTCAATCCCTTCAATTTTTCCATCACTTCCTCCTCTTTTCTCTCTTTTTCTTCTCATATCCTCTCTCCTTCCACTTCTCCATTGCAGCTTCCCTCGTTCTTGTTTACGCCTCATGGATCCTCTATTTTGTTACATTATCTATTGACGAGTAGTTTAACACCGAACTGTTACGACAATCTAACGCAGTATTGAGTTTTTTTAACTAAAGTGGTTATTGCTTAAACATGTTGAATAACTTCCGGCTGAAGTCCTTTACTCGAAAGTTTTTTTTTTGATTTGAGTGATTCTTTTTATTTGAATTTTTTTATTGGCTCATTAGCCCGTTTTATTTCGGAAAATATCTTTTGAATATTATTTCATTTGAATATCACTTTCTCATACTTTATTTCAAATTATTTTTATCATCGGATATGATGCATTAATGAAAAACAGTATTTGGAAGAGTGAAAGATATTTGTTTATCGTTATTATTTAAATGTTACTTGATTAAAGAAAATCGCAGATTTTCTTCTATTTATTTTGGCAGTTTTGTGAGAAAATATATTAAAATTATTGAGTGAGTTCTGTGAAGTTGTTGGGCGGTATCTACCTATATATATATATATATATATATATATATATATATATATATATATATATATATATATATATATATATATATATATATAAAGGTATGTGTTTATATTCAGGATGGGAAATACAATTTGGGAAGTGTTGAATCGGAGTATCAATCAGAGATGAGTGTGCGGGATATGGCAATCGAAGAAAGAACTTCATCGGCTGATGAGCAACTCACAATGTTCAGTCGTGCAGCTATGGTTAGTTTTACTTCTCTTCTATTTCCCTTCCCTTAAATTTTACTCTTTTTTTTTAAAAATTTAATGTCGTGATCGATATATGTTATTTGAAAATAGAACGTGCACCATCGTCCCCTTAGAAATGAAGAGGAGTATGGAGGAGGGCAATAATGGAAGATACTCTGTGGTTTTCTCGCCTTTTAGAGAGTCAATAAAAATATTTTGGTAGATATATTTCATTAAGAATGAATTTATTTGACATTTATTTCATTTTCAAATACTATCTTTTTATTAGTTTTTCTTTTAATATGAATAATTGTTCAGTTAGGCGATAGATTCTACTATCAGGGAATAATGAGATAAGAAAGAGTTCGGCTAGAATAGGGTTAACGGGATGAGTGATAAGTTTGGTTTAGAGGGGAGAGGAGGGGGGGGGGGGATGAAGTTGAGATGAGACTTCCTTGGCATCGTCGAATCCCACTGAGATTTGAAGTTATGCCACGATGGACATCTCATCAAGAAAGCAACGCTTATTGTGGGTGACTTTTTTTCTTTTTTCAGGATTTTGCAAATCTTATTTACTTCAAATAAACTCTCTCATAGCTATGTAATTATCGTTTTAAAGTAAGTTGAAGTATCTGAGATAATTGAAAGTGCGTTGAAATGATTTTACTTAGGCGAATATGAGTCATAAATGCACTTTGAATGGTTATTTTTTTTTGGGGGGGGGGGGGCGGATGGCTATTTGTTGATGAAGTTGCACCCTTTGCATTCCTTTGATCGATAATTGGAATGTATTATTGCACGATACTAGAAATTGGTGCAATTATCATTCCAATACGACCATGATTCATACTTCACATATGTGGTTTCAAGGTTGCAATAAGTGCATTGCAGTTATATAGGGATTATTTTGAATGAGGGAGAAGTTTGTTCGAATTGGAGAATTGGGAGGAAAGGGGAGTAACATTTGAAAGTTCTGAAATTTTTGGGGAAATAATGACTTTTTAAGAATTAATGAAACAAAACTGTTTTGTTGGTTATAAAAATTTTTTTCACTCTTTAATGGAAATTTTTAAAATTTTCTCATGTTTAGGTATATACATCTAGGTATAATTGATGCTTTTTAATTTATAATTGATGCTTTTAATTAGATGCAAGCCTTATGTAAGGGATTGGGGGAGTGAAGGTTGTGAGTTACGTTCCCTCTTTGCAATGAGTCGATTATATGTACTAATATTTAAGGCTACAGCAGAAAAGAAAACTGACGATGATTGGTTAGTGGATGATGCGATGATGAGTCATAAACGAAGAAAAAAGTATGAGGAGAGGGATGAGGCAAAGAAACGAAACAAAGCTATTAAAGGTTAGTTGTCACTTTTGTGGATATTCCATTTTTAATACTGGATTTATTCATCTGTTTATGCATGTTTTTTTTAATGCAGGTAGTCATGGTCACTATAATGGCGAATATTTGTCTGCCGTTGTCGGCCGACATGTTTGTTGTTGTCAGCTAGCGATCCTATACCTGTATATCACTAAAGCCTTGTATGTAATTGATTTTGCCCACAAATCTGAAAACTGATCTCACGTTTTGTGTGTCTGAAATAGAATTGTGGGTCATACACGCAGTAAGGGTAAAATGCAACGCCGATTGCTCACATCGTTTAGTGCGGATATTGCTGACTAATTTATATTTAAAGGCGAACATTCGTTTTTTTTAGATGAATTTGCATCTTTTCTGTAGTCGTTTATTTTTCAGATATCTGTTGTATTTGCTTTCATTTGCTTGAGAGTCAACTGATTGAAATTTATATTCTTCTAGACTTAAAACTTGTTTTATAGGTCTCTAGGTTTACAAGTTTCCAGGGATTTTTTGTGGGGGGGGGGGGGGGGGGGGAGAAGAGGGTCTTATAATCTCAACGGATTTTTTTTTCACTCAGAATTGTGACCGACGATGAAATTTTTATCAATGCTATTTTTGGTTGAATGAGGGGGAAGAGAAAAGGTATGGAATTGGGGAGATGATCGTTAAAAGGAGGTTTATATCACAAGCAAAATGAATTTATAGAAGTTCCTCAATTTTGTTCACAGCACATTTAGTCGAATAGGAAGGGGATTTACATTCTTGTGGAGGGGTGGGCTTATAATTATTATATTACGGTGTATCGCTTTTCGTTCATTTCTTCTACGTCTAACAAACATCTTCACAATTATAACAATTTAATAAAGGACTCTATCATAAGTAGTTTCTATTATTGCGAAGAATGTTTTGTTTATTGTTATTTAATTTAATCACCTAGTAATTGACATTAAATGAAACTTATATATCTATCATGGGGAATTGTTCATAGCTAACCTTTACTCTTTTAGTGATAAGAATACATTTTAAGTAATGTTTTAGGATTTTAAAGGCTTTTTCATATATGTGAAAGTGATAAGGAAATTTGTCTTTTTATAGGAGAGGTGAGGGGATGATATATAAGGATAGCTAAGCGAGTATAGTTTGAAGTGCAAACTAGCAAATAACAGGTTCAGATTGTGGCATTTATAAAGAAATATTACTATTAGCGTCTTTTTATTTATTTATTTATTTCTTTTTCTTTTTTTTTCTTTGATTATATTGCTCGTGCAACCGAATATTCTTCAATATATTCATGGTTCTTAAATAGGAGGCAGAGGGTAAGAGAGGGGAATGCCTTCGATCCTCGATAATGCAAAAGAAGGGTTTTTCTTTGAAAGAATAAATATTACCGAGAAAAAGAAAAGAATTTCTTACGAGAAGAATAAAATAAGATAATTGGAGGTATTATCTCAATGAGTGAAAAAGGCTATTTAAAATTATTAAACTTTTACTTGCAACTTGAACATTGTTCTTCTAAATGGATTCGAAGTGTGAACCCATATGGATTGCGTCTTTTTCTTTTCGCTATCGCCACATTAAACTTAACAACTTTATTTTAATTGCTAATAATAAAATTAGCACATTTAGAAACGTATGCGGAACTAATGTGATCGGTTAATCGTTATTTCGTTTTTTAACAAAATTTTAATCGCCGTATTGTTTGTATTTGTTAAAATTACCTTATGAGTTAATCACCAAAAAAAAAAAAGTTTTTTCTGATATTATAAGAGTGCATCTCTTTGCATAATATATTATAATTTTTTTTTTTTTAAATATTGAATATATTAATATTATAAGAGTTTTATTATAATTTTTAATATATCTTTAATGTTGAAAAAATAGAAATAAATAAAAAATAAGTTGAAAGATGAAATAAAGCGTAGAAATATGATATCATAGATGGTGAATAATTGCATAAAATATTAGATAGAATACTAGTTTTTTTTTATAAATTGTTGAAATAGTTGTTAGTAAGTTGATTGGAGTTTGATTGCATTTCTTTGAGAGATGAGAATTCAATTGTTGTCACTCTTCGTCTCGCATTCCATTATATTATTGTCGCTAATTTTCGATGCCCTTTTGTTGAATATTCATTTGCGTTAATTGTGCACCTTTTTTTTGCATACCATAGATTTCTTTTTTTTTTTTTTTTGCTAAATTGATATATAATTCTAAAAGAGAGAGTCAAAGATAGAAAAAAAAAAATTGGAAATTCAATTGATCTATGCCGCAAGTATCATGTGCTATAATTTAAAGGAAGATAAGGAGGCGATATTAAAATTTTCGAAAATATTTTCAGAAAAATATTTTTCTAAAATTTTATTTTGATTTTTCAAAAAAAAAAAAATTTTTTTTTCTAATTTCTCTATAAATAAAAAAAATTCAAAAAAAAGAGCGAATTTTTTTGTCTTTGATCGTAGAAGCGTTCATTTATTGCGAATATTCATCTGTATTTTATGAGACCTTTTCGGCTATTCACAGCTGCAATATATTCCATTTTTTTGTGTATTCATATGTGAATAGATTGAAATGGAAACAGTTCATATATTATTTTATTCGTTGAGCGAAATCAATTATAACAAATACAAATAATATTGTTGAAAAAGAAAACATGTTCAAAACTTATCGAATTTTTATGATTCCAATTTTTTTTCTTTGAAAATTTTCAATATTTTTTCCCCGATAGATGACATTTCAAAATAAATATAAAAAATGTATATAGGAATTTAATTGGTTAGAAAAGTAGAGAGAAATAGGGAGAAAAGAAATATTTGACGAATCGTTTTGATGAAAAAATAATATATGGAGAAATTATGGGATTTCTGATGCGTGAATTTTGATTTTCTTCTATATGCGATAGAAAACTTACTGATGTACAATATTGATCTCTTTGGTCTTAAGCATTTGGAGTTTTCGTCCTTACGATTAAAAAAAAAAAAAAAAAACTCTAATTCGGTCTCCTCTTCATCCCTATCCCCATCCCCCCTTTTAATTTCTTCTTGTTTGCAAAAAAAAAACTGAATATAGAAGTGTGATAAATCCATGTGATTTGAATCTCTTTAGCGATGGATAATAGAACATGTTTTTTGAAAATATTAATTAAAATGCAAATATTATATTCAACAAGAAATAGCATTTAAGCTGCAACGTTGTGAATAACGATGAAAGGTGAGGTGAGTGGTGTTGTTGAGCGATTGGGATGGTGCGTATCGGGGAACGGGTTCCAACGTTACATCAACAAAAAAAAAAGTGGCAGAACTGCGTAGAAACAACAACAAGATGAAAGAGGTTAACGAACACAACGCACCTTTTCATGATGCACGCGAGCGATCTTATTGCTGACAGCCGCCGCACACATACACACACACACACACACACCTCTACTCACATCCACACATCTACGTACAGTAGCACTTCTCACTTAACAATAATAAAATAATTCGGTCAAGGAAAAAAAAAATATTGACAACTCGAGTCAATATTTATACTCTCACTCTCATCGGAAATTATGAGATTTAATTGATTTATGAATTTCCATATAAGCTTTATTAGTCTTTATTTGCATTTTTGAATATCATTTAAATGCTACCTTTGTACTATAATAGAAAATTTCATTTATTGTGAATATGTTTTCCAAAAATATTTGTAAAAATTGTTTTCTATTCGTCGAAGAAAGAATTTTTTTTTTTTGAATTTATATCGGCGACTAGGTGAGCACCATTAAGCAATTATCGTTCTATTTTGGATCTATACTATTTTTAATTCTATAAATTTGAAGGGGGGAGGGGGGAGGGAGAGGGAAAGGGAAAAACGAAAAGCATACACCCCTTTAGTGTTCGTATGTGAACGGTAAATGCACGATGCCCATTCGCAACAATTGGTCACCAGTAATGCAGTAACAAATCTATACAAACCAGTTGAGTGTGATTATTTGCACGTTACGCTCTTTCTATTTTTCTTTTCCCTACATCCTTCTCCACCGTTTTCCTTTGAATATTGCTTATTAGATGCTGGATGGTCGCTAAAATTACCTTTAAAAAAATATACATAAATACCAAATGGATTTAAATATACTATACATTTATAATACAATTTGAAATGATTTTCTTTCTAAAAGTTGGGTCAGATTTAATGCCATTCTTGGACGGAGATTTCCTATTTACACGTGCATGCCTTTGTACATACATACTTACATTGCATACATATACCATAAAATCCTGTTTATAAGCCCATGGGTTTTTAGGCTTTGCAAAATTTTTTTGAGATACCTATAGTCGGAGTTTTACGACATAATCTGTTATGTATGCATATATAGAATATATAATACATCTTTTCTAATGTTTTTTTTTTTTTTGGCAGCTATAATGCGCTGTGCAGAATACAGCTACCATTCATAAATATATACGCCTTAATTTTTCTGTCGTTTCATTTTCATTAAAAATATTTCATCACCGATAGTTATAAATGCTAATTTAGATACATTTTACGAATAAACATTTACAAGTTTATGAAACGACGATTAAAAATGAATAAAAAAAAATTTTTTTTTTTTAAATAAAATGAATATCTTTCTTTTTAAATTATTGAAATTCGAAATTCTCAATGAAAATTTCAAAAATAGGAAATAATTTACCATCGAAATGCAATGCTTAAAAAAGCATTAAATTAATTTTTAAAATTCAATGAACGAAGTAAATTCAACGGATTTGTCTTCGACGAATATTCAATGGTGTAAGTAAAATTTTACAACATGCCGAAGTGGCATGAAGACGTAATAAGAATTGCTTACTGTCTGGCACATGTAAACGAAATGTTTTTCTTTGTGGGAGTGGTGGACGTGATGCTTGTTTGAGAGGCATTCCCGAATGTGAATGATTGTTGATGATGATTCGTGATGGGGATGTCATTGAGGTGATCATACTTGATGATATGCTAGTATTGTTCGCAGTATTGTTATTGTTATTGTCGTTGTTAGTGCTCAACGTTTGTGCCGGAATCTCATGTTGAATTCGTGAACCTTTGCCGATAGTTTCTTGAGTACCGCTTTGAGATCGCTCGGGATTCGTGAGCCTTTTCCCACTGAAACTCGCTAAAATCAGCCCAGTAAGAAATACTGCAAATAATATTTTGATTGTTGAATAAATATAAGAACTAATAATTGGTTATTGTGGAGGTCAACTAGATATTTCTATATTTTACTTCCTATAAGATATTTAATTAGAGGCAAAGATCTAATTGGAAGGTGCTCGGAATACGTGCAATATGAAGCACGTTTTCGTTACAGGATGCATAGTTCCTAGCGTTCATGGAGTGAAGGGGAAGGGGGGAAGCGGAAGTGGAGAGAGGAATGAGTTTCATGGGAGTTGCAAGGTAAAACCTCAAAAGAAATGAAGTTTATTGTAACTGTCCAAAATTGAAACTAAAATTTTATGAAGAAACCCTCAGAAAAAAGTTGTAAAAGTGAAAATCAGATAAGATGTTTTAAAGTGAATGACTTCATTTTGTTATTTAAAAGAATAGGCAACATTTTTAAAGAGTATTCTATTTTTAAATCTTTTTTTTTAATAAAACATAACTGAACTGAAAATATTTCCAGAAAGGAGGGGGAAGGGGGGAAGTAGGAAGACTGCTTTCAAATAAAGTTATGCTTTTTTTTGAGATTCTTGATCGACCAAAAGTAAAGATCAATTCAATTAGAAAAATGAAGATTTTTGACCATTCAGCCAGCTGAAAGTTTTTATCGCAATCACATCGCCTTCTCATTTTTCATCGTTGGATTCACTACGGTGCCAAAAATTGATGTTTGCCCCTCGTATCCTCCCATCTCCTTCCCTTTACAGCCTCCTCCTTTTCACCCATCCATCCCCTTTCCTCCTTACACCCCCCCTTCTTCCCTTTCTGTAAAGCGACAACACTCGTCGCTGTGGATGGATGTATGTTGAAGTTGCAACCCGTTTACGTTATGAATCATTGTGAAATGCAGTGGAAAATCCTGATTCTAAATGAGCCAATTATACACTTTTTTTGACAGTAACTCTTCACTAATAAATGCTCGTTATATGCCATTATTTCGGCTAGTTTAATGCTGAAATGGTGTACGCATATAGAAACGATAATAAATATAAATGTTTTTTTGTGTTCAAAAATTGTTTTGCTTCGTTGGCATTTTCCTATTTCGTAATTGATTAACAAATTTTGCAACGGAGAAGTTGAAAAGTTTTAAATAAAAAAAAATTTTCAATTGTTTCCTAAATAATAAAAATTCATTGATTAATTTCGGAATTAAAATGTTAAACGCAATTGGAAAAGGCATCAATTTCCAATAGCTCTATCGTTGTTCTTTTCTGACATATTAGTTCAATAGCAATCAAAAATTTTTATTTGGAGATTAGAAGAATAATCAGTAAAAATTTACTGAAATAGCTGTTTTAATTTTTTTTTTTTACAAAATAGCTTTAATTTTTTTTTTTTTAACAAAAAATGACTTTTACGAAAAAGTGACCGCATAAATTTGGATTTGAAAAAGTTTGAAATATTTCAAAATTTGATTGGATGCGAGAACGATTCGAATGAGTATTGAACTATTCGATATGATCATCAGCTAAAATGTTTTTCGCTAAAATATGCAAATTTTTTTTTTTTTTTTTGCAAAGCATTTGCAATAGTTCGTCATTTGAGTGTTGCACTTAAACCAGTGGTTAATCGCCACGAAATTGATGAGTTTTGCAAGAATTAGTTCCCATTTTGAAGTAATTCCCATATTAATTCCCAATTCCCATATAATTCAGTTTCCCAATTCCCATATAATTCAGTTAAAAATAAAATATACGGCTGAAAAGTTGCATAAAACATGCGCCAACCGATCGATTGCATACTAATTGAGCATAAAAATGTCGCAATTTTCTTGCAAAAATAAATTACAAATTTTTTCCGGCATTGCAGTTTTGCATTTTTTTTTTTTTACAATTTCTTATAACTTGCAACATTGAATTGCATTAACAACTTCAACGAGTATTTTGTACTGCTACGGTGCACTTATATTTTTAGTATTATTGGTTGAATAGTTATATTGTAAAGAAATATGCAAAAGTGATGAGGCTATGCCAATAGTTGAGAATTGCAAGCTGATCTCATTCGTAAACAAAGAATCCACAATAATTTTTTTTTGTCAACAGCGAAAATTTGCATATTTCTAGATGATAAGTGGATGATAAGAAAATTTGCATATTTCTAGATGATAAGTGGATGATAAGAAAATTTGCATATTTCTAGATGATAAGTGGATGATAAGAAAATTTGCATATTTCTAGATGATAAGTGGATGATAAGAAAATTTGCATATTTCTAGATGATAAGTGGATGATAAGAAAATTTGCATATTTCTAGATGATAAGTGGATGATAAGAAAATTTGCATATTTCTCGCGCATTCATAATCAAATTTTTAAAAAGCTAGTCAGTGCAATAAGAAATAATTGTAAGAGAAATATGAGAGAAATTTTTGATAAAATATTTGGAACATTGCCAATCGATCAAGAGTGCACAAACATATTGCATTGTACTTAGCAGCTGCATTCGAACGGTGTTGATATGTTGTTTCAATAAGTTGAAAACAAATGCCCCCTCCCCTGCTGATATCAGTCCTTCGGCGTGCTCATTGTGAGCAACGAGTAAATATCTCTTAAATTTCGTTGATTCTTTCCATAATCGTTGCTACTGAAGTGTCCAGAGTTCCAGTACACTATATATATATATATATATATATATATATATATATATATATATATATATATATATATATATATATATATACTTCATGTATCTCACAGTAGCGAAGAATGAGTAGAAGTTTTCTCAAATTTTTCAAAAAGAAAAAATTTCATACTTGGCATAGTTTAATTCTATGTTTTGGTCATTTACATGTTTTTTTTTTAAATTTGCATAATATACATTTACTTACAAGTATCACTGAGTAACGATGAGTAATTAATCAACAAAATTTCAGGTTTTTTAGTGTAAAAAAATTATCACTTTATAATAAAAGCGCATCTATAAGGAATTATTTAAAATTAAAATACTTTTCACTGCTTGTTTCGCCTCTCAATTCATCATAAATATCTCTCAGACAGCATTGAGCGCTTCTACAGAGGGATGGGGGGAAATGTGGGAGATGGGGATGAGAGAGTATGGGAAACTTAGAGTTAGGATGGGAAGTAGTTGCAAACATTACACTGATAAGTGATAAATAAATTCTTGTTTTAAAGGAAATCAAAAACAGCGAAACGCACCTGGTCGAATTTTGAGTTCACTTTGTTGTGTATCATCGTCGAGACGGCATTTAATATTCTCATAATAGACGGCTTGTTTGAACGGTCGCATTAGACGAGGGTTATCGAGTTGATTTTCAGATAGAAGTTCACAAAACCCTCTCTCCTTTAAAACAATTTTTTTTTTTATTAAAGAGTTTGAAGGCACCCCTCTATTTACCTCTGTCGGCCTCTCCTACCTCCATCTCTTCCTGTAACTGAAATTGATTGAGGTTTCCCATCTAGCGAAGGTCATTAATTGATATTTAAATAAAAATGAAAGAAAAAAATTTTTGTGTAAGTGAAGAAACTGACGCAATACGGTTTTGCTTGTAAAGGCGGCATTTGTCGGATTTTGAACAAATATAGCCATTTATTTCAACAGTTTATTTGCATAACTAATTTATTAATTTCATTTTTGCTACCAAGTGGTCAGTTATATTATTTTTGATATTGTTTTATTGAAAAATTGTCGTTTATATTGTTTAATCAGTAATGTTGTTTTATTTATTCAAATATAATTGCCAAATTGTTTGCGAATAGTTCAAATTTTTTCATTCTATTCAAATATAATAGTTCCAAAATAATTAATTGAAGAGTACTGATGGATTATGAGAGCATAGTTTTTGAGTGTTGCAGCCTTAATTTAATATTACTTGTAATGGTATTAAAACGTTAGTAAGAAAAGAAGAGATAGAAAAACAAAGAATGCAATAATCAACGGGGATTGGAATCTAATTTTTTTCGGGTGTAGAATGAGAGTTTTCGCATGGGGGGATGGGGATAGTAACTGTAGCACTAACCTGAAATGTCATCGGCTCAAAGAAGTTAACGGCGACGCATCTTGGATTCTGGATGCAGTGGTTAAGACAATCGGCATGCTTCGATACACTCATAGTTGCGACCATCGGTCCAAAATATACATAATCGGGAATGGCATCGCTTTCGATTCCCATTGGGCATTCTAAACAATTTGCAATATTTCGATTGCAATTGCACTATTACAATAATTTTGCACTGAGTTTATAGGTTTTTATTGAAATGCAATGAAGGAAACTATTTAATTTCACTATGCCGATCTTATGGCCACGCTTATTTCTTTATTTCCTCATGCACCCAAAGAACTTTCAACTTTTAATCACATAAAATGCCACTCGCACGTTAATCTGACTATAAATAAATGAATTTATTTATCGCCATTTTAGTTTTAAATATTCTTATCGTGCTTGCGATTGCCAGTATCAGTGATGATAAGATCGATCATTCAGATATGAGAATATTTTGGTTTTGAAGAGTTCTGTGATGATAAATTAATTCAGTAATTAATATGAGAATTTAAAAAGTCGATGTTATTAGGCTATCATAGGAATTGTTTGCAGTGTGAGAAATTAGCAAGTTGCTTGGAAGCATACCGATTTCGTCGTAGATCACATCGGAAAAAGCCGGCGATCGAGGTGGATTCATATGTGCTCGCAAGTCGCCGAACCATTCAGTGGTTGAATCGACACGAGCTATCAGTACTATTGAGGCAATGGAAATAGCAATAAGCGAATGTTCATAGTGAATGATGCCCATGTTCGTTCACCAACACAAACAGAAGACGGGTCGTATCGACGCTTGGGCGTGTCCTTTTATACACGTTCGTCGCGATCCGCCTCCCAAGACGAAGACGTCACAACCAACCAATAGATATAGATACACACGCACACAATACGTATCCAGTGTTGCACTGCTTTTAGACCCCTTATGAGTGAAGAAAAATGCAAAAAGCGCGTAGTCTGTGCCGTGCATTGTGAAAAAAGAAAAGGTCCATAATGATTAGCATTTAAAAGTATTAGAACGAATGCTGATTACCAAAAATGGTCATTAACCTTTATTGCATGAATTTTTCAGGAAGCCATAAACTATCAACCTAAACCGCCTTTCTTTTTCTTCATTTTAGATGAAGCATGAATCTCTATTCCCCCTTCCCCCCCCCCACCTTTCTCTTATTTCAAGTACAACTCCAATCTTTACTTTCTTTGGAGTGGGAGGGGGGGGAGGAGGAGGGGAGGCGTCATGATGAAAAGCGTATTGTGATATGAACTTAGTAGAGCGCTCAATGTTTTCAGGCGTTGCATAATCTAATTGAAAAATCCTTCGACCACCCTCAAAGGTTTCAATTCGTTCAAAGAGTGTTGAATAATTGAAATAACCGCAGTAAAATGAACAAAGTGCATTGAAATCGATAACGGTGACATTAGAAATGTATTGCAAACTGCAACATATACCAATCGGTAAGGTGAACGCAATGCAATTGCCGTCGTTTTTTTTTGTATCGCCATTCGAAATTGAAGCGTCGAATCGTTTTTTTTTTGCATCGAAATTTTTCGCCACTAATTGTAACTCATCCCATACATGTTGAAAATGACGCTAGATATGTCCATTCTTAGGCGGTATGGTACTGGAATATTTATATATGAGAGGTAACTAATTTAGTCATTCGATCATTAGTTAAAAAATGAGGGAATGGGGGAGTTGTATTTTTAACATTCACCTCATAAGTTTATTTCGAAGAAATGCTTCAAAAGGTATGTTGTTATTTGTTGATTTTATATAAAAGTAGCATAGATAATTGTTGTCAATTTTGCAATCGTTGAGTATGGCCTTGAACGCTTGTGTTGAATTGATTTTATATTTTCTCACATAGTTGAAATTCTTTTGCGATAAGAGTGCATCACTAAGGGAATCTCTCAACTTCAAGATGTTCACATCTCATCGAATGAGGTCAAACTTCGCGCGATTAATTAGTTCTCACTTTTGAGCTCTTTTTTTGCGTTGAATCGTCGAAGGTGATAGTATTTGGCGATATTAATTAATTTTTCTTCCAGAATATATGAAGAAGTGGATTTATATAGTTAAAATATATCGGCAATGGAGTTATTCTTATGCTAAGGTGGGTGGTCTTTTTTGGAGAATGTGATCATAGAATAGACAAAATTTAGATATATACGTTGCTCACAGTTTAATGTAAAACATCACGCAGGAAAACGATATGGAAGCATCATCATGAAGACAGAGCATCTAATGGTGTTGATTATTAGTGATTGGAGATTTAAGTTTAGAAGAAAAATGCATAATGGAAATTTCAGATTCTTAGTGACATTGATAAGCTCGTTTATATATTTCTATAGAAAGTAAAATTTAATTGCAAAAATTAGATAAAACTCTTTTTCTCTTTTTTTTTATAAGAGACTTTTTATTCGTTGCAATGATTTTTGTAAAAATATTATAATAATCTAAAAGTATTAAATTGTAACGAATGATAGAGTTTATAGCAAGGATCGATGATGCAATGATAGGCATTGCCTTCAATCGGTATCGTTTAATTATGGTTTTGCTTGTGATTGAATTGTTATTAGTGTTGGCCCATCTATTGTTGTTTCGTTTTTTTCAAACAATATACCACTCGATATCCTCGAAAGTCCCAATTTCTAATTGCTGGCATTAAATATTTGTGAATTGGCCCATTATTTGGTAATATAGGTCTATACGAGAGCATACATTTGCAGTAATATCAGTCATCTTTTTTATGAATTTATACTTGATAATCTAAATGGAGATTTGTTAAATACGTAACCCGATTGCTGCCATCTTTTATTAGCCGGATCGTTTATCTTAATGGATCGTCGATGCTTAATAATGCAAAATTGCACCCGCTGAACTGATTTAGTGATAAAACTAAGGTGTAGATAATATTGAATGTTAAAAAATAGAAATTATAGAGGTGGTCGTACCGCTCTTTTTTTTTTTTTTTTTTTTTTGCAAAGTGTCGGCCTCTTTTTTCAAATATCATTTAGCTTCTTTTTTTGAGAAAAATGTTTGAATCATAATGTCTGTCTGCTTATCTTTTTTTTAAAACGCATTTGTAATTTCCGGTGTATTGTTTTTGCGTTTCATCAATGAACTCATTTGTCTTTCCCATAATGTCATTTATCAAATTCAAAGAAATAATTATTCACAGCTATCATTTATGATTGGCAAGTTGAATAATCGGCTTCTTATTTCTTGTTTGTCCCTATTTCTTTTCATATATTTTTTGAATTTTTTTTTTCATTGAAAACAACAATCAATCGATTTGATAGCTTAAGTAAAAGTGTTTAAGCTGTTGACTTTCCCATAGTAATGGCCACCAGCTGTGGTGGAAAGTAATCCTATTCAGCTTTATTTCAAAGACTATCTTTTTGGAGCTTTATTAACGGCACTTATCATATACGTAAGAGATATATGCCGTTTACAGCGCTTTTTATGTACTTTTGCAGTATTACTTTGTAAAAGTGCTTTACTTTATTGTTGTATTTGATTGTGTCCATGTATGTATGTGTCGGTCTGCCTATCTTTACGTCCGACAGGTTCAATTCAGGAAGCATTAAAAGTAGATTTGCAAATTTTAATGGATATGGGCAATTGTAGCATCTCTCCCCTCATCCTTCACTTCTGTCCTCTTCTAGCATCACTCAAAGCGGAAATCATTGTTTATGTGACATTTGTCACAAATATTTATGCCCGATAGCATTAAATCCGCAATTCACTGAGTCTTTCAATAATATAACGCATCGTTAAAATGGGCTAATTGTTCCGTTAAATATGTTCAAGTATAAAACTATTGAGTGATTAGTTTGGCTGTTATATTTGTAACCGAGGAGGTGACAATGAGGGTGATGGTGAAGAGAAGGGGGAGGGAGAGTTGGAAGAGAGGGAGAAAAACAGAGAACATTCACATAGTACATAAAAACGTAGAAAAAAATGGAGGGATTCGTTGAAGGGTATCGTTTTTTTTTTTTGCGATAGGATTTTATTTAATTTTGAGGATGTATGATTATTTGAAATTTCCTATTCTCAAAAATTATTTTTCTTCTTATTGTTTGAAATTGTGCACAATTGATAATATTGATTAGAATATGCGGCTGCTTTGAATTTTATAGAATAAATAGGGATTACATCAGAGAAATTTTTCTTTGTAATTTAATAATCTGTGATGAATTTAAAGTGACAACGTTGATAAAATATTATTGAGGAGAGAGAAAAAGAGGAAAATTAGAGAATATATGAGAAATTATTTTAGAAATGCACTTTTAATAGTGAATAAAAATGATGTGGATTAAATGCGGTTATTCGAATTCGTTTTTCTGTGTTTAATTTTTAATTGTTTAGGAAGTCATTTGAAAAAAAAAAATTTTTTTTTTTTGAATATCGAAAAAGGGTTCATTTATTACGTAAATTTATCACAGAATGGAAAGGTATTTATAGAATATGCAAATATTAGTATAGAAAAGAAAACGCCTGAATATGACTATCCGGCAAGCTCGGTTGTTGATGTTATTGATAAAATGTAAAATATAAACCCTTAGTGACTAGATACTGTAATGGTGGAGTATCGTAAGCTTCAATAGTAGTAGATCAAAGGGACAATAGAATTGGGGACTATAAGTAGGTACAACACGTTTTATATAAGAATTAATAACTTACAAAATGGTAAAATACAAAGAGTAAGTAAAAATAATAAAATTTATCATTGATAATATTGTTGCTGCATTATTTATACTAGTTGACGTATAATTTCAATGATTCGATTGCATAATTGCTGTTCTATGTTATTTGCATCGTTTCGATTGTAAACAGGATAATTGTTTTTTTTTAGCGTTTTAAATTATTTTATTGAATTATTTTTTAAATTTTTTATTTTATTATAAATAAATTGCAATATAGTGGAAAAAATTGTTCACTAATTTATTATATTATTTCAATTCAAATTTTAAGAGAGAAGAGAGTAAGAGAAAGAGAAAGATCGAGAAAGAGAGTAAGAGAGATGATTGTTTATGATGGATTCGGATCCATTCATTCTTTTTAATGCTATCACCCGGTTTTTTTTCATGTATATCGTAAATTGCGATGGAAAAAATTAACCAAATGACCTACTAAATTAGTTAAAATGAGCAGTAGTTTTGTATAATTTTAATAATTTATATTGTGATGCACCGTATGCACTCGATTAGAGACCCTGGGCGACTTAAAATGATGATTTTAAAATAACTGCTAATGGGATCGACTTCTTCCAACTTGTAGAGTTGTTTTATTTTAATGTGGTTTGAGGCGAAAACATTGTGATGTTTTTAGAGGGTTTCGATTCGTTTATTTTTCAATAATCGATGAGGGGAAGAGTATAGATGTTGTTGAGATAAGGTTGTTTTGAATGTCACAATTATTGTGCTTGTAAGATGATTTGCATTGAAGATAAAGAGTGCTAGTGACATCGATTTCATTTTCTTATCACTAAAGAGGACATCGTTTGTCAATCACTTACTGCGATATTTTTGACAGTCACTAAATTTGGTAGCTACCAAAACCCTATCAGTGATATATATCAGCATCAATCACTATAGCTGTAGTATCTTTCAGTTCTTTGTTAGTCATTAG
The DNA here is from genome assembly GCA_037389465.1 of Baylisascaris procyonis. Taxonomy (NCBI): domain Eukaryota; kingdom Metazoa; phylum Nematoda; class Chromadorea; order Rhabditida; family Ascarididae; genus Baylisascaris; species Baylisascaris procyonis. Next base: position 3,018,623 of record JAZARR010000095.1, on the reverse strand, counting down.
GCTATAGCAGTTATAAACACTGATTAGCATATGTGTTGGTTATCAGTATTTATCACTAAACATGATATGATGATATTCAGCTTAGAGATCTTTGAAGAGTTAAATAAGTCTGAAGAAATATATGAAACGAATAGGGGTGATTCATTCATCGGAAGAGGGGAGAGATAGAGATAAATATTGTTATTCCTCAGTTTTCTATTATTTTATACGAATATTTTATTTAAACTAATGGTAGCAGTATTGATGAAGTGGTTATAATGATTGCCGACCAGGTGCTCACTTTTAGTGAAGGTTTTAGTGATCGCTGACCGCATATTCAAGTGCATTTAAGAATCAATACGATATTTATGTGTAGTATCTGTCAATACGTCATTTGCACTCAATTGACAGTCGGCTGCCGATCACTTTGGCGATTATCAACTCTCAGCGAACGCCAAGTTGGCCTTAACCTAGACAAGAACCTCTAATTTTTCTCAATTGATTTCAACAGGGCGATGCATCTTTTTTGATGCCTTTATTTTATTTTGTTCGCAAGTTTTTTGAGAGTATTCGATCGGCGTACTCTTCAATGCTTGGTTGTTCTGTTGGGTGTTATTACCACTACTGTATTGGTATTACTGTTATTTATCGTTATTTACATGTCATTATTACTGTTACCGTACTGTTGTTACCAGTGACTTTACTGAAGTAAACTATTGCGACGTTGCCATTAATAGTGCTACATTATTTCTTATGGCGATACATTCTAGAGATACCGATATGATTATATCATTATTTTTGCATATTTGCATTTGTAACATAAAAAAATTGATGATTAAAGAGCTCTTTTTTTTGCTAATAACTCGAGCATAGTGATTACATAAAACATTTTTTTAAAATATTTTTCTCGATTTTCAACTTTTTTCAATTTTTTTCTCAAGTTTTCATATCATTCCCATTTTTTTTAGCCGAATTTTTTCAAACACTAAATAAGATTTTTATGCGAATATTTCATTTTTCATTTGCAGAAAGTAATAAGACAAAAGCGAACGTTATTATTTGTTAAAATTGTTCAATGAGTGTTTCTTAGAGATATTATTTGTAATGTTGATGAAATTTAAGGTAAAATTTAATTGAAAATTATTCCCTCATGAGGAAATATTAAAATGAAATCATTTCCTTCATTCTTTTTTTTTTTTATGACTTATGCAATTCTACGAGCAATCAGCTTAGGTTTCTAGTTTATTCGACAAGTTGCGCATTTGAGGTTCGCTCTTTTTTTTTTACATGAATGAAACTCATATTGGTGATGCTGAAGCGTGTATCAGTGGAACTGAAACGCTTGTCAATTGCATTGAAGTTCGTATCAACGTTATAGAAACCTGTATCAGTGGTGCTGAAACCCGTATCATCTTCACTGAAACTCCTATTATTGATAGATAAAATGATTGTTTTGTTTTATTTAAATTTCCATCAATGAAAATTATTTTTTTTATGTTATTTATGTTGTTTTTTATGTTATTTATATTATTTATGTTGGGAAATTTTACACGGCGATGAATTTTCATTGAAGATAGAATCGCGGATATGTCAATATCTATTAGCTGCTAGTAGATGTGATTCGCCGAATCATTGCATAGAAATGCTTTCTTTGTTTTACATTTTTCTCTTATCGCAAATAGCGATCATCGTTTTGAATATATATTTAAGGCGTTTATCGATGGATATCATTTAGCGTAAAGAAATGCGTCACATTATTAATGCTAAATAATTTCTGCTTTCAACGGGGATAATTACACCTATATAAAATTTTCACTTCCCTTTCACCATCTCCTCCTCTATTTTAGATCTTTTTTTTATCACCAATGCTTTATATGAAGGTGTTTTTAATCTATATTTAACAATACACCTGTTTAAATGCTATATATGACTCAATGATTGAAAGGAGAGTTTCGATGTTATCCCCCCTCTTATACTTTACGAATTGCGAGATATTGGGGGAAGGGTTACTTTGTTTTTTTTTTGGCTACCCTCATCCACCGCCTTCTTTTTCATCTCTTTCTTCCAGTTAAAAGTAATGCAGTTGTATATTTCCATTGCACAACTATGACATCTCTTTTTTTCCTTCTTTCTTTCAGTTTCTTAACAATAAAAAACAATCATTTCATGCACAATATTGAGTCGTTTTATGAGATTCCAATGAAGTGAATATACATTGGGAAAATATTTTTTCATAGATTTCTCAATTGAACATTTCAGTTGAAGTGTTTAATTCGATATGCGAGTTTAAGCGTTCGTTTCATTTTAATGATGATCGATTTTCGACATTATTAGGGAAGGGAATGAAAAAATCGTTTTTGTCGGCCATATGCAATGCAATTTTAAAGGATGATATATTTCGATGAGTGGGAATTGGAAGATGGGAGAGGTGGGTGGTCTTGAAAATATTCTCTTCTTCTACATCCCAGTAATTAGAAGTTCAAAGGTCAAATACCCATAAATCAATCGTTGAATTTTTGATAGATTTTTTTTCGGAGAAAATGATTGAATTGTATTATGTTCACAGGTGAACGAATTTAAAAAAAAAAATGTGAGAAAGTCACTAGAAAAAATCATTTGCATTTTCTTCTATGTGGTACTAGGGTAAAGGAATGAAATTATCTACGTCTTGATGGGTGGGAAAAATAGCGATTGTTGGTCCATTGAATAAAAAGGAGGAAGGTATACTTTTTAATTTATTGTATTTCAATGATGCGCTGATTATCAGTTCAATTTATCGCATCAATACTTGTTTTATTTTCAGTGATATATCGATTTACTATTCGTTTTTATTGATTTACTATTGAGTGAAAATTTGATAATACGAAATTGGATTATTTACTCTTATTGCTTTATGATTATAAAAAAAAAATCGATGAAAATTATTGTGGTGAAATTTTTGAAACGATTGATTTTCCCATTTTAAATTATTTATTTTAGAGCAGAAAACACAAGAGCGCACATTGGAAACGTGCTCATTATGTGTGGATAGTCGTCGCTTTTCGAAACATTGTCTTGTCGCCGTTGGAATTAAGGTTTGTTTTATTTATTTATTTGCTTATTAATTTATTAATTGATTAATTAATCTGTTTGCTTGTTTATTTATTTATTTATTTATTTATTTATTTATTTACTTATTTATTTATTTATTTATTTATTTACTTATTTATTTATTTATTTATTTATTCATCTATCCATTTGTTTGTTTGTTTGTTTGTTTGTTTGTTATTTGTTTGTTTATTTATGTATACATTTATATATTTATCTGTCTGTCTATTTATTTGTTCGCTTATTTATCAATCTATTTATTTGTTAGTTCATTTTATTTGAAATTTTATTGAACACTCCAATATCGACAACCACTGCTTTTTGACCTTTCATAAACTTGCATTTATAAAAGATTATGATGACATCATATCTGTGCATGTGTGTATGCATATGTCCGTCCGTCCGGTAATTGCAATTATATAATCACTGAAACTCGAATTATGAGACTTGTTGGGTATAAGAGGAACCTCGATCCTTCTTTAAAGTTGACCTTCAACCCCTGAAGGTGTATTTGCACGCATTTATGTTGGATTTCTCACCAACGGAGTCGCAGTTTGAATCGGTAATTGGAAGGACGAATTCTTTTGTGGGGGAATCGTACGCGCTATCGATTTATTTCTAGATAAAATAAATGCATCATTGGATATTTTTATAATTTTTTTTGACAAATTGTGGTTCTGATTGTTCTAATGGGAGGAATTGCAAAAGCGCATATCGTGCCATCATTACCCATGCTGTGTTTTTCCGTTTGCTTCTTTTTGTTTTTCTTTTCTAATGAGAAGAATTGGAGGATTGCTTGTCACTTTTTCTCGTTATTCAACTTGCAAATATAAAGCGATGAATTGAAATTTTCAGTCTTTCAACAATTAAATTCGGTTATATATATTATTCTAAAAAAGTTCTAATCCTATGTGCACCTCTGAGATGAATCAATTTGAATTATGGATATTTAAAAATGGGAATTAATTGATTGGAACTTGTTTTCATAATGGGAATCCATAAAGTATGAGCAACGCGTTTTAAAAATTTTAATTGAATTTCATTGAATTTTTTTTTTTTTGCAGACTTATCTTTGCACTGTTCCATGGCGTCCTTTGGTAGATGGACACTGCATCATTGTGCCTTCGGCGCATTACGCATCGACTGTCTCGCTGGACGAGGATGTTTATGATGAGATGCGTATTTGGCGAAAGGTATTACACTTTCCCGTTATGCCTTCGAATATATATATATATATATATATATGCAAATATGGATGCATCCACTTAGTTATTCATATTGCACTGCGGTTGTTTACGTTTCGATTTGCGGCATGTTAAGTTTCCTTAAGGTTCGTTGCACATTGTAAGTAAAATAAATTTTAGGAAATTTTCATTCAGTAGAGAAGATATTTCCCGCACAACCTTAGGGTGATGTTTATTCAAGAGAGAGGGGGTTTGAAAAAGGGAATTTCATCCAATAGGCTAAGATAGGTGATTGTTTTTCCTCGCCATTGTTTCCAAGAGTTAAGATACAACAAGTGGGTTCTGCATTAGTGTCGCTATACATCGAAAGTTGGCCTAGTCACACATGTATGGTTGTTTTATATATATCAAAATATTGCAGAGTTATGATGACGCAGTGGTAATTCGTTTATTAGCTGGTATAGTCGATATTAAACAAGAATGGTTCAGATCTCATTTGAGTAATCATTTTTTTTCTCACCGAATAGCAATTCAGATGGATGGTATTCGCTTAGGAGATGCGTGGAAATATTTTATTTATTTCTGATCATATTTGATTGGAGTACTTATTGGAATATTTCAATATTTTAGGGCCTTGTCGCTATGTGGAAAGCCGAACATATGGATTGTGTATTCGTCGAGACTGCTAAGAACGTTAAACATGGTGGCCATATGTATGTCGAATGTATACCATTACCGATGGATATCGGTGAAACTGCACCCATTTATTTCAAGGTAAGCGGAAGCCGAATCCCCTTCACATATTTAAGATTGTTCCTTTTTTTACAATCACTCAGATTTTGTTGATTAGTTTGTTTTTTTTTTATTAACTTACTTTTGCATTTTAAACTCATACTGTCATTCAAAAATATTGCTAAAGCGCATTTTGTGCATTTTAGATTTTATCGATTATTTTTGCCAACTCTAAGTGAGCGCAATATATTGGCGAATTTTGTGTTTTCTGTTTTATAATTTTTTTTTTGTTTTATTTCGTGCGCATTTATATCGACTGTAAAAGAAGTACAGAGTGTAAAAGATGTTTGATTGCGAAGAATTGATTGATTTCATAAAATAGTTACAAAATTTTTAATTCCAAGGCCACTGATGGGTATTTCTTTTTAATATTAAAGTAGTTCATTGTTAAGACATCAAAGATCAATGAAAGGACTCAATCGTTTAGGATGTAATATTATTACCCGAGAATGTTATATTTGCAGAAAGCGATCAACGAAAGTGAAGGTGAATGGTCGAATAATAAAAAATTATTGGCGTTGAATGCATCGAATGGTGATATTCGTCGTATCATACCGAAAGGTTTCTCATATTTTGCGATCGATTTTGGATTACAACCTGGTTATGCGCATTTGATTGAAGATGAGCAACGATTCCCAACGAATTTTGCTCACGTAAGTTTCTAGGTTTTTTTTTTCAGCTTTGGTTTTTTTATTTTTATTTTCTCTTTTCAAATAAGCCATTTTATATTACTATTGATTTACAGCGAATTGCAAAGTGGTATTAAAATGTTTGTTGTAAAATAGGATCAAGCCTTTTTTGCAAATTGGCGCAAATGTACGAGATGACGCAATGCATCGATTAGAGAATGGAATTCGATATGTTCAAACATCACTTTGCTTTTCTCAGAGCTTTTTTTAATGCGTTCCTAACTGTGAATCACATTCGCTGACGTATAAATATTTAGTCAATAGCTGAGTGTCATCTCATTGCCTATGTGGTGCTTCTCTAGTAGGGTACTAGTGCAATGTGGTGATTTTAAATATTATCGAATTGAATCCTCGCTGGCTTTTTTCTTCCCCGCTTCCCTCCCCATCCTCTCCTTTCCCTTTCATCTCTCATTCCTCTCCCTATCCCCCCCCCGCCGATATAAAAAGTCGCTCGTTACACAGTATATTGGCAAGCGCGTCTCACTATCTATTCTCGTGCTAATGATTACACAATAATAGACAATAACAAAAAAAAATGTGCATTATTACAGGAAATAATCGGAGGGATGCTTGATTTGGATCATACACGTTGGAGGAAAATTGTGCATATTGGCAAAGATGAAGAGAAAAGAAACACTGATCGACTTAAACAATTATGGGCACCATTCGATTGGACTGAAACGGTGAAAAAATCGTTGACTGACTGAGAAAAGAGAAGTTTGTAATGATTAAATTGGTGCAGAATAGTTTTAATTCCTCAAATAGCAACTCTATATTTGCACAGATCGAATCTCATCTCATATTTAATAGCTTCCCCTTCTTTTCTTCTATTCATTATATAGAGTTGGAAAATAAGTTGTTTTTATATTCTAGAAATTATATTGTTGGTGATATATTGAGCTGAAATTTTGAGTGATACCTCACCCATCTATCTATTCATTTTTCCTTTCCTCTCTCTCAATAAATTTTTTTTTCCGAGTCAGCTCCGCCATTTTCTGAATTTTATGGACGTATAGATGAATTAAAGTATGGTAGAAAAATCTTCAGATGTGAAATTTGATGTTTATCTTTATGTGGTAGAAGGCGCACAGAAGTGATTCTCGTCACGTGCTATTGTCTTTTTTGTCTTATATTATAACTCTTCATGAAATAATTTCTTGCGGACTCTGTTCTTTATCGTTTTTTTTTTGGCGTTGTATTTTTGTTTGTCGATATTTTATGTGGTACTTGAACATACGTGATTGAAGGAGGTCTAATTCTATGGGAGATGTTTTCTTGGGAAACTTTTCTGCTTCGTTTTGAAGAGAAATAAGAGGATTTTACTAGATTTTTCTTACACTATAGAAATACACTAGTCAAAACTTATCAAAATTTGAATTTTTCTCTTTCAAATGAAATGGGGAAAGTGAAAAATGAGAGGTGAGAATCGGAAGGGATAAGATCGGTTTCTGACCAGATGAGCTTTCCTTCTTCCACTTCAGTGGTTGATCATGGTGATCTGGAGTGGTGTAGGGATCATCGAGATTGTTATCTGCTATCGTCGACTTGTCGTAGTGTATTTGGTTTACTGCGAATGCTCGTAATGTTATATATCGGTGGATCTTTATAGTGGGAGATGAAACTGCTATTGATGAGCTATGTCTATGGAAGTTGAAGTGGTTTATCTTTAGTTCTTTTTCGTTTTTTTTCATTTCTGCGGGAAGTCGCCACACCTGTGAAATAAAAATTCTTATGTGGATTCTTCTGATACTAATTTTAATAAAGTTCTCATAACCTTCTATTATTAAAAGAATTAATTTTTTTTTAATAAAAGGAAGTGGCAAATGAAACATTTCGATGCAATCGATTAAATTCCTATGAAGAGGAATTATTCACCGTGAAGGCATTTCAAGTGGAATCCCCCTTTTTGTTACAAATATTTATGCATATTCAAATATCGAAGACGTTTTCAAAAATAAATCCAATTTTTAATCCAGTGTTGGATTGCTCTTTTAATTTATTGTGTTTTATGCGTTTCATAAAATTTCTTTATTCTTTATAGACTTTGCACTAATTATTACATTTTATCAATGAGCAGCTCTCATCAGTTCATTACCCCCCCCCCCTTCCCCTTCCCTCCCTCTTTCTCGTCAAACTCAAACTACCATACATAAGGAAATGATGGGCGGTGTTCAATGGTCGAAAAAAAAAATAGAACGGCTGTCTCAATCAGCGGCTGATCGAATTCGAGTCAGTCCGGTACTCAACTTACTGTGGTCAGTGTTTAGAGTAATTCCTTCATGGAACATACTTTTAATAATAGAACACCGGTCAGGTTTGTTGCAACCTTACTGCTTACTTTTAACTGTCAGCAACCGGAGTGACTCGCTTCCGGTTGAAACATCGAATGTATTAAAGAAGCAATCTATCAAGGTTAACGCGGCTAAACATTGTTATGTTTCAAAGAGTCTTTCCTATACAACAAGAAAGATCTAATGGGCTATCGTACTCCTGCATTTATAAGCACTGGGGCTCACAACGCTCACAACTTTTCACATTTCAAAACAAAAGGTGAGGGAAAGGGAGTTCACGAAAAGGGAAGATGTGATAAATTAATTTGGATGAACTAATAAATAATTTCTACATTAATCTTCATATTCTTCTATTGCTAACATTTAAAAAACAAAAAATTATTGAGAAGTGAAACGATTTTTTTAATATTTTTCCCCAAACTTGATACCAATGCATTATATCACTGTCTGTTTCTTGCATGTCTATGTCTGTCTTCCGGTTGGTTTTAACGAAACAATTAATTAGGAAACCAGAGCTACCAAATTATGCCCACTGAACATATGAGATAATTTCCCGTTAGTGATCTCTCATAGCAGGAATGAAATCCACCCATCGAAATAAATAAATAAAATAAAATATATAAAATTGGTCTATCAACGAAATTGTCGGCAGTTTAAAATGCCCAAAAATTTATATATGCCCTCGATGAGCTGCAACTTTTCATTGAATGACTCCTAAAATTACGGTTGCATTATTGCACATATTCAATGCAACCGGCTATTCGCTTGATCGGGACTGCTAAAGCACATATCATGCCATCACTGCTGGCGCACTTTCCTGGCCACCTCAAAAAGTAATGAAGAGTTTCACTTACAACAGGGAACTGAACGCAACAAGCACCAACCCCTAAAATTGAGGAACGACAAGAAAGGATTGCGTTTGAATGCGCTCATCGAGTGCGTATATCGACGCGTGCGTGCTGCGTAGCGGTGCCGTTTGGTCGCATTTCGAGCGAGGCCACGTCGTGCTGCAGAGTGCGGATAAGTGGTTGAGAAACGTTTCGGGGATTGAGGGTGGATCGGTGGAGTGGTTTTTTTATTTACCCGACGGGTTTCACGGGATATCGTTTACGATTCGGAGATGGGTAAACCACTAAGGGTTTCGGTATCATTGTCGTCGTTGAATTCAGAAAACCGTATTTGTACACGTTCGTCGACCGCTTCGATACATCTGCCGGGAGTAAGCGTTTATGAATTTTTTTTTTAATTCTTGTACCTGTAACTTATCTGTTGTTGGCGTTGAAATTGGTTGATTTAGAATGTAGTCGAGTATGAAAAGGATGATGCCTACCTTTGTTATAATAAAGGATATTATTATAAAATATGTTCTCACCCTTTAGTGAGTGACTTCCTACAGCCGGCACCTTTTAAAGAAGTAAGTTATAAGAGCATCCCGAGGTTGTCTTATTTATTTTATTATTAATTCTCTGAATCAAACGAAAGATGAAAAAAGAGTCCCATCTAGATGCGGTAGGACAAGTTAGTAGCGTATTCGTTAATCGACGATTAAACCCTCGACTGAGAAATCTTTTTCAAGGATCGATCACCTTTCATCCACGAGTCCATCGACCGGAGAATAGAAAATAGACCAATCGAAGGGGTTTAACCAACTGAGTTTTACCAAACGGGTTAACCAATCAGAAATGACGACTTTTGTTTTCTTTTTTTATCGTTATAAATGTTCTCTTTGCACTATTTCCTCGATATCCTTTGAAAATTGATTACTAGAATTGGAATCTTGTTTTCTTAGGCCGAAAAAACACAAATTTAAATGTGAATTAAATAGGATCTTTTAAAAAATTTTTGTAGAAAGGAACATTTTTCAAAAATAAAAACAGAAGAGAAACTTTCAAAAATTCACTGAAATTCTGGCGCAACCTTAATTCGAACGCGAACTTGGTGTTTTCCATTTATAGTAAATATATCGTTATAAAGCTTAATGGTTTTCACGCAAAAAGTTTTATCATTCATTCAGAAGATCAAATACGATGACTTGAAGCCGGCATGTATGAACAACAAAAAAGCGATCAGTCGAACACCGATGATCGGCAAGACGAATATTGTGATATCCGCCACTTCTCATCTTCACCATCCTCAACAACAGGTAGTTATTTCAATAATATTGCATGTTTTTATTTGAATGGAAAAACCATATCTTTGAATCCTTATCGCGAAAATCCATTTCAAAATGCTTCAACGTCGAAAATTTTAGAGAAATTTTTGATGGCTATTCGCTCTGCTTCCCATTTTTTTCTATCCCCTTTCCCTCCCAATCTGTTTGTTTTAAGAGGAAAAACATTCTTAAATTTTATTTCTTCGATTTTACTTCCACACGACTGTGCGCTGTATGCTAAATTTCTCGAATAAACCTAAATAGTTTTTGGAAATTCGAAATGCCGCAACAACGTACGAGATTAAGCTGAAGACTTTTTAAAATGATCGTAATAATTAATATTTTTGATGAAAACTTCCGCGATGATTTCACGATCTAATTTGTTTCACGACCTTCTATTTCTTTACTGTTTTAATTTTATTTATTGATGTGTCCGATGTGCTTACACATCGATCAATTAACCGACCTTTAATATCCCCAAATATTACCACAAAACTGAGGGGAAAAGGAGAATGCAATGCTTTCAGAAAGAGGGGTGAATGTGCATTGATATATTCAGCTAGTTATATTGGATACCATAACTCTCATCCCCATTTCTGTAGGAAATTTCTGAGGTCGAAAGGTTATTTGCAGTATTGAACTGTCTCTATCGGCTAATATTTTATATGAAAACGTTATTGCTATTCTCGATGAAAAGATTTTCATTATAATACACAACATTTGTTTACATTCCAAATATAAAAATATTTTTATAAAAAACGTTTGCTTCAACGATTTATTGGAGGGAATTTAAAATTAACCATCTATATTCGGGAATTCTTCCTTTTTCCCTCTCTCACCCCTTTCCCCTCCACCCTTTTCGCCTTTGCCGATCCTTCATATAGTAGGAATTTCTGTTCATCTTTTTATTAAATAAAATAAACGGACATATAAAATCGGAAATATCAATGAATGTATTGGAAAATCATTGTGCATTCATCTTTTCTTTCTTGTTGTCTCTCTCTCTCTTTCTCTCTCTCTGGACTGCCGCCTTACGTTTCGCCTTTTTTTATTTCGTTCTCACGTAGTGACACTTTCGCATCGATCGATATCGGAACTGTACCCCTATTACCTTATTGAAAGTGCTATCGTGAAGTGCAATTGTTTTGCTTGAAAACGATTTTCTTTTTTTCATTATTTCATAAAATTTATCGAAATTTAAAAAAAAATTTTTTTTTTCACGGAAGGAAAAAAAAATAAAAGAAAATTTCTGCCAAAACGTAATTAACGAAAAAGACAATTTTTTTCGGTAGTATTTTGTACCGTCTTATTTTTATAAAAAATGTTATTGATTAAAAATTGTTTTTTTTTTTCAAATTTTATTTAATTATCCTTCATTATTCATATATTCACTTCAATTTTCATTCAGCTATGCATTATTTAGCACCATCTCTTGCATTCTTATTTCATCTCTACCATTGTTGAATTGTTGATCTTATCCCCGTTTTGCGTTCTATCACAGCCTCATTTTCACTACTTTTTTTGTTTAATTTGCATAAATTTGCATATAGGGTGATTGATATACGCCTTATATGTGCATCCTTCAATTTAGTTCATACACCCCCCTCCCCCCCCCCAAAAAAAAAACCTGATATTCATTAGGTAAGTTTCACTGTAACAATGAAATGCATGAAATGCAATGGACTGTAATTTATTGCATATGCAACATGATTGCAATTACCAGAACTACAATCAATGCAGTTTATAGTTTTAGCAATAGCTATCGAAAAAATCAATGAGATTTCAAGTACACTCATGATACGTGCAAACTGCAAAGTACATAAAATTATGCGGAAGAGAATAGAAAAGCATTGATTGATATTTCAATCGCAATTTGCATCGACAGAAACAATGCGAGAAGGAAAATTGCTGAGCCGATATGGAATTGATAAATGTTGCCAAAATTTGCATAAGAAAGGTTTTTTTTTTTTTGCATAAATTTATTTTGAAATTTGCATATCTTTTGCACAATTGAAGAAGCATAATTAAATAGCGGGGTTACACTGCATTCCGTAAATTTCTTCAGTTGGTTGATCAGCACTGACTTGTGCAATCGGTTGATCGTCGTTGATTGGCGATCGGTTGATGATTTTCCATAAGTTTATAACTTACCAAGAGTTGTTTTTCTTTTCTTCAAGAGATATTTATAAATTTTACTTCGGTCAAGAGGGGAGCACTTTTCAGCAACCTTTGACAACTATCAAGGTGGAGGATTCGCATAAGAAGCAACAATCGCCTCAAGAAACTCGTGGCAGTGAGCGTCTGGAGATTCCAGCGTTCAGAAACGTCGGTCGAATGGAGCCATTGAGGTCGACACCAAGGCTAAACGATGAGGTGAGTCGATGCATGTTCTCGTTTCTGATCGATTCTATTCGCGAGGCAACAGCTGCTCTATGCAAACGTTGTCTCTGCCATTTGATTTATTCAATTTTAAAATGAGTGAATCCCATCCCCTCGGCCTTCAAAAAAGTTTGAAAGTGATATTAAGGAATAATTCAAAACAGTGATTGTAAATTTGTGTTTATATTCTTTGTTTGGCCGTTTATATATTATAGGGGCGAAAGGGTAGTATGAGCAAGGAATGTTTGAGAGTGGCAGCGAAGCGCGGGTGGCAACTTTAAAGGGAGCGCTTATCGATTTGCATCGAGCGGCACAGCTGCTCTCTCATTGCCCACAACCTTTCTCTCTCTTTTCGATTCCTTGTACGTCATCGATGCGTTCGCTACATCATTGCTAAACACAAAGATCACATTGTGTTCATGAAAAAAGAAAGGGAAAGTCTTTATTTCTAATCAAATAAAATGAGATTATTGGTGGTGAGATTAAAAAAAAATTGCTTTCTTTTACTTCCAAAAAAAATTCCCCTCCTTGAAATTCCAGAAAACTCTGGATGACGGGTCCTAAATCAAAAATATTTGGAAATATAATGTTGTTACCAACAATCAACACCTATATTTTGGGGAACTGCAGATCGATATGTTAATGATCCAGCTCATATTAGAATAAATATATTTAAATCATATTTCAAATGAGCTAAGAGAGTATTTTTATATTCATTCCATCCGTATATTTAACTAACATTCATAAACTCTTTCATGGAATATTTCATAGAAGGAAGGAGGAATGGGGAGGGAATGAGAGGTAGGATGCATAAATATATATTAGTAGCACTACTCAATTATTTCTGTATATTGGTAATACCGATAATCACCTCCGTCATCAGTAAAGGTGATTGTCAGTAATATTATTATATGCATAAAAACACAGTTGACTTATATAATAACGGCATCGGGTTTTTTAATTGAAGAATTGATTGTGAGCAACGATTGTAGATAGACTATTGGCAAAGACACAAGATGGAGAATTAGAGAAGTACGAATGTAAAACGTGCAAAGGTGTAATAGTGCAAATACGTGTATAACTATAAGAACGTCGTTAGAAGTTTAATATGCCGTATTCGCGCTATTTCGAATTTTTTCGACTTTTTGACGTTCGCACTTCTTTAGTTAATTTATGTGTCTTTTCGGTCAATCGACTTCACTTAATATCGTCTCTTTATTCGAAACTAGTTCCAAACATTCCCAAAAATACACTATGTTTTATCAATCACAGTTTATATGCAAAATATAGAAACGCTGCCTCGATTCGGAATCAAATGAGGGAAAAATTCCTGAGCCTAGTCGAAGAGTTCATAAAATTATCTAATCACATCGGAGAGCGGTAAAATGCCTTTTTAAATTGAAAATTTTATAATAAACCCACTAAAATTTAAAGAATCTTTTCGTTCGGCTCGTCTGTTTATTTCAAAGTGCCGAAGTGGGAAAACATACAAAAGCATGTGAATATGAACAAAAAGGAGCATCTTTCACAAAAGCACAATATAAACGAATAGACATTTAATATAACGAGTGGGTATATTAATTATACCGGTGGGAAGTAGATTCTAGACTCGTATAACGCGAGATTGGAAAACATGCAGAACACTGTTTGTACTGCAACATGCTCTAGCGAGATGAAACCGATGCGCACGTCGACTACAGGGACGGGCAAACTCAAACATTTCTGACGGCGGGATGTCGGAAAATGCATTCTAGCCACATGAATCGACCATTCTCCTGATCGTTGATTGCGTTCAAATCCAACAAAAATGCAATTTTCGATTATTTTTTTTTTTAAATTATATTTTCTTACGTATAAAAGAAGTTGCCTTTGCAGTACATAACCGCCTACCTCTATCATCTACCCGATATTTAGTGTTCCGTTAACGCACATATTGGACATACACAGATTAAGGATGATGAGGGAGGGATTCATTGAAATTACTTGTGGCATTCACTTCCGGGATTACGAAAATCCCCACCATTTCCTCGAACTGATTTATAATTGGGCTCAGTTAAGCCTGTGTTCAGACACACCAAAGTACTGCTTCTCATACTCTATGAATATTCTTTTTTTTTTTCCAAGAACAAAAGAATCCCAGTTGTTATACTTCCCTATACATATTCGTATATAGCAGTGTGCATCCCCTTCATACCTTTGCATAGTTTTACCTCCTATATCTGCAAAAAGGTTAGTGGTGCCCCTAAGACGTCTTTGTAAATAACGAACGAGTGCATGAATGATTTTGATTTTAATAATAAGGGGCATCTACCTTACGACCATTCAATATTAGAAGTGAGAGAGGAGAGAGGGATCAATCGGTGAGTTTAATGGGTAATCGATAATTACAGATGTCCACAGATGAGGCGTATTTGAAACGACATGAAAAATACGAAAGGCAGGAGAAGTCGATAAAGCGTCGTGATCGTATTTGGCAAAGAGAGGAACAATATCGGTATGTGAAGGACGTTTTTGAACGAAAATGAAAACACTAAATTAGGGGAGCTTATATTATTCAGCTGCTAAATATAATTTAGTGGGCTGCACCAAGTGGTCGTAGTTTTGAAATATATACTTTGCATGTTCTAAAGCTGGATTTCAATAACCCAGAATTGAAAGAGTGGGATAGAATAATACAAAGGATACAAATAGGTCCTCTTCAGGTGTTGGAGATGGGGAGGGGGGGGGGCGGGTAGGACCGAGCGGTAGGATCTATCTAGCGTAGTGGGCGTGGTTCATCATTTATGGGTTCTCGCGCGCAGTATATCGTTATGATTCGATGTTTTCTCGATTATTTTTTAAAAATGTGAATCGCAAATGCTCAACTTTTTTTAATTTTTATGAAAGTTTTAATTTTATTTAAAAAGGAAAATGCGTCAACTCATAGATAAATAATGAGAACCCTTACTAAATGCAAGAGCTTTCGTTTTATTTTGAATGCCCCAAGAGGGATTTTTTGCATTTCCTATCTTTAGGGGCTTTTTAAATAATTTGAAGTTAGGAACCTGAAAAATTGTGATTTGTGACTGGTAAATACAAAAACATAAAAGGTATTCAGTAAATACTGCAGCATACGAATTTTTTTTTCGTGCTTTTTTTAAAGCCCGCTGCTGGCATAGCATCACTAGTAGTCATGGGGAAAAGGAGGCGGAGATTGACCGTTGCTACGGTAGCCGATCGCGTCATTTTTTAAGCGTTCGGGCCGAGAAGGCGGCCGATAGCCGATAAATATTTAGCGGCGTATTATTAAAACGCAGCCCGATGAGAGGGTTGCGTCATATGCGCTCACACTTAGAGAGGCCAGCGGGAAAGGGAAACGCACTCTGCTAGCAAAAAGCAGCGCATAAATGAATGCATTCGTTGCCTTTGTGCAGCTATCAGATCTATGGACCACGCCCACATCACTACGCGGAGACACACCCGCCTGCGATCCTTCCCAGTGCTCTCGTAAAGCTGGCACTGAAAACGCTAGCAATCGGGGGTTGACTATGATGGGACGATGGGAGACTGCTGCTACAAAATGACTTTTCTCGCAGTTTTAAGCTGACCAATCCATTTTTTTTTGGCCAGGCGTCCTCACTGAAAGACAGCTCGTTACGAGACGTTAAAGTTGGCGATGCATAAATGTTATTGCTTCGGAAGAACTTGTCTTCGATTAGAGTACTTCCGCTTCCTCTTTTCCTTCCAGTTCTTTCCAGCAGCAGTTCTTAGTAAAAGGCATTAAGCTTCGAGGGAATTATTTTCAGCTGCAGATGACGACTCCACTGGAGAAATCATTCAGCCGAGATAGGAGGCGATAAGGAAAATGTCAAGTTGTAGGATAGAGTGAAAGTTGTTACGAGGACATTTTTCTCTGGGGTGAGCCCTTTCTGGGGCTCAGCGAGAGGTTCATGGGGAAAGGCTCAATGATTGAGATCGTCCACATCGACTGCATCGGCTTATTAGGTGTAGCAACAATTTGCATCCATCATGCAACTAACGTCGAAGAGGTGTTGTTATAAATTTTGTGCGTTTGCAAAAGGAAATACGCGAGAGAATCCGCGACGTTATTCACTTTTGCGTTCCACTCTTCTGAGCAGCCACTTTCATAATTAAGCAAGAAATAATAGGTATGCGAAGTAATACTTTCCTTTTCTAATTACTCTCATTGCTTGCGGAGAATCGTGAACCATTTTCCAATGTTTCAATTAATCACAAAGAATTTTCGCAACGGAAGCAGTTTAAAGCGAAGAACAAGTCGACGCATAGTGCACTAAATTTTTTCACACCTTTAATCGCCTGTTAACTTCTCCAAAAGTTGATAGAACACTATGAACTATGATATGGGTCATTAATTGTCGTTATTTATAGCCGCCAAGTTTCGCAGTTTTAAAATCAGTGAATGCCGGGGTGCTATAGTGAAGGCGCATCACCACGATACTTGTCCACAAAGCAATTTGGCAAAAGCATATAATAAAAAGCCAGCTAGGGCAACTCGGCGATGCAGCTGTCGCCTCTCATCGTTTCCGGTGCACAAGAAAAAACAAAGCGGAAAATTTCTACTTTGTAGTATTTATTCTGGCAGTATCCTGCGTGTGTCAAGAATATCACTATTTTTACAAGGCTTCCCACGACTTGGGAAGCTATTCCGCATCTACCTCGCTTTGAAAGGAAAATCTGATGTGTTCGATGACCGCTTGAGAAAAAATATATGCACGTATTTAGATACATTCTAAGGTATTTCGAAAAGGTTTTGAATGATGCTAGAAAATTGAGCGGGTAGGTAATCTGTTGGTCGGACGCTTGCATCTATGATTCACATACCCGCGTCTCGCTCGCTGTTCATGTTGTTCTAAACATGTCTTAAGAAGGCTGTTTTTTGTTGCTACCCGTGACCTTCCCACCCTATATGTGCAGCTAGCGTTTCGACATCCACATAGTCATAAGCTATCGTATTCGGTAGTGTTTTACCGTACGGCTACATGTTTAGTTGATGATATTAGAATGCTATAATACACATGGTTGCCCTTATTGTTTACTTAAGTTCCTTTTAGAAATTGGCAAAATTTCGTTAAAGTTTTGCACGTTGAAGGGACTTTTCCTTAAAAAAAAACTGTTATATGTCATGCGTTGGACGCATTCCAATTGGTTTTTGTTCTTCTTCGTCACGCTTCACTGGCCACCTACCGTTTGCTTCTAGTTTTCAATGCGCTTAAGTTCAACACAAAACGTACAGCCCTTTCATTCTTCCTTGTTTTCCAGGAGGGGGTTCGTTATTCATCTTTCTTAGAAATTTAGGGAATGCAGGTTTAAGTCCTATTGAAGTTGCGATAAGTGAAAGGCATTTTTTAGTGGGCTATTGAGATATGGTTCAATGCGCTCTATATTACTAAGAGATGATATGAAAACATGAAGGCATTTTTATTTCAGATTGCATTTGATGAAGATCTCCACAGATGAGGGCCCTCCACCACCGAAACTACAAGTGATTGAAGTGGTTTCGAGGATGCCCAAATGCAGAAGGCATCATTGAGCTGTTCGCATAATGTATATAAGCGTCCCTCTGCATCCGGGTCTTGTCTCGTTGTGTGTATCATTGGTCACGCCCAATCAACTGTTTTATGTTCTTTAATGCCCTCACAAATAAAAGATCTTTTCATTTCCATCACTCTCTTTTAGTTGAAGAATAATAATGCAACCGAGGGGCACTTCTAAAGCCTATAGAAATAATTCGCAGATGATTAGTGCTGCAATAGACAAAAATTAGAAGATAGGTTAGCGAAGTGAACATCGTATCTCAACGTGACGCAAGTAGATCACTGCAATAAAACGGTCGCCATATTTCAGGATCGCCGGTCAGTAGTATATGGCCTGAAATTTGAACTACCTTTCTTCAAAATGATCCCATATTTGCCGATACCACATTAAGCCTCTCTCAAGAATTGTTAAACAGCTAGCTTAAAGAAATGAAAGCTACTACAAGCATGACACGAAGTCTACACAAATCACCCAAAAAACGTCGGAAATCAGTTGTGTAAAACGCTACCATTAGATATGTAATAAAAACCTAGTGTAATATCGCACAAAAAACTTTTGAGCTCTACTTTGATGGATAATTTCCACTGAGCAAACTTCACTCCCGAAAACTTTTCATGCAGCCTATAATGAAACGCATTACAAACCTCTAGAAAATCTACTATATAGCCTATGAGAAACTTCACTTTGAACGCTGTCAGCATAAGACGTGCAAAAGGTTTTACTGCAAAAAACTCATAGAAGCCAGTGAAAAATCCACCGCCATGCTCCTGAAGGTATATCCGAACTCACGTTGAACGTGTTGATAAAAGGTTGCAAGGTTGCTGATCACGGTTGGAGGTGAAGTATTTATAAGACTGGCTGGCCGTATACAACATACGAGCATATGAGTTTTTGCGACGGAAACACAAAATTTCGGAACAATTCACTTCTGCAACGCAAAGAAGACGAAGTCAACGCGTTTTAAAAAATGACTTGCTTATTTTAGCATTCCTTGGACGATGACGTCCGTTATTATTTAAAATCTTAGTATTTTTGGCACCAATGCTAAATTACAGTCAAGAAACCGATACATGCTAATCTCGGTCCGAATTGCACTTGTATTTTTGTGATGCAATTGGATGCAAGCTTGGAGAATACGATCACGCACAATCGGCGATTTTGCATAGGCAATTAGGCGAAGAAGTGATGAAAAATTATACCTTTGTACTATAAAAAACGCTTGCTGGGCCAAGAAATGCACGATTAGTGCAATACCGACGAATTTCAGGCTCTAGGTTGATGGTTCATGGTATAACACACCGTGTCAAAAACTTTTCCCATCGGTTATGCTATAGCGATCGGCAGTAATAAACGCATCCCAAAGCCAATACCTCCACTAATATAAGTGAGTCGGCATCTTCCTGGTACTGAATTGTGATAACGAAAATTTGAAGCATTAAAAAAAATTTACCTTCCATAATTGCATAAATGAACAGTGCGAAACGAACCCTCAAAACTCTTCAGCATCAATGTTTTTTTCTCTTCATGCTTCATCAATGTTCATCTCGCTCACATGGAGCCTCCTTCATTTCTCTCTTCTCTCTTCTTTAGCAATATAATCTCGTTGGCTCGCTCATTTCACCCTCCTTAAAGTCTTCGCTCTTTCTTAACACTTCTTTTTTCTTCAGTTTTTTCTTTCTTTTTTCTTCAGCTACACACCGCTCCGACACTGGAATATTCATAAAATTAGAGAACACGTATTCCAAAAGGGAGAGAGATATCCTTAAAGCAAAATAAGACAATGCAAAATGAAACAGCGATAAAAGCACTCAACTAGCACTCCGATTAAACATGCAATCGTCAACTACTCATCCTTTCCGATCATCAAAAACTGCACAAGGAAAAACTTTATAAAGAAGACTGTAAAAATAACAGGGGGTATATAAGCAGCCGGAAATGACAACAACAACAAAGCAGCAGCTCAAGTATTTAGTAATAGTCCCTCTCACGATCGTAAGAGCGGGACCTTCTGGAACGTCGACGGTCGTCGTAGTATGAGCGCGGTGAGGGGCTGCGCCGATAACTGCCACTATAACCTCCACCACGATACGGTGAGTAACGATCGTAACGCGGCTCGTAAAAACGATCATAACGCTCATAGCGATCGTAATCGTCATAGAAGCGAGATCTGAAGCATCTTCCCTCTGAATGTTTGATCTCTTCTAGTCAGTATTGACAATGTTCCAAATCCAGTGTCGATCTTCTACTGCGATGGCTTAAATCATTTATACGCATGCAGAAAAGCAAAGGAATAACTGGGAAATTGCAGCACTATTCCACGTAAATGAAGAATGGACCGATAAAAATTGACGCTGCAAGCAAAAGCAGCTTTTCATTTAAAGAAAAGGTATTTTAATCCCAAGCTATATGCTTTCAGATGCTCCATAACAAAACTCACCTCATGGAGCCGTAGTAGTCCCTCGGCGGTGAGTCGCGGTATCTTCCACGGTAGCCTCTGTAAGGTGATGGGCTACGTCTGCTGTATCTGCTGCTGTATCCCCTTGATTGTGACGGTGTACCCATGTATATGCCTGGAGTAGGCGTATGTGCACGCTTTGTAATCGAGTAGTCAACACGTACACGATGTCCATCTACTTCAGCGCCGGCCAACTTCTCCTTCGCCTCGATCGCGTCCTCCATTCTCTCAAAATAGACGAAACCGAAACCACGCGAACGACCTGATGGATGGTCGAACACCAGTTGCACGTTCTCGACTTCACCGTATCGTGAGAATAGCTCCTGCAAAATGACTAATATATAGTTCAGTTCAACATCACATAGCCAACATAGATGATGCAATCAGCAAACATAACAGACAGAGTATTTATTACATCTCCTTCATTTGCTTATTTGTTTCCCTCATTCCCGCAGTATGGGAAATCAATTGCGTTTGAGAAAAGTCGCGATTTACTAACGATTGAAGGCGCTAAGCTAATAATCTGATAGATAATTTCATTTATAGGTCCCGAATAACTGCAGCCACCGATGCATAAAACCTACGTTTAAAAGGTAAATAGAGCGGGAAGTACAACTAAAAAGTCAGAACACTTTTCTAAACCACCCCCTCCCCTCCCCAAGCCGTCAATTGGCCTCTATAACAGATCTCCCCCTCCTTCCCTCCAAATAGCACATTCCCTAAAAAATAAACAACTCCTTCGCCAACATCTAAAGGAATTTCTCCCAGCGAAAGTAAGCCCGCTGAGTCTCTTAAGATATAAACACGTACATAGCTGACATGAAGCTTTAAAAAACTTCAAAAGCAAAATTAATCCCACTATGGAGTACACTCAAGAAATGAGAAATTCGTAGTCATAGCACCTCTAAACCCTTATATTCACTTCTGTTTTCTGAATGTTAATATAGCTCACATATTTCTAGGCCAAAATATTATTGTCTCACCACCACTAATCGTTCGCTATAGAGAATGTATTCACTAAAATTTGCACAGATATCAGTTTATAAAGAGGTGCAAAGTAAAACTCACTCTGAGATCACGTTCCGTAGTGTACAACGAAAGGCCGAAAACACCGAGACATTTTGATGGTTCGGGATCCTCTCTTGCCGAATAACGGCTTGGAACGCCGCCACGGGATCTGCTGCCACGATGTGAGCGTGAGCGACGTGACCTTCAATGAACGAGCTTCTTGAACACTATAGGTAACTTGTTATTATGCAAAAGCAACAACAATCCAAAGTAAAAACATCTTTATTTTAAAGAAAGAATGCAAGCGACACAATTAAAAACAACAATTTGCAACTCATTGCGAGTGTCTCTCACGATATTCATGCTAGATCAAATCAATAACTCAAAATATTTACCTGGATCGCGATCTGGAACGACTTCGCGAATGAGATCTCTTCGCACGTTCGCTGCAACGATGAATTATTAAACCAATGAGTAAAAATATGGTTAACATCGTGATACGATGAGATACCAAGCTTATTATCATAGATCCCGCCTCACAATTGTGTTCAACATCGAGATGACCACTTATTTCAGGCTCACTGCCATGAACATTGTCACCAATACTTCGCACTTATCGTGCCACAGCGCTAGTATTAGGCTACAACAACCAAGTCAAAGAATTCGGTTCAACTGGATACACAGAACGAGGAAATTCAAATGGTTGCAACTCGTCATTCAGGCTTGAAATGGTTCCTATTTATGGGTACGGTTGAAGAAATGCATTCAAAATGCTGGAACGACGAGGTCACATCACTTCTTTTAATAGTGACAGTCGTTACTTCTCTGCCCATGTCTATAATCTTGTTCCATGTAGACCCGAACGTTCATGGCAGCCGTAACAACCTCTTCACCCTTCATCCTCCTCTTCTCTCTCCTATCACTTAAATATTACTCTAAGTGTGGGAAGCGAGAGACAGGTTACTTTAATTCTTGGAACCTATATAAACGACACATTATAAGAGACTAACGAGACATCCTTGTCGCAACAGAACAAAAAACATTCTAAATAACGATCAGAGTTAGCAAACCTCAGCTGCACGGATCAGAGATGTTTCCGAGCGGTCCACTACAAAGCACATATAATTAACCTACCCAGTCACAAATAAACCTACGCCAAATTCATCTTTCTATGTTTTACGAGTGCTGAAGTGGCGAATAAAGTTACTACTATTAAAAATCCGTTCGAAAAAGCAAACACCAACCGAGATGCAGATCGAGAGCGGGATCGAGAACGAGAACGTGAACGTGAGCGTGAGCGTGAACGTGATCCAGCTTCACTTTCATCCAAGAACTCGTCTTTTTTCGAATCGATCACCTATAATACAAAACATGCGGTTCACAACAGAACTAGCAGTTTTATAAACTGTAACTCATATCACAATCACAAACTCTTCTCGAACTAGGATGTGACATCAACTCCACAATACCGCAAATAATTAGCATTAAAAAATGAAAGGGGCTTAAACGTCACGAAATATATAATGACTGTAAAGAAACATCAAGTCGGTACAACGTACGATTTTTGCGAAGTTTTTTTTTTCAACGGATCGTCTAAGTATTTACCAGCCATCTTAAAGTGTACAAGTAAATGCATTTAAAGATCATCGTTAAGTTCAGTGATCGAAATAAACTTAGCAGTTTATGCGAGCTTTGATTGTAGATGATGCCCACAATACAAAAAGGCATCCGCTCCGAACAAATCCTTTTTTCAACGCACTCATCACTTCAACACCTGACGAATAATTGAAAAACCTGAGGGAAAAAAACTATTAAAAGCTAAAGAAGATAACTTCCTGCAAATCCCTCCACGAAGCACACAATAACCAAATTGTGAGAGTTACGCTCTGATCCCTTCCCTCATTTACTTCCCACTCACACCCTCCCCCCCCCCTATCACTTTCTTTACTCCCTACCCACTCCCTCCAACCCTATTCCTCATGCCCTTCACTCCCTCCTTTCCCCTTTACTGTTCGTTACATTAATGGCACTTTACCATTATACCGTTCTGCAAACAAAATGAAGGCATAAATCTTAGAAACACGCACCTCGTCCGCCTGCTGCTGCTCGTCATCCTCTTTCACCTCATCAACAGATCCTTCTTTAGACATCCTTCAAAAACACATCGATAACACTAAAGATGCCTGCGTTGACGCTAAGAATTCAGCGAACGACCGACCGCAGAAGCGTCACTTACAATATTTCAACTAGATCAACAGGCTAACAAAAATCTATACGGTATTAAATTTAAAAGTTCAATGATTCCAAATTTGCATAAATCATAACAATTGCTCTACAACAACATCAGTTAAGAATTGATGTTCGAAAATCTCATTCCTACAATAATGAGAAACAATTGACGATACAATTCCTTACGCTAAAATTGTGTAAAATGCCTAAAGATGTAAACAGATCCACTAGACCGTGACTAATCCCTCAATTATGACCGGGGACGCCAGCCTCGAGCACAAATCTAGGACCACCCGTCTTTGTAGCATCTTACCCCTAATTTGGGATGACATTTACATATTGCTTAACAACTATTAAGACGAAAGAATTCAAAACACTATATGGGAGTGCTTCTCGTAAATTAAGAATGAAATCTACTCATCCAGGTGACGATGATATAAGGAAATGAAATTTGAGGTGCTGAGCATAACGGCATATATATATGCATATCCTGCAATCCAATAATCTCATATTATGAGTGGCAATGAAAAGCATCAATTCAATGCACTAAATAAACAAAACATACTATTGGGGAAAGATGCAAATTTCGGGTAAATTCGGGTAAATTTGTATTTTTGAAAAACAACAGAAAAGAAAGAAATAAGAGAAATAAATTTCAAGTCCACTTTCTTAAACGAATATAAAATCGACTAAAATAAATCACATTCTAATGGGGGAAAAAGCGAACATAAACTTGAACACTTCAAAGAAGTAACAATAGTTTGCATAAAGTCTTGAATTTTCACAAATTTCCAAATGCAATTGTTATGAAAAATTTTACTAAAAATTTAATGAAATAACTAGGAATGCGCTCTAAATGATTAGCAAATTAAGCGCTTTTTGAAATTCAATTCAGTCGATCCGTCGATATGCATAAAAATTTCAGAAACAAAAACAGAAATGTTTTCTAGTGGCTAGCATTGTAACTAAATTTTATAAATTATCAACAAGTAAAGACAAAAATTGAGGAAAAAGGTATTCGCTTCGTAACAGAATGCAATTTTTTTTTATAATTCTTATAAGATGGGAAACTGCAACAGAACCCATACGTGATCCGATTATAATAGCATGGTAAACTGAATCGTTGAAAAGTATATGGGAAACTTTCTTGGCACTCTGAAGTGGGTATTACTTTTTGCGCCGTTGAACGATCCATTTTAGCATTGCTATTAGGAGTCTCATCTCTATGTGCGACATAGCTAACAAAGTTTGTAATTTTGACCACATTTTTAACCAACTCAAACCTGATACACAGACACAGACACAGACAGACATATACCTAAGCAAAGATATCATGCTACTAAAACATGTTTTGTATAAAAAAAGACGTGAAAGATCAAACTAAGCAAACATTATATTGGGTAGATTGTAACGTCGAAACCCTGGAAACAGACCACTATCAAAAACGCACAATATATAAGTAGAGAAATGACGTCATCATCAGGCGTTTTGTTCTAAAAAAAGATGAATTGTAGATTCAGGAAACCGTGGCCAGTATTGTACTGGAAGATAAACGAATCCCACATCTATTCGCATCAACAAATCGCATTACTCTCAATAAAGCACAAGCAACACTCTCACATCCAAGTGCCAATAATAAAGCTTAACAACCAAACTAACTGACAACGGATAACGTTTATCACAACTAAACCCTCCCCCATTTGCATCAACCATCTACACGAGTAACAACAATCGCGACTGTTAGCGTTTGCGCAAACGCTTTTGTTAGCGTACGAATATGAAAGTTCAACGAATTTCGTATGTTTGCGAAAACAAAATTTTGACAACAATATGCAATCTGTTACAGCCTAAAAGCGTCTTCTTTTTGATGAGCATTACTAGTTGGTTACTGTATTAGTAGGTCTTAGATGGGACTGATAGCTTTATCAATGATAGAACAACTATTTAGAAAAGTTGTAGATGATAGGGATTTATAAGTGCACATAGGAAGCGAATATTTAGTACACACAATGCAAGATGGTAAAGGCAAATATATCAGATTCTTGTTTGACTGCACAACCTCAGCAAGCATCAAGAATTCAACTTTAGTTGTCACCTCGTTTTGACAGCCCGAGATGTACCCCAATGAAAACATACCTTTTCGCTATTCCTTGTGACACAGCGATATCGGAATGCACTCACTATTCATGCAATCGTTGGATATAACGTCTAGTTGGAATTGACCAAATTTATGTCACTATAAGCACAAATTGAAATCACCTTTTTCAACGAATCATCAATAACTTGCTAAATGAGAGAGGCTAAGCAACAATAAGTTTCTTTTAAGTGGGAAGGGAACTTAACGTTGTTGGCGATGAGGACATAGCGTAGCAAACAACAAAGGGATTACCATAAGCAGCCGCATGACGATAGCGATACACATAAAACAGGATACATGGAAATACATAGATTATATTTAAACCTTGATTTTATTTAGCACTCCTAATTAAGTATGCTTCCCATATAGTCTTTTTTCATTTTATAAAAAATTTTCAATTATTTACTTCTATTTTCGGTTTTTTTTTCTTGCATAGACATGGAAGGATTGTTTTATAATTCAACAAATAGCTTCCAAAAACATTCCGAAAAAAAAGAAGACTTCGACCGATAAATGAAAAATAACTCTCTCTTAATAAATAAAAATACCAATAACTTTATGCATAAATTGTAAATGCAATTAAAAAGTATCGAAAAATAGAAGAAATAATAAAAAATAACATCATTACATTTAAATTGAAAATGCAACTAATAAACGAACATAACGATTCGAAGAATGGTCGAAATTCACAAAAACGATAGTTTTACGATCAACGAAAAACATTCCGCTCATTTTTCAAACTGGAAAATACCCTCATACGAACATCAAATCATCAATTAAGGTGCTCTTTGATTTGATCGGTGTAACTTCTATACGAATTCCATTTCGGTGTCAACGATTGGCCATAAATCTATACTTAACACATCTCCTAGATTTAAACAAGATAAAAATATTACCGCTGATATGTAGTATTTCCTAATAAAAAAAAAAAATCAAAATTTTTTTTTTTTCATTTTCCTCATAACCAATTCAAACTTTCCAAACTAATAAAAATCAATGTTTAGCTTAATTATAAAAACTAGCAAAGCAAACCACTGAAAAGTAAACACCTTACAGCCAGCGAAACGCCTTCTATTCCATTTCATTCCCCCCCCCCCCCGTCCAAAAAACTTTTTTGGTATTCGCACAGACATGATATAATATATAAATTTTCCACAATTATAGACCTATATTTATTTAAAATCACTTCTCTAGTGGTACTTCCGTATTTCATTTTGTATTTTAAAAAGCAGACAAGTGTGATGACTATCGTTTTCCCCTTCGCACTGATAAAACCACAACAGCCAATCTCCGCCGAAGGTATTGTGCCCCATTCCCCCAATGATTTCTTCCAAAGTTGACATCCCTTTGTTTGACATCAAGCAGAAACTACCATAGCGGTTCTCCATCCCTTTAATGTTGGCACAGACAAATCAATTCCACATCCCAGGATACCGGTACACAAAATCTGGATTAGAAATCACCAACAACGAGAGCAACCCATTGCTAACAAAATCTGAGAATATCAAACGCTTGCTGCAGATTCAAATGCTGTTGCATTCAACGGATTCTCGCCCAACAGTGTTTATTGCGCTCACTTTCAGGTTATCAACAATATGGAAAATGCCGTTTTTAGGAAGTTTCCGCCCTTAAGAAATACGAGTCACACACTACTCAGCCTGAGTAACATAACCTCTTCTCAACCGTTTACCCAAAAGATTGTTATACCTATTTTCTCGTAGAATCTGCGAAAAACACTTCTCATATTCGTTGCATTCCCCAACAGGATGGGTCCGCTGATCACTAATTTTTTGTGTTATCGACGTAAAGCGAGAATCTTATAACATCGAAACATTTGTGTTATATCGATGGGTCCAATTCCCCATTTCTGCTTAAAACACAGCAACCTTCTTGTCCAAGTCATACGTCTCTTCCTTCAACTCTGCCTCCAGTTCATATCACCCACTCCTTTGCCCACCATTTACTACTTGTTTCCGTTGCGACCCCTCTTCGCCCCACTCCGGCAGTTGCTCACGTTCGCAGGCAATTCATTAGTTCTTTACTTGCAGCCAGCTGATTCCAAATCTTCACATACACTTTAAGCGACTATAACCCATACTCGCGATAGACTGAAACACAAGCGAGTTTGAGAGGCCAAACGAACGTTTTGCTGTTCCTTATTGTTCATGCTGACATGCTTTTTGTGTTTCCCCCACTTCGAGACGTTAGAAATATGAAAGCACCAAATTTCGCAGCCGCAACTTCTGTGACTTATGCGTTGAAAGTACCTCATAAACAAACGATCAACCATATCCACAAATATGACGTCACTACAATTCTTGTAGAGACTTGCAGTGTGCATACAAATCCCAAAAAATGCTTCGATAAACGTCCCTCATGAAACTTGAAAAAATCACACCGCCGAAGTAATCAAATAAAAAAGCGCCGACTGACTGTATTTTTCCGATCACGACTTTGGAAAATCCATAGCACATGGGGCTTATAATCGAGATCTCACGGTATATATGCTGCCAACATTCGATCGCTAAAATGCAACAGAGGTATATTAGTACAAAATTTATTAAAAATAAGAGATGCCCTTAAATATGAAACAATCAAATTATGTACAAAATAAATGACAGCAAATACGACGAGGGTTCGACAATCCTAGCCGATTCAACACACGCCCGCGTGTCACTACGCTTTAAAGAAAATGCAATAGGATAGCGCAACGAAAAAAAAAAAGAAGAAAAAAGAAGATCGCTTTATGTGTGCACCAATTTTGATGGAAATGACAAACGAACTCTACAATAGTTCACTAAAGTTTAATATGGAATGAAGGAAAAATTTACGATCTTGCATAGCAAGTATGCATAAAATAACGCTTCGACATTTGCGCCACGGACACTTGGGCCGACAACACTTGCATCACACACATCAATGAAATGCGCATCTCATCACGCAAATGGTAGTCGTCTTTAAATGCCAAAATAAGAGAAAAAAAATGGCGCAATGTACTAATAAAAACTGTGAAATTGGTTGGATTATTTAGTGATAATAAAATAAACGAACGATACAATACAAAAAAAAAAAACAGACGAAGATGTATAAATTATAAATCACCTAAAATACGAACAATGAGTCCGAACTATGCAAATTGGCCGATAGATCAACGATAACGTCTAACATCTTCGTCCTAAACCATTTCTGAAAAAAATTACTTATTTCTAATAAGAACGCTAAACAGTTTCCGACTCATCAGATTTACTTCGATCATACATAAAAGCGATCTTATAAAGAGAATACTGCCCCTACAATGCTCATGCTTGCTTAATATTTAGACGGTAATTACTCTAAATTCCCGAGCTCAAAAATAAAAAAATAGATATGCTCAAGTTTTGATGAAGACACCTGAAAACATTTCCCACCTAGAATCACCTAACCTATTACATCACTTTCCGCTTAAAGGTTACCTCACTGAGTCTTCTTCCACCTTTACGTTATACAGACACCATTCGCATGGTGCATAACAACCCTTACCTAACGGAAGCAAAAGAAATGCCTTTTATTTTTCTATATCATTCTTCATCCCCCCACCCACTCTGTGAGTATGCACAATCGTAAGACAGGAATGACCTGAAAATCAATTGATGACAGAGGTGTACAGTTTAAAGGAATATAAGTGCAGACAATGCAAATAAAAGGATAACACATCGACCCTCGCAGAGGGTGCACAGCAAAACATCCATCAGAGATGATATTCAAACTTTTTCGTAGGGGATAAGAACCGTTCAAAGTCAGCGGCTCATAAACAATAGTAATAAAGCCATCTCTTCAAGAAATGGTACCTAAATTTAAGGTTAAGTAGGTGATGGCAACCTGGAATTAAAACACAAGGAGCCTCCAAGATGTTATTTAGACTCAGGTGCAATATCGGAGTGGTCATACATAGATATGCGCACAGCGCATATGTCACTTGTGGATTTTCTTCGCCTTACCCTTCTTTTTCTTTTTCATTGCACTGGTTTTCTTTAAAGCGTTCAGTACCGAAAGTTTGTCGTCGTTTGGGGTTGATGTCTTTGCAACACTTAACTGGGCCTTCAATTCTTTGTAGTTCACATAGCGTTTCTTTGGTGCACGTGCGCCCAATTGCATTGCAAGACGTGCACGTCCATCCTCCCGTTCTTTACCGTCTTCACATTCGTCAGCCGCAAATTTTTCCACCTGTAAGTATCCACTCTAGCTTTGATGAGTGTAAACAATATTGGTTTCATTGAACCGAAAAAAGTGGTAAAAAATCCTGAAAGATTGATTAGTCCACCGTACATTCGGCTTACTGCTGGATCTTATTGCGGATTAGTTCTCGCCGCTCAATTAAATTACCCACTAACATAACTCTGAAGTATTAGTAAAGACTATCATATAATTTGGAAGTAAAGCAATAGTAAAGGCGATCATATAATTTTGAAGTACCAGTAAGGCAGGACATCAGCACTCACCACCTCTCAGCACCCTTTTCCACTAAGAGATTCTTATTAAATATAACAACACAATGCAGCAGATTCCCATTCACTCAAAAATATCGCCAGGTGAACTTCTTATATACATCCTAAAAAACTGTTTCAGGCTCACTCCTCCCCCCCCCTTTACATTTTGACCACGCACACAACAATGACTACGCTTGCAGTTTAAACATACGATTCCAGAAGCTTACCCACTTTCAGCTGCCACTTTCTACGACGAACAATCGAAACAAAGGATTTAAGTTTCCACCTCCCATCCGTCGCCTACTTATAGAAATGCTTATCTTGGAGCATTAAGTTCATTTGAAGGGAGGGAAGGGGGAAAGGGAGGGGAGGAGGAAGGGGAGGGGGAAGGGGAGGGGGAAGGGGAGGGGGAAGGGGAGGGGGAAGGGGAGGGGGAAGGAAAGGGGGAGGGGGAGAGGGAAGGGGAGGGGGAAGGGGAGGGGGAGGGGAAGGAGAGCACAGAGCATGGGGAGGGAGGTGTACACCGTATAGCCACTACAGATTTAAAGTGAAGATTTTATAGAGTTGGTGGACACTCATTCTATAGTTGGTAATTTGTAAAAATATGCAAAAAGGAAAAAATGAATTGAAAACTTTTACGAAGGCAAAAGAAAATAACAAATAAAAAAAGTACTTCAAAAGTAACTCGTTTAAGTGAAGCACGGCGATCCCGTTCAGTTGGCAGATTGTAGATCACTCCTTTTTTCTTCAATATTTTTGGCGCACAACGATTCGGTGCCAATGATGACAACACACACGGCACAACCTTTAATATTCACCAAAATTAATTCTATAACACTAAGCATCGTTTCACAAAAAAAAAGTATAAAATAAAGAGGAAAATAGCTAGTAAAAATGAAAAACAACTTGAGAGGATGTAATATTTGAAGAATGTATTTGTAAGAAAATATAATACATTTTTGACTGTTTCAAAACGCAATCTCTCAAGATCACTTCATAGTGTAAAAATATAAGAGCAAACAATAAAATTACTTTAGTGTCACCTAAACAAGCTAGACTATTCAAATGATTTCTTCAGCGACTGTCGATTGTTATTTCTATGAAAAAGTATGCCACTATAGAACACAAATTACACAAACCTTTGAACATTTCAAGAATTCTGATGCCCTGTAGGAGACGTGCCATATCTTACGGGGTTTCACCAATAGTTTTTTAATTTGAAACATTTAGTTTTGAAAGGGAAAACTTTGTTAATTCTTACCGTTCCTATCGATATAAACAGTGAAAAGAAGATAACTAGAGAGTACTGACTATATATACGCAGTAATATATGCACACACAGATTTTATATTGGTAATGGATGCGTAGCATAAAACGTTGATTGAGCTCCGCCAATTCACACAATGAATATAATACAAAATTATTTTGAGTCCCCCATTATAGCATGACTCTCTGTCAAATTTAGACATGACATAAGCGCCACCTAATTTGTAATAAAACCACGGAAGGATGAAATTAACCTGCACATTGTGGCTGCCATCGGCGAGTGGGAAATCGTTGGCAACAGGGAGATCTTCAATAGTTGGCGAGCAAACAATTGACTCAACCAATTCATCGAGTGATTTCGTTGAACCACACGAAAAGAACAGATCCTCCTCACTTACACAACCCCAATCATCGTTGTCTGCCATTGTTTCAACTACGTCTGCAAACACTACTCACTTATATCAACTGTCAAATGCATATCGCTAAAGCAATCATTGAGTTTACGCAAATATCGTGCATCTACCTTCACGATCTCCGAGCCCTCCTTCGTAGCAACAACGGAACACCACAGATGACAAATGGAATAGTAATGCGAAGAAGGAGGAGAGGATGGGGGAAGATAGTGCGTAGAACCTAGCGGGCACATTCAAAGAAGTACGACATTCGTGTCCTTCGTAGTTCACCTAAACACCTATTCACATCCACGATCCACTTAAACATCCTTTAATTTAAAAAAGAGCACTCTCTAGGAAGCTCGATGACAATAAGATACATCTGCAAGTGATGAAAATTTTCAATTATTTACTAACAAAAAAAAAATGTCGTTAAAATATGCTTTGAAATAAACATTCTTCATGTAGCAAGTATTCCACTTCTAGGTATACGGCATATACCCGATAACCCTCCACTCCTTTCTCGTTGATCTTTCCTGCCAGCTGGAAGAGCGATCTCTCTGCAAATTCCAATATTCAAGGCAGATCATCATAAAGGAGTGCACAAAAAGACCGGAAGTTACAACAGGTTACAACAGATAAAACTCATTGACCAGATAAAACTCCAAACATCAATTCATCTGCAAACACGTGACTTCGATTAGCAAATGGCACACTCATCTTATTTTGCACGAATATCTCCGTCAATAAATGCACAAAAAAGAAAAACCATTTCAATGCATGCACGTGACAGGACTATTAATCGTCTTTTGCAGCACTCTATTAAGGGCAAAATTATTTTTGATTGAATCGTGGAAAAATTTTCATTCTGAATAATTTTTTCATAAATTTTTCAGCTATCGAGTTTGCGAATATATCATCTATGCGTGGTGCTCTACGCAGTCTTTCAATCTCAGTGCAACGTATATTGCCTAATACGCAAAAGCAGCAAACAATGTTGGAATCTGCACGAGACTGTTTCATTTAGTATGAAAGGTAAAGGGGAGGGGGGGGTCGAGAGAAGTTACTGAAGTTAATTATGAAGGAGTTCTTCCTTGAAATTCCACATCGATGAGGGGCGATAATAATTTTTTGTTCACTTTAATTACATGGTATCTCTCAAAAATTTCTCCAGCACAATGGGATTGTGAGGTATCTTCTAATAAAATTTAACAGCTAGATTTGCCGTTAGTGATTCATACGGATGAATAGCTTTTCCATTAAAAGTTGGAGTATAGAGAGACGACTTAATGCTTAGACGCATAGTGATGATGCTGATATGTGTATAAAGGCGAACTTGAACTTGAAGTTCATACTTGCGGATCAGCTCAATGCTTCATTTAAAGCCCTTCATTTTAGTTGTGTTATAAACAAACAAACAACAATAAACTCATAAATTATTTATTATATGATAAGGCAAATAAATAACAAACGATAATTCGTATAGATGACATCAAAAGATATCGGTTGGGGATTCACCTTTGATCTATATAGGTTTGTCGAATATCGCTTTAGAAAATTATTCGCAAAGTTCTAATTTTTATTACCGCACTCTAGATCAACTAGCTCGCCTCTGATTTTTTTCATTCAATTCAGGCCACTGTATGTCCGCTTCCATTCTCTTCTCTACCATATACCACTTTTATAGCCCCTTCCCCATTCCGAACTCTTCATCCCTTCCCCTCCTAAATATGACATTCGTTGGCACACATAGCTTGAAATAGATAATGCAAACAATAAATAAGGATAATAAATTTAAAGTAAAGCCAAAAAGACTTCAATAGATTTGCAAATAATAGAGAATTCTGAATGTGAAATGAAACGAATTTTACTAAATGAATCAATGAATATATTCTATATAAATATATCAAATAATAAAGTTTAATCGAAAAATAATCAATCGGTTGATATCAAATATTATTACTTCATCATTTAAGAGTAAATAATATTATAACGATGTCTATTTTCCTCAAATATAAAACATTGGAGGGTTTCTCTTTTGTTTTTACCACTGAAAGAATTTCCGTTGATTTGATATTCCCAAAAAAAAAAAGGATTATAGACCATTTATAAAGTATATTCCAGAGATCGCTCTTAAAAAATTTCCATGAAGAATATTGAATTGGAAGCTAATTTTCCATTTTTCATAAAAGTTTCCATTTTTTTTAAAGGTGATTTAAATAATTCTTAAACGAATTATTGGGCTTATTTGATGTTCAATCGATTGCTCTAATTATTTACCTTTCGATTGCTCGAAAAAAAGAAAATTTCTATAATATCACTCGTCTATTTTTACAAAAAAACATTTGATTAATTATCGTTTTATTGACTGAAATCTCTCATATTTGAATGTTGGAGAATAAAGCGATTATGTCGGGCATTGCTGTCATGTTGCTGTCGATGTCTGAAATGAAAATCACTTTAAAATTCTAAAAAAATTCGTATAATTAGCAACATTCACAATCCCTTATTGCAGGTAAAATTTTTGTCAATTATCATCGAACAATTTGTCTGTTGCTATTTGCTCATTTTAACCGATAATACTTCAATTCAAATGCAACAATTTTCGGACACTTCAGAATCACTACCTTCTTTCCCCCTTCGTATAAGCGGAAGAGACCATTTCCCATTCCCATTTCCATTCAGATTCCTATTTTCATTTCTCTTCAGATTCCCATTCCCATCCAGAATATTCCCATTTGATATAGATACTTTTCTCTACAAAATAATTCTAAAAACTCAACTAAACTCAATTCGTTTTATTCTCAAATTAATCGCGTTTGAATACTAATCAATAACCGATTTCCATTCCGCAGTGTTTGACAGAACGAATATTTCAGAAAAAAAATTAGTAAATTTCGTTGTAAAAAGCAATAAATTTTTATATTTAATGAAATAGACAGGAAGGATATCGATGAAACATATATTCGAACGACTATCAGCTATTATTTTAAATGTTAAATAAATATATTTAGAATATTTAATAAATAAAATGTAATTTATGTATGTTAAAAGTATTTAGTAAATAGATGTGGCAACTAATAAGCAATAAAATAGCCAGAAGGAAGGTTACCTTTTTAAGTGATTTAGCACCACCGGCTTCACAAATTTCTCGCATAAGATTGCTACGTAGATCGCTCGAATCTGATGCTTTCGATTTTTGCACCTGAAATATTTGAGATTCAATTTTATTTACAAATATTTCATTCTCTAATATCAGAAATTTTTATCTTTTTGAGGATTTTTCAATCTAATCGATTTATTTCGAGTTGATCAACGAATAAATAAACTAAATATATATATATATATATATATATATATTTTTTTTTTTTAATAAATGAAGGAGAAATTAACTTAAAACCATTATTGGAATTGAAATCATTGATAGAAAATAATCTAAACAATTATTATGGGAGAATTAAAAACTCAATAGATCAGCCATCAATCCACTATATTCAATATAATAATAGCCCATGGGGTAGAAAATAGTTATTAGCGACTGTAGCAATTCAAATCTCATCGAATGATCACGTAAACAATAAGCTTTATTTCGATATAAACAAATATGAATATTTGGATAGGTGATTATTACAAATGTTTGAAATTCTAAACATTCTAAACAATATAAATATTACTAGATATGAAGAATGCTCAATAATTGGGCAATTAAAATTTGAAAACGTCATTCAGGTTAAGCAAAGAAATTTTTTGAATCGGAAAATTAAATGAACACTTATTCAAGGGTACGTACCCGATGTGTTGGCTTTAAATGTACCTCCTTCATTTCAGCCAAGAGAACAGCTGGATCGATAGTCGCGAGGTGGGAAAGCGATTTGCGGAAACGTTCTTTCCTTTCGTCGACGCTTTCCACTCCCGGAGTTATTAACGACGAATATGAGCCATGTTCGGAACCCGCAGACTGTCCCCAACTACTCAATGAGCATTCGCTACGTGGGGAACGAAGGTGAGCAATGATTGGAGCTGGTCCAGGTGGAGGTGGTGGAGGTACCGCAGAAGGAGTA